>JAWWMK010000032.1:12725880-12759080 GCA_035047105.1 Galeopsomyia nigrocyanea | reverse complement strand
GCGCGCTGGAAGACCTCGAAATTCGTATTCAGCAGGTCGAAATACATAAAAAACATTGATAAAATCCCGGGGACCTTCCAATGTACACTAAACCCCCTTTGGCGACTAGACTAGTTGACTTTTTGGGCTGAGGTGAAGTAATCTGACAATTTTTGTTTTATAAATAAATTTTTCGTTTACTTGAGATAATTCATCTTTGAATATTTGATTGAATGATATCTATTAATAATCAATGATAATGACAAAGTATAATTATATAAAATATGCATAGAACGATAATACGACTAATAATCGTAATTTTACTTTATAACCATCATACGTAAACGCGTGTATCGAATAATTCATCTACTACAATACGCACACAAAGCTTTCCTATAAATAATGCCGACAGCACAGCTGCTATAATAATAATACTATTCATGATAAACTAAGCTCCGCCTAATTGCACAATGATTAATTCATAACGAATAAACATTCCGAATATAACCAAAAAAAAAAAAAGATCATTCGTATATCGATCCATCAAATTCGAAATCCTTGAACAAGTAGATATTACGATTTCGCAATCAATTTTCCGAGTCGAGCAATCGATCTCTATCAATAGGACGTTAAGGGACGGTCGCGGAAGGCGTGTGTTCGGGGTATAATACAATTGGATATTCTGCAGACGGTCGTTGTCGTGAAATTCAGTGAATGGATCTATTCATCGCGTTCGTGTTTGATTTGGTATTATAGAAGATTAAAAGGTACTTCGATTCGAAATAAATAAACGATAAATCAGAAAATACATTTGAATAATACTGGATTGAATTCCAATGTAATTTGCTTAAAATCAATAAATAACAGCATTAGTGTAATAGTAAATAACGTGCCATAAAATCCCCGAAAACGGACGTAGTAGACACGTGTTTGTTCCCCTCTTTCTCTCAACGAAAAATTCAATAAACTTCCGAGATAGAACTAATCTTTGCCTGCGTACGTTTATATATATGGAAATTAAAGACGATCTCTAAATCCTCAATTGGACCAAAAAGCAAATCCATGCCCACCCCTTACTCGCAATTGTGACAATACACACTCTAATACCGCATTATATTCCCCCGGAGGCTTTGCACCCAACCGGGAGTTATCTCAATTTGCAGGCTGATGCTGCTGCTGCCCGTGAAAAGTGTATTATATGCGTTGCCAATGGAATGCCCGAAATAAAAAAAAAAGAAGAGGAGGAGGCGATGGTCGTTAACGTTGCTTTTATATGACGAGGGCCAATTTTTTTCTCTCTCTCGAGTGTTGCGCGCGTGGGTACAATTGCGAGGAGAGAGGGGGAGACCTTTTATATGTGGAGTTATTTAATGCACATGCGGGTGGGTGGATTTTTTGTGCGAGCTGATGCGGGAAATCTTTTTCAATTTTTTTTTTGCGAATGGGGGTATTCAAATGTTGGAAGTTAATTGTTTAGGGATTTTTCATGGTGTTTTGACTCTTTTGTGTATATACTTCAATAGAGCTTTCGCGTGGTGAATATCGAGATTTTTTAGCGATTGAATGCTTTAAAATTTTTTTTGAATTCTGTCATTTTAATTGATAAATTTGATTATATTATAAATCTAATTGTAAGTTTGCAATACTAGTCGAGTATACTGTTTGGAGTTCTAATTTCTAATGCATTCTAATGTTAATTTAAAAAATAGTATGTAATAAAATACTAAAAAATAATATTTTTTTTTATGTTTTACAACGTGCGATAATCATATACAATTGTAGAAAAACCTTGAATCATCAACACAAAAGACAAAAGCTTTTCATTGTTAAACTTACAAATCATAATTATTATTTAAGCGCATGACTACTTTGAAAATTACAATTTTTACTGTTAAACCAATGACACGAAAGATAACGGTTTCAAACAAAAAACATTACAATTCAAATCTAACCATTAACTTTCAACGATTTCCACAAAAAGCGCTTCGTCTTAATACTCCGAAGATGTCAAGATTTACGATCTCGTCTAATCGTCACGACGATACCAGCACACACATAGACACACGCATTTAAACGACGCGAATCTATGTCACATTGGTTATATCGCATCCGCTCGTAAATTCACATAACAGTTCGTTGGCGAAAAAAGAAAAGAGAGAAGCGTCAGATTGTTGGCTTTTCTTTCCTCGTAAGCAGTTTTTTCGCCACCGCAACAGTTTTATCGCTACGATTATGGTTATGTAATGGGGCATGGCGATTGAACCGTTGAAGGTTGATTTGAGGTGTATGGGGGACAGAAAAAGAGAGAAAGAAAATTATTCGGGTAATGCAAGGTGGAAATAAACGTGCTTATCAAAGTACAGTTGCGGATAATCTGTCTTTGTCTTGTTCGTTCGATAAGAACGAAAGTGATAGGTTAAAAAAAATGATTTTGATAATTAGTTCGTGAATTTCACAGTAAAAAAAGAGTTTTATCGTTCAAAAGCGACTAATTACCCTCGCTATACGCCGGAAATTAATTATCTCGACGAAAAAAATTCTATCAAAGCGTCTATTTCACAAAAGCGTCAAGCGCAGATTTTCAAAAAAAAAAATAGAAGAAAAAGAAGAGAATTCTCCATCTCGACACAATTGACTTTTCATCGCAGTCAGACCGGCACACGAGTATAATAACCATTTTTCTCGATGAGAGTCTGCCGCCGCGGCAAAAATCACAGATAAAAGGAGAGTAAGAAGAACAATAGGCATATATCGTCGTCATTGTCGTATCTTCCAGTTTTCCTGCTTCGCCACTTGAGAAATCTCGATAATGGCCGACAGCCATATTCCTTCTCTCTTTCGTTTTTTCCCCCTTTAATTAGAAGGCGCTTCTCTCAAAACATCGCAGACTGATTGTACTTTATGGAATATGAGGCGATGTTCTCTCTTGAAAGAAGATTGCTAGAGGAAAAGGAAGGTTTGATAATTTGATATTGTACTTTCGCCAAAGCGTCGTCGACGCTTTAATAAAGAGGCGTTTGTCGCGTCTCTCCGCTCTTCAAGTGCACCTTGGATATTATCGTTATTTAGACCCTCCCCTCCTGGTGAGAGAAAACCAATTGAATTCTTTCGTCGAGATTACTTTATTTTTTTTTAATTACGATTTTACGTAGATTACGAAGCAAAAAAAGATTTTTTTAATATTATTGCAATCTTAAAAAAATTTTCTCAAATCTGAAACTATTTTTTTTAATTCTAAAAAAATGTATTTCTTGTTTTAAGAAATTTTTTTCAAGAAATGCTACAATATGCAATGAAAATTTTGGTTATAATACGTACAGCGTAGCGAAATTTGTAAAATAAGAAAACTTTCTGCTTTAAATGGCAAGGTAACTCGGATGAAAACTTTGTATGTTACTCAAATTAACAAGTCAAAATTTTTCTTACGATTAGAAATAATATTTCTTATTTGAAAAAGAACATTAATTTTAAGTTTCTTAATTTTAAGAGTTACATGGAATTAAAAAATTGTTTCTTAATAATAAAATTGTTACTAATTTTAAGAAAACGAAATATTTCTTCCCAAAAAATAAGAAAATTTCGCTTATTTATTGTTCAAATCACAAACATCGACGATCGCAAAAATAAGCACCCCTAACAATCATTTCACTTTTCCCCAACAGAGCGAAGGTTCGTTATCATCGGACAACGGCACCGGCACATCGGCGGACGGTTCATCGGAGGACGGTTCGTCGGAGGATGGTTGCTGCGACGACGACAACATTCAAAGCCATCATCGTCATCATCACCATCATCACAACAACGAGAGCGAGCCGGCATGTAGCATCACGCTGATCGAGCGACTCATACGTTCGCATCCGATTTGGTTTCTGCCTGGAATTCAACGCGCCGGTGCCTTTCACCTGTTACAAGGCAAAGAGGAAGGGGTACGTATAGTAGATATTATATCCTCTGGAGAATTTCGACGCTTTAGGATGGATGGCAGATATTACCCCCTTAGTTGTTGCTGTAAGCCTTTGTTTTGGGCTAATTTGAATTGGGGGTGGCATGTTTTCTTTGGGGAAATTCACGGAGATGATTATAATCATAATATCCGATTATTTGCTAAATGCTTGAATTTCTGAGATATATACATATTTGTGTATAAGCGTATGCAAGACATTTTCGTCTTTTGGAATTATACGAGTTCACTCAACTCTCGGTGGAACGCTGCGTCTGTAAAAATAGCCTCGTTATCGATTTATGCGCACGTAAAAATAACTTTTGCACCGACTAAAACTTGTTTTATGGCACGAGTCTCTCTCTCACACTCTCGCGCGAAATGCTGTTGCACTTGAAATTTCTTTTTCTCCGTCTACTGAATTGGCACGTATACATATATTTTTAAAAAATCGTGATGTTAAAACGTCTTCAAACGACAATGACACAGCGTGGAGTAATGATACTGTTATTCGATTACGTCGACAAGCTAAGAGAGAAAGAGGAAAAGGAAGTGGTCGCGACGTGTAGCTTTTCCAGCGTGAAAAGTATGTCAATGCCTCGTGCGTGCTTATACGTGTATACATACTATATGCAACACAATACATTTTCTCTCTCGAATTGACGTAACGATTGGTTAATGGGGTTTCACACTTGCCTTTGTGCGTTTGTGTGTGTGTGTGTGTGTCTGTGTGTTGCCAAGTGATGCATTTATGTATACCCTCAGGGGAGCCCTTCTTCTCTTATATACCGTTGAGATTTATAGGCAATCATAAATTAAGATTGCTTCTCTTGCATGTCAACCCGTGTGATTTGTGAATTGTGCGTTGGGTATTTTTTTTTAAAGCTTTAAGATTGATTGTGAAATCAAAAGTAGCGGGTGTTGTTTTTTTTATGTTTTTACATGCTAATCGTGATTTACAATAACAACTCGAATAACAACAAACTTGTATTATACTACTTAAATTAGAAAACTTTATTGTAAACTGGGATGCGACAAAATATAAGAACTACGCATTATTAAAATTAAAAAACTGGAAAAAAAATAAAAACTATATTTTCTTACAATTTTGATTAAAAAATTTTTTGTTTCAAGAAAATTTTTCACTTCTTCCGTAGAGCACTTTATCGTAGCATATATTTAAAATATTCAAAACTTCACAGAACGAACATTAAACATACCTCTCTTTCAGAAATCATTTCCATTCGAAAACGCACACAAAACAAAAACCAAAACAAAAAATAGGGAGACTTCGCGCACTCTCGGAACAAAAGCGCGAAAAAAAGACAGCATCGAGCCGTCGGGAGTAATCAGGGCGCATCGTAGATAGACAGACATACACACAGAGGAGAGGGCATTGTTTCACTCATTGTTTCAGTTGGCAGTCGCCGACAATTACTACACACCTTCCATTTTTTTTTCCTCTCGTCCGAGAGAGCGAGAGAGACTTTCCTCTCTATACATCTCTAGGGGGGATATGGGTTGTATTTTTTTGTCGCGATGATGATGGTAGGCGGGGAGTTTGTTTCGCTGAAAGTTTACTCGGGGCGAGCTTTCATTTCTTATTGCTCGTGGCTTTTTTTTTCTCTCTCTTTCTTTTTCACGGAGTCTGAGGGAGAAAAAAAACAGCGAACGGTCGGATAGTTCGCAGTTAATATTTATACACGGAAGCGCAAGCTCGCTAAATTCAATAGTATCATACATGCTAGAATTATTTTATATAGACTTGGGTAAACAGAGGTAGGAGTTTTTTTTTAGTTCTATGTTCGCGTTTTATATTTAGTTTATAAAATGTAACCCTCGCGATTGGATGAATAATTAGAACTAAAAATAAGGATTAAAAAAAAACAACATGTTGCAAATTTGTATGTAAAACAAAATCTGTTTCAACAGTATACAATTGAACTGAATATAAGAATCATATTTCCATTTCGATAAAAGCTTCTCCGCGCGCAATAAAAGAAATAAAACCGCGGCATAAAAATGCAAGTGCGCTGTTCATCGCGGCGTGCAAAATCCTCATATCTAAAAATAAAAATGCATTATTCAGGTCAATGTCTGCTTTACCTACATCGTTTCTAAACATAAACCCTATCTATCGATTTCCATCTTATTCCAGAGAAAAAAAAACACTATATCTACGCCAAGGTCGGCATCTTTATTTAAAAATACCTTTTTCTATCTATTCACCGCGAAAGCTTTCATCCAAGCGTGAAAATAGAAGAACAACAGAGGCGTGGAATAATCTTAATATCCTTCGATAAAAAAAAATAATTTATTTTTTGTTATTGCAGAATTTCGTAGTGAGACAATCAAGCCAGAGCGACACGATGGCGTTGTCGGTGAGATTACCAGCGGGCAAAGGACCTTATATCGAGCATTACCTCATCCAGGCGAACAAAGGAAAGTTGAGCTTGGAGACGAGCGAAAATAGGTTCGACAACATTCCCTCGCTCATCGCCCATTACTCCCAGTGCTGGTGAGTGAGACACACGTACACTGTACACAACCGCAGAGAGTAAGAGAGAGAGAGAAAAAGCTTTAACTGCAATGCTCTTCTCCGACCCTATGCGGCTCCCGGAATTCCACACAATTAGTCCGGAATAAATGACCGCTTCGCTCTTCTTCTTCTTCTTTTTTTTTTTGCATTGCAACAAATATATAAATAACTCTGCAAAACTTTTATTAATTGCATGTATAATAGAAGAAAGTGCAGTGTGTATTTTTTTTGCCGGTAATTAGAGCAGCGTGCTTTCAGTATATACAATTATCCGTTTCCGAGTATAGTAATTAAAAAGAGTAGAACTAGTTCAGATAATGCGCCTCGACGTGTAATTATCGCTCGTATCAATAGACTTTGGCAGCGTTTTTTAAAGTAGAATTTTCAAATTTGAGAATGATAATTAACATAAGCGAGCGCCGTTGACGAGGATATTTCCCTGCTGTGCTACACGGCATGGAAGTAAATATTTTAAAGTTAATTTCCCTTTTATTAAAATGGCATTCCACTGGCGAACGGCAGTGGCGCGGCTATAATTGAATTATTTCGGTAGATTGTCGCTTTTAATCAAATTCGACGCCGTCTAGTGAGCAGTTTAAAACTTTTTTAATATAATTATTGAAAAATAGCGAAATAAATTATAACAAAAAAATCTTTGAAAATGCTTCGAAAAAAGCTTGTTTCAACCGTCAAATATAATTATTGTCCAACCTTTTAAAAATCTTTTTTCAATCTTCAAGAAAAAAATTATTATTCAATGTTTGAAGTATAGCACCCTCCATGGTATAAATATATCTTGATTAACGATCAGCTGTAACTCTCAGCTGATCGTTAATCAAGATATATTTATTATTCAATCTTCCAAAAATCTTTTTTCAATATTTAAAAAATCTTTACCAGTACACAATTATCATACTATATCGCATTTCACTCCAAAGATGAAGCTCGTTATATGATTTCACGTTATATGTATATCTTCTGTCCCTTGCTTTCGAACAGCGACGAGTTGCCAGTGCAGCTGACACTGCCGCGGGCGATGCGAGAGGCCAAGAATAGGCAGCAGCTCTCGTCGCTGGCCCTCCTCGGCCAAGAGTTCTGGAGGTATCCGATGGCTAACCCCAAGCAGCCACCCGAGAGCAACGCCTGCAGTAGCAGCAGCAACACCTCCAGTCTTGGCAGCTTTCATGCCGGTAATTATTATTTGCCATCGCGGAGCGCCTTTCTAAACCAGTTTTTCACGACTACTACTTTTTTTTGTAGTGTTTGGTATACTTTTAGAAGCGATTTCTATCCGTTTAGTAAATGCTCTTGATTCTCGCTTTTTTTTTGCTTTAATAATAGAAAATCGATATTTCGATAGACTCTAATTTATTTTCGTCTGACGCAGGAAACAACAACAACAACAACATCAATAGCAATCTAGGCACTCCAGCGACCGAAAGTATTATACTCAATCTCACGCCGATCACAGCTAAAGATTCACGTAAGTGTATTCATTTTTATCCCTCATTCTTCGAAAAAAAAAGATACGCCAAAAACTAATCGTGAACGTTTTTTTTTCCGTTTCAGCAACAACATCCCCAGCGAGCACGTTGACAACGTCGACGTTCACGTCGTCGCTGCCACGACAGCCACGTCCAACGCCACCGAACACGCTGAATCTGACGAGCTTCAACGAGCCACTGGAGATAGCGGCGGCACGTCGCGATAACAAACTGTCGCCGAACGACAGGTTGTCGCAGAGACTGATCTCGCCGAATCTCGTGCAGAGTCTCGTTAGATCTCCATCGCCGGTTGTGCACAATGTCGAGGCTAACTTACTCAGTCCGTCGTCGGTGTGCGAATCCGTTAAGAGTCCGTGCGGCGATTTCGTGCGTGGAAGTCAATTCACGTCGAGTAACACCTCGATGACGTCGAATTTTCATAGGAATATCGCTACGGGTTTCAACGAATTGGCGCAGATAAAGTCACCGGATGTCGTGCAAACGCCGTTGGGTAATGTTAAGAGTCCACCGCCACCACCGCCCAGGTGGGCTAAACCTGGACAGCAGCAGCAGCAGAGTAATATTACGGTGACTACGACGGTTACGTTTAACGTTAATCAGAGTGGAGATATCAGTAATTTGCAGGTAATTCGAAATTTTCATTTTTTATTACTGCTTTCTATTTTTTTTATGGTTCTGATTTAATTTGTGTATTTGCATTTCAGTCGCCGCCATCGGACTCGAACACACCGTCACTGCTCAGTCCGCAAAGCATATCGTCCAAATCATTAGGCTCCAAGTCATCCTCAGCGCAATCATCCTCAGCGGCAACGCCAATTCTCTCCACATCCTCGAAACTCGGCAATCGTACTCCACAAATTCTCTCGCCCAGCGGCGTTTCGAGCGGGGGCAAGTCCGCGCGTCGAAAACGCGACAAAGACGCTCGTAAAAATTCCCAACACTATCAAGAATCCGACATCATGGAATCGTACTACCGAAGTTCGCCGGCCGACAAGATATCCGATTACGAGGACATTTGGAACACGACGGATCAATCGAATCCACCCACGTGGTCGCCCAAGGACAAATTGACGAGATGCACGATCGCGAAGAACGTCGCGCGAACAAATGAGAAACTTATTATACGCAACGATAATAAGAGCGCGAGCGAGAAGATGAGTTACAAGGAGATTACCAGTCCGGAGTTTACGAGCTTCAAACCGTTGCCAGAGGCTACTAAGAGTACCGAGACTACGCCCTCGCCCGAGGACATGTCCAGGGGCAAACGGCCCGATCTGCTGTCGAGAGTTTGTGAGTGAGAGTGTTTCAATCCTCCCCCTAATTCTGAGAACTGATCGATACGTAAAAGCATTCGGAAATTTAGTTACTTGGTGCGATTTTGAAACATTGTTTGGTGAAAGTTATTTGAAATACTCGAGTTATATATGTTAAATTTTTTAAATAATTTAGTTCATTATTCAAGCATTTGAATTTGTATTATTTAAATTGTCAATTGTTGAAGTTTCATGATTATAATTTAAATTTATTTCAATGCTTCGATGAATGTTCTTAACGCCGCGTAAAAGATGTTCACAGCCATTACTCTTGAATTAACGAAAAAAGCTAATAAAATACCAACTAACAATTTTTTCCGTCAACAGGTAGTGCGAACTCATTGAACAGTCCAAACACCCAAACACCGCCCCGGAACAAATTGGGTCTCCACGTTCTCGCGCGTTCCGAGAGCAACAGTCCCATGACGCCCATGGAAACCAAACAAGGTTCGCCGTTCTACGCCGAGCCAGCCGACGCGATACCACGACCGAGTCTCGCGTTAGTAGCACGTCGTCGACCAAAACCATTGAACACGGTAGCAAGTAAATTCCGACACAGCGAACCAGGTTGGTTGCAAGCACAACTCAGTGGCAATTGTCATCTCGGCGTGTTGCATCCCATCGATTGGGACGACTCGGAGGAAACCGAGGACAAGACACCGTTGATCTCGTCGTCGGTCGACAATCTTGCCAAGAGGCTGAGTGGCGGCAAAGAGAAAAAATGTTTACCCTGCGCTGCCAAACCCGTGCAGCCACCCAAGATCAAGCCCAAGATATTCAGCGACACTTCGTGGGCGGTCGACTCCAGCTGGGAATTTATAGGTGGGTTGGAAGAGAGATTCTTTCGATTGACGTGTTGTTTTGTGTTTGTGTGTTTTTTTTCTTCATTTTCGATGAATTGATTATCGATGTGTTCTTTTGATTGCTGCAGGTAACGATGCGGATGATTGCGAGCCTGATTACGACTGTGATGCGGACTACGAAGTCGAGAATGGACGAAAATTCCCTGGCGAAGAGCGCGATAGATATATCGTGCGCAATATTTTGACGGCTCAGAATATTATTTTGCAAAGGTGACGCATGTTTTCCATTTTTTTTTCGATCAATATTTTGGGTAAAAGAAGTTTGTTTTATTCGTAAGCGAAAAAAAAAATAAATATAATGATAAGGTAAAGGCGGTCCGAGAAAAAGGAATAACCGTGAGGGAATTCCCCACAAGTTCTTTTGTGCCACTTGAATACGCGTGCCTTTGAGGCTACATTCCTGAATAAGAAAAAACGCCCTTTTTCTGAGACACAAGTGCCTATACGGCCGGATGATTTCTATTGAAGAGCAAAATGCCGAGAATATACGGCGTTTATATTAGTGATGCGTATAAAAATTGAATTGAATATGCGTTTTTATCATGAAAGATCAATGGATCCTATTATTAATTTTCCCATGTAAACGTGTGCTTTGAGAGTATCACTACATGTTTATTTTATTATTATTTTCAAAAAGCTTTGATATATTTTATCGTGAAAGAAAAAGACAAGCTTTTTTAGTCGCTCGTAATAAATTTTACGACGGAGCCACAGACTAAAATGCGTATAAATCACGCTTTTATGCATAAAATCGCCATGAAATTTTTATTTTAATACCTGCGTGCTCGTAAAAATTATCAACTCATTCCAATAATCTTGTGCATTCTCTAACATCCTAACAACAACAAAAATAAAGTAATGAAACTGCAAGCTCGCAACAAAAAAAAAGATGTAAAAGACATTGAAACTAAAGCTCGTCGTCGTATTGCAGATATCCAGAACTGCTGAAGTCAGCGCCGACGACGACGAACACTCTTCACAGCGATCGTAACTCGTCGTACGACAACGTAGAAAGGCGGCTGATCGGTCAATCGACCATGACAATGTCGACGACCACGATGATGACCAGCAGCACGACGACCATAGAGCCAGCCGAGACGATATTGGACACGGACGTTGAAAGTAGCGACCAAGAGCGCGTCAAGCGTAGCCGTAGCTTCAAGGACCGACTCGATCCCCTTTTATGTGAGTTTTCTCATCCTTCTCATCTTTCTCTCTCTCTCTCTCCTTTGTGCGGACACACACACACTTTGATCGGAGTTTCTCTCTCTCTCTCTCCTCGCCTCCTATCGTAACAAGTCCGTTAGTCTTTGTTCGTCGGATTATCGCTTGGCAAGGGGGAATTTTTCTTTAATGGTTGATTCTCTGATTAATCCACTCTTTTTTTTTGTTCTCTTTGAAGAAATTTGTTCTATAATTATTTGGATTAATATTCTTTAAAATCGAAAATGCATCATGTTATGTAAGAGAAAAAAAGTGAGCGGCAATTCGAACTTCATCTATATAATTTCTTATTCTTTTTTTTTTAACTGAAACTCGAGTTCCAGCTGACAATGAGTTTACTGTAATGTAATATTGAAATGCGGGATGCATTATTGTGCAATGCAAGGTGTAATTCAATCTAACAAGTAAATTCCAGCGTTTCTTATTCCGCTTGATTGTATTTACAACCTCGATTCTCAAACAAACTAATTTCGAATTTAAAAAGACGCGACGCGAATGAAGAGGTCCAAGAAAAGAAAAAAAAACTCAATAGGATTACACTGGAAAATAACACTAACTTTCTTTTTTACGACTTCATCGGCTTATCTTATAAATATAAATGCCCGAGATGCGCTTTGTCATATCCACTCAGCGCATAATCGTTCGAATGCTGTATGTGCACGTCGCAGGCTATTAATGTAATAAGGATATTCACATCGAAGACGCATCCGATAGATTAGATAAAAGAAAATTTTCACGTGTAACTTATCGGCGCATTTCAAAACAAATACATACACCCGTTGTTGATCATTTATAACGTCTGCGTTTTGTGTATCTCGCGGTATATTTGCTTTCTATTTATGGGTCATAAATTTGGAAAGATACTCTGTATTTAATGCGTTGACTGAGGAGTCAAAATGTTATTCTTGTCGACGGGTTTATTTAGATTGCTGTGCAGCGTTAAATTCAAATTAAACAATTTTATAAAAATTACATTATCACGTCAATAATTTGTATCTAAAATCTGTAAAAACGATAATCGATCCACTAAAACTGAAATGCATTATAAATTACAATCATCGCAATTAAAAGACACCAAATAATCATCAATTTGCAGTGGACTCAAGCGTATAAATCAACTTATTGATAGCAAGTAAACCAGCTCACGATCATATCGTTTCCGGACTCGCGAAAGAAAGAAAAAAAAAAGGAAATCGAAGACGAGCCCCGAAGTATACGAGTGCTCTACATTGCCTATATGTATAGACACGCTTCCGTTGCGTGGGCGTGCAATGATAAAACGACAGACCCTTCCCCCTCCGCCACTTTGTTGTTTGTCTCGCAGGTAGACTCGACTTATAATTGCTGATAACATAATAATAATAATAGAGATTTGATTATATCGCGACGAGCGCGAAATGAAGAAGACAAAAAAAAAGTGGATAACAACGAACTCGAATTCCCGATTCGACGCGTGCGCGATGACTCGACGATGCGCGCGTCGAGTGGGTACACAAGGTGATTTGCTTTTGATAGGAGACTCAACGATAGTGCGACAATTTTTTTTTTTTTTTCGAGATCATTTGTTCAGATGATTTGTGATATTGTCGAAAGGGTTTGATTTGTGTGTGAATGGATCGGAAATAATATTTTTTGATCGAAAGAATGATTAGCTGCCTACTTTATTCAATTATAATAAAAACTCGAAATAAATTGTTTTTCCAATTGAAAATTTCGACTCTTATCGTCAAAATTAAATAAATCGAATAAACGATCGCGATAGCAAAAGTTGTGAAATACCTAATTTTCTAAAATTAATTATCATATGAAACAAACAAGGAAAACAAATCCATCACGAATCGATCATAGCCATCGTAAACCTCGGAATTTTCCTTGAAATTACACGAAATATCAACCTCGCATACCGATACACCGCAGAGATAAATTACAGCGAAAAATAAAGCGCTGAAGTATTTACTGATAGCCACAAATCTCACGCCTAATCCATCTCTAAATCGATAATAATCGAGCCTACAAACCTTAATAAACGGCGACGACATTCGCGAGGAAAAAAAAAGAAGAAGAATTTTGTCGGACCATCCTATCATATACGTACAACACGTACATTGCCTTTTCTATACTAATCTCAGATAAGCTCTCGGGTATACGAGTCGATGCTCGTATGTTGATAACGATTGCGGCTCTTGCCTTTAACAAGTGGCTTCCCTCGACAAAAATGTATCTGTACAATACATAACTCGCTCGCGGCCTAATCCACTTATTCTCATTGCGTGTATCGAGAGAGAGAGGAAAAAAAAATATTCATGCTTTGGTGAATTTGAGTTGTAGAATTGGGGTAAGATGAATTGATCGCGTGTGTGATTCGAGTTTTATTGTAACTTGTATGTAATAATTCATGTTTCTGATAAGTTGTTAATTCAAGAAATTTAAATTCGTTCTCATTAAAAAAAATATTAAAAATTAACGATTACAGGGTAGTTCGAACATGAGTCGTCAAGAATATTTATCTTAAATTGACTTATAATTGTTAAAATTATCAATGTTGTGGCTTTGCAACTACACGAGACTAACTACATTACGTAAAATCATATCGCTATCTTCTCTAAAAGTATACAGATAATAAAATTGGCAAAACGACCGAAGAATAAAAAAAAAAAAAAAGAATTAATCAATTTTACAAACTTGCGATCGTATCGCAAAATAATTAATTTCCAGCGTATCAACTGTGAGAATTTTTCAGCGCGATTAAAAGTGACAACTCTGCACGTCACATGAGCCACGAGTTTTATTGTCCGTTCGAATTCACAAGTGTGTGTGTATACACAGAAGCGAGCTGCATTATGATAATATTTCATTTCGAGATCGCGTAGTATAAGCATAGAAATGTCCTTGTTCCACATGTTGGCATTATTTGATTAATACGCGCTGACACTTTGCAACAAATTCTCTTTGTTTGGGTGCTTGCGATATAATAACGTCTCGTCGCATTTGTGATTCACGTTTCATGCAAACGATGACAAATATAATTCGAGTGTATTGTCTGTATCGATAAAGAATCTTTCGATTGTTGCGCAAAAAAAAAAAATAATTGTCAATTTTCGCATCGATATGTAACAAAACAACGAGCGTTAAAAATAAATCAACGACGAGTCGAAATTGTAATCGAGAGGTGATGTGACGCAGTAATACGTCGTCATCGTCGTCGCAGTGAATCAGCTCGCAACCCTGGCCGTTTTATTTATTTATTTTTTTTTTCGTGCGATACCAATCGTTCGTACAATTTCGATTGCTTATATATTTACGACAATGACAACAACACGTGTCTCGATGATCTTTTACGTTCGAGATTATTCGTCAATAATTGAAATTGAGATTTTATGTGTTAAAACGCCATCGCGTTATCAATTGTTACATTCGCAGTTTCGAATAATCATCCAACAGTAACACAGCGATAAAGCTTTCATCCGCGCGACGTAGAAAACAAAAAGAAAGAAAACGCGCAAAAAAAAAATTTCAAGTCTGAACTTCATCTGCGCTCGTGTTGTCCCGATTAAGTAACCACATCCGCGATTTTTTCGCGACAAGAATATTTTATCAATTTTCAGCATATCAGTGAAAATGATGAAATAACGAGGATAGCTTGCATTAGGCTTTTGTGTGTTCACCCTCTTCGGTATATCGAAACAAACTATGACATTTTCCACTTGTAATACGCAATGCGAAAAGGGGGGGCTTTTAAAAGGGAGGAAAGGGCAGAGCAGGTAACAATCTTCTGTCCCGAAATTTCTCTCTCCATTGTAATCGACTGCGAACTTTCGTATTTCGCATGTTCTGGTCTTTCAATTGCCAGTCATGGGACAAACAGGTTCCAACTTGTTTGCCTAATGGCCTGTGCATGCCACAATAAGAAAAGTCTTCTTCCGAGTTAGACTGACGGAGGGAGAGGGCAGAGAAGGACTTTTCAATTGTATATATTTCGTATACCTGACAATGGACCTGCTTGCTGCTGCTGCTGCTGTTGTCGTTCTTGCGAGGGTCGAATTAAAGTCTCTGTTAGTACGTTAGCTTCTCTAGACGATTATGCTGGGGGCTTGAATTTTACAAAGTTTAAAGAAGAATGACTTTTGATTAAAGTTACAATTTTTTGTTATTCTCATAATAATTGAATTCGATACTACCTATTTACAATTCCTTATTCTTTTATTATAGGAGATTTTTTTAGTATGTAAGAAATTTTAAAACATTTTTTCTCAATTTGATGAAAAAATTCTCGATTCAAAAAAATAACTTTTAATTTAAAGAAAAATGTTTTCTTAAGAATACAGAAAATGTAAGAAATTTCTTTTACGCGTAATTCTCAGTTATATTAAACGTTCATTCGATAAAAATAGTGTGAAAGCACCTGTTTAAAAAAATTGGAAAAAGAAAACTCGAATAAATTAGTTTATATCAGACAATTCGCCGATAATAACCGACTGAATGTTTACTACTTTTAATCAAGCATAAAATTATCGCGTATGATGTAAAATGCACACGCGCTTACGTGTATATGTATTTCGGAAAATTCGACACATTATTCATGCGTGTCTCCATCGATAATTCGTATTTTCCCCATCACAAAAATGCCCTTCAATAAAAAAAAAACGCAAATCAATCAATCAAATAGCGTCAATCGAGAAAATCGTCAGTAACACTCTCATCTCACCTCGTCGTCTATGTTTTTCAAGAGACGAAGCTAACTGCGAATGATGTTCGTGGGAGGTAAACACAGAGTAGATGATGCAAACTCAAACATTATTACGTCGATCGCCCCCCATTGCACTTCGTCGTCGCGTCATCATCGCGTTCACGCAGCGATCGAGGGAAAATTTCGTCTGCTTGGAAAAACAAGCGAGCTTATAATTCAACTTTAAGATCAACTTTGAAGAGTTTTCGATAGTTATCGAAACTCGTGAAGCTTCTTCAAGGCTTATCGAAATCTTTTTTTTTTCGGCTGTCGTTCACCACGAAGATGAACTTTACATAATATACAAGATGGCTATATAAGACAGAGAAATTTCAATCACGCGTCGATGAAAACATGACTGCTTATCCATCAACTAAGTAAAGAAATAATACACCTCTCTCACTCTCTCTGCACAAACATTCCAAGTAAACCATTTCACCTATAGAGAAGAAGAAAAAAAAAGAAGATTATCGACGAGCAACTGTCCTAAGCTTATCAGGCATCGCAAAGTGCGTTGATATCCGGTGAGGTGAGCGATCATCGGTAGGACATACTCGCACAGATAGATAAGATAGAGAGAAAGAGAGAAAAAAAGTTTTATTGCCCCCACGCGAGTCTTTAGTGTCTTGTGCATGCGAGCCCCCTGCGTGACACGTGTTAAATGCAGGTGTTTTTTTTTTCGGAGGAACTTTGAACGATTGTACATATTCGGTGTGATTTATGGCCTTCGATTGTCTGTCGACGATAATGATTGCTCTGAGGTCATTAAATTGACCAAACTAATTTAGATTCTCATCTGAAAGGTTATCTGACGTGGATCTTGAAGCTTTTTCGTGTTATTGAGTGACAAATAATTTGGAACGTCGTTACTTTTACTGGAATTTATTTACTTTTATTTTTGGGGGATGATTGGTTTTTGGAAAAAAAAGTGTATTAGTTGCCTTGAATTAAGTGGTTGTTGGCATTTCCAATTGGATATTAAATGTATAAAGAGTTATTGAGTCTTAATCCGGCTTCGTTGAGATTAGATTCGTATCTCAAGTTCGATTCAAAAATACCGTGTCGTCGCAGTGTCTGACACTTCAGATTAAAGAGTCCTCACAGTCGCTGAAAACTTGTGCACAGAATAGAATCCACTCATACTTTTTTTTTATATAATCGACGATTGGATAACTTTTTTTTATCAAAATCGCATTTGCTGAATTGCAGATAATGTTTTGTGATTTTCACAATTGGGTTTTTTTTTGTCAATAAAAATATCTTATTTTCTTTATTAGTAAATCGATTAAAGGAAGTCTCGATAAATGTTTATTTTATGTATATAAAAAAATGTTCGACACAAACAGTCGAGTATGTAGGTAAACACATACTATAAACAAGAGTAAACTGATAATTCCGTTACAAGCTGCATTGAATATAAAAAATCATATTATCTCGTTGATATTTAAAAATGTCGATAAATAAATTTGCAATATTTGCGTATATCTAAAAAACTTGGGAATAAATTGTGCATTTTTCGTTTCAACTGAAATTCATTGAAACGTCATTGATAACATTATCGAGCTACGTGAAATAACTCGACATTAAATAATCGGATTTTCCCATTATTCAATGACATGTAAGGAATTATCGAAAACTTGTGTAGCTTGCATATCTGACGAATGAATCGTATCGCGATCGAATCGGCTTCTTCTTTTTTTTTTCTTTCTTAGAAAACAATAGACAATTGGATGCTCTGATTAGTAGTTACTGCGATAAACGTCATGTTCGATTTTTAATTTATGACCGACGATTAGGAACAACCATATAAATTGTAATATGGCGACGAATTTTTAGTTTGAAAATGAAACCCCACGTAACTTATTGCGAATATATTGCCAATATTTTATCGTTGCGATTTTTAAATTAATAAAGATAAAAATATAATTGCGTAATGACTGTCCACCATTTACGTAACTATCCGATGCCATAATAAACTTTGTCACTGTTTATTGAACAATCTCAAATCATCAATAAGCATTATCATCAACAAATCTCCAAAAGAAAAGAAAAACTTCATTCGATCGGAAATCAGAGCGTAGAAGTACATAAAAGATACAACGCCTACCTGTCTAACGCAGCGAAAAATACTTCAAAGAATATCATATCCCTCTCCCTTGCCGAACAAACTCATCGGGTTGCCAGTAGTACAGGCGCTCGAGATTGTACATAGCTTGGCGATCGAGCGCTCGGCAGTTCAGTCAGTGCTGCGACATTGGACGCTACGCATAATCCTACGCAGTTTGCCATTTACAACTCTCGAAAGAACAACCACCACTCGACGACAAGATTCCATTTTCGCTGTACAAGCAGACACAAGCTCCACAGTCTAATCGAAGAAAGATACAAAAAAAAAAAAGATTTTCTTTTTTAACACAAACGCCAAACAGCGACGCGTGTGTTTCGAAAAACCAAGTCGATCGTATCCGCCACTTATGAAGAAAACTAACGATTCTAACCGGATAGCTGTGAGGCTGGCCGGAAAACTGGCATTAACGCAGCCATTGGGACCGAGGGAAACACCCTCACCGATGGCTCACGTTCATCCGCTGCACAGGTACCTCGAGATCGTGTAGACCGAAGAAAAACGACGGACGTATAGAGGGAAAAAAAGTGCGACGAGAAACACACTTTTTTTTTGTTTGTTTGTTTTTTTTTGACTGTGGTTAGTTTTGTAAGGTTTTTGCTTTCCGACACGCACATCCATCCGTGTGTGTAAGAGTGAGAGAGAGAGAACAATGTTGACCAGCTGTAACAGTCATTCGCAACGGGTGGTGATTCTGCCACCCGAGAAATTCTCGCTCAAGACCAAGAATATCTTCCGTAAGATCGGCAAGTGGTTCCAGGATTTCTGTCAGAAATTCCATCGTAATAAGTGTAAGTTTTGTTTTTTCAACCGAATGACGTCATTGCTTTTTTTAAAATGCAACGAAGGAAAAAAAATTTGAAGAAAAATTATAGATAGCAATTGAGCGAGCGGTTAAAATCTTTCGAGCTTTATCGGAAGATGCCCAGTCGCTGATAAAGTTTACACCTAACGCTCTCATGTCCGATAATAAAACAATAATAATAATAATAATAATAATAATAAGGATTGCTTATTATTTAAATTTATTGCGAAATACGTGATTTTTTTTATTTGTCCGTCGAAGAGATGTCGTATTTCGTGATTAGGCATATTCAAATTATGACTCTTATGAGAGGTGAATTGAAAATACTACTCCTTGCCAAGCGAAAAAAAAAAATACCTTGTACTAGATAATTCAATTTCATATAATTTTACGACTCATCGTACGATTCGATTGTTAATTTTTTGTCATTGAATTTTCCAGCACCACCGCTTCGTGGCCGCGGTGAGAATGGCCAATGCTCGAGTACCGCTGGCGCTACAATACGCTCTTATGCCCTTCAGCTTGCCGCCGATCGCACCACTACCTTCTCGCAGAACATCGAGAATTTCATCCAGTGCACCAAGGAGGGCAAGGAAGCATCGCCTCACGTTGTCATGCGCAATATGAGACAGTTCATGTCCGGCATGAAGAACTATTTGGTAAGGATTTTTTGCAAATTAAATTTTAAAAAATAGAAAGATTCAAACAAGATTTATTCAATATTTTTTATTTAAAAAAAAGATTCAAAAAAGATTTATAAAATATTTTGTCAACCTTTATCGATAAATAATCCATCGTATTAATAATTCAACGATCGCAGGTAAAGCATGGCGAGCGTGAATTCGAGAAAGAAGTAGAAAAGGAGCGTCTGAAGCTCAAAGCCAACGAGTTTCTCAACCTGGACGCGATACTCGAGGAAGTGATGATGCGCCTGGTGGTGAGTCCGTTGCGCGAACACGTCTACAGGCTGTTTGTCGAACATTACGCTGTTAACGGCTCCATTCAAGATCTCGCCGATAGTATTCAACTCGCTCAACCCAAACAGCTGCAGGATCTTGGTGTCCGAGTGAGTATTTTTTTTTTGCTTATCAGTTGTGTAATAGGAAAAAGAAGAGACTTTTGAACTTTAAAGTCGCGTTGTAAATTATGATGGATGAGATTTCTGTATCAATATTTGTCGTGTACAATAATTATATATATATATAATTCATGAGCCGTATGATAAAATATAGAAACTGACGTCACCTCGATTCGATTAATCATTTGATAATTAGATGTTTTTTTTTTGTCTTCGAATCAATCGATCGTCTTTTTTTTTTCTTCGCGCGCACCAGAAAGTACTAAAATGTTAAATAGAAAAAAAAGTTGTTATCTGAAGAAGCTTAGAGACTATCTCTTCTATGGCCGATATCACGTATGTACTAGTCAGATTGCTCAGACACGCGCAACAGATAAACGCATCTTCCTTGAAATAGTGAAAAGCGAGGGAGAGGATGAGAGAAATCGCCGTCGAAAAATTCGTTAGATCATCGTTTTTATTTTCGTTGCAGCCGAAAATCATTCCACCGTCTGAGGCGAGTTTGGAGCGCATACTCAAGCACATCGAACGTCTTCAAAAAGCTGATTCACCGCTCGAGAAGCTCGAACACCTGTTGTCTGCCATCTCTGCCATTGTCAATTCGGTGAGTTGGATTTGCGCAGCTTATCCTTATCGCCACGCAACGATTTACTTTATTGTTCCATTCGAGCAAATAAATAACTCAAGTCACGTCGCGCGGATGAGCGCGATGGGGATAAAAATCGATTCATTTATTATTATTTACATGATTTTTATCTTATCGCCGCGTGAAAAAAAAATTGTCTGCGATACTTATTTTATTGCTTCTTTCCGTTTTACTATTGAGACATCGATTGTAAAACTCACGAAAATTCTAGAATGTCATTGAAATGTTTATCTATTTTTTTTTTTCTTCAGGTGAAACACGCGAATTCCGGCAGAGCAGTGACACTCGGTGCGGACGATCTATTGCCACTTCTCGTGTGGGTTTTGGTACGCGGCAAAGTCATCGACGCCGAAATCGAAGCTGAGTATATATGGGGACTCTTACATCCATCTCTGTTGACTGGCGAAGGCGGTTACTATCTTACCACCTTATCCAGCGCCGTTCATGTCCTCAAAACTTTCAAATCTAGTCAAGGAACCATGTCCACCATCACTGTATGTTTATTAATATTATTTTGTATTCTATTGCAATCAAAATTTTCCGTTCAATTAAACCGATAATTTTTTTTTATCGCAGCAGGGATGTGGAACACCGGATTGTTCGTCAGTTCTTCGTGTTCTCGTACCAGATGAGCTGCATGGTTCCCTCAATACCAGAACACTGCCAGTTCGACCAAACATGAATACCCGCGACGTCTGCCGTATTCTCGCTCACAAAATACGATGCACAAATCCACAGGATTATGGTCTTTTCAAGTTGGTCCAAGGAGAAGGTAAATATTTATCTCGTCGTTCAGTTGAAAAATTTTCGCTCTACAAGCCATCGATGGAATGCTAATGAATTTTTTATTTTTTTTTTGTTCAGAAACACTTCTCGGCGACCACGAATGCCCGCAGGAAATGTCACACTGTCTGTTCGCCTACAAGCGAATCGAGGCGAAAATAGCATGGCCAAAGACCACCGGCGGCAGCATTGTGACGACTAACGGAAACGGCGCCTCCTGATCCACAATAATGCAACGGCGCGCCGTGAAAATCTTGTCAATAAATCTGTATTAACTTTTTTTTTCTATGAAACTGTATCTGTGAATGACGAATGAATATTGTGCGAGAGTATACGACAGACTTTGCTGTCAATATTATGTGTAGTCGAATTATGCTGCGTTGACATGGTATTATTATGTTATGTATTGTCTTGTATGGTCGATATAAAACAAAGAAACAAAATCATCAGCCTTTTTTTACTTCCTTCGTCTTTCTCCGCTTCATGATTAACGCTAATTTTTGTTTATCATTTTTTTTTTTGCGAAATATTGAAGTTAATTATTACGAGCAATGTATTTCAACTTGATAATATTTGTTATGATGCATGAATTAAAAAATAATGCAGATTATTAGTTGTACTATTAGAAGTTGTAAGACAACGGTCGATGTACTGTAGGTATTACCATTTTGCAATTACTCACTGTAAATGATTTGCAAAGCTAGATTCCCTGAGTGATAATGTGCAATAAATATATACTGATAAGCAACGTCAAAAAAGTAAAAAAATGTTCGTGATCTATTCCATGTAAATATTTCTGTACGTGTAAAACGATAAAAAAATTAACTTTTTTTTTCACGCGTGACTAGCTATAATCTTGAATTTTAGCTCTTTTCTAAAATATTAGTTGGTACTAATCGTACCGTAAGTAAATGATTATAAACGTTATTAAAAAAAGTCAAAATGAAAGAAAATCTAAAACATATTTTTGAAGAAAAGAATTTATCAAACAATGACTAGAAATTGAAAATAAACGCGGAAATTCATGGAAAGTAAATAGTTCAGAGCTATCATTCTCAATAGAATTAGAAAAAAAATAGTGAACATTCTCATTGCAACGAAAAAAAGATTTTATTTTCTTTTCTGAAATACGAATCAAATGGGTATTAGACAGGTGATAAGTACTAAACCCATTAAATGTTGTACAAATATTAAGCCTCGGCGTGTGTCTTTTGATGAAATCTTGCCTAAGGAACTTTCCACTGATTATCAGTGAATATTTATCGACATAATGATTATTTAGTAGTGAAAAGAAATTATTATATATAATATACTACTTAACTAAAAAATGCATCTGTTTAGATTTATGTCGACGTATGTTTTAACGATTTTTATTATAAATATAGTTCATTCCTGTCATTAATTTAATCATCAATTAATTAATGTTGATTTCGTGTTAAACGAGATTTCTCAACTCAAATTAAAAAATTATTTCTAATAAGGCTCACAAACTGCCTGATTTGAATAAATTCAGGATAGGTGTGTACATATATATTTTAGTTGGTTAATTTATCCGTAAACATTTTTTTTTTAAATAAACATAATTTGAGATTGTACTTCGTTCAATCTTATCATGACGAAATACATTTTTTCCAACATTATCAGCTGGAGAGTTGTATTTTTATACCCAAAGTATTAATTGTGTACATCAACGATTTCAAGTCAGTTTCATAAAGTCGACTAGACAATCAACTTAATCATTGACTGTAAACAAAAATAAACTGAATGAAAGAATTTCTCCAACATTGAAACGTGGACAATGTTCAGGACTACGTTTACCAGTATAACATGGAATGTAAATAGTTACTTAAGATAATTTTGTAGGCTGAGATAAAATACTTTAAGCAGTTAGTATAGCACCTAATTTTAAATCTATATAGATAAAGTCATGCATTTGCGAATTAATATATTTTTCATTGTAATTACCATTCAATGGAGAATAGAAGAGTAATAATTTATATACTTATTACTAATATATTCAAACGTATAATGATTAAAATCTGTCTTAATTATTGGCAAGAATCTAATTTTCAAGTATATCGTGTATTAATGAATGTATTTACCTATCATTAAACTTTCAAATTATCTAAAGTTACATGTGAAATTTTTGGATATTTGTTTGCATTTACAATAATAAATATACAGTGCGCATTTTATAAAACAAAATATTTGTGGATTTCTAAAACAATTCAAAAACTGAATTTTACTATTTATTTCAAATACCTATCATGATGAAATTATAAAATCAATAGCTGGTTAAATAAGAACAAACTTTATTGATAGTTGATAAATAATAAGACATCGTGGATATTTTTTGAGTTACAATTGTTGTATAAATCTTAAAACCGCGAAGTTGGTGAACATATCAGGCTATGAATATTTGGAAAAATATACAGAGGTTTGTTTCTAAAAACAAACAATTGTTTATCGTTTAATCTTCAAATCTTAATAATTTTCTGATCAGCGTAACTATTGAGCTATGTAGGTCATAGAAAAGAATATTGTAGCAGTGGTATGTGATTATTGTAATGGATTAATAAAAACAATAATATTCTCACGCCACTTTTTGCGTCTGTTTTCTACAAAAATACTTCAAATGTCAACAAATTTCCTGTTTTCTTATGTGTGTATCAATAAAAACTTATAAACAATTTTCTACGAATTGATTGTTCTTTTTGTGCAAATCATTTCCAGTTTTTATGAAACTTCTCAATATCTACAATAAATAGGCTATGAAATAGTTACGAAGTTAATGTATCTCAAATATTACCCTATTGCAAATCAAACTATCACACTACACGTTAACGTGAAAGAATATTAAATTTCAACATCTTCCTACATCCAATTTACTTTCTTGTATGTTAGTCAATTGACATTTTTGATTAGTTCATATTATTTACATAACGACGCAATATAAACTTATCCACTAACAAATTCCCACACGTAAGAACTTTTTTAATTATAATTTTTTGTAGTTTGTGTAAATATTTATTTATTTGCGCGAAAAAGGAAATTCAAATCCATTTCAATTACATACCATGGATAATTCAAGTAAAAAAAAATAATGATCGATTTTTGTATGTACATTTGTCGATTTCTAATAAATAATCCATAGGCCTATGGATATAGAGTTTTTCCAGATCTGATAGTAGCGATTTATATAAAAATGTTACGATTCAAACTTTAGCCCTTACTTCATTTTCATTTTGAATTAACTTACGTCATAAGAAAATTCTATTCGCAAATTATCATTTTTTTTAATTCTAATTTTTCTTATCAGGCAGGATAGAAAAAATAGCTACATAAATATTGATAAAATTATTACATTGCTCGACGAAAGGAAATAAAAAAATTACGTGGATTGCCTCAACAAAATACAAGCGGTCCTTACCAACAAAACACCACCGATAAATTTTCAAAGCTAGAATCTGATTAATCATTACCGATATAATTATCATGGCTAACTACTCGCCAGTGGATCCCACATATGAAATGAATCAGCAGCAAAGACCCTTCTATCCACAGCGTGGAGGTTGAAATGGTCGAGGAAGACGTTACACACCGGATGCAGCTTTTAATGAGTTATGTGATCATCATAGCGTAGTTGAGAATAACAAAGTTGAACGGAGTGTGGGTCTCAACTTGATTTGCCGATCGACATTAGAAACATAGCAATTTCATGAAAAATTTGATGTATTGATATTTTTAACGTGAAACGTTTATACGCGCGTCAGAGAGCACCAAACTTCTTTTAAATGAAGATATTATTATGTCGTGTATTTGAAATAAAAAAGAATACACACTACTTAGTCAAAGTGGGATCAAAATATTTTGATTTTCAATTGCAACTGTTTTCAAGTTAATTTATGTGATCGAAGTGTTTAATCTCAATCGTAATTAGTGAAAAATAAATTATACAATCGTTTAAATATTTGTTAATGGACATGTAAATACGGATGTTTTTTATTGAATAAAATGACAACGTTGGCAGAAATTTTTCCAATAAAAAAAAACTTAAACCTTATTAAAATTTGATCATTGACGCGATAAATATTCTTAGTACGATGAATAATGTGATTTTATTACTTTATTTTACAACGCGAGAAACTGGCAAAGGAAAAGAAACAAAGTTAGTTATGATACATTTTATTAACAATATTTTTACAACGATTAATAACAGTAAACATCTCAGGGGATTTTCAAATACTGCACCTATTAATCTATCAACAAAAAATTAGAAACACGGTCTAAATCTAAGAATATTAACTAATTAAATCTAAAAAACCTATTATTAAATACTCTAGAAACATATAAGGAATAATTAATACACAAAAAATGAAACTACACTAACTAGACTATAAAATCTGAACCTAATCTATATAACTAAATAAGTATACAAAAAAAATATTTACAAGAAAAAAAGCTACAAATAAAATGCTGGGCATCTCAGGTTATTTTTAAATATTGAATCAATCGAAAATTAAAATCTATATAATAGGACGATATTGAAAAGCGCAACTTTTCTGGTATTAGATCCTACAGCGCCCGAACCGGTAAGAGAAAATAAAAATGAAAATAAGAGGAATGCGGATGTCTTTGTGGAGCGCATGAAGCCAAATTATCAGCAGAAACTCGTTCACCAGGAGGTTGGACCTGAAGATAATCCTATTGGACATGATACGATCCCAAATGAAGAAGAACATGCTTCAATAGAAAGAAACTCCTTTAGAGCTATGTGACTAAAAGTAATTCCCTACTCTAAAACGCTACGCTCAAAAGAATAAAATTGAGAAATATGAATAAAAAATGCGGAAGTCGCGGTGAATTGCATCAAATAGGCTACAATTTTGATAACAAAGGCTTTCTGGATCCTGTAGTTTGATGTCACAACCAAACACTCCTTGATCGTATGCTGTGTTTGTTCTTGAGTAATTATCTGAAAACAAATAACATCGAATTAATTTTGAGGTACCATAAATTATATATCATGTATCCTAAATGCATTGAAAAGTGCACATTTTTTATCGTTTTCAAAGCTTTATATGATCACTTATTGTGGAATATCCATTCCAAATATTTATATTTAAATTTACATTGTAATTTATCAATATTTGAAAATCCCCTGAGATTTTTACTGTATTAAATTGTTTAAGACATTTTAATGTCGAATTTAAGGTTCGAATAGAAATATTCGTAGAATTATTATTTAAAGCTGGTAATATAATCTATAAATCTTTTGTAAGGAACCTCCCCTGTTACAATTGTAATCGTATAAAATTTGATGTTCAAATCTTTTGTAAGGAACCTCCCCTGAGATTTTTACAGTTTTAATCGTATAAAATTTAATGTTCAATCCTTTTGTAAGGAACCTCCCCTGAGATTCTTACAATTATAATCGTGTAAAATTCAATATTCAATTCTTTTGTAAGGAACCTCCCCTGAGATTTTTACAATATCAATCGTATAAAATTTAACGTTCAATTCTTTTGTAAGGAACCTCCCCTGAGATTTTTATAGTTTTAAACGTATAAAATTTAATTTTCAATCCTTTTGTAAGGAACCTCCCCTGAGATTTTTACAATTTCAATCGTATAAAATTTAACGTTCAAATCTTTTGTAAGGAACCTCCCCTGAGATTTTTACAGTTATAATCGTATCTAGCCAAAGGTCACTTAATAGCAAGAGCTGATAAATTTTACAGGAGCGAACAATTCAGTACTTATTTTTTTGCTAATACTCTACCCATATGGCAAAAGATCAACGCACATCCTGGATATTGGTTTTATGTAGAAGAATGATACAATTTTCTATCACTCTCGTATTTAAATAAATGACTAGATTCTCCAAATTTGAGATCCAACTGAATCATTGTATGATGGATCAACATGGTTTTCTTTATACAACTGTTGTTTAATAATCAACTTAACCATGAAAAAAAGGTAAAAGATTAAGATTATCAATACAGAGGAATATTTAGATATACTGCCACTCGAGCTATACCCAGTGCAATTCCATTCGTTGACATGATCACTGGTAAACTGCCAGATGATCACAATGCTATTTACTACATAATTATTATTAATGATTTGACTGTTAATTTATTGAATGACTTTTATTTATAAAAAGTCTATTCTAATGTTAAACACACAATGTGATTATATTTAAGATTAATTTCATGGTTTGTATTATAAATAGTAACGAATTGACTAGACCATATCGATGTAATAAAACTTGTTTTAACTATGTATATTTGTTAATAAAGATCTGAAGAGGTTGGTGTCCATACCAACGAAACGTCGTCAATTAGATGTGATTTTATTCATTGGTTTTACCAATGCAAAAGGGGTTGACTCTTCCAATCTTGATAACTACTGATAAATTTAGTAAGAAAGTTGGTATATTTGACTTATAGAGAAATCTATGAAAAAACAGTATTATGGCCGTGATAATAGTTTGAAATTTTTACAGTTATAATCGTATAAAATTTGATGTTCAAATCTTTTGTAAGGAACCTCCCCTGAGATTTTTATAGTTTTAATCGTATTAAATTTAAGCAACAACAGGTGCCGATTGATGTCGAGGCCGCGATGACGTAGCATCCGCCAAGAGTGGGATATAAGTGACAGCAGCAACAGTGGGTATGAATTTCGACTTTTGTAAGGAACCTCCCCTGAGATTTTTACAATTTTAATCGTATAAAATTTAATTTTCAATCCTTTTGTAAGAAACCTCCCCTGAGATTTTTACAATTTTAATCGTATAAAATTTAATGTTCAATCCTTTTGTAAGGAACCTCCCCTGAGATTTTTACAATTTTCATCGCGTGTAATGTAATGTTTAAATAAATTTAGAGATAACAGATAAGCTACGCGATATCAATGCTGATTTCAATGCGTATGACACGGACAATCGACGGCAAACGTGGGCTACCGGTTAGTAGATTGCTGTACTTATTAATTTTGAATACTCGTTCGAGAGGGATTATATCCAAGTCAAACATCTCAGAAAACATCAAAATCAGATTACGTTTCCAAATTTGCCGATACACCGCACTAAGTTCAAGCAAAAATGAAATTTAAATTAAACTAGCAAGAAGAGTACAATAAACAAACGCTGTCTGCGTTTTGCTTGAAAAAAGATAAATATGACTGTTTAACAAAGACTAAAGCTACGACGATTTGCACTGGGTTTCTACCATCATTTATCTCGAAACCGGAGAAAGAAGGCTGATGAAGTACATATCGGAGGAGAGGAATGGATTACTAATGGTAAAATTAAAAATATACGATTTCGAAGATGCCTCAATAAAAGAACCGAACGAATGGTGGGAAAACAGTCCATTTCGAGGGAACGTTGTGGTTTCTTCGAAGGATTCGAATGCGATCGACAAAACTCTGGAACTAATAACGATATTAACGAATATCCAATTCTCGAAGAAAAATGTAACAAAAAAAAATTATCCACGCAAAACCGAACGTTTAGAAGCATTTATAAGTAAAATAATTATTTGCCCATTAAAAAATATACTTTATACGACTTACTGGACTAACAATACAAATTGGAATCATTTAAATCATAATCATTCATATTTAAAAACTACAATTCATAATATGCAACAACCTTTCACAGAAATGGTAAGTAATTATTCATTCTCATTTGCTATTTATACTTTTTTAAAAAGCTTCGAATTAGAAAGAGAGCTGGCATTTTGTTTCGCCGGTATGATATACATTAGTTCATTTCCTACATTCCAAATTTAGTAAAAGAAATAGAAACATATTTGGCTTCTTATAAATTTGGTAAGTTCATATATAATGAAGCAACAAATACACAAATTGTGTTTAGTGTAAATTCATTACTACTAAAGACTTTGTTGTAGCATATAAACATACAATAAATGTTGATAAGGTGTAAAGAAAATATATATAATCCATATTCAATTGAGAAAGTGTAAGATGAATCTTTGCTGATGATTATTGATGACGTAAAAAAAACTAAACGTTTTAATAATACATTTTGATGCAGTATAAAGTACCAAAGGATATCTTAATTCAAAATTTTACTCCAGATAGATAAGTTGAACAAGTAATAAGTTTTTTTTCTTTTCAACACTGATGCACTCAGGGCAATTTATCTTTAACATAAAATTCTTAAAATAATTATCTCCATCAACTCAGCCGATCGCATTTTAATGTATATTTAAAACATGGAAGGCACTGTACTTCAGACATTATTTTTAAACTTACACCTAAATTATTGACCTCATACTAATTGAAATTATGAAAGATAAAAATTGAAATATTTATCAACTTTGATTTCCTTGTTAATTATTAGATTTTATGAAATGTGAAGTTTTCGAGTGTCAGAAAAATCATTTATGTAGCAAACGGGAAGCCAGTATAATGTTCAACTTTGTAAAAGGAATGGCTAGAAATAAAAAAAAAAACAGATGTCATTTCAAATTATCAGGAACAAAAATATCTGCATCTCATACAAAAATAGTCATTTTAAATGACTTGAATAGAAAAAATCATATGTAATTAATGCAACTTTCTTTTTTACCAATATTTACTAATTATTTAATATCAATCTAAAAGATTTCTGCAATAAGTCTTCAAACATATTCTGAAGGATGATGTAGCCTTTCTGATGTCCAGTGTAGATATCTAATGAGCTGAGCAATGGTGAACTGGATTCGTTGTCATCTGGTCTGCATATGTTCATCATGCAACACGGTGGTTATTGTTCTTCAAGGTGTTTGCTGTCTTGAATTCATTTGCAAATAAATTTTCACATCTGATAAGTAGAACTTTTCAGTTTGGAGCTGCCACCTGTTTAATGACTAGTGACGACCACAAAGCAGCCTATAACCCAGTGTTATCATTCATCGAGAAATTGATAGAACATTATATATTCTTGATCAAAAGCAACTCTTTTCAATGAGAGTATGTACAAATGAAACATTTTTTATTTCATAACTGAAATATTTGTAGACATCTTCCAGATAATCTGTGCACAAACAAGGAGAGTTGATCCATGTTGTTCTACACAAAATTTTATCAGCTCGAATGATTACTAATTCTTTATTGATGGAGATCATTCATGTTGCAAATTAGATGAACACTGTATTGTTTTGCAAATTCAATCCTCAAGGCTAATCGTGGTATTTAATCTCCATTTTCATTAGACTTGCCGACTTGTTGATAGTATTGAATAATTCATATCATTATCTAAAATAGTAGATATGATGCTAACGCAAATAATTGATACGAAAGAAAGTAGCCTTCACAATCGAAAATTGGATAAGAATTTGGACTATATTCCTGTACTTTGATGCAGATATTTTAACATTCTCACATTATTTTTCTTATAACGCATTAAAAATAGAGAGAAAACGAAGTTTTTCTTGCCTGAATATTATCATAATATACATAGCCATATAGTTATTGTTAATAGTGTATCTGAAACACTCATTTGATGTAACTTTGTAATACATCTTGATTACCAAAACAAATAGCAACGCAATTAGTAAAAATTTTCAATGTTGCTAATGCATCGTTTATAATTTTAATATATTTTTTAATTTGACAATACGCAATTACATTATTTGAAATCTTGGTTGTATTGTAACAAAACAGTGATTCGCTCTAGGTCAACTGTTTATACTTAAAAATAAACCAAATAGTCTACTCTATTATCTTCATTTCTTTTTTTTTTCAATTCTTTCTATGTACTCTCTTTTATTTACATTTTTTCAGTATCTTTTTTTCTATTATCCTCATTTCTTTTTTTTTTTCAATTCTTTCAATGTATTTTCTCTTTTATTTACATTTTTCAGTATCTTTTTTTGTTATCTGCTTATCTTTTCTGTTCTGATTTTTATTTGTTTAATTTTTCTTCTGATATTCTTTTTCTAATTTTTTTCACTTTTTTTTTTCATTTATTTTGAATGACAATAGAGTATTTGAATTAAATTTAAAGTACAGATTGAATTTATGTCAAAATGTTTTAGTTGAATTATAAATAAATACATCTATAAAATTCTACGAATAACAGCATCTATACAATTGAATATAAGCGCATAATTCAAAAATAAAACATTTTGATTCACAACAGAGTATTAAACAAATGGATTTGGAAAATTAGTCACGAAGAAATGATATATAAATTAAAATTTAATAATTAAAATCTATTTACTTTGAAATTATCATTATATCCAGCTACCGATAATTAGACATTATAAACAAATTGATGAAGATTTTGTAAATAAACAAAAGCAAATCTATTATATCGTTTGGAAAATTGGCATATCTCAGAAAAGATCCATCTTATAATTTCATCATCAGAACCTGAATTAACGTCAACTAAAAGTTACGCGAATAAATATAGTTTCATCAGATATTGTGTTACTAACGGTAACAATTAAAGAGGCTAACACAATTTCCAGAAAATTGAAAGCAATATTGATGTATCTAGAAAGATTTTTGGATTCCAATGACTTAAAAATAAGCTGCCAGAAATGAAATTAAGTATGAAAAGGATGGAAATAAGACATTACTAGAACGTAGATAATGAGCTAATTGAATATCAAGAGGATGATGATTAAGATTTAAATTAATTATTAATTATAATCAGTGATGAAGCAGTTGCTTATCGTGCTGCTGTACTAGGAGCCATCATCAGAGGTGGAAAGTAGGGCATTGTGTTGCTTGATGTGATACCCTTGCAACTTGGAATTAAAATTTCTGGTGGACATATGCCAGTAATAATAAAACGTAATACTCCAAAACCGTACAAATGGACTGAGAATTATACTACCACGTATCATAATCAGAAGATTGTAAGGATAGAAGTTTATGAAGGCGAAAGACCTATGGTTGAAGACAATCATTTTATAGGTAAATTTATTCTCACTGGTATTCCAAGTGCATCAAAGGAGTTCCAATTATCGTTGTTACTAGCGTAGATAATAATGGAATACTTGAAGTATCAGCTGTAGAAGAATCCTCAAAAAGCTCAAGAAAACTAAAATTGTATTGAATGAAAAACCGATGCAAATGTTCCGTCCCACCCAAAACCGAAGCAAATGGCGATTTCTGTTGCCATCTGGTGGCCACTTATATTTCCGTATAAGACAAAAATATAAACGAAGAGACACGTGATTGTGTATTGGTTATAGAAAATGAGTTTTGATCTGGAAAAATTTGAGGGTAATTCATTAAAATGGATAGATAACCATCCTTATCAAATAGGTTTACTATGGAAAATTCTCAGAATTGAATCGGAAGGAAAACAATTAACCAGTATACCTGTACAGTGTATAATGTTAGGTTTTGGTATTAAGAGAATAAATACTGGTCGAAGAATAAAACCAATTATTGATGACGTCATTCAAGAATTTGGAGGAATACAAATGTTTATTAATAATCCACCCTGGCTATATTCTAAACCATTGCTAGTAGCTGCTGCTATAATCTTTGTACAAAAACAATTTTCTTGGGATTTAACAAAATTATATGAAGGTAATTCAAAATTAAATAATTATTAATTGAATTTGTTATAAAAATTGCTAACATATTTTCATTTGTCTATTAAATCATCTTAAGTTAAATAGAATTATAAGAATACACACATA
>JAWWMK010000032.1:12686061-12725780 GCA_035047105.1 Galeopsomyia nigrocyanea | reverse complement strand
AAACAGCCTGACGATGTTAGCGGACTAGCTAACGAAACGTTGCATACAAAAAATATGCTCCAGTGTTTTTCTTTTTTTGTGAAAAACCACACCTTTAGCCCTCTTCAGATCGCTTTAAACCTACAACTTATAAAGAATTTTAATATTTGTAAAAAGACTTTTTCCCAAGAAATATGTTGGTAATTAATTATTTTATGAAATCTACGTGTATTGATTATTATTATTACCACGCTTTATCAATAAAAAAGTATAATAAAAAATCTGACTGTTTGCATAGCAACATGTTTATTTAAAATTCAGATTGGAAATTAATTATACAGCATGACAGTTTTAAACGAAAACTGTCAATGCATCTCTAAGTACACATTTCTCAAAATATACATGATTGATTGCACAATCATTTGCTTGATGATGAAACGTTTGCACTTTTGCTGACTTGCTGATGACATCCTAGTATAAAAGCTAATGTCCGAATAATGCTCGAGAAGTTTGATGGACTAGCAGAGAGAACGAAGGTGTCGTGTGCTTTATGCGAGAGAACTCACTGCAAACATGAACTTTTGTTTGGCAGTATTTTTTTTATTTGTGTTTGGAGCGCTATTTAAATCATCTGAAGCCGGCGTAAGTTTTTTGGGAACATTTTTTTTAAAAGGTCGATTAATTAGTTTTATCACGATGTGTTGCATTTCTTTTACCGATAATGTTTTGAATGTGCGATTTATGAAAACAATCCTTTTTTGTTATTAATTTTTCACTTTCATATTAGATTACATTCTCTTTAAATTATTCAAATGGTGTTTTCAAAAATGTTTTTGGTTCATACTTTTTCATTAATTTTAGAATAAACTGGATTTAGATGGACTTAAGAACATGTTGAAGCCAATGAGCAAGTCCTGTAAAACGAAAACTGGAGTTACGGATGGTAATTAATTACAAAGTAACGATATAGTATATTTGAAATCGATATAGTAATGTTTTGATTTTGATAATAGCAATGGTTGCTGGCACAAAAGATGGAGTATTTCCAAAAGAAAGACCACTTATGTGCTACTTCAAGTGTCTTTCAGTAATGTTAAAGGCGGTGAGTAAATTTTAAAAATTATAGGTACGAAATATTTTAAATAAACTTAAAGTAAATTTTTATTATTACTTTCCTGGGAATTAAATTTTTCTGCATATTCTATCTGTTGAATAATAAGCTATTACCTTTAAATCATGATTTGCATGGTTTCAGATGAACAAAAAAGGAGAATTCACGGTTCGCGATATCGACAAACAAATTGATTTGTTAATGTTGGAAGATCTAGTTCCTCGAATGAAAGCAGTAGTGAGGAAATGTATAAATGCAGGTTTGTAAAAAAAAAATTAAATCTGTTAATTGCAAATATTTTGTTCAAAGTAGAAGTTGAAAAAGTTGATTTGTTTTTCTATTATTAATATGCTAATTGTCGTTGACGTTTTCAACTTATGATCGATGCGTTATAATTTATTCTGACGTAATAAATACAAAAGTTATAAAAATATATTTCACAGTACCTCCATCGGACGATCCTTGCGAGATGGCTTACACCATGGTCATCTGTGGCTACAACGAAGATCCAACTGTAAGTCTACCCAAACTATGTTTAAATTACATATTATTTATCTAATTATGCACAAAAAATTTATATGAATTTTTTTAGCTGTATTTCATACCAACATAATTTTCCACGGAAGTACGTAAAAAGTTATATATAATGAAACTTGATTCGAATTTGGAAACGACAACGAAACTTGAAAGTTAAAATTTAGTAAGACAAGTAGGATTTCTCCATGTCCTTTTAATGTTTTGTAATGATGCAAATACACAACATTCGATCAATTTACTGCAGGAGTAAAATTATAAATGGTATATCATAAACTATATACATAATTTTAAGTCTAAGTCTGAATAAATGTATGTACATTATGTAAGTTTTAATAATTATTGTATAGTTTTCATGTTTTGTAAAGTCGATAGAAATGCATTTTATAGATATTCCCCTTGTAAAATTGCAATTTTTAGTAAGAGTGATAATTTGAAAACTTACTAACTCCAATGCTTTCGTGTCATTGTTAAAAGAGGGGTCACTTTTTCTTCGTATGTACTTGATTCCCGTAAATCAAAGAAAAATTGATATTTTATTTCCCTATTTTCTTGATTAATTTATAATTTCAGCTCGACAAAGTTCTATAAAAGTAAGGTAATAAATAATATTATTGTTAAATGACGTTTATGGTTTCATATAAAACTCTATTTTATTTGTGAAAATTTTGTCTGAGACAGACATTTTTTATAGATAAATTTGTACAAAATGTTACGGTACAAATATTCAACAATTTTTTTGTACATTTCAATTTTTTAGAATACTAAATGTATAATGAACGAATTGAAAACAAATTACTAGGATTTTTTTTGTTTTTCGTATTTCATGCACAACCAGTGTCGCGGTGGTTCTGTATAGATAGCCGGCGAAAATAAATTATCACTGTTTTCATAAGGTATGTGCCATCCTTCACCACTTTTCTGTGCACAGGGATCGTATTGCATAGGTTCAACTACTTGTATCGCATATTTTCTCTCTGGCACTGGATAAAAGAAATATTGATGCGACATTTGCCAATTTTTGAAAAGCTGCCTCAGTACAGGATCTTCAAGTTTAAATTTATGTTGTCTCATGAAATCTCGAGACACAAAACATGTTTCAGGTCCACTCGATAGGGTTAAATGCAGTAGGAATGGATCATCTTGAGATCTGAAATCAAACAGAGGCAGATAAATGTGAATTAATCTTGACTTACAGATTATTCCAAGCTTCTCATCAAATGTAATCAACTTACATATTTTTTATGTAAAAAACATCAGCGATATCTTCCAAGGTTTTGATTTCATTGGTTGACCACCATTTCATATGTAGACGCCCTACTACAAGAACTCGCTTTTTATGGAAATATTTAACAATTTGTAAAATCTGTAAGAATAGTTACTGTGAAATGAAACCGTTATAACTGTAAAAGCATTATTATGCCTCTGAAACTTACATTTCTAATAGACCCTTTTCCATGGACACCACGAGTTGCATATGCAACATTCAATCCATCAATGATGACATCATAAGGTTTCATTGTTTGCAAGAAAATTAAATATTTTTTTAATTCTTGTGGAGACGTATTGCGATATACATCTTTACCGATAATTAAATTGTTCAATATGGCTTTTGACAGAACTTTAAAGTCTGCTTTAGTGAGTATAGTAGGCTGCAATGGAGTACTGCAGTGTTTGCAAATCCCACTGAAAAGTGATAGTCACTAATTTAAAATTCTAAATTGCATAAAATTCCATTATTCTATTTTTTTAAATCATTTTCAATAAAAAAAGTACGGCAGATACATAAATTTAATAAATAGTTGTGGTATTTGCCAGTAATCTTTGCTTACTTACTTTGTTGTAATAGAAGTGTATGCTGTAGTATATCCTACAGATTTGAAGAATTCTTCATATTCTTGGATAGTAAGCTTTTTTGGTATAACATTATATTTCTGCCATAACAAGAATATTTTTTCTATTTCTTTAAGCAGTTCATCCCCTTTGAAATTCCGTTTACAGTAATTCAAATGTTCCTTATAAACCGACAATGATAAAGGTTTATCGATGAATGTTTCATCAATCATATTCCAAGCCACATCAGCTCGATTATTTCTAAAAGCTGCATCAATTATCATTGATATCTCTTTTGACGTAGGTTCTTGTAGAAACTTGATCATTTCAAGGAGTTTAAGACTTTCTTCCCACATTGATGTCAGAGATATGCCAGCAATGCAATAAACGGCCGATCTTGGATCAAGTATCTCGTATTCTTCCTTTATTTTGCTGTACACTTTAATGATGCTCTTTTCTTCGTCTTTGGTCAATGGAACTCCAGATTTATTGTATTTTGCATTCATTAACTTTAGGTATGTAGTCATTGTAGCTAAATTCAGTGGATACTTGTTTCTTTGTAAAAATTTAAAGTAATTAATACCTTGATCTTCCCTATGGTAGTGAGTACAAATATCGTAGACTTGGGAATCTACATTAATTTGGTTTATGTCTTGACATGTCTGTAATATCTCTTTCCTCACTTTACCCCAGTGGCTATCTTCAATTGATTCATTGTTGCCAAGTTTCTTGTTGATATACAAGTCGGCTTTAACTAAATTATAAATTTTGAAAATGTTTCTTTTAGGTTTACTATCTGCTGTGATCGCATTTACCTCAGATCTAGTACATAATCGTCTAACACACTGCACTAGATAAAACGATGAATAAACGCACGGCCTCATTTTGTAAATACTGAAAGCAAAAGCAGTATTTTAAAATAATAACATGATTACTGTAGATAAATACAAAACATTAACACTAAAAGAAAGAATTACCGCGTTTTAAGATTATACCTGCCTCTGGTTGGAAAATCCAAAAATCTATAATATTTTATTTACAATTCATTATGCTCATTGCATCTATTTAACTGCGGTGTAAACATTATTTAAAAAACGTATTAACAAATTTATAACCTCCAAAGACACTCCATCTCTCTAAAACGTGTAGCAGAAATCTGAAAATTCACGCAAACGCAATTGCGTGGATTGTGATTGGTTGATTTTACAATGATCGAAAATATCACGCATGCGCGATGCGTGGGAACAACAAAGCGGGAAATTTTGAAAACAGGTAGTGGTAGATCATTTTTTTTTTTTTTTTGAAAAATAAAATTGATAATGTGTAATACAGAAATACAAGTTTTACTTTTCGTTTTGTTAAGAAGTATTAGTGACATTATATTCGTTATTCCAAAATTATATCGAGTAAATGAATTAAGTTTCTAGTATGACGACTATCAATGTAAATAATTTGATATTTTATATTAGATTATTTACCATTAAAACTAATTAAGAAACCCAAAAAATATTGCATTACACTTTGACAAAGTTTCATTTACTTTTTCACCCGTAAATCGTCTAGTAACGCAAACAACAAATTAAAAAAAGAATTCATTTTGCGTAAACAAAAAAAGAAAAAAACTAGACAATAGAGACAAAAAATCAAACCGCAAACACAAAAGTGAAAGCCGCCTCAACATAATAATGACCGAGGCGATATATAGACACACAGCGCCGATCGCAACACGCGATTAAATATCCACAACCTTATGTATGTGTATGTAGGTATATAAGTGTGTGAAGTCTCGTTCTTCGGTGATAAGAAATTAACGTTGGGAGACGATCAGCAGCGCGCGCGTGTGCGTCAGTCTCGCGCCAGCAGCTTTATCATGGAGCAGCAACGCTTCGCAGTTGTTTGCTCCTCCTCCTTCTTTTCTTGACATCTTGCCTTGTCTTTTTCGTTTTTGGCCCCCCCTAGTCGACGCTTATATACTTTTTTTTTTCTTTTTCGTTTTGTGATTTTACGTCAGCTGGACGCGGAGCATCTCAGCTGTGATAGAGAGAGAAAGAAAAAAAAAGGCAAGTTTTGACGTTTTGTGTAATGTACGTTTTCGATAAAGCTTCTTCTTCTTTTTTTTTGTTTCGAATGCAATGAAAGTGTTATATAGTAACGTGTATAAGTGCAGTTTGAAAATTTTGTGCGCGTAAATTGCGTAACGAAATTTATACATCGTTCGATTGGTGAAATGTGAGTGACGAAATCGTAATTGAAACTGGTTTGAATTAGAATTAACGTATCCCGCGGAGAAGCACTTTAGTTTTTATTAATGAGTTGACAATTTATTTTCCAATCTAATCTTCGCTCGAGCGAACGCAAATTAAAAAGTAGATTATATTGGCTGTTTGCGCGGAATGCTACTTTTTTTTTTCTTTGCTTTCAAAGAAAAAAAAAATGTGTTGTCAATCATGTAGTCGATTAATAATTGCGGTTAAATTGCGTAACGAAGCTGTAAGTTGATATTGAAAACTGTTCCACGAGTTTTAATTAATTTTTCTCGAATATATAGGCCAGCGGCAAGACTTTACAAAAGATTACACAAATAAGTCTTCGTGAGTAATTGGAAATACATTTTAAACATCGCGAAAAACGCATCAACAAAAGAAGCTTATAAAAATTCATTGTAAAACATTGAATCCCGATATTGCATGCAAATTACAATGTGTATAATTTCCTCGTTAGATAAGACAATTTTATGGCATTATAAAACGTGATGTACAATATTAATTTTCGCATTTAAATCCATCTCAAATGTCTCTTTTTTTTATTATCGGAGAAACCAATTTTATTATTGCTAGTCAGATCAAACAATGTATATCGCGGAGATATGGATCTCACTGACACATTTTCGTTTCTCCAAAAATACTTATAAACCTCGATCACGATGATTTCGCGTGATCGCTATCTACGAAAATAAATCTTCACTCGTTGTACTTCGCATACGCATTGCATATCGACGAGACAAATCTTCAAAAAATTATCTTTGAAATTAAATGACTTATTATCATCTTGAGTTGATTGAGCTTTCTTTTTCTAAAACGTTGTTGTTTCTTCGTTTCCATTTCAGACAAACATAGAGCGATAAAAGCAGATAAAAGTCTGTGGAATAATAAAAATTTGTCGTAATGATATAATTTTGGCGTTTTTATGATAAAATCTAGACTTTCATTGTATTGCTTTTATTATTTTACTGCCTCATTCGCGTCAGTTGCGAATAAGTATAAATTTGCATGTTCGCTTTGGTCTCGTCAGACCAAAAGTTTTGTCGGCATACGAAGAACAAACAGTTACCTGCGGTATGAGTTTTTGTCGTAATATAAAGTCTTTAACAAAGTCTTTCAGTATCGTCAATAAGTTTTCGAAAACAACTGTCAATTTAAGGATCTTTATCTTTTCAATGAAACGAAGTTTAAGTATTTCTATCGCCAATCTATACATCAAAGTTACTATCCAATAAAAAAAATACAACTACTCTCATTCTAATGTCGACTTGAATTTTTTTTCGTATGTTTACATCAATTCTATTTTTTTTTTATAAAATAAAATTATATTCGCGCCAAAACTCTTACTATGCAGCAAACTCGCTGTTTACTACTAGTACAAACTAACAAGGGGAGACCACACCCTCCGGGTCATGGATTTCAATAAAAAATGGTCAGTTGCCTTCTTTTGTGTAGAAATGAACGTCCCTTGAAGGATCCTGTCCCATGGGCATTTGTTCGGGAGTTATCGGGACTTATATCGGATAGATTGGAAAATAAAGTCCCTATAAAAATCGTAATAACTCTTGAAATATTGATTCTATCGTAATTTTAGGGTTGCCAATTGAAAGCTGAGATCAAGTCCTTCTGTTTAAAAAAAATATTTGTCAGAAAATTCCAATCCGTTCGTAAGTTGTGCCGATTTCAATTTTTCATTCATAATACTTAATAAAATTTTTAGAACCTCAAAAGTGCTCGATTATTATGAAAATCTTTATCGCAACATAACTTACGAACGGATTGAAATTTTTTGACAAATATTTTTTTCAAACAGAAGGATTTGATCTCAGCATTCGATTGGTAACCTTAAAATTATGATAGAGTCAATATTTCAAGAGTTATTACGATTTAAATAGGGGCTCTGTATTTCAATGCATCACATATATAAGTCCCGATAACTACCGAACGAAAGCCCATGTGACAGAATCCTTCAAGGGGCTTTCATTTCTATACAAAATAAGGCCACTGACTAAGTTTAAACAAAATCCATGACCCGGAGGGTATGGTCTCCCCTCGTAAGTTAATCGATCAGAGATAATTGCTTCGACGATCATCATTATATATGCAGCACTTTCCGCGAACGAAACAGATTACGAGTAGTCGAGTTGACGCTACGGAGAAAAAAAAAACGAGAGATTTAAAAAAAAAAATATCTCGTAAAGATCGGTCACGTGGGAAAATTGAATGATAAGATAAAAAAAAATTTCACATCGATAACTCCGTTCGACATTATAACAAACATCATTTCTTTCTTTCAGAAGTCTACGATGGAGAGTTACACCTCGGACTCGAGCGACTCGGATTCCGCCTCGAAAACCGTGGATCTGTCCTACCTGCAACTCGACTCGCGAGTACTTCACGAGCATTTCATATGCACCACATCACCGGAACACGTGGAAACGTTGCTTTTGCATCAGAATCGGTTGAGTTACCTTCCCGACAGCGTCATCATGTTTTCCAATTTGGCGACCCTCGACGTATCCAATTGCAATCTGCAAAGGTTGCCCGATTTCTTGAGCGAACTTACACAGTTGGTTTCTTTGTCGGCGAAGAACAATGGTTTGAACAACGACTCGTTGCCGAAGAGCCTCGAACGTTTGCCAAATTTGAGGGAATTGAATTTGAGCGGCAACAGACTTACCGAATTCCCCGAGCAAGTACTCGACTTACCTGGACTCAGGTATCTCTATCTCGGCGGTAATCTCATCGGCGAGATCACCAAGGATGTCTGGAAGATACAAAGGTGAGGAGATGCTTTTTTTTTATTGTTGTATTTATAGATAATCTTAAGCTTGCTGTGCTTTTGTGGGATTATTCATTGATTGCGATTTTCTTTTTTTGACTTTCGTTGATCCGCGAAATTAATATGTTCGATATCGGGCTTTTATTTGACGAATGTCGATCGCATGCTTTTAGATAACTTTTGTAATGATAATTGTACGAAATACGCAATATATCGTCTCTAATCGTGACAAGTTATTTAATTTATGAAGTTTAACCGTGATATGCGTTATTTATTCTCTACATCTGCTTGGCAGAAGTTTTTCGTTTTCTCAAAGCAGTAAATCAAATAATAAGTTTTGGCCATTGGACCATTTTTTGTTCCACTATTTTGTCAAAAAATCACGGATGTCCTTCAATTATTATTACCCTAGGACATCATGGGAAAGATTTTATTCTTTTAAACGTTTTCTCGACATTTTTTGGTTCTGTTAAGTTCGCTGATTATTTTTTTTTCGCAAACCCAGGCGATATTTTTACTTGGTAATATGAGTATGACTTTAGTTTTTCTTTATTCTATTCTTATTTTGTCATGCAATTGTCAGATTAACTATTTGTATAATTTACCTGCTCGTGGACTTCAAAATCAGTGTTTGAATATGAAAAAAAAATCAATAAACTAATTAAGAATTAAAACGTTAATTAATATTCTTCTATTGGCAATTAATAAAGGAGCTATAGTTACACATATAAGTTTCCGAAATGTTACATTTATTAATTTCGCATTTTAACATCGTATTAATTTTGAAAATGTTTACATTATTTTTATTGAACAGATTAACATCTTACTGAATAATTTAATTTCTAAAAACTCAATTTTGTTAATATTTTGTGAAATATTAAATAAAGTATTCTGATTATTTAAAAGAAACTTCTCAAAAATTAACACAGTAACATCTTACTGTAGGAATTGCAAATCAACATTTTATATAGCAATAACATAAGGAAAGTAGAGAAAAATTCACAATAAATTGCGAATTCACGAAACTAAGAAATTCAAGAATATTATTTAAAACAATAATACTTGCGAACTTTAGATTCAAGAGATTTTTTTATTTTTGGATTAGATTATTGGCCCAACTTTCGTCGGGCGCACAAAAAATTAGTCTTTAGACTCATCAAGTGTCCCCCTCCACGGAAATCTTTAGTAAAAGGCGAAAGATTTATGCGTGGTATGAAGGGAGACCAGAGTAACGATTTAACATCTTTGCCTCCGGTATATCTACTCGAGTTTGCTATTTCTCTCGCGGAGAACGAAATTCAGTCAGCCACCTAGCGGTCGATTCGCAAATCGTAAGCCGGCGCGGGTTTCGGTCCGTGGCGCGACATTCAAATTCACGCCGCGAGTATTATGAATTGTATTTCTATTATTCATTAATAAATAAATGAAAATGTATTACGGACGTTAATTAGTTTACAGGTTCTGTCTATGGGAGGCAACAGATTGACGGAAGTTCCATCGACATTGGGCCAACTTACGGCATTGCAAGCGTTAATACTCTGTGATAATAGGCTCGAAAGCCTTCCAAGTTCCATAGCCAATCTCAAGAATTTAAAGTCTTTGCTGTTGCACAAAAATGGCCTGAGAACCCTACCGACTGAAATTATTACCCTAAAAAATCTCACAGAGGTATGGTATACACTCGATCTTCATTACAATTGAAACTAAATATAATTCATTATAATAATAATCTTTTTTTTTTCAGCTTTCACTGAGAGACAATCCACTCGTCGTGAGATTCGTTACCGATATGACGCACAATCCACCATCACTTTTAGAATTAGCTGCTCGCGTAGTCAAAGTCAATGAAATCCCGTACAAACCGGAGGACTTACCTAGGACTTTATTCAATTACTTGGGCAGTGCTCATCATTGTGTCAATCCTCGTTGTGCAGGTACGAACAATCGAATGATATCTTTGATTAAAATCCTAATAATGTTTTTTTTTTAATTGAAGGTGTATTCTTCGACAATCGCGTAGAGCACATCAAGTTCGTCGACTTTTGTGGTAAATACAGACTGCCTTTACTTCAATATCTGTGCAGTAGCAAATGCATAGGACCGCGCGAAGGCAACGAGGAAGTTGTTAGCGGTGCTATGATAAGAAAAGTTTTACTTGGCTGAAAAATAAATCATTGCAATGTCTGGCTGGAAAAAGATGATTTGCCTTTTTTTTCTTCTGTTCAGCTGTGTTATTCGGAGCAAGGAAGCAAACGATGAAAGTATATATAACGTGAAAAGAAATGTACGCTTATTCAATTGTAAGATATAATTTTCATCACGTGATTGATCTCATATGGGTTTTTTTTTTTACGATTGATCAAAGTCAATAAACTATAACTTAATGCAACTGAAATTTTGAATTTGATTGATTCTGTACTTTTAGCGAAGGTTAAATTGACTGAACGGTACTAACGTTATTGTTAATATTTTATTGTTAAATAAACCACAAAAATGTACAGTAATATCATCATAATAGCGCGCTGCAGCCCCGCGTGAGCGATGCGGAATGAAGCGCGATCATCGTTTTTCCTCGCATTGTTTGTTTTTTTTTACCACACATAGTATGCTACAAATATAGTTTTTTATCGATATTCAATATGTATAATGCAATCATCACTCTATGTCGCATTCACTCGTCATCAATTTTCCTCTTGTGTTCACCTGCTTCGTCTATCATCAACTACTGTGTTCGTTTATATTATGTGATATAGTTGAAAATCAATTTAGGTGAAAATTAATTCAACGTGCTTTCCTTGATTCTAAACGTGCGTGGATATTTTTTTTTTGGTTCAAACGATATGGTCGATTTTTCTTTTGAGAAATTAAAAACTACAAATTTTTGTAGAACATTTAATACACGTCGAAATATAAGGACGTGGAAAATTTTTTTTTTCTCCAAGATATACAAGTTTCTCTTGCAAAGTTGTTATTCTTATAAATTGAGACTTGATAACGGACTTATCAGTATCAATTACAGAAACAGAACAGTCTACAGAATTTCAATTTCAATTACAGTGTGGCCTTGATCGCTAACGTACTTTTTTTCATATACACGACATCGAATGAGTTTCTGAATTATTTTTAATTTTAATTTATAGAATGTTTAGAGTTCAATTCTCTGAACGATTTTCTTCCAACATCTAGTTATGTATTGCTTAGTCATCATATATGAAAGTTCATTATTACTACAGATGTTATTGGTGAGACACGTAAAAAAAAATAAAAATCTGATAATAATAAGAAAAGTTGGTAAAAATAATAACAAAAAAAAAAAAATCTATAAAAACGTGAGCACATTCTACAAAGAATTTTTTTCCTCTCGTAAACATTGACTAAAGAAACATCTAGATTCAAATAAACAATCAGTTAATGAGTCTTCACAAAAGTGTTTAATCGTCATAATATGATTATTATTATTTATAATACACAATGTCCTTATTTAACAAAAGATGTTTTACATGAAATGATTAAAAATAATAAGAGAAGTAGAAGAAACACTTAGAAAAAAAGAAAACAATTTCGGCTAATTGTATCCATGTAATTTTTATTTGTTAATAGATAAGTAGGCATTCGCTAAAATTAAAAACGTCGCAACGATACGTTTACAAAAACTTAAAAAGAGATAAGGATAGATCCGATATACATTGTAAAGACTCGGCACTCGAATGTTCATTCGAAGCAAGAAAAATGTATTACTTATATTTTTTTTGTATTATTTATTCTTGTTTACTTTTTTTCCCTCGTCTCATTATAATCAGTGCAATTGTCGCTAATTTGTTTGTTTTTTTTTTGCATGCGGTGCACTAAACAATGAAATTCTCACGCTCGTTTACATTTATCTACAAGTATATGCACCCATTTAACAAGCCTCATTTCGGATTCACTCGTAATATTCACTCGCTCACTCGCAGATTAAATTATACACATACGCAATATCGTCGTCGCTATTTTTTTTTTCATGTTTATTATCATTATTGTAAATCGTTACTCGATAATTATACCCATATTGTAAACAATTATTACACTTATCGCCTTTCTTCATCGTCCAGATTTTGTGTCGGAGTATGAAAGCAGAGCCTGGACAGCCATTAAAGATATTTCGAATGAAACGCAACTTTGATTTGTCTACGCGGTGTGTACTTTTACAAATGTTCGATTGCATTACGCCAACAATATGTACGTGTGGATCTGAAATCAACGGTAACTAATTCGACAAAAAGAAACAATTCTCGAGAAACAAAATGTATTTACATAAATGTTTGTATCTAAGTAGTTTTACCAATTTCCTTTTTTTATTTACATAAACATTAATTTTCTTTCTTTCAATTATTCTTGCTCTGGCTAAATGAGATTTTTTTTTTGTCATTTCCATTCATATATAATATATACATTAACTAACACTTTACGCTGAGCTTGTTTGGAAGCACTGCGTGAAAACTTTTTAAAACATTAGATATATATACAAACACTTGTCTTAAAATTGCTAACTCTAAGTTTGCATAATGAGTCTAACATCGTAAAAAACCGATAATTTTTTTGGTAAGCACGAGAAACGTTTGTAAAAGCACCGCGATCTCACAAATCAAAGCAACATTTTTTTCAAAACTTACAAATCGTTTTGGTCCAGCGAACATGAAAAATCGTGGATTAATAGTGCGAATAGGGCGACCTTGTATAATATTCACTCGCTCTATTTGAATATATCAGCTTCAAATTCATTTTTTGCTTTTTCAATCAATCGACCTCATGCAGAGAAGAAGAAATGGGAAGAAATGGTGTGACTGTGTGTCGCAGTAGCATTATAACAAACTCTTCAATTTCGATATTACTACTATAATTTTTTTTCTTTTCGTTTATATTTTTCCATACAGTGTAGGTACCTCGGTACAATCATTCCACTTTTTTCCTTTCCTTAACAGCTGCGGCATTGTTCCATTTTTTTTATTAATTACCTATTTGATAAACCTTAATAGTTATTAAAATTAATTTGCATATATATCGTAAAGTAATATTATATATATATTTATATATATCATTTGTATATATTTAATATATATATAATTATTTATACGTAGACTTTCGGTATTTTACACGGGTTCACTTATGTCTAAAATAGGTTTGCTTCTCAACACACGTGGCTTGCTCAAAACGAAATTTAATCAAACTCCCTTCTCGAAACATGCCTCATCAATTTTTATCTTTGACGTTCTACCTGTTCTTGTAATATTCTTTAAATTTTCCATCTGTTGAAAGATTAATTCTTACACAACTGAAGCTCAAATAACAACTCAATGTTGTTTGCGAAGCTACTTTTTTTTAAAGATATACAGAGTTAACTCTCGCTTTAGAAAAAACAACGATGAACATCTCTCTACGCTGTACAAATCAAAAACCGTTTCGTATTTTTTTTTTGTATCCCGAAACTGCAAAAAGAACAAACATCATCGACATCAAAGATTTTTTTGTCTATGTTACAAACGCTGTCGTACAGTAGATATTTATGCGATTTTTTTTTCCTTTTTTTTACGGTGCTACACTGTTTTTATATTTTAAATCTCTTGTTTTTTTACAATGTATATAAGGACGCAAGCGAGCTATATAAAAGTGATTGTTTACCTGTTTTTGTCTTACACGGAAAAAACGATAATATATGTGTCAATTTATTTGAGCGTTGGGCTCGCGATGTCCTTCTTGGCTTGAATAACATTGTAACAGGTTTATTCCAATGAATTTCCTGGCATTACTTTATTCACTATTAGAAGTCCACCGATAACGTGAATCTCACGCTACTCGGAATTGGAAACTTTGTTGTTTTGCTTTTGTGTGTGTGTGTTCGATACAACTTTTATTTGCTTGAATATTTTTTTATTTGAATAAGGTGTTATAGTTTGTTGTTACGAGGGTTAAATTGTCGTAAAAGGCGTTCGTACCACTAACAATTTTTATTAGCTTTTTTTCTTTTATCCTTCATATACAAACATACACAAGTCGCTGTAATCCCCCGTTGCCATTCTCGCGACTAAACTTGTTTTTTTTCATACTTATGTCGTAATTGCGCGTCGGATGATGGAAAGAAAAAATATTGACGGATTGTCGTCCGAATGAACGACCATTCATCAATATACACATCACGCGTTTAGCGTGCATTCACTGAATTACAGCCGAGAGTAAAATAAATAACTTATAGCCATTAAACGCTGGAAAAGGTGTTTTTTTTTTGCTTTCGCTATATCAGATTCGACACGTGTATACACAATACGCACGCAGTTCTGCAAAGAGTTAGAAAAAAAGCCCAACCTACCAGAGTTTGCAGAGATATTCAACATTTCACTGCCTACTCAAATTTCAATGATTCAATCAAAAGCTTTGCGGGATTCTGTAACATCCAAACCATCTTTACTATTTTCAAGGTTTGCAGCAGTAGGTTATTGTCGAAGAATAAACTACTATTTTAAAAAAACACTATTATTTAACTACATAATAAGAGCGTTATAGGATTAAACTTTTGATCGAATCATTGAAAAAAATCGGCGTCTATCCGCGTTGCCGCACAAAAAAAACAATAGTTTTTTTCCTTCGAATAAACAACAGTGATTCTTGCATTATATAATTAGTAAAAACTTAATGCGACTATCGCCGAACATAAATTTCTATTAAAATATAATAATAAAAATAAAACATTCATTCCCGCCTCCATATAATGTTGCACGCATCCTTCAATGCAGCGCAAAACAGACAACTGTCTTTACGTGTTGAAGGGAGAGGAACTCTACCAGTTCGTTAAGCTGTATAAGCAGCCAGGGACGCATGTGATATGTAGGCGCGTGTCGGCAGTCAACAGAGACGCGAGATTTTCACATTCGTACGCACACTTATGAAATTTCATTGTTTTTTTTTTTTGGTTTTGGTAGATTTTCTTGGTTTTTCTTTTCGTACGCATTCATTCACGTAATATTACTAATTTTATTGTTTAGCTTTTCTTTTTCTATGTAACTTTTTTTTTCTTTTCCGCTGCAAGTCGGGACTTCGATTAAGATTTCGAGAGTTAAGGTTAGTGAAAAGGATATACTTATTTACAAGATAAGGCATTTGTATACGGAGATATATACGAGTCTCGGAAGCTGCGCGACGCTCAATTTCATCTGTTACAATTGTTTTGTTTGTATCTGTCAAGTTGCCGTACTTGTCGAAAAGTAACTTACAAAGTTTCGAAACAAAATTAATTAGTGACAGCTCTTCATTGTAAAGATATTTTCATGCGCAATTAGTTTTATAAAAAGTGAATGTAAAATAAAAAATCATATAAATTTAAAAAGACATTTTATTACAATCAAAGAATACCAATTTATTTAAAAAATAACTCCACTCAAAAAAAAAGTATACACGTATCCTCTAAAAATATTTCTACAGCCGGTAGTAAATATTCGTGATTTCGCTACAATTTATGTTATCGGCTTACATCTTTTTTTTAACGTTCAATGTCCAATATGAACATAAAACATATAGAAATTAAACAACTTGTAAGACCTGTACCAGACGATTGTTCATTCTGAGACTTTATCAAGTCAAGACAAAATTATTTTAAAAAATCGCTCTCCGTGAGTTTCGTCGCGTTAAAAAAGTTCATTTTTCATTGTACACAAAGACGTCTGATTCACCAGCAATAGATTGATTTTCGCACATTAAAATTTTCCGAACTTCGAACTGAGAAAAAAAAGGAAGAAATTGAAAAACCACACACATATGCAAGGATACTTTTGAGCGAGTGTTTAAACTATTAATTTGTTCTGTGTAAAATAAAATAAAAGTTGTTAAACGTTCAAGTCGCTTTATTAAAATTACTACTAAAATTTTTCACAAAGATAATCATTAAATTTTACAATGTGTTATAAATGAGATCGACATTTTATTCTGGTTTAAAACGAGTCTTGAGGTTTATAAAATAAAAAAAAAACCAAAAATCAATAAAAAATAGGAAAAAACAAGAATAAGAAGTAGGCTAAAATCCGAGATAAAGTTGGCGAAAACGAAACAGACGATGATATTTGACATTCAATCTCGATCTTTTGTATGCTCGTCGAAGTTTTTTTTATGTATATATATCCACTTCGGAAGAGGGTTTCTTTCAATCAACGAAGAAAGAGAAGCAAGTAGGTACTTCTCTATTTGTCACATTGCCTCGCGCGAGATTCTCGAGCTTCCGAGCTATCGATTTTAATCTTTTATAGAAGAAAAAGCTTTTTCCGAGTACAATGTCATAACGAAACAAAGTCGCGCCGCTTTGTGATTCACGTTAGATCGCGCGCGCGCAAGTGAGCTTGTGTGTGTTGTGTTTTTGTGTGACATGGGTATATGCATCTATAAAGTGGCGTAGAGCGTTTGAAAGACGAGAAAAAAGAAGAAGAGGAGGAGGGGCCCTTGAAAAAAAACATTGCAAGGCCAAAGCGCGAGCTTGTTTGACTAAACGCTATTATTAGACAATATTTTTTTCACATAGACGCACATTTAGAACACATGTCTTTTTTCTCTTGCACACAGCCGAACACTACTGCATAGCGGCGCTCTAATTTATCTCCCCCCTTCTTTTCCTGGCGTGGGCTTTTTTTCCTCGTTATCTCTTTTTTTTTCTAAAACCGTTTTTTTCCCTTGTTTCTTTCACTTTAATAATAATAATATATATATAATAACATATATACCGACATTAGAGCTTTTTTGCAGTTTCATTTCATTTATTTCTTTTGTTTTTTTCTTTATTCTTCACAAACTATCAAGAGCGCTCTTTCTCCTGTCTCTCTGTCTATATACAATTCAAAAAAAAAGAAGAAGTCCGACCACACATATATATTACGAGCCGACACGGCGAGCTTCGTGCTCCCTCTCTCTTTCTTTCTCTCCCTCAGTGCGTTATCATTCATTCCCTCGCGCACTTGCACTTTTTTTTTTGCTGTTAAAAGTCCTTCCTTCTCTCTAACTCTCGCGCACGTAGTTTCTCTCATTTTCGTAAAAGCCTACGAACCGTCTCTGTCACTCGTGAAGTTATATATATTTATAATATTTCTCTCGTGAACGTAATGTGGCGATGACGATGATGATGATGATGGTTGTTGTTGGTTGGTTTGTTGTTGTTTTGATGATGCGTGTGAGACAATGTCCGAAGGGAAGCTGCTTGCAGTCGACGCTGCCACACTGGGCGCGGCACGTTGAGTGAGTGTGTCTGTATTGTTATTTTTTTTTTTTCAATGACGACGATGAGGGGAGCGAGATTACATCGCCCTCTCTATCTTTCTCTTTTTCTTATTCATCTCCCTTTCTCTCGCTCTCTCACGATGTCGCACTGCTGCCGCCGCCGCTATTTAACTCGCCGATTGCCGGCTTGAAGAGGAAAATGAAACAAGAGCCAGGTGGAAAGAAAGATGAAAAAAAAAGAAGCCGATTCTCCGAAGATTGTTCACCTGCGAGGATTAAACAAAGACTTTATTATCGAGTTACAAATTCAACCTTCAATTTAAATTCTAAAATATAAGTGGCATCAAACTCACCCTTCTTAAGCCATGTTCGATTGGTTGGGATCGGCGTTCTGGGCGGGCTGAGACGCAGCCTCGTTGGAGTTGCCACCAGCAGCTTGCGAACCAGCAGCAGCAGCCTCGTTAGTCGCCGAAGTACCACCACCAGCAGCAGCAGCACTCGAACCTTCGGCAGCCGATTGATTACCACCAGCAGCAGCACTACCAGCTGCACCAGCCGATTGCGAGCCATCAGCCGGCTGCATGTACTTGGGTATCAGCAGCGAATTGAGATTCGGCTGAATCCTCAGCTCGTGCTCGGTGAAATTGAACAGCGGTGGCAATTCACGACCGTTGGGTAGCCGCGTGCCTTGCTCGCGCAGCTCGTCGAAGAAGTTGTGGGCGCACGCACCAAGCGGCGTCATGCGCAGCGACGGCGTGTACTCCAGCAGACGCGCCACCAGGTCCATTGCCTCGGAGGGCGTGCGCGCCCTGAACACCTGTTTTGCGACACACGCGGGTGGGCATTAATTGTTGCATTCTTTTTGTTTTGTTTTGGGTAATGGGACGACGATATATTTTTTTTTTCTTTCGTGGGTGGTTTACACTTTACGAAGACTAAAGTACATATCTATAGATATACGCGTGAGGTTTAATGTTTGGTCCAAGGTTTTGCTTTGAATAAGGATCGTAATGCAGAAAAAATAATATGAATCGATAGATTAGTGCAATAAAAGTACTTGTGAATCAATTTCAGCCAATTCGTGTGCAGTAATTTCTTTTGAAATAATTTTCGATAATTAACTCGTGAGCATAAACAAAACCTCAAAGTCAACGAAGCTGAACAATTGAAAAATGAGAGGAAAATAATACCTTTGTCAATTGATTTACAAGAATTTTTTTTTTCAAGAAATTACTGCACTTCAAAGTAAAAATTGATTCACAGTTCTTTTATCACGCTAATCTATCAATGCATATTATTTTCTCCGCATTCTGATTCTTATTCGAGGCTAAAACTTGGAACAAAGATCACCCATTATTTCTATATCGATAGATATGTATGGAGGGTCTTTAAACGAGTTATTTTTAATTTATAACATATATGGTAATTATTAGTCTTCGTAGAATGCGTCGAAATTGATGTTAGAACACTTGTTCCAAAAAAATATTTCATTCTCTGTAATACAACAACAATGAGATGTGAATGACATGGAATTAACATTATTATTATAATGATGACGGCTATTACATGTACATGTTTCTTCTACTATGACGTTATATATCGCACACTAGGTGATCGATCAAATAATTTTTTTTAGTAAATTACTCATGAATGTTATTTTTCACTTTTTTTAAAGAATAAAGTATACGCATAACGAAAGAAATTTCATTATGATTTTTTTAGAAATGGAATATGAATATATTTTTTATGTAAACAATGCAGTCGAAATGCTGGTGATTCATGGTGGAAACGGAAATATTGTGACGATATTATTAGAATGATGCGCTTGTTTCCGCAAATGTCATGTATGTCTTCGTGCCGTACAAAGAGGAGCACCAAAACATTAGAGTAAGTTAAAAAAAAAAGAATACTTTTGCAAAGTTTCAAGTGAGATTAACCATGATTAGTAATGTTAGGTCTGCCGCAGTTATTTGTAGATAAAAATAAAAGTCAATTTTTTTTAGCTAGTTTATAGCGGATGAAAGAGTATAGAGATAATTTTTTGAATTTTTGCGAGACAGTACAATCTAACTTACTCAATTTTTCGATTCTTTTTTCTGTTGCATTTGTTAGTTCGAGTAAATGTCCTAGCTAAATGGCAGAATAGAGAAGAGTAAAAAAAAAATAAACACGAATAGAGAACAAACGTTTGTGGCAGCCAACAACGTCAAAAAAAAAAGAGACCTATCACGAAACTTACTCTAATCTTTTGGTGCTCGGTGGAACACTTTGGCAAGCTCATTCGCTGAAGCAAGTACTGTAAACCATGAGTAATACATGTCGTTGATATGTGCACGATATGGAATGATATAGCCTTTTCTCTATTTACTTTTTTTTCCTATCGATACTTTTTTATTACGCTTTCCACTCCGTAGGCGGAGAGATTCATCAATGAAAAATTATCGTTTGAAAAAAAAAATGAATGATTCCATTTTACGACATTTAGTCACATCCAAGAGTTAGATAAAAAAAAAAAGAACTCAAGATGATCTTTGCAAACAAATAAATTAATAGCACCCGATCGAAAATCGTCGACGGAATTAAACAAAAAAAAAAAGAACAAAAATGCTTGATCAACATTACCTTCTGCCAGGGATGAGACTTGATTTGCGGGAATTTGAACTCGGTATAATTGGGATTCATTTCGCGAATCTGGTCGCGGGTGGGTGTGCCAAGAACCTTAATGATCTCGACCAGCTGGTCCACACCGCTGTCGCCTGGGAATATCGGCTGACCCAGTAATAGCTCCGCCAGTACGCAACCAGCACTCCACACATCTATTTTCAAACACACACATAGACACATCGAATCATTAATTATCGTTGCTCTATTAATATTATCATTATTATTATTGCTATTATTGAACTATACTCGTCGTTACCACGCGACAAATTCTCAATATTATCTCGTTCTATTTATAACAGATCGTTCGTGCTTTTTTTTTCTTCGCATTTGCATTCTCCTAATCAGCTTTTGTACGTCGCGGTTTAAATAACACGCGCGTGAGCGACTAAAGGAAACTATTGCGTAACGCGTCGCTTAGCAATTAGTAGATGAATAATTGGAATTTCAAATTATGCAATACACAAAAAGACTCGCGCGCCGATTATTCGCGTGAAACAACACTGCGCTCAAAGCATTTAACACGAAAGTAATTCCTGTTCACTTTTTCGAATAACATTTCCGTACACGCGCGATTAAACAGCCGAAGAATAATACCACCGCAAGCACGGTAATTCGTTCGAGCAACAAAAATTTGTTTATCATACATCTTTAAATAGAATTCCGTCGGTGCGTGTATATACACACACGCACACGCACTATATAAGTAATCGACCTTGGGCGCGGTAAAAAAGAAAAAAAAAAGGTGGGTTAAATCGCTCGTACCGATTTTCGTGGTGTAGTCAATAGCACCAAAGATGAGCTCGGGAGCACGATAGTAGCGGCTACATATGTACGAGACATTGGGCTCGCCCTTGACAAGATGCTTGGCCGAGCCAAAGTCGCAGAGCTTCAGTATGCCGGTCTCCGGATCGAGCAGCAAATTTTGCGGCTTGATGTCCCTGTGGCAGATTCCTAACGAGTGGATATAAGCTAGCGAGCGGAACAGCTGGTACATGTACAACTGTGAAAAGAAAAAGAAAAAAATTAATATGAGTTTTCTTTCGAAACCAAAAAAAAAAACAACAACCGGTTTTCTTTTACGATACCTTAATGAAACTGATTGGTATCGTCTGCTTGCTCTTGCTGTAGTGTCGGGCGACTTTGTACACGGTTTCGGGTATGTATTCAAGGACTAGATTCAGGTAAACCTCGTCCTTCTGCAAAAACAATAAACACGAGTGACGTTTCAGTATATACATATATACATATAGGCTTGCGAGTTTATAACGACGTTATTCTGTTTTTCACCAAAAACCGTGAATGTGTCTTAAGCTATAGACTTTTCGTTACTGTTTGTTTGCGTTTCAGTGACGTGAAAGTTTTTCAAAGTCAAAGACACAAGCACGATATAATACTGCTGTTTTTCCATTTATTCTCAAATCGTCTATGACTAGCCAAAGCAGCGTTTTTACAGCTACTTCAAAGATGCTTACACTCTGTTTCTTTTTTTTTTTTTTTTTTGCCTCGATTACTGTTTACAAGAAAAGCGTGAATTGCCTAAAGAAGACTCGTAAAAAAAAAATAATCAAAAAGGATTTTGAATCTCTCTCAACTGACTTCTTTTTTAGCTACTGGGTAACGCTTTTAACTTACGTCCACGTGAAAAACTGGATTAGTCGCGTTTAAGGCGTTCTACAAAATATAACAATCATCGCATGCGTTAAACTATTATAGAGGTATAACAACGTTAAATTTGAAAGAATTGTTTTTCACTTTCTTTCGTCGTGCTCCAAGGTTTTTAAACTATAAACTAAAAAAAAAAAAAAAATTGTAAGAACGAAACGAAAGAAAGTTTATGGAAGGGATATTATCTATATTATATTCGTAATTTTGTTTTTTTTGGCCTTATCATTCGAACATTAATCGTTAACCTAATTACTATCTAAAAAAAAGAAAAGATAAACGTAAAACACTCACCTTTTCACCACTAGAGTAAAAGAAATACTTGAGTTTGACGATATTGCAGTGCTCGAGACGTCGCATAATTTGCAGTTCTCTGTTCTGTAATCAACAACAAGAAAGAAAAAAAAAACTCGTTATCTCGATATAATCCATCAAAATCAGTGTCAATAATTGCAGATAAGAGAAAAAAATAATTAAATGAACCTTAAATCGCTTATCCTGCAAGACCTTCTTAATGGCGACGGTCTCGTTGGTCTCGCATAGCTTCGCCTGATAAACGACGCCGAAGCTGCCGTTGCCGATGACCTTGGTGTCGGTGTAGGCGATCTCCTGGGGACGGTCCGGTCCGGCGCCGGGGGTCGCCACCACTGTCGTCACCTTGCTCCCATCTTTGCCTGCGTTGTACGTCGCACCGCCCATAGAAAACAAACGGAATAGCATAATGTTACTTCCAATTTCCTTTCATTATATATTCATCGTTTTTTTTTTTAAATGTATTGTGTGTAGGTGTGGGGAGAAAACAAGTCATGCATCATTCCTTTTTATTATTTTTTTTTTACATTCTCGATGATTCACGTGAATGCATGTGTTTGTAAAACCTGAAAATCCAGCTTCGATATGTGAATTAACCCAACAACCAGACTCTCTCTCTCTCTCTCTCTCAATAAAACTAATCGTCCGCGTCGAAGTTGCTGCTGCAGCTGCTGGTTAAATTAAAAGACCGCTGCTGCATCTTCGTCTTTTTTTTTTCTCTCTCTCTCTCCTGACCTTAATAACCATCTCTCGGAGAAGCCAAGCCTTTAACACACACACATATATGTACGTAGGTTTCTAACGAACAACCGCGCGACTAAGCCAAAAAATCTTTTTTATCCGCAACGTCGTGAGGGAGGAGAAAGAAAAAGACTTTACACTTGGCAGAGGTTTCTCGGTGAAAAAAATTTTTTTTTTATCTTGAGCATGAGGGTACGACGATATCGCCAATGCTACTTCTTGGCTGTTTTAAAAGTATAAAATACGCCAAGCGAATTTCCGCCCGTATAAATAAGCACAAGACAGTTGGAATTGTATATATACATATATATTTATATCTACACACGTGTGTGTGTAATATGCACTTTTCGACTGATGAGTCTACTTTTATACCTGTTCCGAGGGGGGACAACACTTATGAATCATTTTTTCCTCTTTTAACTTATATCTACGATGATCGAAACTTCGTGGAATTCGTTTTAAACATAACCTAATCCCTTCCAAAAATTCTCACCATTGTGTAATACACCGACTGTATAAAAATACGAATATATATTCAGTTATATTCTCACGGTGGTATTTTTTCCGAGTCGGCTTGGCGTCGCGTCGTCTCCTCGTGTCCATATATATATGTTATGCAAGCCTTGCCAACTATATGATTTTTTTCGGTATACGTGTGTGTATTTTTTTTTTTCACGTACGATGACAGTTGAACACGAGCGACGATGGGTCTTTTAAAAAACTGATGATGATTGTGTATATGAAAAATAGAAATCTTATACGACCCGTAACACATAAATCTATAAATAGCTTTCTTTTTTTCGTATCGCGAAACAAATAAGCAGCTGTTTATCCGAAAAGTACAAGTGCGCGTGTGTGTGACGTTTTTTATATACTCGCGCGGTGTAATAAATCAATCGATCACACCGTCGCGGGGCAATATATTAAATCCTAAAAGAGACACAAGAGGAAAAACAACACAAAAAAAAAGAATAGATAAATCGAGGCGAAATCTTATCATTTTACGCGAAGGATTTAAAAAAAAAAACTTTTTTTACACTGGTAATATACATAAACAACACACGAATCTCTCTCGAATTCCGACGGGTTATGTTAATACACTTCCTCGTATATAAAAAAACAGGTTTTTTTTTTAAATTATAATTGAATCCCCAATTCCGCGCTCGACAAAAAATATCTATAAATAATCGGTAACAATCGATAGACTCACTCTCCTCGTCTATTTTTAAACGTTAAACATCGGGTCAACAACTAAATTAAATTCTCTCTTTCAAACCTGTCTTACACAATGAAAAGTTATCCTTACATTTTTTGGACTTGAGCCTCCTGAGAAATTTACAAATCTTCTTGTAAGCCGTATCGGCTTGTTTGTCATTGAGTTCATTGGTACTTTGTACCGTTTGCACCACCACTGTTTGTTCTTTCGTTTTGGCACTGCTACCCTTTGGGTATCGCCATGTCTGTCGCGGCTCCGACCAATCCAACGCACTTGCCGGTGCCATTATTTATCACAAAAAAAAAAAATTTATTTAAAACAAAAAAAAAAACAAAACAAAAAATCACTTTTACGTATACCGTTTCCGCACACTAAATATCGAATACTGCTTGTATCACTAAACTATACAATATGGCACTATCTAAATGTGTTGATCGTCAGTCTTGGTAAAGAATGTATTTCAGTCTTGTCTATCATCTTGTTTATTATAAACGCGTGTGTGTCTGAATTCGTGGATCACGACTGACTAACTCGAGTGGCGCGAGAGCGACGCGAGAAATATACTGTGTGTGTGTGTGAGAGCCGCCGCCGCTGCTCCGCCGCTCCGAAAAGTAGTGGGGATACATGCCGGTACTTTATACTATCGGCTCTTCTTCGGATATATAATAAACACGCGTGCGTGATGATCTTCCTTCGTTTCTTTACTTTTCTTTCTTTCTTTCTTTCTTTTCGACGAAGAATGTTTTAAAAGCACGCAGATGTATGCGATTTGTGTGTGTGTGTGTGTGTGTGTGTGTGTGTGTGTGTGTGCGTGCGTGTGTGTGTGTAATATACTGAACTCGGAGACGCATATTCGAGCTTGCACGACTTGTGTATGCTATTTTGGCGAGGTGTAAAGTGGGTCACCCTTTTTGGCGAATTCGAGAATAGATATTTTCAGACGTGTGTTACGTCTTGCGTGTGCATCTGTGTATCGCGTTGCACATATCTTGCATATTTTAGGCTGATTTTTCGGCTAAAAGATACATCATCCGTAGAATATACGCAGAATTATAATCCTTGCCGCACGTATGAGAGTTTTCATTATCGTCGGATGAGAAAGGAAAGTTTGAAATTGCATTTCGGATGCTGATGGACTTTTAGACAGACAGATGATGAATTGGGAGACAGATTCTCAATTTTTTTTTCTCTCTTATCAGAGACAAAAAAAAATTACACGTGTTATCTGATGATAACAAAGTATAACGTCGATCGCGAACGAAGATAACGAAAAAAAGAGAATTATAATACTCAAGGGAATTATGCAATGTTTTCTGGCGCGACGACGATTAGACGAAGGTTCATTTGCGTATGGTACAGACTTTTTTCCCTCAATGTTACATTTTATAATACCCTTAGAACGAAAATAACGAGCTTTCGACATTGAAACGCCCATACACAAATACGGAGAGAGAGTGAGAGAGAGATTGTCAATGACAGAGTGTTCATTGAAGATACAATCGATAAAATCGATTAAAAACCAAAGTTTTTTTTTTTTTTCGAAAAATAATATATTCACACGATGGTTAATTCATATATCCCCCCTCAGATAAAACTCGCTTGCTGCCCCCGGAAGCCTGTAAAAGGATGGGAGGGAAGGGAGATATATTCTCCTCCTCCTCCTCATCCCCCTCTCTTTCTTCTTTCACGGATGTATTTAAAAGTCGGCATCTCTTTCTCACACAAGAGAGAATAATAATAATAAAAAAAGAACTCGCTATATAGTGCTGCTGCGGAAATATGTGAATCAGAGAGAGAGAGAGAGAGTGAGAAGTGCACACGTGCAGACTTGGAAAGCTGACGTCATACGAATCTATGCATGCGATGCACAAACGCTATATAATACTACGCGATCGCCGACACGTATACACAAACTTTTTTTTTTTTAAGAATAGTTCTCATGACTATTTTTCAAATAGGAGTGCGTAGGTTTTGAAAAAAATTTTTTCATAGTTCTGTTTGTCAAAGCCATATAAATTCCTTTCTGTTTATTTACGCGGTTAGTAGACGATGAATTTTCTCGCTTGAAATTTATGCGTGGAAATACCAATTTGGCTGCATATAAGTAAAGTGTATGTGTGTAATGCAGCAGCAGCAGCAGCGTCGAGTGGCTAAATTTAGCTTCTACACTGCAGGCGGCAAAGATAACACACGCGCGTCAATGACTCTCATACATGGCGACGAAGGTTTTTTTTAAGAAATTTAAGATTCGTTTTTTTTTTCTTTTTCGATGATGGAAATTATTATTGATATATAACGTATCGAAAGTGAAAAAAAAAGAGAAATTTTTTATAGCTTCAAGTTCGGTGGTATAAAGATCGTTGAATTGCGTACATATGACGAGCAATTATTGAGTTAAAGGTTCTTCTCTGATATCGTCAAGGTTAAGAGAATTTAATTGTAAACTGTGTGTGTGTAGGAGCAACTCTGCGGATATCCGCTACTTCCCCCCCTCTTTCACCTTCCCTATGCACGTACATATACACTTTACTCGCGCGATATCTTTGTCTCTTTTAATATTTGCGACGTGTTACATAAAGAAAAGTCAGTCGATTGTCGTAAAAGTTTTCATGAAATTGCTTTTTTCATTATATTTCATTGTCGATCAACCTTTTACGCAACTCTCGATGTCGAGACACGACGAAAGCACTTTTTTTATCTTTATCTTTCGTACGAGAAATTTTCCAGTTTTTCCAAGTGTAATTTCGCAATTGTACGGATCTTTGTTTGGTGAAAACGAAATATTATAGAGTGTGTAAAATAGAATTTCGCCGATGCGCAGTAGTTTCCACCAAAGTTATCTTATTTGATTGACTTGTTCGATTATACGCGCGTGTGTTTGTATGTAACAAGAGCGAAATCGACTATTACGCACTACGATGCGAATCGCAATAACAAAATTTCGATCGATGATGTATGTATACGTGATAAAACTTTGAACTATTACGATTGTTGCGAGAGAGAGAAATGTTGACATACACATAACTATTGGAATGACGATGATGTTGACGATTGAATAATATCGTGTTGTTGTGCATTTGGGGCGTTTGTTTGCAAAACACGTTTGTAATTTTTTTGTTACCAAGAAACGTAAACTCTGAATTACGATGATAAATTTAAAAAATCGAGATGAAGTTTTGGAAGATATTAATCGAATGAATATTGAAATAATTTCCAGTCACGTACGACATTAAACAATCATACATAATGCATGTGACGACATTTCCTTCAAAGAAATATATTTATGTAATGCATTTAATTTTCATTCGGTAACATTCAATTGCAAAATAATAAAATCGCTCGCCGCCGTGCATCCCAAAAACGTCGAGCATTGAAAAAACATTCGGTCATTCGGTGTTCTTCCAGCAGAGAGCGCAAAAAACGGAAAAAACATGTATACGTCCAAGGCTATATATGTATTCATATATAGACACATAAATGTGTTTTTTTTTTCACGTTGTCGCCGAGGGAACGGCTAAATCGACGACGTTATGTCTAATTATAGATGAGAGATTCTTTTTTTTTGCTTTTTCGACTCTCGAAAATACACCGGTTCGATGATTTTTATTGTTAGAGCAGGCTAATTTTGTGTGTTTTCGAGGTGTGTGTGTGTGTGTGTGTGTGTGCGCGCGTGCGAGTCGAACGCACAATGATGTTATTTTCGATTTTTTTTTTCTGTGTTATCGTTCGTTGCTTTGCCGTCTCGATTGATCACGTTTTTATTTCGTTCGATGATTAAAAAAAAATGAAAAAACTTTTTCGTTGTTTACGCGTTAAAATTCACTCGACAGTAATTAATGTATCAATCACGAGACACGTGGGTTTTTTTTTTTCTCTTCTTTAGCAATAAATCTTTAAGTTGTAAACGAATCGATCAAAGAAATAAAAGAAACTCGAATGTCAAGGCCGATAAGAGAAAGAAAAAAAAAATAAATGTCGAAGTGCCAAAAAAAGTTCGTTCACTTCAATCATCCACGGTTCTGGCCGGTTTCCAGCGGTTAATTAATCGAGCTGCTTTTCCGCGTCGAATTTTCTCACGCTCCCACGCAATCGGGGATATATACATTGGAAAATTTTTCAGGTCTTTCGCACTACTCGGTGTGAATGGAAAGTTTCAACGACGATTATCCGCGCGATGTAATTTTTACTTTTTCTCCGAAGTATTTTTTGATTCTCAAATAAACATTCGCGGAAGAGTGGAGGGAAAGATGCGGATGGTGAAAGATTGTCACATCGCGAAATTAGAAAAAACAGTCATGAAATTTTACAATTCGCCGAGTGATCTATATACTTCCTCTCGAGAACTATATACGAAAATAATATCCATTATATCATCGCAAATGAATATAAGGAAACCAAATAAAAGAAGCGTAATTTAGACAAACGGATTTCGACGCCGGATTCTATATACATTACACCAATTATTCGAATCCACGGGTGTCGGTGTTGTATTTTTAGACTTGGGAAGTACCAGCGCGGTGTGCAACAAGTAGAAAATCGCTTGGCCCAATCAAAATTAGAACGACGACCATATCGCGATCGCGCTTTTTGATGCTGTTGTCGTCGTCGCGGATGCGCGGCTTTTGATTTCTTTTTGTTGTTGAAAAATGTATGAAGGAAAACCCCCCAAAGATATCTTTTTTTTTTATTATCGAGAATAGATAAAACGTGATAACAAAATATATGGAGATACGAATAGTCAACGAGCTATTCTGTCATCGCGTGATATAGTTTTCGAGTAATGGAAAAACAATGATTTTATAATGTCATCGGATACTAAAATAAAAAACTTTTTTTTTCCAAATTTAGACCAAAAAAAATTTCCTCAGTGATTTGTCTACACCGATCTTTGTTGCACGAGGCTACACAACGAGAGCACATGTAAATAATAACAGCATTGTCAAAGAAAAGGAGAAATATTATCAATCGAGCGTAATTACACACGAACGTTTACAACAACACAGAGAATGAGCGATAAAAGATTTAATACCCTCTTAAACAAATCACGTGTCTTCCCTCGAGACTCGCGAGGCGAAACTATTTTTAAACTCGATATATTTTTACGAACAAACAATCGAACGAAGAAAAGAAGGAATTTTGAACGTATGTGTAACTAATTGTCGAAGCAAATGACGAGGAAGCATATCTGCTCCTCACATGATCGGCCAACGACACACGAGAGCACGTGAACTACATTTCGGCATTTGCATTTTCACTTGGCGATTATTACGCGAGAGAGCTTTTATTTTTTTGTTTTATGAAGTGTACAGCCGATTTTTTTTTGCTATTATTAGACGACTTCTTCACCTTTCCTTGCATTTTCGCTGAAAATATAATCGTCGTAAATATTTGCCATACGCGCATTGTCCGTATTGTTAAAAGATATAATATCGGTTATGCTAAGTCTGTAGTGCTGTTTGTTCGATTTATATAGACTTTTTTTTTCTTCTCTTTACTCGAGTGAGGCTATCGATCGATATTGAGTAATGCGCGAAGAATTTTTTTTTTATTTTGAGAGGTTTTTAATCGAAAGAAAAATTTGTACTTGGATTACTATTCTTTATTTGGAGTGTGAGTACAATGATAAAAATTTTGTTTTTAGTGACATCAAACATATGCTTAATTTATCATCGGTTAATCTTGGAATTGACGAAGAAAAAATTTGTAATATCAAGTTCGTTCGTTTCGAAAATTAAATATACTATTGCATCAGAATAAAGCTTAATAAAAAAACTGTATTGATGGAAAAAAAAAGTCGATACATAACGCAATTATTTTTATAATTTTCCAATATCCATCTAGAAAAATATACAACATTACAATCTCAACTGTGCAATGCATGCGCATACACAATCTTTTTTTTATTGGTTCAGTTATTTTTTAACTGGACCGCGAAACACTCGACTTTACCGATAAAATCGACAGAGAGAAAAAAAAACACACATGCTTCCACATGACTTCGCGTATGACGTCGTCGCGCGAGTTCCAATGACGTTTTTCGCGTTTGTTCGCGACAAAATAAAAAAGAGAGAGGTAGCAGTAGCGGCAGCTTCACAAAGTGTCCGGAAGCTTTATGTACCCAAGGATATATTTGGATACAACTTTTTTTTTAAAGCGCTTTGATCGACCGCAAAAAGTTAAAAAATTGACATGTTTTTGTGTAGCAAATCACAAAGAACTCTTTTTTTTCATTATTCACCAGCGAAGTTTAATTAGTCAACGATGCGATTATCCTTTTTTTTTTATGACACACCTTAAAGATGCAAACAATGAATCAAACGATCAATCGTTGCGAAAATAAAGTTATTTCGAACCAAAGGTTTGTTTTTTTTTCATCATTATATCCCTTCTTTGCGTGTGTCAAAAGCGATTACGACGACATGATTCTTTTTTTTTTTTTTTTGCTCCTCGGCTATTTTTAAACTGGTTCTTCCAGTCGCTTAAAGAACGTCGTCGACGATGATAATCAATGCGAAAAAAATTTAAATTACCGCGCGCGCTCGCGATCATCAAAGCCGCGACGATTAAATTATGTATAGACGACTTCCTTCCAAGCTTTCGTTTATTTTTTTTCTTTCAGGTGCGCATTTATGTATACAGTTAAGACCACACGAAATCGTGTGTGACGTTGATGCGAAAAAAATTTTTTTTTCATCCGATGTCGTGGCTTTGTAGTGCAAACATCTTTTAAAGAAGCTCTGTACTTTCCGAAATTCTTTGGATATGAACTGTTATTTCGTGTGAAATTCTTCGGTCGAACTGATAACGCGGGTGAAAGTAGACGAAAGAACAGACAAATAAAAATGGAATTCCGTTATGTTAAGTCATTGACTTTGGAATTTTTTCTCTCCGGTAACCTTCATTTCAAAGAACAAAAAAACAAAAGAATTGTTGGAAAAATTACGTCCCCGCCGAATTGTCAATGAAGTTGACCCGATGCGTCACAACATCCTGCCTCTATGACGTTTTTTTTAGTTTTCCACCGCTTCATAGGGGGTCTGGATAGAAAACTACGTCGTTGAAAAAAAAGGGTGTAACTGGTCAAACACTCAATACAAATATTTTCGAGTCAACCTTGTCGATACACGATAACAATTTCGATTCCTTTCTTTTTTTTTCAAGTTGATACTATCGATGCAATTTAATAATTTTTCTCTAACGTGATATCATAGTGAGAAACTTTCCACGCGAAACTTCTTCGTTTGATAACACGAACACGCATCAAAAGAGACGTAACAAAAAAAAATATATATATCTGTCAGCTGACGACGGAAGGCAAACTTCGTTCGTGTGTGTGTTCGCAGCTTTTCACTCGCACGTCATTTATCACACGAGGAAAAGTTTTAGCGATTTATAATACTCTCAACGACAAATACATATATACATAAAAAGACTTGGATTATCCCATCTCACGGAATATTTTTCCGTCCACTTAAATAACAACAATATCAAGCTCCTCGCGAAGAAGATGAGACTTGATGAAACGACGCAAGCAAGTAAGTGAGCAGCTGCTGTCGCGTGTGAAAAAAAGAACCAAGAGAGTTTATATACATTAATACTGTGACTGTATATACGCAGCTGCGCGAAATCTTCTTCTTCGTAATATATGAAAGAAGAGAAAAAAAGAGACGAGTCATCTTTGTTGCTTTTCCTTCTTCCATATATAGAATATAAAAAAAATACTTCTTTCTTTCTTTCTTTTTTTCGACGCTTTATTGCGCCTCTGACCCACTTACGATACACTCACTTTGTTTTTTTTGGTGTTATTTTAACAAAAACTTGCACGGTAGGGTTATTTTTAGATACACACACGCGGTGCGTTTGTATTGTGCGTACACGGAGAGAAATCGAACTTGAACTGGAAAGTAAAAATCATTTGCATAGACCTACTTTTATTTATGTTTTATTTTTTTATTTTTCCAAAGTAACATCTAATTGTCGTATGCACGTATGTATGTTTATCTATTTTTAGTCTACGATCATTTGGAATAAACGCGTCGTTTAACAAAAGAGCTAACATTAAAATGTATTTATAGAACGTTATAGTAGCAGGATGTTGACACGAAAACTAAATCATAATCTATACATCGTCGTCGTGAAAAAATTCGCGCTTGCAGCGGCATCTGCCAGTCAAGCGACGAACTATACAAAAGTCGATAAAGTGATTTTCTGACTTATTGACGCGAGGCTACTTTTATTTTCGAAAATTGAAGTCTTATCTTACGTAAGGAACGGTAATGATACTTTGTTGTAACGATCTTTTTTTGCAAGCAGGAGGGTCGTACGTGTCTTCGGATGATAAAACGCGAGCGATAAAGAAAAATTGTTTGGAAGAAAACATTTGCATCCGCGTGGTCAATTAAAAGCCTGTTATCGCGGTTGTATATATATACAGAAAAATAGTCGCGTCGCCTTTAATTGCGATGCTTGTTTGTTCCAAGAAAGCAATTATGAGCTACCGGTTTTTGTTTTTGTTTTTTTTTTTGATAAGATGAAAAATTTTTTTTTCGTGGAAAAATGAAATCGTTGCTTGTAAATAGCCCGTTGAGAATGTGTTTGCTGAGGAAATGTTTTCTTTAGAGCCTGTATGTTAATTGTTGATATAGAAAATTAAACGAAAGATAATATATTTTCATTTTTTTAAATGGAATCAACATTAATATATCTACGCAGTATTATGAATTTCTATTCACAACAAAAAAAATTTTGAAAGGTTTTTAAATTCTTAAAAAAATGTTCAATTACTATTAAAGTAAGCAATTTTTTAACTCAAATTAAGAAAAATCAACCGTTTTTTTTTTTGAGAAAATTGTTTTAAAAAAACTGAAACTTCAGAAATATTTCATAAGAAATTACTCTCTGAAAACCACCTGTTTTCATCGCAGCAGATCACACATTATAAATGATCAACTTGTGGACGGCGCACAAATTAATAACCGAGCGAGATACGCTTTGTGCCTGATTATTTGGCTCGACCTCGTCATTAACCGGCCAAAAATTCTCGTCACGAATAGATGGATTTTCTGGCGGCAAACACACACGGATAAAATCCAGTCCCGCAAAGTATAAAAGATCGTGCAGACTAAAAATAATTTTCATTCGGAAAGTTTAACTTCACGTGACAAACAACTTTGAGATACAAATTGACGTCATAATGAAACGTTGCATTCGTATTTTCTATAAACGTCGATTAATTTTATCGAATAGCTCACAAAGAGAAACGAAACGAATTACGTAAAATATATATATACAAAGCAGACGAATGACGAATACACGTAAGCGCATACTTTGACTTCGAGAAGAGGCGAAGAAAGAGAGGAAGAGAGAGAGAGAGAGAGAGTTCTTTGACTGCGATGCACACACGTGTTTTCATATATATACATATTACGCATCGAGCGTACAACGACTCTTGTGTTTTATCGACCTGCCCGCGAAGTTTTCTTAATTTCATTTTTGAGCGATGGGCGAATATGTCGGACAAGCGCCAGAATCATCGATTCTACGTAATTTTCCAAATTTATAACTCAATATCGACTGACAAATAAATGTCTATTACGCAAAGTGCGTCTAGAATTGCAGTCAGATTTTTTTTTTCAAGCTGCTAATTATAAATGTACCTCGTTCGAAATATGTATTTTAAAACGAGGTTTTTCCAAACTAAACTTGAAACATTAATTTTTTTTCTTTTTCGCAAACAATTATTTCAACGATCGACGACAACGTTATTTCAGATACTAAAATTGTCGAGCAAATTTCGCAAAGAAAAAAAAAAAAAATAAAAAACTTATTGAAAGTTTCGCGAAGCCATCGAACAAAATTGCGTCATTACGACGCTTTTTCTGACGCAGACGCGCGCCATTCTCGTGCAAATATATAGTGATCCCTCCAATCCACAGTGGACTCGTAAAAAAAAAACGTGCCTACCCTCCGCGCGATTATTCCGAAAACTCTATATAATAAATACTATATCGCAGCGAATCCTTGAAAAAAAAAATATATATAAACTTTTATTACGATCGCGTGACGTCTTTGCCGAGGGGGTTGTCGAGCTTTTATGTGGAATTACGCGATCGTGATGATGACATTTTTGCGGTAAATTTCGTTTCTCAAATGACGATTCGAAAAGTAATAAAACAATTTTTGTAACTAAATTCGAGTAATTTTCGACTTTTAATTCCAACCTAACGCCCAAAACCCACAAAGACTCATTCATCTCTCTTTCGAGCGATTCATCTCTAGACGATCTCCGTAATTACCAACGGAAAACAATGGTCCCCACAGTGTATATACACAAACGACTCATTCAAAACGACTATAGACGAAAATTTTGACAACGCAACAACGGTGTATTAAACCATCGAAGCAAAAAATACAAACAATCGTTCGCCTCCACACAATATCTGTAATAATCAGCAGCAGCTGTAGGCTGTAATGTAGATTGCGATGGAAAATCGCGACCGGTTGGTATTATAAACCTCACGTTTCGAAAAGAAGGGATTCGACGAGAAATACGGGGATATTATGTTTTCGATTAAACTAATTTTTGTTCAGCTAATCAAAAGTGAAATTTTAAATTCGCAGAGCGGGAATGAAAGACCGACTTAATTGATGTAATTAATTCAATTATCCCGAGAGGTATTTAACTCTCTCGGCGATAAAGGCGAACTTAAATCTCTTTCTCTCTCTCTCTCTCGCATAATTTAATGCTTTAGGCATCGCGATATAGAATTCTAGACTAATTAATTCCAATGCAATTTGTTTCGCGCCGTGCCATTATTAGTATAATTTTCAATAACGCATTTGCGAAATAATGCTCGTTATTTTCGTTAGAAAAACCAAACAATTGTTTGTCTAACTATTCGCAGAATCTTTCAAAAAATAACAAACAACACCGACGAAAAAAAAAGTGAACAAGGACGACACACAAACCCACACAGAAACTTGAACGAGAGATCAAAGGAAAGCAGTAGCAGCAAAGAATGAAGAAAGCGTACGATGAACGCGGAAATTACATTGCGCGCAAGTGACTCCGTGACAGCAAAAAAACCTTGTGTGTGCCAGAGAGAAGAGGCGCCTAAACTCCTTTTATTTTTTTTTTTTTTTGGTTCACGATTCCGAGGTCACGGTCACCGCCACGCGTTTCTTTTTTTTTTACGATGCATCGCACAGAGCTTTTATTTTGCATTCGCGGGATTGCGATCGTAAAAATAAACGCTATATCGTTTCTCTCTTTTTTCAATAGCAAAACTTTCACCTATTCAACGAACCACAAAAGATGGTCGATAGAGAGGTTAAGTTCGCTCGCTAATAAAAGCACATGCGCCGAATCAAAGTGCGTCTATCAAAAAAAAATATCTGGCAACAGCAGCAGCATCATCTACGCGCCGACTGTCATAAACACATTGATTAATTTTTCGTCTCGCAAAAAACTCTAATACTACTACTACTATTACTACTACTGTCGAATCGAAGGAAAATGGCCGTGAAAATTGGCCCTCCCCCCGGAAAAAGATCATCTAATTATAGCCCGACTCTTTTTTTTTATGACAGGATTAAGACGTATGCGTGGCAGGTTTTGCATTTTTCATCTATTCATAGATTCATCATTCAACCTTTTTGACAATAGCAAGAACGAACAAAAAAAAATTAATCTCGAAATAGATACTAGCGGATAATATAAAACCATTTTCGTACACACACACACACACTAGTATCGACGTATGTATATAATTCGAAGGTAAAGCCGCCGATGAAAAATCATTGCGTAAGCTTAGCCGACAAAACCAACTACGAAGTATCATAAATCTCTGTCGCGCGAAATATAATTACTATACTTTCGGAAAGAAAAAAAAAACGAAAAAAAAAAAAAATCGGACCTGTCCAAATACCCGACCAAAGAAAAAGCACTTCTCTGGGCGCATCGTCGGGTGGTGTTTTATTGTTATTATCCGTCTGAGTTGGTGGTTGCTCCTCGACGATGGTTGCAGCAGCGCCAGCCTCCATACGTTTATTATCTGCCCCGTTGTTAAAACGGCCGCCACTACTGCAGTATATATCAAAAAAACACTTTCAAATCCGTTTTTTTTTTTCTCGTATTTATCTATAAAAAAAAAACTAATAAATCGCACAATCTCTCTCTCTTTCGATCAACGCAAGCTCGCGACACCGACTACCTAAAAAAAAACGACTCTTGAAAACTTATAATCCGAATAGTATGCGATACGTATTTAACGCGTATCGCGCAGGTCTACGACCGAGCCAACCAAGACCGACGTTATAAGCAAGCAGCAACATACAACTTCATCATTCTTTTTCGCATCAATGTAACATTTGCGCGGAGGGGGTGTGTATCTGTTTGTTGCATCGGATAGATTGTCAGCTTCTCTCTTTATCTCTCTATTCTCGCACAGTCGATTCAAACGATTAGCGCGCGAGCTAAAAAATTTTATTTAGCGTGTGCACGCGAACTTCATGTACAAACGGATTAGCACACGTGATGTACGAATGGCAGGAACATCGATTGTTACATCTATAGGTGTGTATATTGTGTTACTATTGCTTTTTTTTTTGTTGTCCGTGCGAGTTTTCGGTTTTTTTTTGTTTGCGTGTGATTGATTTTACGATGATACGTGTTACGATTTGAAATTATTGCATGTGTTTTTTTTTTCATTATCAAATGTAGAACTACGATATAAATATATACGTATCGTACGATGATGCACTTGGCAATGCGAGTTCTATCGGTGTGGTGGTGGTGGGATTGAAATAACATTTTGCTAGCCCACTAATCAAAGATGAAAATCAAGTTCGTCGTCGTTGATTTTTTTTTTTTGGTGCAAGTCTATATAATCGAAATTATAGAGCCTTTTTCTGTGAAATCAAGTATGATACAAATTCCCTGCGATGTTATACATATTGAGAAGAAAAAAGAAGAAGTACAAGCAAAACGAGCGATGCTAAAGTTAGCCTTAGGTAATTAGAGGAAGCTTTGAGTGACTTTCAATGTTCAACATCACATTGTTCGCGAAAGAAAAAAAAAGAAAAATAATACAACTACAGCAGTGATGTTTGAGAGTTTGACGTGTTTCTGCATCGCGTCACGAAATTCTGGCTCTAGTTTAGCCACTAATACACGATAGATAAATCGTTATATACATATACACACAAAATGCTGACTCAATCACTAAATTTACGACTACTAAAAACTTTTCGCTATTATATATCTCTTAAAACGGACTTACGATTTCTCTTTTGATAATAACGAATCGCGGGCATCGAGTTGTTCAGATGTACCACGTGGATGCAATCCATCTCTCTCTAAAACAGACACGCACAACACACACACACACAGAAACTCTTTTTATCGAGAGAACATCTCTCGACGACCTCCTCGCGCGAGAAAGTAAATCCGCACGTGTAATTAAATTCATTCTATTTTTTCACGCAGAGAACTTCCCCCACCACGAAAAAAAAAAAAGAAAAGAACAACAGACACAAGACAAGCATGTGAGAACACATGTGCGTTCGCGCACGTGTCGCAATCACTGCAGTAGCAGCAGCGAACTGAAAATAGCCAGCGTGGGAGTTGGAAGCCGTTTTTGGACGATGATGCAGTTTACAAAAGACAGAGAGACTGTATACGTGAGTCGAGGCACTGCTGTACTATTTGTCTCTATTTCTCTTTCTTTCTCTAACGTTGTTTTGGGAGGATTTCAAAGATGCTTGTTGAAAGTGTTTTAGAGCGTGTTGTTTGGACGTTAAGATGAGGAATTGCACGCGAAAAGGTTTCTTGACAAAGGGAATATGATGTTTTATTTCGAAAGTGTAAATAGTTTGTCTTCCAATCAAAACCTAAAGCTTCTGTGTATGTGCGTGTGTTTATTCGAAAGAAAGCCTTACGATTCTAAATTTAAAATTCCGTTCGGCGCCTAAACCCAATTTAAAATTCAGCTATACGGTATATATAGTCTTCATGTATAACTGCATCGAAATTTTTTTTGTTTCTTATCGGGTAGATACGCGTTCGCATATACTTCGAACATTCGCTGCAAATCGAATCTCGTTTCGATCGAATGAACTTGGTTACTGCAGTGATAAATGCTCTAATAACCGCTGTCGATTAACGTAGAGCGGTAATTTAACAGCGCTAATTATTTCATTGTCACAGTCTATTTATGTATTTCGAATCTAATTATCGACGTGTAGAAACGAAACGATTGGACTGGATGCATAATTAGGTCAGTTTGCAGAATAAAAAATTACATTGATTTCCAACATAACAGTTAACTGCATTATCGGCGTTGTCGGAACGTTGGCATACATACTTTAAAAATGAAATAACTCGCGCGCGTTACAAAGGAAAAGTCAAGCGACTGGCGCCCTCTGAACACGAGTTATTTCATCAATTTGTCGAAGCTTGCGGCTTTGTCGAGAGGGAAATTCCAAAAAAAAAAGAAGAATCAAGTCAAATATCGATGTACTTAGTCTGTAGAGATAGATCCTAGAGTTTATTTTCGGGACGAAGAAAATGAGCCAATCAATCAGCGTCGAGCTATTCGTGGTTTTCGGAAAATTTGCTTTCTCTCTCTCACCCTTTTCTCTCTCTCTCTCTCACTTCCGCGTGCTATATAGATTTACTCGCGTGGTTTTAGGGTTAACGCACTTGCTTGCTTGCGCGGATATATATCGTTTTTCTCGGAAAGAGATGTCTTAAAGCTTTTTTTTGCCCGTTTGTTTGCTCGAACGGATATATCGAGTGGATGTTTGTTTGCGAAGAAAAATATATTTTTCTGAAGGATGTTGTCGAGAAAAAGTTTTGTCGAGAAAGTCCATTTCTTATACGGAATTTCGTCAGTTAATTTCTACGAAAAAGAAAATGTAATAATTTTACTGGGAAACCAAGCAAATAGTTTTCGAGTAACCCATTCGTCAAAAATCCTTTGATCTTCAAATTAGATCCGCATACTTCATGGCAGTACGCATTCAATTAGGCAAGAACAAAGTATAACCACGTCGAATTCCTAAAACTTGGATTTTCGAACGTCGAGGAATTTCACCGTTGATAATAATTCACGCGGTTATCGCATGAGTTCACTTTTCACTATTTCCAAGGCGTTTTCTCTCTCTTTCTCAAACTCGCTTTCGCGCCCTCAACCTTGTTGTCGTCCGATCAATAGCTTCACCCCGAGCTCTTACTTTCTTTTTACTTCCTTATTTGCCTTCGAGGTTGTTTTCTTGCATAATTTTATTTGTCACTCGACGTACTACAATGTTTGTATTTAATTTATTTTTATGTGTTCTTCTTCAAAATTGATTTTGCATATTTAATTTGAGACAGATGTAAATTACATAATATAT
>JAWWMK010000032.1:12660538-12685961 GCA_035047105.1 Galeopsomyia nigrocyanea | reverse complement strand
AGATCTAATCGGTCATCCACTTACAAACGAGAGTCCTGAATGGTTTTTACAGTATCATACTTACTGTATAAATTGCGAAGAATTACAGATTATGTATCGTTAAACATTCATAATAAAAAACACCAAGCTAAGTTTTAACACAACACTTAATAGATGCACTGTGTCAGTGGTGGTGGAGGAAGATGAGAGCGATTTGTGGTGAGCAATTTATAAAGATGATTCTAAGCTGTGCTAAAGAACATACTACTTGAATATTAATATGCGACGAGTTGCATTGTATAATTGGGTGTAAATGATTGGTTAGATTTGTTAAAGCCACAACTGTAACAACATTTACACCCGATGAATGACAATCAATGGATTAGGATTATTCGAATTGCCACATTTTTGTTTTTTGGTGATGATTTTTTTTTTGATTTTGTTGATTTTGTTATATGTGGGGATGCTTCAACTACTTCAATAAATTTGATATATAATCATACCAAAATGTGGGCCAGACGGCTCGCTCGGTTTAACTTCCTCTTTAAGCGAGTTTTCCGAGGCATCTATAATTGGAAACACACACACATTATGTTAACAACAGCTCAGAAAATTGTACATTAAATCTATCGCTATCTGGATTGACGCGGATCAAAATCATTGGCGAACAGTATTATTTCAAATGGCAGGAAGTAGAATGAATTCTCTACTCACAATCAGTTTAGGTTCCTGAAAAAGAATGGATCTCGACTCTGAACTTGTTTTTTTTTTTACACTCTGAATCCGCAAATAAATTACCATCATGAAAATTCAGTACAATAGTTTCGTTACAGAGGCGAGTGCAATGTGCAATTGGCGCGAGCGTCGCTGCGTTCTCTCTCTCTCTCTCTCTCTCTCTCTCTCTCGCTGCTGAACTTATTATCTTTCAAGGACAAGGCTCGACCTTGAAGGGGTCGATATACCACAGTGCAGCTTCTCTCACTTTTTTTTTTGCTTAAACGTTTAACCAATCGGAATGCAATTTTTTTCTCTCCTCTTTCTCTCTTTCGCACTTCCTGATGCGAGCTTTTGCTAGATGCTTTTAGTAAATCAACGATTCGTTGTATTGAGATGATTTTTACTAGCGAATAATGACGGGCTTGAATGAAAAGTGAAAGGGAGAAAATTTGTTCACGGTGGACAATGAGCGTGAAAAAGATTTTAGTAAGCTTTGAATAATATAACATAATCTTCGACAAAGCTTTGAACAAGATAAAAAAATCTTCGACAAAAAGCTTCGAGCAAAATTAAAAAGATCTTCAACAAAGCTTCGAATAAAATTTAAAAAATCTTCGAAGGAGCTTCGAAAAGATTTAATAAATCTTCGAAGAAACTTCAAATAATATTAAACAAATCTTCTACAAAGTTTTCGAATAAGTAAGATCAATAAAATCTTCGACGAAGCTTTGAATAAAATAAAAAAAATTTCAATAAAGCTTCAAATAAGATTAAAAACGTCTTCGAAGAAGCTTCGAGTGAGTTTTAAAAAATCTTCGACGCAGCTTGAGGTAAGATTGTAACATCATTTAGTAATGAATTTTAACGTTACAAACTATTTATACTTCGTTTCTCACATATAACTTCCGTACAAACTCGACTTGTATCACTCGCGCCTTAAATCCACGCCAAAACGCATCAACTCTCTGTCTCCGTATCTTTCGGATTCTGAGTTTGTATATAGTACAACTGGAAATAGACATGTAGTTTACAGGGTCGTAACTACTGTGAAATGCGAGTCGCGCCAATGAAGTTTTAACGAAGTTTTCGTACGTTAAACTTTAATCTTCTCGCAAGAGCGAGAGAAGAAAAGCATTTATCAGTTATACGCTAGTGTGTGCACGATTCCGTTTCAAGTAGGCATTAAGATCTTCGAGGATAAGGCTCGTTAATGTGGGAATTCAAAACCCGACGACGATCGATTTTCTCGCTCTCTGTCCTACATTGAGGCCGGTCACAATTATGCGGATATATAACGGCGTGCAATTTTACTTGTCATTCCTCGTATGCAAAAAACATATTTGACGATGATTATCGACTGTTACGATTAATTCATTCGTAAAACGGTTCTAATGATAGACTAGTTTGTTGAAGTTAAATATTTTTTGCGTAGGTTGACCAACAGGTTATGGGGTCAATTTTTTGATTTGGTATTTGAAATTCTATTTTTTTTTTCACAAAAGTCTATAAAATTACCATAATAAGAAACATAAACATTCGACGTGACATTCCATCGCTCGCAATTTTCTTTTTATCTCCATTCACCTCACAATAAAACCTTAGATATGATCATCCCTTCAGACGAAAAAAAAATAGACCGCCCATAAAAAACCAAACCATTAATACCTAACCCCGAGGCCAAAAAAAAAAAAAAAAAAAAGCAGGAAATCCCCTGTCGTTATAACGATCGTCAGAGTCGTCGTGTAGTCGGCATTATCAAAAGAAAAGGAGTCAAATCGATATAGGCTGGCTCGCTTCAGCTTGCGCGCGCGTCCGTGTGTCAAAGTATGTGTGTGTATAGGAGTAGCTGTGTGGCGCTTGACCGCCTGGCAACGAGATACATGCGCCAAATCATCGACCCGATAATTATCCGTGCGAATGTTACAAGGTGGTCGCTGTTGTTCCAGCGATTTCCTAATGCACAACTTCTGTTTTTTTTTATTGAAAGCTAATTGGCCTTCGACAGTGCCTCTCCTGATCGTGTTTCGTTTCATTCGAACGTTCATTACTGCAAGCTAACGTTACGTGATTTAAACGTTCAATATCAATCCAAGAACAATAAAGACTTCTCTCTCTCTTTTTTTTTTTTTTGACGAGCTTTGCCGAGAGATGAAGAATCTTTTGTGCAGGAGAACAAACAAAAGTGACTTTTGATAAAAGCTGCCGGCGGCGCTGTCTCATAGTCTCTCTAGCTGCACTTGACAAATAACTCGACAACTCGATTAAGTGCTAGGTATATAAACTTCTAACCTAGTTTTCCGGGATATACACATACACATACAAGTGCAAACCCATCTGTTGTTGTTGTTGTTGTCTTCGATTACCGAAAAAAAAAAACAAGAGAGTAACTTTTTTCCTACGCGGAAATCTTATACAATCGCTTAGCGATCAAATTAAAGGCGGAAGAACCTGAAGTGTATGTGCAAAGGCTTTAGTAAATAACCGAAGCTGCTTGTGAAGCGTTGCATAAGCATACTCTTGTATGTGTGTGTGTGTGTGTGTCAGTGTTGCGAGATTTCGATTATATGGGATTTGCCAGAAAGGCAACCTTTGACTTGCAAGTTGCACAAAGCTCTCTCGCGGTCTTTTTGATCTTGAAATTCGTAAATTAATAAAGTTGTTGTTTTATCGCGCGACGATGTGGTGCAACTGAATGTTTCATTACAAACAAATTGAAACGCATTAAAGAGAAAGTAAGTAAATTCAGTATCGCGAAAAAAGATTCTTATTATTATTTGCGTGGCACACATTTAAAAAGACGAATGTCGAGTTCATACATGGAAACATTGTAATTGTAGATTCGCCGGTGCTCGCTCGGGGCACGCCCCTATACTACTTATACCTAATCGAAAACGAATCGCGCTACGTCACACAGACAAGCCGCAAGCAGAGAGAGAAAGAGTTTGTAATATTGCGCTACTGAAAAAATAAACGATAAAAGCCGCCTTATCTTACGCAGCGTCACGTGAGTGTACGATCGTAAGAATTATAATCAAACGTATTTCGCGGACTGCGCGTTAATCTATTCGGCGCGTGAATGCTTTGGCAAAGGCAGTTTTTTTTTATGGAATATTATTTTGCGTTTCTTCTTTGAAATTTTACGATTGCGAATAATAGAAAAAATACAGAAACTCGACGATTTATTCTAGAATTTTTTAGTAATTAGAAACAAGTTTAAATGGTTTTTTTTTCTTTTACAACTTGACTTATTCTCTCACACATGATACATCAACCCAAGCCTTTAACTGCGAGAAAACTACTCGAGAGCATCATCAAAGTCAATGACCCTAAGAAAAAAAAAGCTTCGACTCAATAAAACGATCGTAATCCAAGGCATCAATCACCAAAAAAAATAAAAAGAAGAGTGAGTCTCCGGAAAAAAAAAAATTTTTTTTCGCGGAAAAGGGCTGCTGCCGTTTGTCGAGGCATTGACCTGCAAACCTTTGGAAAGATGGCGCGTGACTCCGGTATATTGACCCAGTTTCATATACGGCAAAGGGAGTGTAATACTGTTTTATATTTTTTTACGATCGAATTGACGCAGTGGTGAAAATTTTCGATTCGCCAATTGAATCGAGACAAGGTCGTTTAATTTTCGATTTTACACGTTGTTTGCGTGTTTGTATGTACTCGACGCGCGAGTAAATTGAATTTTTGCGTTGACGGTTTATTTACTTTGAAAAAGTGATTGTTTGATTGAAATTTTTTTATTTATAAAAGCCGAACGCGCGCGACGTGCATTTACGTTTTAGAGCGCGTGTGGTGATGTGCCCGGGATAAATATAGATTAATCGACTTGCGAGAGAGAGAGAACCGCGAGCAGGAAGTTAACTCTACTCTCCTCTATGAAAAGAGTCCTAGGGTATCCGATCGCGCGCTTGGTTTCTTTTTTTATTTATTTCAATCGATATTCGAGTTCTGAAGGTTGTTGTATTTGATCTTTTGCAAAAATAAAAAAATTTATTGACGAATTAAAACGAAATAATGTACGAAAAAGTTTGTCGACATAAAAAAAACAAAAATTCCAATTACACGCGCAAACAACTGTTCGTAACTCGTATATGTGTACAATAACCGCAAAAAAAAAGTTCGGTCGCTAAAGTACGACGTACAACATTCTCCATTTTAATTAAAAACTTTCGAAGCGTAAAATACCTACTCGACGCGTCAACAGAAAGAAAGAAAAAAAAATCCATTACTTTTTGTGTTTACGACAAAGAGAGTAAGAAGATGAAGAAAAAGCACAAATGTTATGTGTTTCTTCGTCGTCGCCCACGCCTATATAAGCCGCTGCTGCATCCGTCAATGACATACGCCACGCGTTATTAGCCTCATTCTGCTTGCGTTAGCCCAGTTTTCCTACTTCGCTCGCTGCTGCACTATGATTTTTCGGGCTCGATGGGAGCGGCTGCTCTCGAGGGAGAGAGTGGGTTGAGATATAATACGAAGGCTAATTTTGCTAATGCGATATATACAACTTTACACTCGTAAAAATCTTCCGACATTGCGCTAGTTCGTAATTTACGAACCTGTCTGTTATTCTTTTTTTCAAAAGCATCGCACTCGCTCTTTATACGGTTTTTACGAGGCTTTTTTTTTACGAATCGGTTTATGCTAATTTTAGAGCAAGTGACGCTATTAATCTTGTACGTAGCTAAGCACCCACACGTGCACGCGTTCGATAAAGGGAATAAGAAAAAAAAAATGGTAAAATAATTACCGCTAGAGCATTATCGCGAGATTTTCGTTGTTGATTATTCATTGATTTTTTCTTATTGCTTTATTTGAATTTACGAGATAATTCGAAAATTGCATGATTTATTATCGAGATACGACTGGAAAAATCGAGGTAATTATTTACGAAATTGAAAATCAGTTACCGATTTTTCGAGGCAATTGTTCAAAATTCTATAAATAGTTTTTTTTTTACGACCAACTATAACGATTCATAAATCAACGTGACATAACCTCAAACGAACTTTACACAACAATTTAACAAACAACGAGAATAAACAATTCAATTTCAACGTACTCCCGGCAAAATTTATCGTGAAACGAAATTCGCGTGCGTAAGAATAGAAGAAAAAAATTGTCAACGAGATATCCCCCGAAGAGAGCCAAAAGCAATATCCTCTTTTGAAACTCAACCTGCGTGTTGCACCCATATAATCCCGCAAGCGGAGCACATCTCTCAAAGGAGCAAAGAGGAAAGAGAGAAAAAAAAACAAGAAGAAGAAACAGGCAGCAGCAACTCGACTTTCTCAAGAGTGGAATTACCTGCGCACGCCCTAGGATTCTCTCTCTCTCTCTCTCTCTCTCTCTCTCTCTCTCTCTCTCTCTCTCTCTCTCTCTCGCTCGTGTGGCGCGACGACGCGAAAATGGCGCGGCAGCCCGGAAAAACGACCAGCAGGCGCGAGAAGGGAGAGACGAACGAACGACGACACTTGCGCTCTCGCGATGGGGGGGAAAATCGAAAAAATTGAGTTGCCTCCCGCAAAAGGGGAAAATGTAGGTGAAAAAAAAACAAAAAAATAAATACCAAAGGGACTGACTGAATGAAAATGACAGATAGATAGATAGATAGAGAGAGAGAGAGAGAGAGAGACGATGCGATTTGCTACATGGAGATAAATGCTCCAATTCATTGCCGCATTCTTTTTTTTTCTCCCTCTTACACTGTTTTACAAAAGCATTTCTTATTATAGGATATCAATACTTTTTTTTTTTAAATAAACTTTATAGTGAGCACTGGTTCGGGCGAAACAAATGGAAAAAGAAAAATATATGGAAAATTCAACAACTCTAAACTAGAAACGACATAGAAAAGTTTTAATGAGTACCGAGAAACTAAAAAAAAAACCAGAAGAGAAAAGAGAGACACAGAGGAAGAGAGCGCGCGAGCACACGGTTAACATGGCAACAAGCTTGAAGCGCGCCTGAAAGAGACAGGTACTTTTTTTATTCGCGACCCTTGAACTTCGGGCAAAAGAAAAAAAAAGAATTGTAGGCGCAACGGCGTACTTTGGTTGCTGCAAGATTTATGTAGCTTTTCTGCAGCAATAATTAAGGAGTTCTTGGAGTAACACACACACACACACACACACACACAGACACACTGGGACATGCCCCTTCTATTGATTTCTGATAAATCAATATATATGGAGTTAAATCAGAGTAAGAGAGAGAGCTCCAGTTTAGTGCTAAACTTTATTCCTTGTTCCTCGAGGATTTATTGTAATATCAATCTGTGCATTTGCATTCTCAAGACTGATGATGTCATTCAAAATGCTATTCACTCATGAGTCTTTGTCGAGTAGAGTTGTTCAGCATGTAAAATAAGTTCTAATAAGGGATATATTTCATGTCGAGTAGTATATCATTGATTGCTCTTTGTCAAGTTCTATGACTAATCATAAATAGCTTATTAGCAATCAGGTTTTCTAGCTTCTAACAGCTGATGCTCAATTACACTCAACAGCTGTTTAGAACACTGTCAAATATAAACTACACTTAACCTTAAAAATGCCAGTAATGCATTTTTTTTATTATCAATTAAATACATTGTCTTGTATAATAATGACGGGACATTGTGGGATAATTTTTTTGGATCTGCTAATTGACTTGTCAACTTTAATGCACGCTAGTGTTTTTTTTTTGGATCTGCTAATTGACTTGTCAACTGTAATGTACAATACAGTGCTTTGACTGTAAAAATAGGAATCAATCAATCAATCAATGTTGAAACACAAAGTTATATTTTGAAAAAGTACACTTAACAATTCACTCTGGTCAGATACTTTTACACAAATAAAGAGTACACTTGTGCACTGCAATTTATGAATCAAAGTTGTCAAGATACCACTATTTGTGGAAAAAACATGATAAATCGAATGCCATTTGACTATTTTTTTTGCAGCTAAAAATAGCATAACAGACCAGCTCTGAATCATATCAAATTCTTTGTTCCTGTATATCAAGCTCAATATGGTATTCAACCAAGAGTTGAAGCGTAAAATTGAGAAACACAAATTTTTTAGATACTTGTAATACTTGTAGGAATATTGGCTGTGCATAAAAGCCAATTGATCACACTGGATCCACGCAGGCACCAGCTTTTATGTGAAAATATGTTGTACACTGAGAATACACAAAGTACAACTTTTCTAACTGAAAGTTTTATGTACAAAGGGCATTGTCACTCAATACAGCATGACACACAGCACTCCCAGGACTGAAGTTTGCAACCTTCAGAGTTGGGAATAAATCATGATATTGCATCAGTTAAAATATGACTGGGAACAGCTCGATGAGTATCAGTGCTGTTTTCCTCGATAAGAATAAAGATGAATATCGGAGAGTATGCTGTTTAAATTTGCTCAGCGAATATTGATCGATACTACTCAAACAATCGTACACTTGGGTTGGTCATAGAAAAAACTTGACAGTTCACCAAAGCTCCACACACACACACACACACACTGAGCAGATCCAAGAAAATGGTTGCACAATGACCTGTGTATGTATGTGTGTGGGGAGAGAGTTGTATATAGAACATTGATGGTACTCACTGCTTATCTTCATGCCACCAAGCGGCAGGTTAGCCGGGGGCTTGTCTTTGCCCTCGGCGAAGGAGGTGGTCCTAGGTCGGCCGCTCATCGTGCTCGCTCAGCTTTGGCCTGACCGCCACCTGGGCCCACACTTTTACGTCGTGGTAGTCGGCACACACTCGTCGTTCGCACACAGTCGGAGGATTCGTAAAAAAACAAAAGGGAAAAAAACGGAGTACGAGAGAGAGAGAGAGAAACAAGCCCTTGGCGTTTGATCTCTCTCCCTGGCTGCTTGCGCTGAACACTTTTTTTTTGTTTTTTTTTAGTCAGTCCTTTGGACAGCGACGAGCAGCAGCAGCCTCGTAAGGTGGTGGCGCAGGTTGGTTCGGCGGCTGCTCATACACGTAGTTAGAAGGCTGTGAACGCGCACTAGATGACGATCTCTGGACATGCGTGCCTTGGCTCTTTTAGTCGAGAGAGAGAAACACACACCAATTCACTAACGGAGAGACAGAGAGAGTGAATGAGAGAACACCAGGGATATATTCAGAGAGAGTGAGAAAGAGCGATATCTATCACATCGTCGTCGTCGTCGTGTCGTGTCGAGACGCGCACAGCAACAAAATTAATTACAAATAATAGAATATATTATCGTAGCACACTGTCCGCGCGAGAGAGTCGGCGACGGCGACGTCGAAACGTTGACGATTACTCGATATAACTATCAATTCCCCGGGACACACGGCACACAAGCTACGTCGTCGTCGTAGCCAGCGCACAGCTCGTTCCGTTCGCCTTCTCTCTCTCTCTCTCTATCTCTCTCTCTCTCTCTTGCTCGTTCGCTCGCTTGCTGAGCTGCTCTTCTCCTCCCTTTAGCGATGATGGCCGACGTTTTCCGAACTGGCAGTACGGCCGCGTGCGCAGGAGCCGCGCACGCGCACTACCACGCCTCGCCTCTCTTCTGCCCTGCTCTCTTGCCTGCTGCTACTGCCAGCCTGCCTCGCTGCTGCTGGGCTCTCTTTTCTACCGCTGCTGCGGCCTGTGTGTGCGTATTCACCAGGCGGTAGACGCGCAATCCTTTGCCCCGATGTCGTCGTCGTCGTCTTCGCCTAAAAAAAGACACCACAGATTTTCGATCAGAGACTTTCAAGAGAGGGGTTCGCCGAGATTTAAAAAAAATCTTTTTTAAGGAAACACACTAAAAGCGAGATCGAGAGAGCGCGCACTATTGTGGGTTATTCACGTGATTGAAAATTGATCCCTCCACGCTCGCTCACTCGTGCAGGCGAAATAAAAAGAAAAGAAAAAAGTGTGCCAGATCTACGGGCGATTAGGGTCAAAATCCGCGCGCCACCGCTGCTGCCGCGGGCCGCCGTTCTTTACACACCTTTCCAAAATAACCGCACGTTCGATCCTAACCTATAACGCACATACACTTATAATCGTATGCACGCACTTACACACACACTATACATATATAGTATTGTGCGGCGCACTTCGGCACTTGTCAAGAGAGAGCCCCTTCCAACCAGCACCAAACCGACGCTGTTGATCAGAAAGGGAAGAAGAGAAAACACGGATATAACTCAAAGCGACGAGAGAGTACGCAGCCACAATAGTAGGTTACTACTACGACGAAGATATAGGTAGAGAGAGAGAGGGTTGGGCTTGGTCTATATCACTGCTCTCTATATGTATATAGCTCTCTTACTTGGCTGGGAAGAGAGAGAGAGAGACAGACAGACAGAGCGGCGAGAGCGCCCCGTGGAAGACGCCAACGTCAAAAGCTATATCTACTGCCTGGGCTGGCCTGGCTGCCTGCTACTGCTGGCCGATGACGGACTGACTGCTGCTGTTGCAGCGCACTCACACTCGTTCATACACTGACTGATGCCGATTTCTCACCTACACATGCACGCGCACAAAGAGGGAGAGAGGGAGTGAGGCTTCTAAAAAATCCAGTGTCGCCCGAATTATATTTCCAAGCATTGACATTGGCCCCCTCGCGGGGTTTTATGACGCATCTATTGTTTTTCTTTTCTTTATTGTTTGTCGAAGAATAAGAGCAGTCTCGTGTCAAGAAAAGAGTTACAGTCGATATAAAAGCGAATGTGAGGGCGCGTGCGTGCGTACGATACTCGCCCGGCGTACGCGCGGGCCGCGGAAGATCTTTGATTTCCTCCCACGCGCGCGCTTAAAATCTCCACAAAAGTAGTAACTCTCTCGCGCGCGCGGAGACTATAATAAGTACTCATCGATTTTTTCCTCCTTCTCTCTTTTGTCGTGCTTTCTCTCTTATATATCTATCACACACTTGCACGCCGACGACAACGACGACTTTCTTCGATAAATATTTGCGCGCGTTTTGTCATACACACATACGAGTCACGAGGACAATGAGCTTTGATAATAAAGGTTCAGTGACTTTGTGAAAAGGATATGAAGTTTTGAGAGACTCTTTTTTTTACAGTCGTAACGGTGTTGAGTTGATTGATCGATAATTTTATGATTTTGATATTTGTCAAATAGAATGTTAAAATAGGGAAGTTATATTTCGTTATCATTTTCAAATCTTATTACTAAAAATTACACTCTCGACTCTCCAGTGAACTCGACTCAATTTCACGGAAATTATTAATCTGGAAATTCAAATTACATCACCGCTGTGGGCGAGACATTGCTTTGAAATCATCGCAATTTCCGTGCGCCCTTCTTTCGGCAGTCTCTTCCCTGTAATATTGCAAAATTAGAAAATAATGACATTAAGGGGTGCGCGCTCAATTCCCCTGAAGGCAAATGTGACGGGTTTGGGGGGAGCAACTGGAGAGCGCAACTCCGTATTACAACAAAATTAGAAGGCTGAAAATTTTATGAAAGTCTTGTCATCGTAGTTATGTAGCAAAAATTGGTGTATAATGGCAGGGAATATTTTAATGAAGTAGTACGTAACGAACGTTATGAGAAATTGATTATGTGCTGATCGAATAATTTGGTTGAGAATTTGAACGTAAATAAAAAAATTGGAATCCGTTTCATGGTAGCAAGCAAACTTTTAAATAATTGATTACCTAAAAGCTAATCGGTTCATTGATAAAGCTCAATAAAGATATTAATGAAGTGTTGTTGTATCTGCAAAAAATGCTGTTTCAAAATGAAGTATTTTTGTAGAACAATTGATTTACAGTGAATTACGAAATGTAAAGTTGCTTCAATAAAATTGAAAATAAATTTAATAAAATCAAAAATTAAAAACGTGTTATCTCAACAGACACGAAAATAAAAGAAAATCATTTGATCATTTGATAAATTCATCATGCGCTCCAATTTGAAATCAAAATAAGCGCAACTTTAATCGTTCGATTAAAAATCTCGAAACAATCGACCCTCGAAATTTAACTCACAATCCGTTCGAATGGTGCGCGACGATCGGCAGGATTTCTTTCGTCGCCCACCGGCCCCACCGCGAGTCTGAAAAAAGTTGTCGTCGTAAACTGATCACGATTTCGCGATATACAACCTCGACAAGTGTCTAAATTATTTTCGTTTTAATGATTTAAGCGGTTTTCATTACATCGGAGAGCAAAGAGAGGCTGTGAGTAAACAAACGTCCCAATTATTTATAGCCGTTGAACTTTGCGAGAGTTTTGTTTCGAAAAAACAACTCTACTTGCGCCGGCCGGTGCTTGGTGATTTTGTGTATACGTGGTCAAGTTTACGCTATTGCGGATACGCTTTTATTGTTGGGCTATTTATATATACGCATACATAAAAGATAATGGAAGTTGCGATTCTGGAAATGTCAATTTTACAGCCATTCGTGAACTGAAAAATTTCGCTACATTTAATCTCTGATTTTTACTAAGCAACTTCAAAGTGGTTAATTAATTTTTGATGGTTTAATTAAATGTCCTTACAAATTAAAAATTGAATTGTTTGAAACTATTTTTGTTTTCAAAGTTTAAAAGACATAATAAGTGAATAATCTTTACCTGACAGTGAGATTTCTTTGTATTTATAGGTTCACCATGGGAGTCCTCCTTAAAGCCAAAGGACTTCGCATGTCCGCACAGAAACAAGAAACTCTACTGAAGCTGACTATCCTCTCATTTGCAGCAATTTTATGTAAGTTCTCATTTACAAATATAAGTAGTAAACGAATCTGCCAAAACAATTAGCCAGCTTGGTATTAATAAAATATTCTATTTTCAGCTTTTGCAACTCGTCTATTTTCTGTACTAAGATTCGAGAGCGTTATCCATGAATTTGATCCTTATTTCAACTACAGAACCACTAAATATTTGTCAGAAGAAGGATTTTACAATTTCCTGAATTGGTTTGATGATCGAGTATGGTACCCACTTGGAAGGATTATTGGAGGTAATATATATTTTATAGACCAGAATTTTAAAATTAAATTTAATTGGTGGCTTATAGCTCTTGCTCTAAAAAAGTAACATTTACATTCAACCCGATATTAAAATTTCTTTTTTAGGAACCATCTACCCAGGTTTGATGGTGACATCAGCAACCTTCTATCATTTAGCACAGATGTTAAATATCACTATTGATATAAGAAATGTCTGTGTTTTCCTGGCTCCATTATTTTCTAGTTTTACTACTATTATAACTTACCTCCTCACAAAGGAATTAAAAGTATAATTTATTTGTTTCTACTTCAATAATGCACATTGTTTCAATATTTCTAAAATTTATACCTATGTATGTTACAGGACTCTGCTTCTGGCTTGTTTGCAGCATCTATGATATCAATCGTTCCTGGTTACATATCTAGATCAGTTGCAGGATCATATGATAACGAAGGCATAGCAATTTTCTGCATGCTTTTCACCTATTATATGTGGATCAAGGCTGTGAAAACTGGGGCTATTTTCTGGTCAACTTGCACTGCCATTGCATACTTTTACATGGTCTCCTCTTGGGGAGGCTACGTTTTCCTAATCAACCTCATACCTCTGCACGTATTAACTTTAATGGTGACAGGAAGATTTTCGCATCGCATTTACGTCGCTTACAGTATTCTTTATTGCTTGGGAACAATATTGTCCATGCAAATTCCATTTGTTGGATTCCAGCCAGTTCAGAGCTCTGAACACATGCTTGTAAGTATGAACCGACAAAGATTTTTGTCATTGTATACAAATATTAAAATAAATAATAATAATAATGATATTATTTTGTTCTTTTAGGCAATTGTAGTATTTGGTTTATGTCAGATTCACGCGTTAGTCGACTACTTGCGCAGCAAATTGTCGAAGAACGATTTCGATGTGCTCTTCCAGGGTCTTATTATTTCAACATTGACCGTGTCAATCGTGGTTGGCGCCGTTTTGACGATCACCGGAAAAATCTCACCGTGGACCGGAAGATTCTACTCATTATTAGATCCATCTTATGCCAAGAATCACATTCCAATAATAGCATCTGTCTCGGAGCACCAGCCTACTTCCTGGAGCTCATTCTATTTCGATTTGCAAATATTAGTTTTCTTATTCCCGGCTGGTCTATATTTCTGCTTTTCAAATATGACCGACTCGAATATATTTTTGATTCTCTATGGAGCTACCAGTCTTTATTTTGCTGTGAGTATTTTTCTTTAATCAAGGGACTTGTTAAATTAGTTCGAAAATATGACAGAAATCTAATTTGAACTTGTTTTTTTATTATTGTAGGGTGTCATGGTACGTTTGATGCTGGTGCTTGCACCTGTAATGTGCATTTTAGGAGGCATTGGCGCTTCATCTCTACTCATCAAGTATATGAAAGATTTAGATAGTGGGAAAACTGTTGACAAAAAGTCCAAGAAGTTTGAAAGCAATTATGTCTTGAGAAAAGAGGTAAGAAAAATCGTATCTTTGTCGCATTTAAAATGATTATTTAGTTACATTATAAATGATAACTAAAACTCTGATGTTTGAATTCAAATTTTATCAAAGCTAGAATATTAATGCGTTTTATCATTCTTCCAATGCTACGACTAATTTATACATATTAAACTAATCTTTTTTAAGAATTTCAAAAATGATTAGACATGAATAAAATATTATAAACTCTCATTTCAGGTTGCAACTTTATTCATTGGAGTAATGTGTGTATTATTCGCCTCGTACACCGTGCACTGCACCTGGGTGACAGTAGAAGCATACAGTTCTCCAAGCATCGTGCTGTCCGCTCGATCTCCCGATGGTGGCCGAATGATTTTCGATGATTTCAGAGAAGCTTATTATTGGTTGCGTATGAATACTCCAGAGGTTGGTTCAATTTTCCATCGTTAACTTTGTGTATTATGGTTTACCGGTAATAATTGAAAAAAAAAATTAATTTCAGGATGCAAGAGTGATGTCTTGGTGGGATTACGGGTATCAAATAACGGCTATGGCTAATCGAACGATATTAGTGGATAACAATACGTGGAACAATACGCACATATCGAGAGTTGGTCAAGCGATGGCAAGTTCAGAGGAAAAATCTTACGAGATTATGCGAGAACTCGATGTTGATTACGTTCTCGTCATCTTCGGTGGACTGACTGGATACTCGTCGGACGGTGAGTTGCTCTCAGGGTTATTAACATTTGCAATGACAATTATTTTTTTTATCAAAGAACATTACTTTTATTGAACTTTATAATTTGTTAGTATCAATAGTTATTTACAATTAATCTGTATCCTTATGTGTCTAATTACAAAAAATTGCTTCATGCCAAAGATCTCAACAAGTTCCTGTGGATGGTGAGAATCGCTGGAAGCACGGAAAAAGGAAAGTCAATATCGGAGTGGGATTATTACAATCCTGCTGGAGAATTCAGGGTTGATAAAGAGGGAACTCCTACGCTACTTAATTGTCTAATGTATAAAATGTGCTACTATAGATTCGGTCAAGTTTACACGGAAGGAGGTGAGAATGTTTTTTTTTTCTTTATGATCAACTTCTTCTTTTTGTTGGTTTTTTTTCTTCAAGAAACGTTATATTGTGTGATAAAGAGTTAAAATAGTACATAAAAATTGATTAAGAGTAAGCTATTTACATAACGTAGAGATACAAAGTAAATAAATTGTGTGTGTTATCGTTAACATTAAGAATTAAATTATTAGATGCTTTGAAATGTCCGTCGTCACGAAAGTACATACATCAACAATTTTTTTTTCATTCTCGTGTGAATTCTTTTTTTTTTTTTAGGAAAACCCTCTGGTTACGATCGAGTGAGGAACATGGAAATCGGTAACAAGGACTTCGAGCTGACAACTCTCGAGGAAGCCTATACGACGGAGCATTGGCTCGTGCGCATTTACAAAGTGAAAGACTTGAGAAACCGAGGCAACTGACAACTCGCAAGTTCCTTGTACTAGAACATGATGGTTTCTTTTTTTCGGACTTCCAGTGACGAATACGTAGAGAGACAGAAAAGAAAAGAAGTTTCTATTATATTTTTTTTATACACGATTAAAGAAGAAAAAAAAAGTAAAAGAAAAGTGATCTTTTATAATCGCTGTCCATCGCACCATACACAATCTCAAGTAATGTAAGTTATATAAATAAGATTTTTTTAACAATTATAAATATAACTTTTTCAACAAGTTTTTCAAAAATGAATTTGAAATTCTTTCTATACCTTCCTTAAAACGCCTAATTAAAAATTCACTTAAATCCTATCGCATCATCCGATCCTCGTACACAAATTGCAAAACGCACAGTTTATTGCCTTCTCATTCGAAATCAAAGATGTTTCATTTAAAAAAAATAATAACTCAGTTTGACTTAAAACGCATTAACTACGTATTTCCGATAAAAAATAAAATAAAAATCTCCATGTCGACTCTCGATAAGAGAGAGAGAGAGAGAAAGAGAGTAAATAGAGAGAGTCGACACAGCTTGCCATCTGTTCTCCATTTGACATGGCACACTAGTCTTCGCGATTGTCTTCTTTTATAATATGTTCATAATGCATTTAAAAAAAACATACGATTAACAATTTACAATCTAGTATTTTACAAATTTCCTCCTCAAAACTCAAGTACAAGTAATCAATGGATAGCTTAATCGTAAGACAATAAAAATGAAGAAGAAAGAGAGTGTTAAGAGAGTAGAAAAAAAAAAACACTTGAGTATTCATGATAGTAAAATTAACAATATACAAGATTTTCATAGGTAAAAATGACGCAGATCGAGAGAGAAGGGAGGTAGAAAGAAGGAGGGGGTATCATCATCATCATCATCGTCGTCGTTGAGTGCTGCCGAGGAAGTTGGTGAAGAGGTGAAGATAATAGAAGAAGTAGAAGAAGTATTTCTTATATCCTAGTCCCATTCGCCGATGTACATGCCGCGAGGCGTTGGTGGTATCATACCTCTCGTCGGGATGGGTAACCTGCCGTAAATGTGATTGTATGGAGAATCGATTCTGTCGTCCGAATCTGTAATGATAATTAAAAAAAAACGTTAAGTAATTCGCACGCGAACAGGTTTGACCGTGTATGTACGAGCCAGAGAATTTGATATTCCACGTAAAAAGGTAAACATTGGATAATTTAGCGGCTCATTATTACGGAACTTCATTGCGGTACGTTATTAATATTCCTTATACCGAGGCCTTTTTTTTTCAAATATACAGTTGATAATTATGAAAACATATATTCAAATGAAATTAAGTAACCGTTACGAGATTTAAAAAACAATTTTAATGAAAGAGAAGTAAGACACTTTTGACAGCCTACTTAACAATTATATCCATCGTCCAAAGAGCATCGTACACTTTCCTAACGATGACGGCATTCTCTACATCTGTTTACTCTATTGCATTACATAAAGCATCAAAAACGCGAGAGAGAGAAAGTTGATTTGCTTAAATGTCTATGTATGTAAGTCCGCGCCGCTAAACAGGTGTCGAAAATTAAGGAAGGCACTTTTTTTTTTATTTCTTACCATACGAAAAAAAAAAACAATGTCTCGTGAAAGTATGTTGTACCTAAAATGTGTTTGATTATTTTTCTCTTTTCCGTCGACAACACAGTTTTAAACACACTGTTTGTCCAATTTAACGCCCAACGCGTTTTACCGCTCTTCTCCGCGCGATAATCGCCGCTAAAACGTAGGCACGTGACGGAAATTCGAAAGTACATAACAACAATGCAGCTCTCTTCTCTTCTTCTTCTTCTTTTTTTTTTTTTTTTGTTAAAACTGTCGCGCACAAAACTCCTCGTGTGTATACTTATACGATGAAAGTGTGCGATTTGCATTAAACTCCGTTCGAAAAACTAGTTTACCGCTATTTTTTTTTTAGAATTCAAAGATGATAGTAGTACTTTCTCACGGTTACAACTTAAACACACACGCGCGACATACATTAAAATTTCGTTAATTAATCACTATCACTAATAATTACCGAGTCCACTTTCGAAGCTCCTCGCGTGATACATAATCGACGTTCTCTTGGTCGGATTGGGTAGCATCGGCGTTTGATTTGTGCCGTAGATCTGAGACGATTGACTGTGGCTTATCGGATAGTTGTGTCCGTAAACCCCGTGATGATGATGGTGATGATGCTGCGGCTGCTGCTGCTGCGGTGGTTGCACTTGAGAGGCGCGCTGCGCGTAGTTGGACGGCAACTTCGAGTGGCCGTTCGAGTGGCCGTTGCTGGTCAAGCTTTTGGCCATTTTCACGAAATTCGGCACGCGCGCTCGTAGGCCACAGTAGTACGGATCGTCTGTGGAGAAGAAAAAAAATGAAATATATATGTTTTAATAGTTGAATTTGACAATCGTTTGGTGATGTAATGGATGATATTAGTAATGATTGGATGACCAATACAATCCGAGAAATTTACATATACACTCGAGCATTCATGAAGCATAGGTATATATATCCATGATTATATAATTTTTTTTTATGTGGTATTGTTACATCGAACGCGCGTGAGAATAAAAGTCGAAGATGTCTCAAGAATCTTCAAATTGAAAAGGTGTGTCACATAAATTGTAGAAATAGTATTTAATAATTATAGTAATATTCGATTTAAAAAAAGGATATCTTCATTAATTATGCATCATTAAACTCTCAGCCGGTGTTTTGTAAGAGAGAAAGAGAGAACGACGAAATTCGAAAGATTTACCCGTTATTTATCATATAGGCGCTCTCTTGAAATTTCTTTTTGAAGTATTTACGACGCGAAGCGTTTTGGCAATGTGCGCGCACGGCGGCGACGGCATCGTGATTTTGAAATCGTGACACGTGAAAGAAACGTGAGAGAGAGAGATGTGTCCCTCTCCTTGTGTCGAAGTAGTAATGGGGGTATTATTCGTGACTGATTGTGTGTTATTTTTTTTTTGGTAGCTCAATTTTTCGAATATGAAATCAAAAATTGTGACGAGCACATCTTGAATCAGTGAAGAGCTTTTTGAAGATGTGAAAGTGTGTTTGCTTATGAAATATTGGTAAAAGTGAAAATTACTTTTTCTATAACTTCATAAAGACACACTCGACACGTCAAGTCGTGTAAACACACGTTGAAATTGATTTCAAATTTCTCAATCCATATAGTTTTCCTTACCGTATTTCTTATTGTTTTCCTTTTTGCTCTTCTTGTCCTCGACGACAGGTGCTCTCACGGAACTCGACACGTAGTCGTCCTCGATATCATCGTAATCCGGCTGCAATCACATATACACACGCAAATATAATCAACCACATTTACATAAATAAATCCCAAAACCATTAAAACAAGATTAACGATTCGAGGCAGGTCATACAAGTGTCTTGTAACATCCACCATTAAAATTGCAGACCAAAATAAAAATAAAAACCAATAATCCACGCGTGCAAAGTAAATAAAATACATTTCATGTGTGTGCGCCAAAATAAGAGATAAATAAAATATCGTGCGACAACAAAAAAGTAACAGGTGAATTGGAAAAAAATGGAGAACGTACCTTCACGTAAACCTGCCTCGGCATCTTAAAATACAACAGAGATCATTGAATTACAAAAAAGGCTTATGTCACGCGAGAGTATATATATATATATATATATATATGTAAAGTATAAGTTTGGAAATTACGGAAGGCCGCACGCGCGCGAAGTTTCATTATAAAAAAAATGTCGAACGACAATTTTCATCAATCGAACGTGTCTTTTTTTTTACCCGTGGGACATCGCCGTATACGAGTCAATTTATGACGATTTATGGGCCTTTCAATGACGATTTACCTTTCATTCAACAAGGCAGTGCAGCACCGGTTCATTTTTTTTTGTCTGTGTGTGTGTGTGGAAAATGCTGTTTGTTGTTGAGCGACGATTCAATTTATATGTTAATACGACGAAAGAAAGAAAAAAAAAAGAAGAATCGTACATGTTACTTCACCGCGGGAATTATATATATATATATATTTGTACACAACCGCAAATCGCGTTTTGTTTGAGACGTTACGTTTTATTTCTTCTTTATTTTTTCGATCGTTACGCAACGTCTAATTACATTATCACGAATAAATTGCGAAGCGAAGAAGTTAAACGTTATTGTAAAGGGAATATTTATCGCACGCGTTAGAACCTTGATTTACGACTTTTCATAATACAATGTGACGAGCTTTTGATTCGAAGAGCTTTTATAATTTACACTGATTTAATGTTCATCCTATTCATATTAATTTAAATATCGCAAATTTCTTCAACCGCGCGTCAAACTAAAACTTCTTTTTTTTTTTTCATTTCTTGTTGTAATGGGTTTCGTAAAATTGAAATAATTGAAGTTACATTAGTAATGTATGAAATATTGTATTGAATAAGTTGAGTGATTAAAAAAAATGATTAATGCAAACGAAAAAATTATTGATATTTTTCTTTCCAAAAAATATTTCCTCAAAAAGAAAAATCGATTATAAGTTAAGAAAATACTTTTCTAATTAAAAAATTTTTTTTTATCATATCAAGTAAACGTTTTTTCAAACTAAAACAATGGTATTCTTTACGAAACCATTTACTCCAATTGAGACTCTCAGTGTATACGCAATGCACTCTCACCTTGGGTATATCATGACCATATAAATTTTCCCTAGGCGGTAATTTCGGTGGTCTTTCGTTAGGTCCACCAGCCGAGCCATTTCCAGTGCTGCGTCGATGCGACGTGGAAGTCGACGAGGTAGCCGAGGCGCGTTGTCCACCCGATTCGCCACGTTGACGCTGATAAGCCGCGTAAATTTGCTCGTGACGCGCTTCGCTGTTGGACGACGTGGTCGCCACGCTGTAAGGATCCTCGTCGGGGATCGGGATGCGCGGTCGGTTCTTTATGTCCACTGGCCTTTGTAGCGCCAACACTGTTATGGGGGAAAAAACTGTTATTAGTACGACCTGCTTCACCTTTTCTTTCTTTTTTTTTTCGTTTGTGCACGATTTGTCGTGCAGCTGCGAGCAATGTCAAAAAAAATTGTCGCGAATGTGTTATTATAATATGGCTGTATTTTCTTTTTTTAATTTACATTTGAATTTTTATGTGATAATAAATTATTTATTAGAATTATCTTATAACAATGAGTTCATGATGTTAATAAAACTACATTTTTTTAAAGATTCTAATCATCAATTTCTTATCGACAAAAAAAATGCACTCATTACTCATCCGATACACCTACAGATCTTGATAATTTATAAAGCAAAAGAAAATCCAATGAAACAAAACCACGCGATAAATCATATACCTGGCGGTAGTTTTGACTTGAGCATGTCGAGGCCGACGACATTGACGATGAGCACCCAGACGGGGCACTGGAGTATGTCGGGCTCGGTACGCACGAACACAACTGCACTGAGACATTGCGTCTCCAATCTCCGTCTGTCCGGATACGATCGCCTCGTTTCTCGCGACAGGTTCGTTTGGAATTTGTTCATGTCGAATAGCTGTAGAGAATATATCAAAAAATGCAAATTTTATTATTATTATTATTATCACGATACAATCGAAGGAAGTTTAAAATTGTACGATGAGTTTGCTACTTTTTTTTGTTGGAAATGCATAAATTTAATATAGCGAGACTATCCATTAAAATTCCGTTATAGAAACTTTCTAAAAAAGATAGTAGAAGCTTCGTGGTAATTATAGAGAGAGAGGAAAAAAAATCTCTTTCGCTCACCTTGCCAGGTTTCTCGTGCTCGAGTGCACCCTGAGAATTACGTACGATCTCGGGTCCAATGGCGTTGTCCTCCTGGTTGGTTCCCTTCACGTAAACGTTGCTCTTGCACAACCTCTTTATCAGTATGTTGCCTTGCTCGTCCATCTTGATTTTCACTCCTTGGTTTATGTGCTTTTTCGCCTCTTCCGTGCGCGCGTCGCGCATTGGATTGTCGAAGCCGCATAGTCCTATCCTGTAAATGACGAAGAATTGTTGAATTAGATGGGAAAATTATGAAAAATTGATGCTTTGCTGCAAACAAAAAATTATTATTTTTGTTGCCATTTTAAGCTCGATTTTCTTGATTTGAGAAATAAACGAGCAAAAATGTCTTAATCCAAGTTATTATTTTTGTAGTGTTCTTTAATCTAACTTTGATTGTAAATTTCCAGTGTAAAGAAAAAAATGTAAAAAAAACAGTAGATGAGATATCACAACTGAATCAGATCGCGCAATGTTATGATAAGATGATTTTTACTACTGTATAATTTTTGTAAGATAATCGATACGATAATTTTTAAATCGACAGTGCAAAGATAAATTAAACTATCGATCGTACAGTTTCAAAGCAACTCGTCTACACAACGAAAATGACGAGCATCGAGTACGCAGGTGTGATACAGCCGAAAACGTTCACGATCAAGTGGAAAATCGAAGGTTTTCACGCGGATTGTGAAAAAATCGGCGATCATCACGAATCGCCAATGTATCCGATACAATATTCGGATAACAATACAAATTGGTATTTGAAGGTATATCCAAAAGGTTACACGGAAGAAGACAAAGGTTACCTATCGCTGTATCTGATGTTTCACAGTGAGAACGAAAACGAAGTGACGGTGGATTATCAATTTTCAATAGCGTGCGAACGAAACAGTCTAACAACGAAGAAAAAAGCCAGATACACGTTCAGTCAGAACAGTCCAGGTGACAATCAAGGCTGCTCGAAGTACATCGAGCAAAGTTTCATCGAGGAGAACGGTGCGTTGATCGACGACACTTTGACGATTTTCTGCAAAATGACGTTCGATCCGGAACAACCAATTTTTACCGGCTACGACGAGGAATTGAAGAAGATCGAAAAAGGATTTGATCATATCGAAACGTTGTTCGGCAGTGATCGCTTGTACGACGTGACGTTGAATATACAAGGGAAAACGTTGAATTTGCACAAAGCTATTTTATCCTGTCGTAGTCCAGTTTTCAAAGACATGTTCGAGCGAGAATTATCATTGCCAATCAATAAAAAAGAGAATAAAAAGAAGCAACAAACTACAGTTGATATTACCGAAATCGATTATCACGTGATGAAAGAATTGATTCGATTCGTCTACTCGCGTAAAGTGAATAATATCGAAAATATCGTTGGCCAACTTTTACACGCTGCTAACAAGTATCGAGTCGACGATTTGAAAGTATTGTGCGAGAATACACTTTACGCTAGACTCAGCGTTGATAACGCGATTGAATTTTTAAAATTAGCCCAATCGTGTGATACCATTCATTTGAAAAAATTATTGATCGAATTTATCGTCGACAATCTGACGGATATCGTCAAGACAGCTGATTTCAAATTATCGTTCAAGGCTTTGGATCGTGACGTCGTGTGCGAGATCATGGAAGCCGTTGCTGAGAGAGACTGAATACATTTATAACAGTTTATCGAAATGAATTTTGGTGTATGTATATATATATTTTTTTGTAAAATTTCATTCGATATAATAAAGTCTATTGAACCAAATCACGAAAAAAAAATCACGACATTTTCAATATCCTCCAGAGACAAAAAAAAATGTATCTTTCTTCTCTAGCATCCTTGGAGCTTAAAGTTGTGCGCGTGCACAGTCGCGGAATCGGAACGTGACCGAATGATAATTCCTCTACTCCGGAATATAATTATAAAGAAATCGGGACGAGCACGCTCTCATGCCGCATGCGACTTTCGATGATAGTTTCACCTAACGATTTCCATTGCATTGCACTTCCTCGCTTTTGTATATCGTCTTCTTTTTTTTTATTTCGGAAAAGTCATCACTCGAAGATGTGTATACTTTCTTTCTGAGGATTATAATGTCGAGTAGACGACTTTTGAAAGATCGAAAGTTTTTTTTTTAGGTTTGCGTAATATTCGATTGACGCTCTTGGGACTTTTAATCGAGGATGATGAGTTCCCAGGCTTTTGAAGAGGATGCGAACAAAGAAAAAAAACTAATTTTGTTTTTTCTAGGGGATTCCCGCTTGAAATTTTTATTGTGTTTCTAGGTGAATTTTTAATGTCGTCGTAAAAAATTTTTTTCGTCAAGGTGACGAAAGATGAGTCAGAGTAAAAGTTGAAATTCCGAAGATCGAAACGCGAGAAGGATTAAAATTGACCTTATTTAAAATTAACCATGTAATATTCATTGGCGATGTGTTTTTTTTTTCAATGTTATATACAAATTTCGAAATCCGAAAGAGATGAATATTCAATTTCTCGAAGAAATCATCTGCCTTTTGCAACAACGCTTCATTTCAGATTTCTCTCTCGGCATTCCACGAGTTGTAAAAATGTTTACATTATCCGTTTCTCTCTTCGCGAAAAGTCGTTAATACTTCTCTCGTGAAGAAAAAAAAAGTTTATATTTTAGCGTTCGCGTGGAATTATTATAACGGTAATTTGCGATGCCGAATATTGTTTCGCTGCTTTTGTAAATCGTCGTTGCGTGATGTAATACGAAAGAAAAGAAAAAAAATTTTTAACAATCATGAGATATATATTCCTACTCCGAAACTATTATCGTCGAAAAATGGAAAAGCTATCCGACCTGTTCTTTCGATTATTACGTAACGAAACTACTACTAATTGTGATATATATTACGCGAGTTGTAAAAATAGAAACGACGACTTCCTCGTGGGCGAAAAAAAAAAGTTGTCAGAGATCCTTGAGAATTCCTCGATTTTTTTCTACTATGCAAAATTAGTTTTAGAATTCGGCAGATAAAACACGCAAAGGCGTTAAGTAACACATCGCCAATTATCATTACTCAATGATAAAGCATCGCTAAAGTTGCAGAAGTAAAAAAAAAGCCCATTACAATCAATCCAGTTTCCACACAGACGAGAGAGAAAAACACCAAGAGGGATTACGCAACTTTAACACTCGTAAAAAAAAATCTCGTTTTCTTTCCTAGTAGTCAAAGTATACATTCGATTAAATGACGAGGAGAGAGCATTTGATAAATTTGACGAAGAAAAAAAAAATCACACGCGAAAAGTCGTTAACCTTTTGGCACGTAGTATAACGCTTTTAATCGGCCTTTCACGCCTCCAGCTACTGCACCTCGGCGAACGAATGTGCAAGGTGCGAGGTGGGACCCCGAAACTCTGAATAACGGAAAGTACGATAATGCGTTGCGAACGCGAGGGAGATCGAGAAAAAGAGGTATCGATTTCGCAAGAGATTCCTTTTTTCGCGCGTTTTAAAAGGTTCGTTTTTATTATCGCGGTGAAAGCTTTTTTTTTTTATTTGGTATGTAGGTATTTTTTTTTCGATGCATGTCGAAATACGTTTGTTCGTCTGTTTAATAAAAATTAATCTTTTTTTAAACGAGAGTCTCATCTCTTAACCGGGGAAATTAATGTATGAACAGTTCAATTTTAACATCGCGATTAATTTTAACAACGTAACCGCATTCTCGTTTACTTTTTTTTACAATGTAAATAACCGACGGGCATATATCATTTACTTTCAAAAAAATTTTTCCAGCAATTTGAATAATTATGCCGATCATACGCATTGTTTTCTCGAAGAATGTTGCGAGCTATTACACGCTCGAAAAGTATAGATATTCGCGAACGAATACTGCGATGTTTAGTTACGCGCTGAAAAACACGGAGGAAAGTAGAAACTTCATATCCATAAAAATGTTAAAGAAAATAAAAGTATCCTAGATTAATCGAAATAAATAAATAAATAAATATATATA
>JAWWMK010000032.1:12618141-12660438 GCA_035047105.1 Galeopsomyia nigrocyanea | reverse complement strand
TTATTACCGCAATTCATTTAATAAACGTTCAAATAAAAGTGGTCGGTAACAGGGGGGTTGTCGGTAACTGGAGCACTCACCCTATATGCTTTTGTGATGGAAATTCTTGATTCGATGAAAAATATAATATCGAGGGTGACAAACAAATTAAATTAACGATGGTCGATGAATTTATACATATATCTACTAAACTTTAAAAAAGATTACGATTATAAGTACTACGTAGAATTAGACCTTAGCAGTCACAAATGGTAATTCTTTCGAAACGTTTGCAGAGTTATTTTTATTCTATGTCGATTCAAAACTCCATTTCGAGCGTATACGTTCAAGAATGCGGCAAATTTTACGGCACAGCAGCGAAGCCTCAATAAAAACTAAAATATTCGTCGCGTGTGTGCGTGTATGCGGAATATAAATTATCGATTCCCTTTTAATTTTAGGCGAGAGACGTGAACAGCCTTATAAACTAAGCGTCTGTCTGATAATTTTTGAGCTGAATTTTTTTTTTGTATGTAAAATATTTGAAAAAACTTGTTAAATTTACAAAATTATTTTTTCTCGAAGGGCAATAAAAAGGAATTTTTATTTTTTACATTTCATTGTCTGATCACTTTCATGTTTTATTTATTATATACTTATTCAAAAAGAATTTAAATCTCCAATGCTTTGCTGAATTAGATTTCAATATTAAAATAAATAAATAAATAACACACGAAGAACAAAAAAAAAATTACATCTATAAATCACCAACAAACGTCAAAACAATAACGATTCAGTATATCGATACAAGAGATATATACGAAGCGCGTTCACGCGCGATGACGTAATTTTCGTAAGAGGCGCACATTCTGATAATACGCATGGTGCACATATAAGCTTAAGCAAGAAGAAGAAGAAGAAGAAAAAGAAGAAGAGAGCAGCCGATGTATGCCAATTATTTAGTGCGGGTTCTTAGGACGCGTCCTTTCACTATATCTTCTCCCACCTCTTTTTCTTCGCTAAAGGCAACCCAATAGCAAAAGTCATACGGTGCATCATCTTATATATACTGATTTCGACGACGAAGACGGCGGCAGCGATCGATGTTACGTTGTCGAGATGTGCTAAGTTTGCAAAATCGAGGTGATGTCTGTAGGTGGAATTGTTTCGTGAAAATTATTTGTAATCGTGTTTTGGTCATATTATTCGATCCAGAAGGTTTATAATACACGAACATTCCTAACTAAATATGTAAAAAAAATTAATGATCTGAGAATAGCGTTGTAAAAATATTATTTACAATACCCACTTATAATATTCCAACAATATTCTAATTAAGAATAACCTTTCACAAATATTTCGTTTAATGTTCAACCCATCTATATATATCGGAAGACCTGATCGATCCCAAAACTTCATTGTTCGAAACTAACTCCTTCGTACTCAACAATAAAGTATTAAAAAAAAAATACAAAAATAAAAACTCATCGATATATATCTTCCACTGCAGCTCATCGAAAACAAACTTATATGCACACACAAACGTATTTCTCGCGTGCTATTTTATTGCAACATCAAGACACTGTGCAAAAGTCTCCGTGCTTGAATATTATCTATGGGATATCTTAACTCTCTAGCGCAGCTTCTCTCGCGCTTTGACGCCGATTGCATCCTCGCGTCGAAAAAATCGTAATCGCGTAATAAGCCGCGCATCCCAAAGAATATTGCTCAAGCGAAATCTCAAACTGGGGGAGGAGAAAATATATATATATATATTCATCTTATTGTCGTTCTGTTCTATATAGGTGTGAAAGTATATATGTATACGTAAATTTTTACTCGTGTAATTGAAAATTCAAGCAACGCGCGTGTGTGTGTGTGTGTGTGTGTGTGTGTGTGTACACACGCGAGATTGATCTGTCAATAATGCGGAAATGTATATACACGTAGAAGGTAATTGTATTGTTATGTAAAATTTTGAAGAAGATACCTGTGTTTGTTTGCCTTTACGATTCAATAATTGATAGGAATGCCGCAGCCGCCGACGAGTTTACATAAGAAAATATATATATATATAATACGCTTCTCTCTCTCTCTTGTATATCGTCAATTGCGAATGTATCGCGAAATTTACGTAATTCGCTTCAATTATTGTCATTGGCATTTTCTCTCTAAAAAAATAAAAAAACAAAAAGAACAGTATAATCTCGTTTGTGCGCTCTCACCCAGAACCTATATATGTAATATAATTCTGTTCCGTATTGTACGTTTACGTAATCTTGTCGTAGTTTTTATTTTTCTGCATCTTTCGAGTGCGTATAGATTATTAATATCGACATGACAATCTCGAGTAAACGTAATAATCAAATCGAGATAATCTTATCGCCTTAAACGTGTTGTTTGATAACTGAATTACAATTTCTTTCGCTCGGAGTGTCTTTAAAGCCACTCGAGAGTCGAGTATATATAGACTAATGAGTTCCGCAAACTCGCACTTTGAAAGTCACGATAAAAAGACAATATTAGCTTTAGACATAATATAGCGTATGAAAACTTCAGCTTTCCGACGTATAATACATTCATATCATGATTATTTCATTCAAGCCAGCAAATTTAGCGAATCTACTCGTGAGCGAGCTTGTTTGAAAAGATCATGTACAGCCGCAGAAGTGAAAAAGTAAATAGACTTTGAGTAGACACACATACATGAGCAGCAGCTATGTCTAATCTAAATACATATTTGAACAAGAAGTGTACAAATATGTTAGGCAGTTCGCGTGTGTGGGATTCTGTATTGACGCGTACGTTCGTTAAACTTTGAATAATTATTTTACGACAATGAAAACGAATTGAAAAAAGCATAATTTAGATTTTAAGAGCATCGTTGACCTTTAAAATGGCAAACTGGAACTCTTGATTGTGACGTAACGATGAAGACGCGGCCAAATGCAGTCCAAATTTTCAAGCTTAGTCTGGCGCGGGTTCACGAGCTTATTTCCGAGCTGTGCGTGGCCCAATTTTCGAATGGCTCGGCCCATTATATTCGACGCGCTCTCTCTCTTCTTATTTTTTTTTTCTTCTTATACAAGCCCGGCGAGTCTTTGAGCTTGACATAAATCAGAAATATGGATGTAGGTTGACGTGTCTCGTCACACGTTCGAGTATGTTTGTTTGTTTGTTTTTTCTTTGTGCTTTTGGATTTGTTGGGATTAAGAGTGTTTCGTGAGATACTAACAGCTGTTGGATGTTTTGGTAAAAATAATTCAAATTTTTGTGCTTGATTTTATTACGATGCAAAAGTCAATGTAGATTTTTAAAAAATACATAAGATCATAAAAAAGTGTTAAGCTTCTTAATGACGTTGTTACTTTTTTTTTTAAATTTGTTTATATTTTTCAAAATGAAAATAGAGATTTGAAATGCGTCTCTGACAGCAATATAAGTTTTCATGAATACATCACTTCGAAATTGACGTCAAGCGACGTGTACATATGTAAGTCGCGAAAAAAAAGAAGAAAATATCTGAAAATTCAATTCAATTTGAAAAAGAAAATTTTGATTTCAAACGATTGTTTTTTAAACAAAAGATATATTTATCGACAAATTTCGCTCAATGACGCACGCATTCTTCCACCAAAAACAGTGTTTATTACTATATCACTATCAGATCATAACCCGCTTTATACACACATTTTTAACGCCACATTAAGGGGGCCAGCTGGGGTTCAACATGGAAAATTGTAAGTCTTTTTTATTAGCGTGTAGAAACCGTCCTATTTTAAATTTGCAATTTTCAAACGAGCTATTTTTTTAATGTTTTTTGACCGGTTTTCCCAAAATTATGAAATTATTTTTTCCAATAAAATTCGAAAAACCGCTCAAAAAACATGAAAAAATAGCTCATTTGAAAATCGCTTCACTTAATCCGTAGAGCTGATCTTAAAGAAGAAAATAAGTCCTCCTAAAATGATTTTCGTTCACTCTAACGCTCAGAAATGCGTGGCCAAGTAAGGTTTTTTAATAAATAAGATGTTATGGTTAAGAAGACTTTCTAGGGTCCCTAATCAAAATTTTTACACTTATAACACAGAAAATTAAAGCTTATACAGAGCACTTTAAGATGAAAAAAGTTTCATGTCGATATCTTCATTAGGCCGGTTTCTACACGCTAATAAAAAAGACTTACAATTTTCCATGTTGAACCCCAGCTGGCCCCCTTAAGCACTCGAAACGAAGCATCCATTTCCTCTAAATACTCAAAAATAGAATACCATCTCAATACTCGTCGCATCGAAAATCGCGCGAAAATTCAATTGATCCCTAGATAGATATCGAATCCACAGAAAAACACGCGCATTGCAAAAGCGCCACGCAGCTATAGTCCTCAGCCAAAAATAGCCTTACGTCACAATAAATATCGCACCTTGCCCGCCGCCTCACGAAGCGGACGGTTTTGCTCTCCATTGAGCATTCTAAAAATAAAACAACAGCTATGCTCATACAATACTCATCGAACACCGGACAAAAGTATATAGAGACAGATTCTCTCACTCGAACGAAATGAAAAAAAAAAAAAAAAAGTCAGCGCACGCAATTCTTCCGGCGAGCGTAATCCCCGCGCGCGCGAGTTTCGGTTTTGTACATGCTATATTTATAGCTAGAGACAAATATACACGGGCAGCTTGGCCTTTGGCCAGTATCTCGTTGAAAGCTCGCGGCGGCGGTGGCGGCGGCAGTAGCAGTTTGTAGTCGTGCAAGCTTCTCGCGCGCGGAAACATCATGGAGAGGCTTTTAAGCGATAAGTCTCAGTGGGTTGTACTGGAAGTTGACTGTCGAATTTGACGAAAGAAACTTTTTTTTTGAATATCGAACGACGGATAGAAGAGGAACACGAGTGTTGGATAGAAATTCTATTTCGTCAAGCTCGCGATTGAATATATACGAATTTTCAATTACGTAAGCTCGGAATAATTGGGTCGAATATACGCGAGCGAATATGTGAGAGAAAGAAAGAGAATATACAAGTGCAATTATTGTGCGCGTGTTGTGCGTTATTTACATATAAATAAATAACAGTGCGCGTGATATAAGTATATAGATATATATATATATATATATAATGTGGTGTGTCGGTATAAAAAAGGAGGCGGCAAGATGAAGAAGATGCATCATCTTTATCCAACATCGACGGGCGATCCGTTGTGTCCACTTGGTTTTCATCCGCAGGTGCGCTGGCCAACGAGATGCAAGCGATGCTTTAGGTACGAGCTTTTTTTTTTTATTTTTACGCGGAATAAAAACGCGTTGGCACATACACGCGCATACACTCGTGGGGAGATGCTGAACTTGCGAGCTTTATGACCTTAACCCGGTTTTTCTCAAACGTGCTGTTATTTTTGGGAATTTATGGTTGCCATGGTTGCTGAATTACACTTGACATTGTGAATTGTTATGATTGGATTGAACAATTGCTTTTGGAAATTTATAATGCATTGTTTGAGAGACAATCAATTTGAATGCACTCTTGGGAATTATTAATCATTCTAATTCTAATTTTGAAGAGTACTTTTTGGCAGAGAATAAGTGGGTCGCTTTAGAACATTTGTTTATAAGTATTGAACTTTAACTTCGTCGTCAAAGTTTGTTAGGTTATTTAAAGAAACCATCTTAAGAGCGTCAGTTAAACTTTGCGCAATCGAATACGATATTGTTTGTAGTAGAAGTGTAATGAAAAGTTAGATAAAACCGTGTACCTTACGTTACTTTCACGTTGTTTTCCAACCAATTAAGTATCTCTTGTATCTAGCTAAATTTAACGTTCTTGTCTTCTCGTTCAGTCACTGATACGTTTGAAATTTGCTGCAGTTGTCACTAAATCAACAGCAGCGTTATAAACAAATGCACATTTAGTCCTATAATAGTTTTGAATAATATTGATAGAACGGTATCGTAAATAAATTGGGTTAACTTGTTAATGAACAGATAATCGGCAAAAAACGAATTATTATAATATAAATAATATGAGCGTGATGAATTTTTCAAAATTATTCTTTGTGGTTATAGTACATTATTTCTATTCAATTGTTTGCCGCCTAACGGTTTATAGTTATACTTGTTCATTTTAATTAAATTCCGTGTTATTTTTCATATAGAATATTACGTTTGTAGTCATTTGAAAAATGAAAATACTTTTTTAGTCACATTTGAAAAATCCATTTAAATAACCCGTAAAACCTGGAGACAAACGAATAATGTTAATAAATTTCTAAACACGTTCGAGCGGCTAATGATACCAACAAATACTCAGGAATATATTTTTTAAACTCAATTTACTGAATTTTATTTGTAATATTCTTTTTAAAGAAAACACCATTATTTTTATTCTCCTATTTCAGTGTGTGAGCATTGTTCAAGTGGCAACAAGCTTACCATTTATATAAATTAAAGATTATGCATAATGTCAAGAATGCCATTCAAATGAATTTTTAAAAAACTATTTTATCTCAAGTATCGATACGGAAAAATTAAATAAAGTATGTTATGTACCTAATTCTAAGTTATAAAAAGAAATATCATCAAAAAAAGTATGTATGATACACTAAATTCATCGGTTTAATAAATATTTATCAGAGACTGTTACGCAAACATGAAAAAAATTAAAAGCAACAACATGATAAGTTCAGTGTACCCTCATGAGAATTATCACGAAAACACTTTGCTCCTGGGTAATATACCGCCTGAAGCCTTTATTTATGCAGATAAAGCTAATATAATTACACACGATTGTCATTTTTTCCATTTTAAATCATAAAAAACTTTGAAAACTGAAAAGTTTTGCAATATTTACCAGCATATGAAATGACTATAAACTGGCGGCGCGAGTGAAAAATTAAAAGATGATTATGAGAGCGTGATATGAGGGAGTATAAATGAGCGGAAAATTAAGGGGACGCTCATAGTGCGATCAGGAATATCGTAGTGCGTGAACAATTATTTAATTGTAAGTACAAATGCTATGACACTCTAATTATCATTCAACGAATAATTACATTATATAACAAAACATAATGATCAAGCTATATAGAATCTTTGTGTTATAATTTCAGTGCTATCTCACCAACTAGAATTCGCAAAGCAATGGAGTGGTTATGGCTCCTAACTTCACTAATCGCCGTATCATCTGCGAAACTGTCCGAGTACAGTTACGAAATCGAAAGTGAAATAGCTGCTTTTGGCATCTCCAGTAAATTCAATGAAAACAGTTTCCTTCTCTACGGCACTATAAACATCACTGACCCTACACTAGAACTCTACAAAGACGGTAAAAAAATCAAATCCTGTTCGTTCGAAGACGACAAACCAGGTGTCGACGAGAGTATGCTTGCATTGCGTTTGAGTGACAACAAAGTAGTCTACAAGAAGTTTGGAACACTCGACAATCGCTTCATCGTACACGATTATTATTTGGTCGATCTGGATCGTTGCGCAAGAAAACGACTCAACGTCGGTGGAGCATGGGAGAAGGTTTGGAGCAACTTGGTGACGAATCCAAGCGGTGACGAGAAATTCGATGTTTTCACGTGCAGCAAAACGATAAAGTGCCAAGAATACCACGACACTTGTCTGTTCGGCTTTCAAGGAGAAGACACTCGCTTCGAATATCCAGCCGCGTTGAATACTAGTTTCGATTGCGATGGTAAGTTGAGGTTTGTGTCTACTGGTGTGGACGACGAGTACATAGTCCACGGATCGTACAATAATCGTAAGGACATGAAGATTGACTTGTTGGATTTGAAATCTAGTAAACAAAGGAATTTAGTGACATTGAAGGATATATCGAATGCCGAAATCGTCGTTTCCGGTCGCACTGTCTGCTGGAATCTCCAAGAGAAAACGAATTGCGTGCAGTTCGATTCTCGCGGCAATCCATTGTTCGACAAGTCGATCACTTTTCCAGAATTGACTACGATTATGTCCGTGCAAGAGTTGGGACCAGGTAGAGCTTTGCTGGTGTCGAAGCTTGGTAATCAATCATTTTACATCACTTACCTGCGTCGCAAAAAACAAGCTAAGCCACAGGATGCCTCTCATCTTTTCCATGGATGTACTCCGCGAGCTTCGAGATATTCTTTTCTCTTCGAAGCACGCGTTGTCGATAACAAAGTCGTGGCAGAGTACGTATGTCCACGTAGTTTGACTGAAAATAGAAAAACGTACATTTTTAAACGTTTTGTTTTCAAGAACCTTATTCATTAATATTAAATGATAGTATTGTTCTAATGTTTGTTTATTGAATAATAAATAAAGCAGAAATGGATGAGAATTTGTCTCAATATTATCATAATTAAGTATTTCCTTGAAGTATCTGCATTAATTGCAGCAATGCTTGTGGGGTTATTCGAACTATCATTATTATCGGATGAATCTGAGTTTGCTACTCGTTCTCTATATCCAGGACGCGTTTTGTTTTTAATTAATGCAGTTACATTGTTGTGGAAATGGAATAGAATGAGTGTTCTCAAGAAAGGCTGAGTAGCTAAGAGAGTGAGAGATTTTTGCATTTGCCGAACTCTGCTGAGGGTCGTAAAGGGAAAAGCGCTTGGATCCTTCGGGCCGAAAGGACAGTCGGTGTACGTCTGCGTCCAAGGGACGACGTCTCAGATATAATTGTATATAGTCGCTAAGGAAACGCGACGCTAATAGCGTGGAATTTCTGCGATAAATCAAGTCTAAGTTTAACATTAAACGCTTCATATATTCAATCACCATCCTAAATCTGACGTAATTTATGTTTTCTGTATGCATCGAGAGTATATGTGATAAATTCCAGTTTCAAAAAATAAAACAAAGTTTTTCAATTGAAAGTGAAATTGGTTGAGGGTAAATATTGTGATATGAAAATGAAAGTAAATGTACTAGTTACGTTTAAACTCATCATTAGTATTTCCAGTTGTAGGATGAAGCTTCAAATTTTTTTCTTAATTCCCTTGAAGCTTATTTTTTGGGAACATTCATTCATTTCGGTATTGTTGTGGTGCATTTTTATTGATTGAATTTTCCGACGACTATACTCTGAACTATATTCTTCAATCGATTTTCGCAACATATACTCTGAACATTACTAAAAATAAGCTTTGACATTGACCAGCACTTTGTCAAAATTACTATTGATTTTTTTATTGTTATGTAGCGCCGTCGAAATTCAAAACAACAAATAGTTGCTGGCGAGCCTTGGCATAGCAAAGATGTTGTATTGGAACGTATTTCTAATACTTCGTAACTCGTTTAAAAATTTAATTTTTAAAAAATATGCAACTCAAATACGTAATAGTATCGTTAGTTCTTTCCGACACTCTGATTTTTCGATTAATTGGAGCCACTATTGAACAGATGGATTTTACACCAATATTCGATCATTCACTTTGGAATATTATCGTACGTATTTTTAAATTATAACTTTATCGACAGTCAATTCTACGTTTTTTATCAAAATAAATGTTTTTTAGTTGTAATCAATAAGTTGATGTTTTTCAAGCATGTATATGTTCATCTATAAGTGCTCTTGAATATCGTTTATGAAAAATATTTGTTTTTTCTTTAGGAAGGGATTAACAAACATTGTTTTAATCCTGTTACAAGTTTGATTATTTTGCCTGACGATTCGTACGACGAGGAAAAGAAGTTTCTTACTTCATTATATACCGATGAGATTCCATCCTACATATTTGGAAAAGATGGCAACGAAACCTTACAAAAGCATCAACATTTTCGTCAAATTTCCAAACTGGAACTGTTTGACGTCAGCCAGAAGACCTATCCAGCCGGCAGCGTCACTATATTCGTTCCACAGAATATTGATTTTTTGAAATTGTTGGAAAACTTGAAAAGCTCCATTTGGTGGAATAGCAGAGCCAAATTCTTACTCGTCAATGTGCATTCTCACGGCTGTACAATAGCTTATAACGTTTTGGCTTTGATGTGGAGTTTCAACGTTTTATCCGCAATTTATTTTTGTTGGAATCAAGAGAATCAGTTGGCTGTCTACACTTTCAATCCCTACAGCCATTCAGCTCCAAAATTTTGGACACCCGTGGTCGCGATGACTGATATGAACAAAGAGTGGACACTATTGCAACACACTTTTCAACAGGTTGATGGATTTTTTCCAACTATAGGTAAGGAAATTAAAGTCATAAAACGCGAGATAATACGTCAATTTGAATTAACTGATCATTTTATTTGTTTAACCAGATTCAGCTTTATGCAGGAGCTTCTACTTTGACAAACTACATAATATGTATGGCTATAATCTAAAATTACTTCATAGCGAAACTGATAGATTATTGAATGAGGATGGAATTGGTTATGATATATGCAAGGCAGCTGTATGCAAGGTTGTATGTAACGTTCTCAAAGCTATGAATGCTACTTTTACGCTCAAACGTTTTACGACGAAAGGCATTAAGGTTTCTAATGTAAAGCTTCTCGGTATTGCACAAGAAGTTGTTTCTGGAGCTTTAGATCTTTCATTGTTTGACATATTCCTTCGCGATTACTGGTGGTTGCAAAGTTATCCTTACTCAACTAACAAAATAAAAATTGTAACTTCTCTTCAACGCAATTATACATTTAAGTTTTTCTACATATTTAAACCAGCCTCATGGCTTTTTTTCGCTTTACTTTGCGTTTTTACAGTTCTATCTTTGAAATATATATTGAAAAAGAATCCCAGTATGGAATTCGTAAGAGTTTTCGTGAATCAAGCGACTCTTAATGTACCTAAACATAAGTTTGGCTGGGTTTGCTTCATTTCTTTACTTTATATGTGGTTCATTATAAATGTATCCATTCAAAGTCATTTCCGAGCAGATAAAATCGCTATCAAGCAAGATTCAATTGATTCAGTCGAAGATTTGATGAAATCAGAGTTAACTATTTACGGATTTATCAGTTTAAAAGAATTTATTTCAGTTAAGAATCGGTTTATAGGAGAAAATTCTCATGAAGTGTGTCTCCAGTATCCATCTAGTGACAAATCTACAGCTTGTCTGATTAGTGATGATACTTTGAAAATGTATTTACCTGCAAATGCAGAGGTACATATATCGAAAAATAATGTGATAGAAAGAGCTACAGCTTGGTTTTTTTCCGAAGACTCGCCGTTACTTTCAAATTTCAACAACATTGTGTCCCGATTAAATGAAGCGGGGATTCCGAATTTTTTTTCTGAGCTGGATGATATGGGGTTTCAAAGAAATATTCTCCGTGATATTCCTAAAGTTGACCTAACCGACTTAATCATTGCTGTACACATTTTATTTTGGGGTTGGATGTTAGCGCTTGCTATTTTCATATCTGAAATTACGGTTAGAATAATTTCCAATAACATAAAAATCTTTCGTTAAAATCAAATTTATGAGTGAGAAGATTGTGTTTCTGATTTGATTGCGAGTTTATTCTGAATAAAAAAAATAGTATAATATAATAATAGTAAATAATCAAAATATTATATCAATTTCTATTCGCGTGCACTAATAGCTCCAGTTTCAAAAAATAAAACAAAGTTTTTCACTTGAAAATGGAACGATTCAGGGTAAATATCATGAAAATGGATTTGCGTATGGTCATTATGAAGCTAGTGTAAACACGATTTGAAGTGAATTTGTATAGATTATATTAAAAATTGTAAAAACAGACCGTTGATCGGTAAAAAAAATTGGTCTCGATGGCTACACTTGTATACACTTCCGAATGTTTAGTTTATTATCTGTGTGCAATTCTTGTGTATGTTCGTAAATAAATAAAATAACAAATCTAAAACGTATCTGTACATTCTTGTCGCATCTTACTCCGCAAAATTAAAATGCACAATATGTGAGATTAATATAACAGCAAAATTAATGTTTGAAAATAATTTATCAGAAAGAATTTTTGTGACATTTAATGTTAAAAATTCTATTAATAACTGCTTTGCTACTTGTCGATGATTTATATACCCTGCTTTGCCTGCTCTTTCACTATCCCAATGTCAATCCAAATTCGTCATATGAAAGCAAAAGTAAATATCTTATTGTTAGTTACTTATCGTTCGAGTGTTCAGGTCCCTCTACGCTACTACAAGTAAAATTGTAACAATACTGTTGTTTATTCAATTTATTTAGCCTACTCAGCATTGAAAATCATTTCGTAATCAACGTCATCGATTTATTTTACATCAACTTTCTTTTTAGTTTGTTGCACAACAAAACATTTCACAGATTGTTTACAGTGTACAATAAGGTAATCCGTACGTAAAAACGGTTATTTTAGTTTTTATTCACGCGCATGCGTTGTGCTCCGATTATTTCGATTACCGAGGAAAATATAATCGAATCGAAAATAATCGTCTTTTAAAATAATGGAATAAATAATCGATTCTAGAGCAAAATAATCGAACGATTATTTACAAATCGATTGTAATCGGGAGGCACTAAGTTGCGAGAGACTAGAGACTTCATGAGAGAGGATGAGTCCAGGTAGCTGATGATCATTTGAGAGAGTTCGATGGGAAGGTTTTTAATGATGTCGAAGCCTGGGTTGTAAAAGCCCATTGAGATCAAAAGTTGGCGCAAGAAAGCCATGCTGACTCGCTTTTCGATGCTTAACGTTCACTCGACAAGAGCACTCAAGCAATTGATGCAGTCCAATCAATCAAAATTGGCATAGTTTGTACTCTTTTGAAATAATGGTTTGTGAGTCTTTTGTTTTCTCTGTGCCTAGTTCATAGTGACTTTAACCAGAGAATATATTCTCTTTTAACGGTTTATTGTGTAGTTAATTTGTATGGTGTTGGTAGATGTTTTAAGAGTCAGAGGCTCTTCTTGCCTGTCTCTGACGTATGAATTGATGCAGTCCGTGAATGCTGGGGTTCATATATCCTCCTGAGGTGTCATGTGATTGGTCAACCGACTCGGCCAATCAGGAGCGAGTTGCTCAACGCTGATTGGTCGGAGTCGATCAATGATAATTTTGAATTATATTTTTAATAATTCGCTTACTTCTATAACTAATCTATTATTCGAAGAATGGAAACTCCAAAACTGGACCAAGTAGAATTTTATTGTTGATGAAGCAGTCAGATGCAATTTTAGTGTTGGAGTTCGCATTCATGCGATGAAAAAATAGTACACTGCACGCAATTTGACAATCACGGCGAAGTGTTGGTCGACAAGACTGTGACTTTGCCTAAAGTTGTCGAAATTATAGCTGTAAAAGATTTGAGACGAGGTAGAGCTTTTGTATTGACATCGAGCGAGTGGCAGCAGTTTTTCACTGTTGACTTGAGTAGCGAAAAAGATCAAATGACTTTTCAATTATCCAAAAAGTTGTTCGGCGATTGCATGTTTTCTTGGTACTCTCGTAATAATGAACTGTCCTTTTCTTTCGAAGCACGCGAAATTGATGGTGAAATCGTGGCAGAGTTCGCGTGCAGTAATATGTTGGAGCGTATTTTTAAACACTTCGTTGTCAGGCATAACATTGTATAATAAAAAATATTAATATTTTAGTCTTCAATGGCGATAAATAAATATCTCTAATTATATCTCTATTATTATTAATTTCGGGTACATTATAAATTGATTACATATGATAGTTCCCGTTAATAAATATTCGTTAATGCATAAGAACATGTCTTTTCGTTTTAGCAACACTAAAAATGAAGCAATTGACTCTGTCACGTTCGAACGTCTGATACGTTGAATTTCTTGTAGATTACTTTGCTGTCACTCAAACAACTCTTCAATCTTTACCAAAGAACGACGAAAACATCAATAAGAGTTTTGTATGGGCAATTCTTGTATACTTATTTATTTTTGCACTGAAAACGCTAATGGTAAAGAAGCCTTTAATGTCAATTTTTATAGCTTTACTCGTCCTTTAACGAAACTGTCAAGGTGCGGATTAATGACAGCAGTAACAGCCATTTCGATAATAATAAATTTACAAATACATCCTTTAAGACATCGCAAATTGTGCGCACAGAAATAATAAAAAATCTTTTGTAAATATATTTAGTAGGAAATTATTGTTTAAATATCATGTAGAATTAATTGATGTAAAATATTTTTAACAGTCTTCTTGTAGAATAATAATTAGCTCATGTACAATTATGCGTGTTGAATAGCTATTAATCCATTGTAAAAAAAAATTTCAATGTTTAATTACGTCCTGTAGAATATTTCATGTCAATGTAGAAAGTTTTTTTTTAATATTATTTCATTTTTCGTGTTCAATTAACATCATGTTGAATAAAAATTTGTAAAATTTTAATGTTGAATTTTAATTTGTAGAATTGGTATGTGTGCAAACTTCACCCTGCCTTTAATTGTTATAATGCTGTTGTAACAATTGTAAAAAACCCTGAATTTTCGTACTTACACAGTAAAAAGTTTACTTTTTTGGGGACATTATTTTCTTTTACTCCATACTTTTTGGAATAAATACAATTTAGGAAATAAGGAATGTTGCTGATTTTTTTGTTCTTCTGAGATTGCTGCTCTTTTGTCTGGCTGCCCACCCTGATTCGAGTTCCTAATGAATTCTAATACTATATAGAACTGGCATATCAAGTTTCATTGAAATTTTTCTTTGCGTTCTGAAATTATAAACCGATGATATTTTTAGAAAGTCAAAAACATTTGATTACAATTGGAATTTCTTTTTGACGACTCGTGCAAAAGAGTCCAATAATGCCGATTGTCAATTGCTAAGTTTTGTTAATTTTACTTAAAGCTTACAATTTTTTAAATACAAAAATAAATAAGTTCATTGCCGTTTATTAACTCTCAAGGCAATCAGTTTGCAAAAACAAGACAATTTCGTTAAATAGTATTATTTACTGTACTGTAGACGCGGTAATTTCCTAATAAAATATTGATGTGCACTTAATTGCTGGCTATTGAATCAATCCATTCTCTTGATGGTTTTATAATGTGACGTATTTGCGATTCCATTAGGATTCGACCTTACCTTAATTTTTATATAGGCATTCGTACTTTTCTACTGTCTCTGCATACACCACAGAAACGTCTGATAAAATACAGTTGAATATTTTTTTTAAATTTGGATCATTTTTTAAATACTTACCAAAACCTGAATGAAAGTATATTGAATAATTATCATCGATACTTCTATGAAAAAAAACAAATAATTATCTTTAGATTGTGGTTCATTGCTAAAAATGGAAGAAGGCAAGGACGATTTGTCAACCGTAGGTGAGGAGTTGAAAAGCGACAAAGTAATTATCGACCAGAAACATGTAGCGTTTAGATACAGCTTGTTTTATCTTCGCGCAATTGGATTGTGGCCGGAAGATAATCAAATTGTCGACAGATTTTCGATTACAAGATCTTACGTTATGGTGTTTGTTACAATTGGAATATTTGGATTCCAGTTGATCCTTGTCACTAGAAACGTAAATGGAGAACATTTTGCAGAGTAAAGTACTTTTTCTATATGACTACTCGATTTCTAAATGTTTATTTTGGCTAATATCACGAACCAAATTACTTTTTAGTAAAATTTATAACATACCGCTTTTTATAGATTTTTCACACAATTTTTAGTGGCTCAAACTACTATCTGTAAAATCGTACCACTTGTACTGAACCGGTAAGAAAACATACATTTTTTTGTATTTAGATATATTTCGTGTATTTTGTTCTTAGAAAAATATCTTTTTTAGCAAAAGCATCTTGAAGATTTTACAGATGACATGCGATGTCAATTTAATTCCCAACAAATTTGCAATTGAAAAAGAAATCGCTGATGGCTGGCTCCGTTTTCAGTACAAGCTGGTGAAGCTACTGATTAGTATTTATAGTATAATATTGATATACTATATGACAACTGCTTGGTTCAAAACCAATATATTTCTATTTTTGTCGCAATGGCACCGTACCAGTTCTTGGTAATTGATTTCGCATTTTTCCATGTCGTTTCGTAAAATTGATAAAAAGAAAAGAAGTATATTTTATTGAGTAAATTTCAGGTTCTACCTGTTTTATACAGTTGAAGTTATTGTACTGGCATTTCGTTACTTTGGATTTACAGCGTGTGACCTTTGTCTTATAACTTTTATGTGCCAACTTTTCAGTCAACTGCAACTTGTGCAACATTTGATCAACGATTTAAAGAATGATGATTTCAAAGCTTTGCGACAAACAATCGTTAGACATATCATGGTATTAGAATATGGCACTATGATTTGCAACAGTTTTTCATTGATATTTATGCTTCAACATATTATGCTGTCAATACATATTTGCGTTTGTGGTGTAATGATCTTATACGTAAGCTTTAAAATTTTTATTATCATAATGTAGATTAATTATGTAGATTGATACATGGGAAATTTTTGTTTCCAGGCAAATAAGTTTACTCAATTGACAAATTTAGCAATCGTTATTCCAATGGCTAGTTTACACTTGGCACTTATTTGTTACGCTGGTGGAAAAGTGATTGATGAAAGTCTAAAAGTTGCTACATGCATTGAAAATTCCTACGATAAATTTATAAATGATATTCCATCTTTGAAACTGACGCGTATGATGCTGTTGAGAGCACAGCAACCTTTGAAATTCGGATTCGGGAGTATTCGATTGGATTTGAGCTATTACGGTCGGACGATCAATAATATATATTCATTTTTTATGATATTAAAATCTATGATTGAATAATCTAGTATCGTAATAATTCTTACAATAAATTTATAAATGATATACCATCTTCAAAAATGATTCGCATGATGCTGTTGAGAGCGCAACGACCCTTAAAATTCGGGTTTGGAAGTATCCAATTAGATTTGAATTATTATGGTCGGGCGATCAATGTTATATATTCATTTTTTATGATATTATAATCTATGATCGAGTAAGCTATTGAGTCAAACTAGTATGTATTTATATAATTTGAAAGTTCAAAGGATGGTAATAATTTTTGTTCGTCTTATATTCACTGTTACCATTTTATTGACTTGAATAGTGGAATATAAGTAATTTTTAACAGTCTACTTCATATAATTATAATAATATATATTCAATTATGTATCCTATTATTAAGTAGTTTAAAAATGAATTTTAGCTGATAAATGTCAAAAGCTATAAAATTTCTCGTAGGACTTAAAGGTATGCAGCTGTAATCAATATTGAATAAAATATTGATTGGTGCGTCATAATTGTTGATTATTTGATTGATTTCATCAATTTCGTTTCTCTGATGGTCTTGTAAAGTGCAATTCTATTTGGCTTTAACGTTGACTTTATTTTTACTTTGCTAATCGAACTCTTGTGATCTTCAGATATTCATTAGAAATAATTTTTTACTGAAAAATTCTTAAGAAAATATTTTTCTATGCACTTTAAAGACTCTCTTGAAATTGGAAAATTGCACCTTCAGTCTGATTAAATTTTATTTAATCTTTTATGTGTAATAAATCTATACTACCAAATAAATAATGATTACTAAAGTACAGATAGAATCTACTACATTATTATAACACACATCCTCCCATCAATATTCCACGACTAGGTCAACAAATCGATATCAGCCGAACAAGATAATCAAAAAAAGCCTGTGTCCGAAGAAACCATTCCACACAACATTGAATCCGCACACGTGTTTGTTTGGCGCTCGCTATTTCCGTCGAGAGATTAAAAGGTTACGGGCTATACGGGGAGAGAAAGAATATACAGCGGCCCGCGATCGAAAAAAAAAACCCAATGCGCACGCAAGTTCAAGGCCGATTATTTTTTAACTCTCGTAAAGCTGCTCGGCGAGGCGTTTTGCTTCTTCATCTCAGTCTTCGTTGCTGATTCCGTGGCAACGGTTCGTTGTCATGATTTACACGTACATTTTGAAATATAGAAATTTTCTGATGATGTTAGTTCATCCGAATATTTATAGACATTACAATCGAATTTATCCATTAAACCGGAATAAATTGTGTGTTACAGAGACTACAAAGATCACAAAGATCACGGTGGTAAAAAGAGCACAAAAGATACAACCTCATCGTCGCCGAGTCTTTCAGTATGGGAACCAAGCTCCGGAAGGTAAATAAAAAAAAATGTACTTAATTAGTATTGCAATATCAAATACCGCGGTCTAGCAGCAGTAGCAAGCAGCTAGCTAGCTCTTGAATTATGAGACAGAGATTTTATCTGGCAAAAGAAATATTAAAAAGGTTCTATAAGTTTATTCAGCACTGTCGGTTCATATACAATGTATGTATGTACATACGTTTGAGACGGTAATAAGCCTCGGTTACGTTCACGAGCCCAATGATTTTCCAGCGCGATAAAGATAAATATACGCCCAGCAACGCCCAGCGCAAGCTTCGAATTTTTCTTTAATCAGAGTTTAATTTTTTATTAATTTTTCTTTTTCTTTTTTTGCGTAAAAAATTTCAAAAATTATAATCTATTTTCTCGATAAATTCATCAGCAGGTCGTCCGACAGTTCGGAGGGTCGACGAAGTTGGTCGTCGACGTCGAATTTAGCAAAGGACGAAACATCCAGCGGCTATCAAACGCGAACGGAAAGTTGGTCGTCGGCGATGGACATATCGAGTATGAGTTTGAGCGATCTGCGAAATTCGGAACCCGAACAAGTGACGACGGTGACGATGAAACCACCGAGACCGAAAACTTACGCGGGTTCGTCCTCGGATAGTTACAATTATCGACGCTACTCCGTCGACGAGAGCGTCATCACCGATCGACACAGCGCTTACAACAATGTCACCTCGTCGAAACCGATGCAACACAAATTGCAAATCAAAGGTGTTATCGACAAATCGAATGGGACCAGTTCGGATAATGATGCTGAATTTATTATTCAGGTATGTTCTTTTTTTCTTCTAAAGATGGAGTTTATAGATTTGTTGATGTTGTTATTGTTGTGAAAGTATCATTGTGAAAGTTGCGACTTATTTTTTGTTGTTGGTTGTTGAGACGGTAGCTGTTATTATATGATATAGCTTTCGTAGAATTTGGAATAATATGGCAGTAACAGATGTCGTTAGTAAAGTGGTATACTTTCTACAGTTGCAGGAATCTGTGATTGGCAATGTTTCACGAATTTCCAAGTCATTACTAATATACGTCATTACATAAATAGTTTTCTTGTAAAATTTGTAAATATATATTGTCTTATCGATCATCGAATTACTAACGTACTACTATTTTTTGTAAATACAATGAGCGAAAATTTTTTATTTTTACAACTAGATAAATCAGTTCATTATCAATTATCGAACATCCATTATAACTGTATTCTTATTACATGGTTTGGTAGAATTGATTTGATTATACATCCATTGCCAACACACATATAAAACCAAAATTCGACGATCAATAAAAAGACAACAATTTTATTTTTATATACTGCACACGTTACAGAAATAAGTCGCACTTGTAAACGTACTTTCCACTTCTCTCTATGATAATAATTCTATTCTTCTTGTTATCTCTGTATATTAACCTCATTAATAAAAATTTCTATTATTTCTCTGTCTTCATTCACATTAATCCCCCTCGACCAAAGGTAAGGAAATCGCGAATCATCGAGCGAAACGGAGCGAAAACCGACTCGACTGAAAAAGAGACGGGAAAGACCGAAAAAGTAATTTTGACTTTCTGCTTTATATATCATTCATATATAGACAAAAGCAAAAACATTTAGTTGACATTTTTTATTTCCAATCGAAGATGATGCTACTCGTTATACTTGTTTTACTGAACTCGTCATAATATTGCATATACGATTTTGTGTTTTACACTTTAGTTGATTAGAACATTTTGAATTTTTTCTACACCTCATATATCCACTTCTTTCACGAAAGTGCGGTGATACACGATATTTATACGTTTGGACTTTCAACAGTGATGCGTAAAAAAGAAACGAGCTTGCAAAAAAAATGCTACACTAAATTGCTTCGCTAAATCAAACAAACGATCATCTCATTAACAAATTAATTGCAGAAAATTTAACGCTCAACAAGCAGAATGAAACAAAGCGAGAGAATAGTTAATTCTTAATTTTCACCATTTTTTACAATCTCGATGACGCAGTTCAGTAATTAGAGTGAAAAATATGCTATACCTAAACGATGTTTTACTTAAAGTAAAAACTATGAAGCAAAACCAAGTAACTTTAGCATCGTCTTGCGACTGGTAACCGAGTGCAAAAAAAAAAAAAAAAAAATTAAAAAAAAAAATAAAATAAAATTGACCGTATATAGGCAAGCGATGTCGAGAAACTCAGGACACAGCTGAATGACATGAGATCGAGGTGCGAAAGGCTCGAAAAGGAGAAAGCCGATATTCTGCTTCGTCGGCTGTCGACAATGGATCCCAAGTCACCGGGGACTGACGTACTGAAACTCCAGAAAACCGTGAAAGACCTGCAGGGGAAAAACGATGGTAATTGCTATATCTCTTAAGTCACTTTATACTTTTTTTTCCACTTTCATCGCGGTTCGATGATAATTTTCGTATTCAGCTCCTTTTTTTTTTACGAGTCGCAACAGTTATAATTACGTTTTACGACTCGTTATGTTCTATAGAATACTCCGAATGAGATTACACGCTAACGTAATCTTTGTGAAAATAATTTTTATTTTTTCATGAAAAGGTGAAAGGAAAATTAACACATTGAGCTTATAATAAAGTCACTCTGTCGTAAAAAGCTCAAAATCCTAAATATACAACCCTCGTTTCCTCAAAAAAAAAAAAACCTTGAAAAGCAAAATATTTCCCGATGCTCCTGATTGATTGATCCCGCGTGCACGCAGCGCTGACGGAGGAACGTTCGAGCGCCGCAGCGAAGATCAAGAGCTTGGAGAAGGAGTTGAACCTGAAGACGCACAAGAGCGAACGAGAGCGCCAAAATGACGAGCTGCGCTCGAAGCTCAAGGCCGCGGAGACCCTATGCGAGAGCCTTATGGACGAGAACGAGGACATGAAGAAAGAGATACGCGAGCTCGAGGAGGAGATATACGAGATGCAAGACAACTTCAGGTGAGTTGTGTATTTTTTTAAGCTAATGCGATGAAAAATGAGATTTTAAGTATATACTTGCAATTATCGAGCTGTAAAAAAAAAAGCTTCTTTTTTTCTTCTGTGTCGTCGTTGTATCGAAGATTAAGAAAAAAAGCTGTTAAACCATGTGTGAACACGATGGTGTTATACTAATCTTGAAACATGCGATCATCAATCATGTAGTCGCGAGTGGTAATGATCGTTAAAAGTTTTAATGGGTGCAAAGAGAGAGAGAGAAAAAAGTTTTGCGATGTGCTTGTTGCCACTCGAGAGACGATTTATTACATGCGAGTCATTTTTCACGCTTTGCTTACGTAACTGGCTTATAATATTATCAATTTAATGGCGCGACAGAGTGAGATTTATAAAGTGGTTTTATTTTAAGGGAGGAGCAGGCGGACGAGTACACGACTATAAGAAAAAATTTGGAGCAATCGAACAAGAATTGTCGTATATTGTCGTTCAAGTTGAGGAAAATAGAACGGAAGGCTGAGCAGCTTGAAGCTGACAAGTCGGATGTGGAAAAGAAGTACGAGCAAGTAAGTAATAATTGAAATAGATTTTTTCGTATCTGTGAGGATGACTGGCATACAGGGGATCGAGGGTTGACTTACAAAAAAAAAATTCAATCTCTTTCCTATCCAATCACATTAATCGAACGCGAAACCGCACTTTCGAAGAACTTTCAACATAATAAAGTCAACTGAAAAGTGTCGGTAATAAGGTGCATCTAACTCGTGGAGAATTTTAAATTCTATCTTAAAATTATCCAAAAAAGATTTTCATTTGAATTTTAATACTTTAAGGTGGCTCTCCAATCAAATTTCGGGCTGAAGATCAATTTCTTTACTTGATAGAAAGTTTCTTCGACTTTTAAAGGAAAGTCAATGTAATTACTAAAATAAATTCCCTCAAATTTTAAATCACTCGAAAGATGAATGTATTAAAATATGTGACGTTTTGTTTGACAAAACTTACGTTTTCCCGACTTTTATGTTTCATTCTTTAAAATGTTTTTCATGATTTTTGATGCAAATGTAAATGTAAATGCCAATCTAATATACAGTTTGAATATAAAAAAAATTATTTTTTTGTGTAGAGAGCAACCTCAGTAATCACACGTTAATTTTTTAGATCAAAAGGTTAGAAGACATCCTGAAGAAAGTCGGCACAGAGTACAAAAACCGCTCGCAAAAGAAGCCCACGGAGTACGCACAAAAGATGCAGATCAAGAAATTGGTCGACGGTATGGAGAAAGACATAGGTAAGTAAAAAAAAAAAAAGAAAAAGAACAACGATGCTTGTACAAATGTGAACGAGAGAAAGAGAGAGAAGCAACGAAAAGAAAGAAGAAAAAAAAACTCAACGTTCGAAATTCGCAGGGGACGTGATTAATGTGATGGTGAGCATGATGGACGAGCGCGATTTCGGCATTCCGCAAACGGCCAACTTTAAGTACGACAAATTGTCCAAGGAGCACGAGCTGCTCAAAGAAAAACTCGACAAGACGCTTAAGGAGCTGGCCCAGGAGAAAGAGAACCGAGAGAAAGAGACCAAGAAGACTAAGACAACCACTGCCACCACCGACAATAATGCCAAAAACGACGATTTGGCAAATTGTAAGTATATATTTTTTTTTCGCAATTTAATGTGTCGATAAAAACTTTCTTCATTTTTTTTTTTGAGGAAAATGAGGGTAATTTTTATATCAATTTCCTCAAACTTCAAATCACAAATAAAATGAGTGAATATATTGGAATATATGGTAGTTTTTTTAATTTTTTTTTCTTTAAAAAAGCTCTACTTTTACGTAAGAAATTGATAAAAGTAGCTAAAATTCGACGTGAAGAAAAATGAAGTGTATCAAAATAGATTAAAGCAACTGCTTGACCACTTACTTACATTTTATCAAAAATATATTTATGTGTTCATGATTGTCAATCAAATTCCGATTTACTTAAATTATTTGTTATCAATAATATGACGTTATATACTTTTTTTTCGTGATTTAATGTGTCAACTTTGTGTGTGATAGAGTTTGCATAGTTTAGATTAAAAAAAAATCGCAGAAAGTAAATTACCTCCCTCGTTATTCAAACGAAATCTCGCGTGTACATTTAACGCTCTACCGAAGTAAACAGTGAAATTTATTGAATTTGCGAAACTCCCCCTCGTTTCCTCCTCTTTAGCGGGAAAAGACGAATAGACGATAAAAGTCGTCGAGCCATAATTCGCCCGAGCGAATAGTGAAATAAAGTTAAATAGCGTCCGAGAAAACGTACAGAGACGAACGAAAAAAAAATGCCTCACACCGTAAACTAGTCCAAAGCAAATTCCCGGCCTGTCTCGAAGAATTTTTTTTTTACTTCTTTTTTTTTCTCGTTCATTTAAACAGTGAAGAAGCGTTTGGAGGAGAGTCAAGCGTCGCGCGAGTTGGAGCGTAAGTCGTGGGACGCGGAGAAGGTCAAGCTCCAGGAGGAAAAAGAGAAGCTCAAGTCGAAATTGCTCTCGCTGTCGGCCGATAAACTCAAGGTCTACAACGAAGTCGTCCAACTGAAAAAGGATCTTGGTAAAATTGACGAGAAAGTCGAGAGAGAGAGAAATAAATTTTTTTTCTCTCTCAAAATTTATGCACAACGACGTGTACGCCACAGAGCGCAAACATTAACAATCGTATTTAATACTTTTCTCCTCCTCTTCTTCTTCTCTCCCCTATGGGCAGAAGCGGCAACGTCCTCTAAGAAGGACACACAACGTATGGAGACGACCCTTGAGAATCTTAGGAAGGAACTTGCTCAGGAAAGAGAACGTGCCAAGAAGCTGCAGGACGATGTCAATGCACTGAACGATAAGGAGACCAAACTCAATAGGACGTTAACTACGGTTTGTTGTTTATGCTTCTCTCCTTTTTCTTCTATTTTATCGTTTCATTCTCGGCTTTGGATGTTTTCGTTGCTGGGAAAACGGAAACGATGGATAATTACTGATTGAAAAAAATATTATATCGATTTGTAATGCCATTTTGCTTTAATATTTAGGCAATAAAAAATATATATCATGAAAATAAGATTTAAAAAAAGCGTTTTCGATCTGTGGCTAAATTTACAATAAATTTGTTTTAATTTATGGCAAGTGAAGAAAATTAGATATTAATCGATGTCAAACTTTGATTTTGTTTTGTTACGACGTTATAAATAAAACATACAAGTAATTTTCATTGTTTCTTCACTATGATAAACAACATATTAAATGTTGTTCTATTATAAAATAAATTTTCTCAATTGCAGAATATTTTTCTTAAAATATGAAATTTTTTTCTTAAATTGCGTGTATCAAGAATTTTTAAATTAATAAACATGTTCAGCATTTGAGAAAATGTCTTTAGTATTTAATTGGTTACTTGTCTTCTTATATTTTACGTGTAACTGATAACATTTGCATTAAAAACCGTTAGGTCGAAACAGCGAAAATCCAAATGGAGAACGACTTGAAGATGACAAAAATGGAATTGGAGAACACGAAAAACTCAACGACGTCGAAGCTAGCGGAAGTCACCGCGGAATTGGCGACGCTGAAGAGGGAAAAGGAGAAATTGAAGAGTCAATTGGAGAAGGAGAAGCAAAGCAAGGACGCGGAAGTTGCGGCGCTCAAGAAGAAGAATTTAGTATTGGAAAAGGCGGGTTTGAATTCCAAGAAGCTCGACGATTTGAAGCAGAGTTACGATGAGAAAATTGCAAGTGAGTTAACGTAATTTTCTCGTTACGAGAACTAATTATTCGGAAAAATTTTACTGGCATATTCTCGTGTAGATCTGGAGAACGAGGTGAAAAGGCAAACTCGTCAGTACGACGAGCTGAACAACAAGCACGAGAAACTCACCGAATTGAAAGTCCAACTCGAGAAGGAAAATCAACTATTGAAAGGGTAAGAAAGATAAAACTAAAATGGATTAGCAATATTGATTTCGCAAAAAAAAAAAATCAATGTGACACCATAGACAAGCAATCGACCACAAGCAGGACTACATAACACTGCAAGCGGAACTGCAGGAGATACGACAATTCCACAAAGCCAAGGAAGCCGAGTGGGCGACACAGAAGGCAAAACTCGAGGTAATTACTCGACAGCGAACGTTACTCTTTTTTTCTCTCTCTCTGTCTCTCTCTCTTACTTCGGAGGGTTTCACACTGTTCGAGCATTGAGCAAACTTGAGAAATGATTGTTTCTTTCTTTTTTGCGAGTATAATCGTGTCGTTCGATATTTCCGTATTGCGAAAGGGACGTATTAAAATTCGTTGGGAAGAGGAAACGATGATGACAATGTACATTGTATCGAATGACTGTTTTTTTTTTTCGAAGGATGTTTTTGTTTATATTTCCGGGCAAACAAATCTTTAAGTTTTTTCGCAACGAAGTCCGGTAAAATGGGTAATTTAATTTTTTCGAGCAATAAATGATTATGAATATTCAACAAAACTTAAGCTTATTATAGTAATAAAAAATTCAGAATTTTTAAAAGTGTGAAACCTGCACTTTATGTGTTAATCCTGCTTACGATAATAACGGTATACCTTTAATTATTATAGGCAAATTACTGCAGAATTAGTTAACTTAAAAAAAAACACTTAAAAGTATATGTTCATCACAGACTAAACCTAATAAAATTGATAAGTATCTGATTTCCCCATGTCTCGTTCAATAAACAACACTCTTTTTTCTCGAGTTTATTAGTGGTAAAATAGTTTGAAAGAAAAAAAAAAGGAAAAATACAACGATATAAATCACACGCTTATAAATCACGCAATCGCGCGTTTTGCATGGCGAAAATATAGTCCCGTTATGAAGACTCTTGTGTAAAAAAGAGGAACTTTCGATCAATCAGTGTGAAACACCGCTTGAGTAGACATACATAAAAGCCCGTAGCAGGTCGGCGAGAGATTTTTCATATAAAGCATGTCGACCATGTGATCGTAGGAACAATTACGCGAGTACGAGAGAACGAGCAGTAAAATGTCGCAAGGCAATTTGCGCGAGGAAAATCTTCGGCTGAAGAAGGAAAGCAGCTCGCTAACGCAACAGATCGAGGACTTGAAGAAAGCTGTGAGTTGTTTTTTTTTTATTTGTTTCGTTGATTATAACTTACTTGTTATTTCGACAAACAATGTATAATTGCCGTGTAATTTCGTCGATAAGCAGTGGATGGTTTGACCAATTGTTCACTTACTTTTAAACGAGAAGAATTAATTTTGTTGCGTTTCTTGCTTCTACGAAATTTGTAATGAAAAGTTTTTTTACAACCAGAGTTAACTGTAGCAAAATTTTGAAATATCACTAAATTTTTATTTTTCAATGAACTCATTTTGCATAGTTATTCAAGATCGAGTTTTTGTTTTAATTGAAGGTGGCTCTTTATCCAAATATTAATTGAAAAATAAATTTTTTAGCTAGATAGAAAGTTTCTTCTTTTTTTTTGAGGAAAATTAGTGTAATTTCTAAATTAATTTCCTCAAATTTCAAATCACATAAGCGATGAGTGAATATATTGAAATATATGGTATTTTTTTACTTAAAAATAGCTGTTGTGCATACATAAGGAATTGATAAATATAGTTGAAATTTGGACTGGGCAATCACAAGAAAAGTGAAGTGTATCAAAATAGAATGAACCAACTGCTTGACCACTTTCTTGAATTTTATCAAAAGTATATTGATGTGTTCAGAATTATGATTGTCAATTAAATCTCGATTTTTTTACATCATGTTTTATCAATTCAGAGTCATTAAATTTTTTTATTCAGCATGCGATTGATTATTCAAAAAGCTAGGCAGCAGTTTTCTTAGTTGACATTTATCAAAACTTTGAGAACTTGTATAAAGAAGACTTGAGAGATGTATAAAGAATTATTTTTTTGAGTAGGGATCCATTTCAAAATTGCAATGTGTTTCGTATTCAATAACTAATCGAAAAAATTAAACGACAGCAAGACATAAAATTCGAAAAACTATTTTGGAACGAAATTTTAAAATAAACATTAAACCAAATTAATTTCTTGATCACATGCATTAATCTAAATTTTAAAAATACAGAACGACGACCTAAGCAGTAAGCTTCAAGACTACACTCACGTAGCGAAAATCCAACGCAACTTCTCGGCGGACACGTCGGTTCTAGAATCCGAACTACGCAAATCCAAAGTGGCATTGGAAACCGCAGACAGGACTCGCAAAAGCGAATTGGCGCAGTGTAAAATGCGTTACGAGCAGCGCGTCACTGCCATCACCGATGAAATCAAGTCCATTCAAACCCAGCTGACGAGGTACAAACGCGAGCGCGATACTTACAAACAGATGCTCGAAGGTGCGCAAAAAAATATCGCGGAACTGAAGACCAGGCCGAGGAGGCCGTCGACGACGTCTACCGGAAAGTCCACGGATGAGGTAATTCACAATAAAATCTATGAAATACAAAGAGATTGTATGATGTTTTTTTTTTTTTGAAGGATGAAGAGACGGCGAGTGCGAACCGAGCACTGCTGGAAAAGCAATTGGTAACGTTGGAGGATGAACTTTCAGAAACTAAACATGAAGCATCGAAATTGAAGACCGAACTCGTAACCGAGAAGTCAGCTTGGGAGGTCAAACTTTCGGAAATGCAATCTCGCATCAATGAGGTAACATCACATTTTTTTATCACCAGCACTCTTTGAAAAACATCATCGAAAAAAAAAAATTTTTTTTTTCAATTTCAGTTGGAAGAAGAAAGACTTCTCGCAAGTGGCCGGACGAAAATTCCAGGTCTCAAAGTTCGTATGGAGTTGGCGTGGCAAAAAGAGCGCGAAGACCAGCAGCGTTTGTTGCAGGAAACAGCGACTCTCGCTCGAGATCTTAGACAGACTCTTTTCGAGGTAATTAAATTTAGGTTCAATAACTCAATTTTGTTCGGTTGAAAGTTTCCTTCTTGTCGTTAAATTGCACCGCAAAGCGATAATTGTCTTTAGAAAAATTTAAGTATACTACGTTTTCATGGATTGTCGATTATAGTGTTTTTTGAAAAAATCTTGAAACTTTAGATAAAAAATGTGTAACGGTTCCAATTTGCAATAAAAATATATTTAAATGTACGCTTTATTATGTACAATTTTAAATACATGAATTTCGAGTGTGATTTTGATAAAAATTTTCTTAATTATTTAAGGTTGAAAGAGAACGCGACAAGGAACGTTTAGAAAACAAGAGGAAGCAGGATCAGTTGAAGAAAATATTTGACGAAGAGAAAGAAGAAAACAAAAAGAAACTTGTTGAGGTATTTCACTCAGTAACAGTCATTATTATTAGACTTTATTATTTAAATCCAAAATTGATTGAACAGCAATTATTTCAAAATCTTGCATTAACATTTTTACTACTAATCTTCATGTCTGACTATACTCGACTATTACTACTGATTTTGAACTCGTCAGAATAATTTATTAGTTTTTATGAAACATACATTAAACTACCGTACCTTTTTTCAAACTACATTTCAACAATGAATTAAAAAAAACACAGTTACAATGCGACCTGCTGGAGCTGAGGGACGCCCACGCGAAATTGCGCACGAGCAACGAGAAAATGCGTCGGGAAAAGGAGCGTCACGAGCGCGAGCGCGAAGATCTACGGGGCATGTTGGCGAGCAAACGTCGTCTGGAGCAAAATGAGGCACGAAATCTCAATGTGCTGCTGCAACAGGTGGACGATCTCATGAGACTGTTCCCCGAAATGAATGTCGAAACTCAGACTAACGGCTCCGATAAACCACCGGAGACTTACACGCCTACGCCGCCGAGAAGACTCAAGGTGAGAGTTTTTTTTTGGGTTCGGTTGGTCGTTTCAAGATCATTTGGTTGCCCGATTTGGCTTTCTTGAATGGTTCATTTTTGGAAATTGTCGTAACGGCGATGTGACGTTGATGTACTATTATCGCTGTTTCGACATTTTGTGTGCATTGTTCGATTTATCGCTCAATTGCTCGTATTTTTGTGCTTTCAGGGACCAAAATCGCGAGAATCTTCGCCGATGTTAGATTCGAGAGACGAGAGTAGAGGTAATGATTATTTTAATTTTATACTTTTTTATAAAAATTTGAATGGTTGAATTTTTACAAATGATTTTTGCAGCATCATCAGTGGTTCCAACCGGAAAGACTGAGAAGCTGGAGTACACTATCAAGAAGCTAATGGAAGTAGCCAAAGAACTTCAAGAGTCAAAAAAATCGGCGGATGAGAGTGCAACTCGGTCGAAGAAAATGGGAAAACGGTAATGCCACAATATTCAATTGTGTGAAAAATTACCATTTGATGTTTATTTTTTCGAATATTCTAGTTCATCGTCGATCGATAACGACAATGGAAAAATAACCGCACCAACTCGTTCCAAACCAAGTTTGAAGAGGAAGAGTTTGTCGCTGGAACAAACGACTGGTAGAGGCGAACAGGTATATCCTTATTTTCACACATTTACTTATAGCTGATTAAATTTAACTTAACTACTTTGAAATTTACAGTCGATTTGGGGAAACAACAGCAACGTATCGAGCGTGACGTCGCTGAATGGATCAGAAGTCGACACGCGACACTTCAGTCTACAGCGTGATTCCAGTATCGAAAGGTTCGTATCATTGTGAATATTTAAGCATGAGAAAATTATTATCGAATCCTTGCCTATTTCAGTCATCTATCAACGGAATCCACACAAAGCGAAATCCTACGTCATGAAAAGAAACACAGCAAAGGAATCATTCGCAAAATCACTAAAAGTCTCACGAAATCCGCGAGCGTAGATGATCCCAATAGTTCATTCGAATCTTCTCTTCAGGTAAACTAATAAGGACTCTCTTAACTTACGACGAACATTCATTCTATTGCATTTTCATTACTTCCAATTCATCGATCAATTTTATGCTTTTAGTCGATACGAATCATGCGTTTTTTGGAATAAAGTGCGAGACTTGCGAGGCTCATTTGGGACTATCATTCATTTTTTTGCTTTTCGCTTATGGACATAACGAAATTTCATTTATAGCTGGCTATATACATTATCGCTCACAACTTTTTTGTAAAAAGTTCGAATAAACCATTCTAACAATGTCATATATTTATCGCAGTTTTTTTCATGGCATTTTTTACTTTGGCTTTAAAAATGATTGAATTATTTGCTAAAGATCGCCCTTAAATTTTGGATACTAGAAAAGCTTAGACGCCGACGCAACAGAATCAAACGTTAAATCAAGGTGTAGTGTAAGCTGAAAATGGGAAAATTTAATACGCTTCGAAATACTTTTGATACTCATGTGTAGGTAACATCTGTAGGAGCTGTGTTTAATATTTTAATTGGTTTTATGGTGGTGGTTTCTTTTTTATCGTTCAAACTAAACAAAATATTTTTTTGAGTAATCCTGTTGTCGTTGGTATGCAAAATTTGTAAACTTTCTCATACTACTGAAGGTTGTTCTAGTCGTGACTATAAATAAAAAACTAAAATAGCTGTAGATAGTTTCGAACTAAAAATTTCCACTGTTCCTAAATATCAACAAAATATTTTTCAATTGTGGAGTGATTTAAGAAAACATTATTACTTGTCTAATTAATCATATACGTATTTCAGTATTTTTTATACTTGTCAGTAACAGAGTTTGAGGATTTAACTCATAATATTTCAAAATAAGAATGGTTAATAATATATTTGAAAAATACATGTTTTGCGTTATGTACCCGAATCTACATGTTACCCTTTGTAATTCAAAAAGAAATATACATACGAGTGAGTAATGTTACTTAATGTATGATTGCAGACCTCGGGGTCCGAGGTGAGCATCACCGATGCAATGAAGAAGGAGAAAAAGAACCTGAAGAAAAAATTGACCAATATGTTCAAACGTGGATCTAAAAATAACGGGTAATCATAATTTATGTTATTAGCTTAATTTTTAATGATTCAAATAAAATATCGATTTTTAATATATTCATATTTTCGCAGGTTAGACAAAAAAACGGACTCGAAGGACTCGGTCAGACCTTCTTCGAGGACATCGACGGCATCGGCACGTCCTTGAGACTCGTTATTTATCGTGCTTTTTTATCCCTCGTTTATCAATTTTTTTAATTCATAATAGCAAAGACCGCGAATCTTTACCAGTTGGGCATTTTTTTACATATTCGCATCTTTGCAGCCTGTACATACCTTCGCTTCAATCAACAAATATTTATCAAAAGTCTATTCTGGCCATAGATTGTATTTATGATATGATTATTTGTTACTTTGTAGATTTACGTTACGTCAAATATTTTTCAAAAATGTTGCAATCGTGCGTTATCTTCGCACATTGTTATAGTATACTTTTTCTTTAAACTTCATAAGTTATATAGAATCTTGAAAAAAGGGATAAATATCTGCAATTGATTACAACTTTTGTAAGTTGTAGTTATATCTTTGCTTTGTAAATATTTCGTTGTTAAAATCATAATAAAATTTGAAATTATTTATATCTTTGATGATTTTATTCATTCTTAAGCATAAACAAATATGCCTAATTTAATCCCAGCTTCTTAGATTTTTCGGTTACGACAATGGATGTATTTGAATTCTACAGAATAAATAGCGAAATTGTTTAAAATCAGAATGTTTAATTGTTTTACAAGATTTTTTTTTGTTCTAGAAAATTCTAAATGAGTATTTGGCACTTACATTATTTTTTATCACTATTTTTGTGCGTCATAGTATGAGACACGAAAAGCATAAAAGTATTTTGCGCAAAATTTTTAGTAAACGTGACTTTTCATTATATTATATTCTTCTGATTTTATAACTCTATTTTTTAGTATAAAAAGTCGCAATAAGACGGCTCCAAGTCATTTGTAGACAAAAATAAACGAAGGAAGTTTCGAAGAATAGGTAAGTGCAAAAAATTCTCTTGCTATTGTAGAGCGATATTATTTTTAGTCATCATCGCGTCTATGAATCTATTTTTTTTACTAATGAATTTCAGTTACTTAAATAGTTTGAGTTTTCGTTTCAAACAAGGTTTCAAAGTTCATTTTCAAATATTTATACACCTAATAAGTTGAAATTAATAATCAATAGTTACTTACACTAATATTTCGATTTTTATTTCATCTCGATATTATAATGCTTATGAATACGTACGGATACGTAGAGGTATGTATCATTTCAGTCAAAGAAAATATAATATTCTAATATCAGGAATTTTCTTGATTAAAAAATAGATTGTGTTTACGATATGATTATTTGTTACTTTGTAGATTTACGTTACGTCAAAAATTTTGCAATCGTGCGTTATCTTCGCACATTGTTACAGTATACTTTTTCTTTAAACTTGATAAGTTATATTATCTCGGAAAAAAGGTACCCCTGATTCATCATATTCAAACTCTACACGATCCAAATTTTCTACATGGCCAAATTGTCCGCGAAGAAAATGGTCGTGTAGAAATACTGCTCACGTCCAAATTAAAAACGTAAATCGTAAAAATTATAATCCAAAAACAATGTTATTACTGAAACTTTTCTTCACTAGTATTTTGAAACTATTTTATACGATTAAAATGGCTTTCCTGCATTAAGATGAACATTTCGCGCGTCTAAATTTCAAAAATAAGACGTAAAAAATATTTGAAGGTATTGACGAATATTGATTTTCGTGGAAGGTTTTGCAGTTTTTCAAAAAAACTAACGTGGAGAATATTTCCAGTAATAAAATTGTTCTCAAATTATAATTTTTACGATTCGTGTTTTAAATTTAGACGTGGGCAGTCGCAGTATTTGTACACCACGATTTTCTCCGCAGTCAATTTGGCCATGTAGAGAATTTCAATCATGTACAGTTTGAATGATGAATCATGATGTTGCCTAAATATTTGTTATAATTTATAGTTTCCTTTTTTTGTTAAATCTGGATCTTAGTTATTTTAGCTACATTATAAAATGGAAGGTGACTTCTTTTATTACATTTCATTGTGATGAATCACAGTTTCATGACGGCATGACGTAAGAGGAAAAAAGAAGCGATATTTCGCGAACGACACAATCGATAAAAGTAAATGAATATTTATTTTGCGTGGTCAGTCTTTGTACACTACGATTTTCTCCGCAGTCAATTTGGCCATGTATAGAGAACTTTAATCATGTACAGTTTAAATGATGAATCATGATGTTGCCTAAATATTTGTTATAATTTCCTTTTTTTAAATCTGCATCTTAGTTATTTTTGCTATATTATAAAATGGAAGGTGGTCTTTTATCTTAGTTATTTTTGCTATATTATAAAATGGAAGGTGGTCTTTTATTATATTTCATCGTGATGAATCACTGTTTCTTGACTGTATGACGTAAGAGGAAGAAAGAAGCGATATTTCGCGAACGAATGGATACATTCAATTCAACTGGAATATTTAATTGTTATAAAATAATGACAGCTATGAAGGTGCAGTTATGTGGTGATGCAATGAATGTGACATGATTTTTCTCACTTCAAAATCATATTTGTATCTTGTACACACTCTGGTATTTAAAAACTTCATCAAGTTATTGTAAAGTAATCGCTGTTTATTGCATCTTATCGTAAAGCAAGATACGCTAAAGCTGACATAAGTTTATCCACACATACACAGTTGCTTTTCACCACATAGAGTATCATATTGTCTATTAATAACTTCAACGGATTACCTTCGTGATAAGCGCGCTCAGATTAAAGGCCCTTAGACGGAAAATGCGGTACTGTGTTGCTTGTTTAGGTCGTACAGCGTTATAGACGTTACTCTACGGTGGCGTGTTGACAAATTGTAAATGTAACACGGAATTACAAGGGTGTGAAATGAGAAAACTCGCTTCGCTCGGTCGATAACACAGTCATATAGTGCATCCTTTGGCTACTGTAATTCCTAGTAGCGTAATATATTTAGATATTTGCGATAATCTGTCGTTGAAAAAATGACAATGACAAAATTCAAAATTTTTAACCTGGAACCTCGTAGAGAATTCAGTAGCGAAATAATGGAATTCTACTTCTAAAACTTGTGGATTTTCACTGATAGTAGAATCTTAGAAAGAAATTATAACCTGGCGGGTGATTATCCATTCGAAGATTTATCATTTTATTTGTAAAATTAATTTGTAATTTGTATAAACATTGATATTACAGCAAAGGATTCCTTCAATTGAAAGGACCCACGTGAGGAACTAATCATGGGGAAACAATTCGGAATAATAATAGCGATTCTCCTCATTACCTATCAACTACACTCTTGCGTTGCTTTTGATTTGATTGGTATGATATCGAGTGCAGTAGGCCTTGGTCAATTTGTTACTGATATCATAAAAAGCCTGCGCACGGGTCAAAGTGTCGACTATGTAATGCGAGAAATTGAGCAATTGAATTTTCGAGTTATGAATGATATGACAATGGTGATAGATATGTTGAAAGAGTTGCCAGATTTTATTGTTTATGCAGTCAGATTGAATGATTTTCAGCAGTGGTTTACAGAAATTGAGCACCATTTTAAAACGGTAATAAGAAAAAAAATGGATGTAGATGAAAAGATTTACGACTATAACAATACGGAATACGAGAATCTTGATGGTCGACGACATCACATGTCTACTATTATGGCACAAATCAAAAGAACATTAATTGATGGAAACGCAACTTCTATATTCACTAGTCACTTCACCCAACATTTATTGGTAACGTATTTTATCAATCATTTATCAAATGACTTTTCATTTACAAGCGCAAAGAAACAAAAAATTATTTTATTTTACTAAAGTACTCCGAATTTTTAGAAATTTGAAGACGCATGCAAAACGAAAATGTCCCAAATGCAATTACTAGACGCTTTACTTGCCGCTTACCAAGCTATTATCGCTCAGTATTATATAGCGAGTAAATCAACGTTGGAGTTCATGGAACTGAAAGGTCAGTCCGAGTTTTACAAAAAGCTCTGTTTTGTAATTTGTGAAAACTTATTTATGAAGTTTATTTGGATGATTGACACGCTATTATTTAACTAACAGGTAAAAATAACGCCAGACCTTTAGAGATACTTAAAGAAGATGTCAACCGCGATTATAAAGATGTTGTCACACAGTTCCATACGGAAATAATGCCCCACGCTTCCCTCGAGCTTTGGGCATGTGATCCCCCTAATGGATACAATGGTAACGATAATGATTTCAATACATAGTTGATATTTTACTCAAAATTTAGTGAATGTTGCTTGTAGCGATATATCTTACATTCGATTTCACTTTCCAGATGCAATCCGATTTACTGTTAAGAGTGGTAATGCTAACGATAGCAATAAGTTTTCTTTCTAACACAAATAAAACCATTCGAATTAGAAACATTTTTTGTTGAATTTTTAGATCCTAACTTTACTGAACTTCGCATGAAGTCGATATTTCTTTTTAATGAAAAAGAAACGGATTCTGGAGGCGGATCTTGTACCTATGCCAAGTCCTGTACGGAGGTACATTCCCTAGAGAATTGTCTTAACCCCGCTTCAAACCTTTGTCGGTCCCGTATGTGTCCCAATGAATTAATGAACTGTAAAACTATTACAACACAATACAAGAAGAACAGTGTTTCTATTTGTCAAAGTGTAAGTACAAAGTTGTAGCTTATTTTTCAATAAAGTCAATAAAGTTAATATAATGACAAAATAACGTTTTTTCGTGGTAGAATAATAGAAATGCTTATCATCGGTACCGCTCGATTGTCAATTCAAGTTCGGAATTGCCGTGTGATGAGAAATATGAGAGCTTTATTCTACATACAGTTACTTATCACGGACGTGGTTTTAGTGGTAGAGCTTGTGATAACTGTCAATGCACTTGCCTGGAGAATCAATACTATATAGATGTTACCGAACATTCTGCTGGAGATGTTGATGAATTTGGTCACTTCAAGTAAGATTGTACTCGTTAAGAGCAATATGATATCACTGTTACTATAGCGTTGCATTTTACCTTTGAATCGTAGCGTTATAACAGGTGCTCAGATAGTGATAGAGATGAGGGTACTTCGGCTTCAAATTCAAACAGCCAAATTACTTCGTTATGGAAAAATTGACCAGAGAACGCTCAAGTGGCAGCCTCTGCCACCATGTAGGTTCACGAAGCATCGGTATTTTTTTTTTATCAATGATGCAGCGGAATCAATCAATCTGATACTCGGTTTTAATCTGCTGCAGTGAATACCAGCATTTTCCAAAAATTTGACCCGCCGCTCGATGATATTTCTCCGGATATGAAAATCTCTTTGCGTTCGCTGATTGGCGACCGCGATCAAGCTATAACCACATTGGGATTTATGAAGTTACGGAAGAACACTTCAGAAACAAATGCAGAACGAATGCTTCTTTTAGTACCACGTTTCACACAATTTGATTTTGAAACAGGGAAATGCGTAAAAGATTGCCAGAGTTCAGTTCATTTGTATACATATGTAAGGTGAGTACTGTTTCACTTCTTAATGGCTTTTTAGATGTATATGGGATGACTGTGATAGAGTACTCGTGGAAAATCAATATTACAGGGAAGCGTATAATATGTCGGAACAAGATGTGCCTACCAAGGGTATCAATACAACCAGATATGCAAACAAGCCGCTTTCGACGGATGAACAGTACGTCTCTTTGACTGTATCGAGTCTTGCCAAAGATGGTGGACAGTCGGTTCTTCCTTTCATCGATACTCAAAGAGTAGAGGCACATGCACCTCTATCTGGAGTATCGCTTTTCATTAGAGGGCAGCCTGGCTATGGAGGCTTCTTAGGAATCAAATTGTACACGTTTGATTTTCGAAGTCATGTTGATCCAGAGAGCACCATAGCGTAATGACATTTGTACAAGATTCAATACACTTGTGTGAGAGTGATAATTTAAAGATTTTTCTTCGTTCTACATTTTATTCAATAAACCAAGAAATCTCATGTAACTTCAAATCTATCTATATATTTATTCACGCTCTATCTTAACCTTGTCACGTCCTAATAATCAATTGGAAAATGAACTACTAGATCGCGTAATTCGAATATGAGTCGAGAAAAGTCTTCATTTTCACATAATTTTCGTTGAAAAATCGAAAAAGAGAAATTACCACTAACATCCCCAACAATAATTAGGGTAATTCATGCCATTATAAAACGATCTAGGACAACTTATCTTGAAAAGTCGAGGACTATGCTGAAAACGCAATGCCCGCAGAACAGCAGACGAATTTTTAAGTGTAGTCTGTGCGCAGAGATGATACATATATGGCTGAAACAGTTGTAACTTGGAAACGGCCATGTACGGCAATGTTTTGTAATTTTTCGTTCGGTAATAAGTAATAAAGAATAATCTTCATATATACTTTTCTTGACGTCTTTGCATTTTATTTAATATCAAACACTAAACACTTTCTCTAACGTAAGAGTATATTTGTAATGATAAGCTATACATTATTGGAATATTACAGGACTTTACAATGATCTGAGCGGATAATAATGCTTGGATAATAAATATAAACACATTTCTATTTGAATATTCTTCCAATTTGTCGGTGGTCGCTGGAAATTTCCTATAATATTGCGAATAATGTAATAATTCCTATATTTTTGAACAGACTTCATATACCTAAAATCAATAACGCCAGCGAATCCCCGAAACAAAATGATTCTCGATTTTCATAATAATCAATTAAATATACCTCAGTTCGAAAAATAAATTTCCAAGTCAAATTTCGATCTGATCAACTCGCCGTTTGCTTGAATTGCACAAAAGATATGTCTTTACGAATGTGAGATCCTTATTCCGCTTTTTGCCTATAAATATTGACAATGCAAGTCGTTTTTATTCGAGTCACTTGATTGAATACAGATTAAACGAACGGCGAAGATTTTGCAGTATGTATATGAATATTTTTGAAATTTACGAGTACATACGTCTGTCCCAACGGACGCCATATTGGATTACTTGTAACATTTCAAAAATGTAATTTTTTCACTTTTATGTCTGATCTAACATACACTTTCAGAAAAAAATTATTTCAAAAATTATGCCTGTTCCCCATTCTATAATATCTATAAGATAGGGTGCAACCTTGAAACAAATGTTAATAATACTTCTTGAATGACCCAGCAAACGAATTCGATTATTTTACATTAAATAATTCAACGCTCGTAATTCAGCGCTCGTCTGTTTTTAATTCACATTATATATTAATGCTCCAACATCGCGTCGCGCCCTATCGAGTGTAAACTTCTATAACTATACTTATAGCTATAGCTCAATTTCATTTCTTTGCTATTAACGGTTTGTACTACGCATAATTACGAAAAATTAGATATTAATTGTTTTTTTCAAAATAAATTTTTTTTTCGTTTTTCGAAGATAATCTTATATCTTTAAAGAATGCGTGCGAATATATTTTCGGGTTCATACGTTTAATAGTACATCATTCGACGTGGTACTGAAACATGCTTCGGCGCACAAATTTATTGCATCGCACTGAATAAAATATAGTTTTATGCATTGAGCGGCGAACTTAACAAAAGAAATAATAGTAAAGGTTGTCGAAAAATGCAGCCTCGAGTATAATATTACGCATTAATCGATGGAAGCAAGGTCAGTTGTAGGTGGAAAAGTTTGGAGTCGGTAGAGGCGCAAAAAAAAAAAAAAAAATACAGCGGAAAAGCTCCAAGCTTTGTGAAATACGAGGCCGACTGTCAGTTGGTGTTACGCAGCACCATTGGAAAGAACTAGCAACCTACTCAGATACACGTAAATCGCTATGAGTATTTTCGACGGGCCGTATTTCAGTATAAACAGAAAGCTCATGACTATTATCGGAATTTGGCCCTACGCAAAATCGAAAATCATTGTGAGATATTTGATTATGGCTCTGCTGACCGTGACAGCCATGCCCCATGTGAATAATTTTGATTATCGACCTATAATAATATTATTGTTATAATACATTCGAATGTATTTGAGGCACCACTTTTTCATTGGTAGGCAATCGCTGCACTGATTCATGGTGAAGATATAGACAGGATGATTTTATCCAGCCTTGCTGTGCTTACAATAATCGTCATGCTTTTGAAGATGATCGCCTTGATACTTTCAGAAAATAATGTAATGTGTGGATTTTTTGTTGGCTGAGTATGACAACCATCAAGTTTATATCCACATGAACATTATTTTTCAGATGAAAAATCTCTACGAGAAGTTAGCGCACAATTGGATGCTAACACACGATGAGGATCAAAAAAGAATACTCGTTCGATACGCGAAGAAAGGCAAATTTTTGACAGTTGCATACACGGGTGAGTTATTTTTACTATTTTTCGCGGATAAATTGAGCGAATCGATGAAGTTAGGTTGACTCGATTGCATTGATTTGCTTTAAGTATTTATGTCCACGGTCAGCGTAATGATGATGGTCGTATTACCGATGATACCCAAAATCCTGGATATTTTAATACCGCTAGAGACACCACGAGCGTCGATATTCATAGGCAATGGCGAATTTTTCATCGACAGAGACAATCATTTCGCGCTGCTATATTTCGTTGGCATCTTTACAGTATATGGAATGACGATAGTTACCATATGTATTGATACCATGTACCTCACCACCGCTATGCAATGCTGTGCGCTATTCGCCATCGTCGGGTAAGATTACATTATTTTATCACTAATAATGGTGTGTAATATTCGGAGCTTGCATCCAAAGTAATACAATGTTTGCACCAAATGGAAATAAGACTTTAAAAGCCTCTATTTGAGTCAAAAACTTTAAACCAAACAACGTCACAAACGGTAATCATAAATGAAACGGTCGGAACGAACGAACCGAACAGTTTTTCTGCTATACATAATCGAACGTGCCCATCTTTATGAGACGGAATTCATTCTGCAATCTACCGAAGATTATAGCACCCTCATGCGTAATGTTTTAAAAGCGTGTACCAGTGTTCCTAGACTGGAGGTTTATTCTCAAATTACGTAATGAAAGTTCCAATGATTTAAATCATCTCCGGATACGAAATTCGTTTTAGGCCAGCTGTTTTATGCTCTGGATGCAGACATTTTTCAACTGTCTGAATTTCTTGTGGACGTATATATGCCATTTAAGTTAGCACAATATATCTAAGCATAAAACTGCTACACGCCATTCGATTCGTCTTCTTTTATCCTTTCAAAAGCACTTATCAGAAATTTTTTTGGCGCGTAAAGAAGTCAAATACTGCCCCAGGAACTATTTTCATTCGATTCAACCCAATGCCGTCACTTTCGAAAATCCCATCAAAGAAACGATGGTAAAAATTTCAATCACATTTTTCTCTTGTCCGTTTTTCATTTGATTGCTCAAATACAGAAACGCAAATGTAAGAGAAGTCGAAAAATAAGTTCATATCGACCAGTGGTGGGCAACTCCGGAGTTACGTTACCGTTACATAACGTCGTTGCAATTAACGTCGTTAAAATTTTTTTCGAAAGTAACGTCGTTACAGGTAACTTCGTTATAAATTTTTTTCGAAAGTAACGTCGTTACTTTCGGAAATCATTGTAACGTCGCTACAAGTAACGTCGTTATTTACGAAAATTCGTTATTGTAACGTCGTTACATCAAAAGTAACGCGTTACTTTGGAATTTTTTTTTTTTTTTTAGAAAAATAATTCTCTCTTCATTTACTACATAATTTATCAGTGTTGGGTAGGAGCGGCGCTACTTTCGCTACAATGTACAATACTGTATTGCAACTAAAGTATCGCCGCTAGTTTGGTTGAAAAATTGTAGTGTGCACTACTGTAGCGCCGCTACTTTATTTAGCATATGTAAGGGCGCTACGAGTAGTGCAACTACTTAGCGCAACTACTTTGGTTGTAGTTGCACTAGTAGTACAACTACTTCCTCATTGTAAACACTCATTGTCAGTCTAGCAACACTATAATATACCTAAAACTAAAACCTAAATAAGAAGGATAATTTGACTTTATTTTCAAAATATTTATTGACAGTTAATAAATTTATCACCATAAATTAATTGTTACAAAATTAAAAAATCAAATAAAATAATTAATTGCTTTATCTGTTCTTATTATGTAAAATCATTTCTTAATTGTTAATCAATATTATTAGGATCAAATGAACCACATTTTCAAACATATGAGCCCATTTTTTTTCTTCAAAATGTATAAAGGCATTAGATCTAGTTATAAATCAATTATCAGATTTGCAATTTCAACTTATGCAGTGAATAAAAGATTTTTTTCTATTGCCAAATTTTTCAAAAATTTATGCGTTCAATGATCTAATTTTAAAAGTAAGTGGGCATTAACAATTTTTTGTGTTTTCTTTTTAAGGGGGACAGCTGGGATTCAACAGGGAAAATTGAAAGTCTTTTTTATTGGCGTGTAGAATTCGTCCTAATAAAGATGTCGACATGAAACGTTTTTCATCTTAAAGTACTATGTAAAAGCTTTAATTTTTTGTGTAATAAGTGCCAAAATTTCAATTAGGGGCCCCCAGAAAGTCTCCTTAACCGTAACATCTTATTCATTAAAAAATCTTACTTGGCCACGCATTTCTGAGCGTTGGAGTGAACGAAAATCATTTTCGGAGGACTCACTTCGTTAGGAACAGCTCTACGGATTAAGTGAAGCGATTTTCAAACGAGCTATTTTTTCATGTTTTTTGACCGGTTTTCCTAAAATTATGAAATTTTTTTTCTAATAAAATTCGAAAAACCGATCAAAAGACGTGAGAAAATAGCTCGTTTGAAAATCGCTTCACTTAGTCCGTAGAGCTGGTCCTAACGAAGAAAATGAGTCCTCTTAAAATCATTTTCATTCACTCCAACGCTCAGGAATGCGTGGCCAAGTAAGGTTTTTTAATAAATAAGATGTTACGGTTAAAGAGACTTTCTGGGGACTCTAACTGAAATTTTTGGACTTATGACACAGAAAATTAAAGCTTTTACAGAGCACTTTAAGATGACAAAAGTTTCATGTCGATATCTTCATTAGAACGACCTCTACACGATAATAAAAAAGACTTACGATTTTCCCTGTTGAACCCCTGCTGGCCCCGGTTGAAAAAAACACTTGTTTTTTGACCAGCGGGACACGTGTTGTTTTGTGTCAAAAAAGACACGTGTCCCCGATCAACGATATCTTATGATTTTAATGATAAAATT
>JAWWMK010000032.1:12603659-12618041 GCA_035047105.1 Galeopsomyia nigrocyanea | reverse complement strand
AAATTCGCATCCAATCGAAAGTTACGATCGATTGTGTAACTTAAAAATGGTGATTTTTGCATTCTGAAAAAAAAAAAAAAATTGTTCAAAATGCGATAACTTGGGCTCAGTATGATCAAATTTATCGTATCTGGACTTATTTTAAAGGGTGAAGAAAGAGCTTCAAAACGATCTATCTATGTTTACGTAACACTATAAAGCTTATTCGGATAACTATAACATTTCAAGAAAAATTTCAAGACAAATTCTAGTGTATCAGAATTTTCGTGCTCATCGAGAAAGCATACTGCTAATGCAATGAGCAGCAAATCTGTTAGCTTGGTATTTTCTTTTGTATTTGTAGCCATACACTTTTTTTACATATATTACAGCATTGGAAAACCGCACAATCTCTTCAGAATTCGATGTTTTATCAATCCCATCAGTTGATACAAAATAAAAAAATTAATTTACCCCCTTATCTATCGACAAAATGATCAAAATTTTCGTAACTGCGTTTTTTAACTGTGTCAGTGAGTATTTATGAGATTATCTGTCGATATAGTGAATGAAAGTGCAATTTCAGTATTCTAATTGTTGCTCCAGTTAATCGTTATTAAAAAAATCATATCTAATTTACTAGTGAACAGATACATTAATTAATTTTTGTCAACTCAACTATTTCAATGATTAACATTGAATATTCCTTTCTATATGTATTATAGTTCTATTCAACACATAGACTAGTAAATTGCTTTTCAACTTGAGTATAATATGAATGTGAGATCCTCTATTCGGCTTTTTTGCTTATAAAAATTGACAATGCAAATCGTTTGGCTTTGAGTCACTTTGATTGAATAGAGATTAAACGATCGACGAAGATTTTGCAGTGTACGTAAGTGTGAATTTAATGTTGAAGAAGTCGATTGAAAAATCAAACGACTTATCGATCTGTAACCCTGTAAATTTAATATTTTGTGTAACAAGGAACGACGTCGCTCGATAGCGCTCAGAAGTACGGATTATGGATTGGACTAACACATTATATATAAGTACAGTATAGGATAGTCTGTATAGTTAAAGATGATTACGAACAGCTGTACGAGTAGACGCTTCCCATCAGTTCGAGGAGTCGCCATTATTTCTTTCGTGTTTATTTGTTACCAGAAACCTATGAATTTTCGGGTAAAAAATTATATATTTTTGATATTTTGGTAATTTATCGTCTATCAAATTCTATTTGGTATTCCAAACATAAGATTTCAAACATAAAAATCGATTGCAGACTTGACAATGGAGGCGATAGTGAAAGGTATAACTCAGCCAAAAACGTTCAGTTTTGAGTGGAAGATCAAACGGTTTTTTGCCGACTGTAAAAAAGTAGGAGCTTATTATACATCCCTAGTGTATCAAATACAATACGCTAACAAAACTACAAAGTGGCATTTGGTGGTATACCCGAAAGGTAGAAACGAACAAAGCAAGGATTGGGTATCGCTATTTCTTTATTTTGACAGTAAAAATGAGACTGAAGTGACAGTAGACTTCCAATTATCAATTGCCAGTGAACAAAATAGTGTGCCTGCGACAGAGATAAAAAACCATAAATTCACGTCCTCATCATCAAATTATGGCTGGTTTAAATTTGTAGAGCAAAATTTTATCAAAGATGAAATGAATGGTGCCTTGATCGACGACACGTTGACAATATTATGTGAAATTATATTTCATACAACAAATCACGACGTTACAACAAGTTTCCATGGCTATGATGAATTGATTGATAAAATTGGAAATGGATTTGGTGACTATGAAAAACTTTTAGAAAGTGAAAAGTTTAGCGACATGACGTTCAACGTACAAAATAAAAAAATCAACGTGCACAAAAACATTTTATCATGTCGAAGTCCAGTATTTAGTGCTATGTTTGAGCATGAAATGAAAGAAAATATGCAGAACTCTGTTGAAATTACCGACATTGATTACACTGTAATGAAGGAATTGTTTCGATTTCTGTACTCGGGACAAGTGCAAAACATCGAGAAAATAGCCGGCGAGTTGCTTATTGCAGCTGATAAGTATCAAGTGATTGAATTAAAGGCACTTTGCGAAAAGATTCTCTACAATAGTGTCACGATCGACAACGCCATCGACTATTTGAAACTGACTGAAATGTGCGATACAATTCATCTGAAGAGGCTAGTTATTCAGTTCGTTGCTGAACATTACAAGAATATCGTAAAGAAGACTGCATTTATGGATCTGGAAAAGAACGTAATGCATCAAATCATAGTCGCTGTTGCAGAAAAAGACTAAAAGTTACAGGGATTTTTATTTTTACCAAATTACTTTTTCATTATATTAATATAGATTGTTTCTAATTGAGCTGTGCGATACAATTCATCTAAGAAGGTTGTTTGTTAGATACATTGGTGCTCATCATATGGATGTTGTAAAGAAGCCTGGATTTGTTGATCTGAATAAAAATTTGATGTATGAAATTTTGCTGGCTGCTGCAGAAAAATATTAAGAATTACGAATTTGTTCGCTTTTATATAACTACTTGTCTTGTTACAATGATGATGTATAAGTTTTTTAATATTTTTATTTGAGAAAAAGTAATAAATTCAACCTTATACTTAATGCTAAATTTTTCTATTTTCCATCAAATGAAATATTTTGTGGTTTTTTTTGGAATATTAAAAAATATTTTCTAAATAAAGTAATTGAATATTATGAAATTTTTGAATGAATCAAAAATTGGTGAATATCCTTTGAATATAAAAAATTTGAAATATTCTTTTACAGATCAAAAGACTTAGATATTATGTTTGAAATTACAATAAGAACTAATAAATGTTTGTCACGTCACCAAATTTGCCTTATATAATTCTAATTCTATTACTATTGCAATTTTATTTTTAATGTAGCTTTCAAATCTGGTTATTGAATCAAATGATATTTTTCTGATCTTTGGTTAATTTTATTCTAGTTAATCAATATAATTGAAAAGTGCTTTCAATAACTAAATTGATGTAGATTCGTATAATATTGTCTTCCAATTTGACAATTATATGATGCGAGATCCTGATTCAGTACAACTTAAGATCGAAGCCCATGATTATTTCTCTTTAACTTGCTGCGTGTTTTTTATAATTTGATATTTTTTATGCAGGCATCGAATTCAAAGGACACCATCAGTCCTTCGACGAGGACATGCAGTGCACTGCCGGTTCGATTTTATGAGGTGTATATTTCCTCAATTTCGTGATTCTCGTGTATTATAAATTCAATGGATGAGAATGGAAATCTTTGAAGTACGCGGTGGCTTCACTTACAAATGTACATTCTGCATTTGTGCAATTTCTATAAATTATTTAGTAATTTAATAAATAACGGCACGTACAACTTTTAATAAGTAAATATTCTTGTTACCCCCAGGTAATAGCTAAAGATATTTTTTTTGGTATTCTAAAAAATTTAACACCTACATCTTCAAATATAGTTCATATAAAATTGGTAGCAACAGGGAATCTCCAAAACACAGTAATCCTCGACATTTATAATGAAAATCCGATTAAATATCTCATCCTAAAAAATAATATTCCAAGACAAATCTTCATCTGTTCAACTCGATCTTTCTCGGGTCTCAATAACAGCCGCGGAGAAAAAAAAATACCCGAGCAAGTGGATTTATCACCGACCTTTTAAGAGATATATATATATATATATATATGCTACCCGAAAGTCGCTTCCGGCAAGTAAATACCTCGCTCCTCTCGGGCTCGTGCGATATAATTCGGACCATCTGCATATCTCTGGCTTACTCGTCCGCGCGAGATGGACCATCTCGTGGACCATGTTATGACGTTATGAGAGATTCTTTTATTTTTTCTCTCTCCGAGCGGAGATTCCGTGCTGCCCCTTTTTAACGGGTCTCTTATTCTTTTTTGCTTTTTTCTTTCAAGATACGTGAGCTACAGTTGTTTTGTTTTTGAGATTCATATAGCGGGTTACAAACTTCTCTTTTGTTCGATATGAATTCGTATCATTACGACGTAAAATATATTATCTTTCAAGGATATACGGTTATTAAGAGGAACAATGAAAGGACGAGTTTACAGGTGAAACGGGTAAATAAAACAACCAACTTAATTAATTAGTGTCCGTATGAAAAATGTTTTATTAAAAAATGTTTTCAATGCTACAACATCGGAGTACCATCGTCATCTATAATCAGCTGACGTCGTAACAGTACAAAAATGGCATTTTTACAAGATGTCCAAGCTTACGTGACTAAAGTATCTTTTGTTTTTCTTCCAATTAGCAACCGGATTTCTCAATCAATCTTTCTCATCTCTTCAAAACATACTATTTTTTTTCTCTTTATTTCTCTCGTTTTTCCATACTATTTCCCCCGAATTCGCCCGAAATGTAACGCTTCTAGAATTCTCGTTATACATTGTTTCTTTAATTTTTTGCCTAGCTAATTTTGCGCCTCGATTCGTACGAACTTTTTTTTCCTTCGTTGGAGTACGATATTATTTTTTTCTTTTCACATTTATTTTTTTCATAGAAAACTTCACAAGCTCGTAAGTAGTTTTTTTTTAACACTTCGGTCGACGTAAATTCACGAAAATATAGGATTCTGTATTAGCGCAAATTAGACGATGCCCATCTGAAAATACATGTGTTGCTCGACATTTCTTTCAGAAAAAATCGTTCAGTATGAAACAACAATGCTCAAAGTGCGCTGTGTTATTTGTTTTTGTTCATTGAAAGGAGGTGCATCTGTTTCGTTTTTTTAACAAGTGCAGTTCATCGTACGAAAAATTCGTTATTCCGCGAAAAATAGACCTCGTCATGGGGGAAAAATGCGAGCTCGAAAAAGGTTTTCTCTTCTTCCTTTTCTACAAACTACAATGGCAAACGACTGAAGACAGATGCACAACCTTAATTTTTTTTTGTATCGGTCAGTCAAGTACAAGATGACGGCTAAAGAGAATTCTAAGTTGTATTGTACTCCTTTTTTTTATTCGCGATCTATTTTTTTTTAGCTGCCACACTACGCTATTATTGTAAGTACTTACTCGGACAGAAAAAAAGAAAGAAAGAAAAAACGATCGACGCTATCAAAGAATTCTAACACTAGGCGTTACCTCTTTGGATAAATCCAGACTTTTCTACGGGAGTATGTTAGTGATTTTTTTCTTTTTTTTTGGGAAGCGAAGTGTCTCTCACACGATGATGAGGGAGAAAGTCGCGGGAAAAATAGAGGAAAATTCGACGAAAGGAATACCAAGTTAATTTGGCATTTCTCCGGCGAGTCTACGGTGAAACGTCAAAACTATAATGTGTCACTGTTCTGGCTATCGATTACTGATTTAAAAAAAAAAGAAAAGAAGATTGAAAGTTTTCCACGTTTCACTCATTTCAGTATCAAACGTTCAATGTCCTCGCCGGAGAAACAGTGATGCAAAGTGTCCTCCATCAAGGAGAGCTTTATCGAATAAAAAAATTCACTTTTTTCCCCCATTCAGGCCCCGCCTTGGACAAAATAGATTCGATCGTTGAGTTTTTTTTGTTTGTTTGCTTTGCTGGTTGCTTCATTTTTTTTTCTATTTCATCGTACATTATGCTTGCGCGCGAAATGAACTAGTGTCGAGGTGGCAAAATTATGCATGATCGTTTTGAAAGATTGATAAATACCTCATCAATTTTTCTCCTTAGCTATTTTAAGAGTCTCGAAAAAAGCTCGTTTACTTTTTTTTTATTATCAGTACGCACGAACGAAATAATCTTTTTTATGCAATAGCCTAAATACTCGTAAAATCTAGGTATAATCTTAAATTTTAATTTACTTTAGAAAAGGCGATGAGCTGTTAAAATACATGTATGTCCTTAAGTAATTATAAAAGTTAAACCAACAATCTGTTTTTTTGCACGTTTATTTAGTCTTTCCTGGTTTTTTGTTTTGTTTCACATTTTAAAAATCACACGTCAAGATTCCAACCAATCAAATTCGCAACTCATTCAAATATAATCAGTCCATCAATTTAAACATTGGGCACATTAAATTTGGTCTTGTAGAAAAAAAAAAAGAAAAACGAAAAATTTATACTTAGATTTGGAAATTTAAAAATAAATCACTGTCTAATGAAATGCCACAATAAAAGTCTTTGAATTCTCAATGATCAACGAAAAGAAAAATTAAAAAAAAAAAGAAATAAATCCGCCACGCAAAATCGGATGTTTGCCATCGTTTATGAAAAATCAATCTTTCTAAACAACAGAGTCGACTGCCTCTCGATGATGAGTTTTAAGAAAACGGATTCTAACTCGTGCTCGTGCGAACGTGTAATGCATCGGTAAATGGACTTAAGTTAATAAGACGTACAATAAAAGTGTGTAATGCAACGTATATTATACGTAAACGACTATCTATTTGTTTACGTGACGTATTACAAAAATGTTTCGATTGACTAGCTTTCGATTGAAATTATCCTCCAAGGGGCTGACAGTGCTTTACTGAAATATATTGCATAACACGCCAAGCATCGCCACGTGTGTTTATTTATCTTTCTTTTCGCCAGAAATTCAAACATATCGGCAGACACGATAAAGAACGTGTAAATCACGCTTTTAAAATTCCATCGGATTTTATTATTTGGTATAAAATACATAAAAAAAAAGGTCACCAGGACGTTTGTTTGAACGACAATAAAAACGGACAAAAAAGTAATAATAATAAGTAGAAATTAAAAAAAAAGGTAATCACGAGCGAGCTTCGGCGCATTCAAACATAGCGTGTACGTATTCCGTGTATTTATACATGTGACGGGCAGTCGCACGTAGTCTTACATCAATTATAATCACCTAATACAATGTACGTGTTTTTGCGTGTGGGTGTGAGTATGTGTGTTTTTTTTCTCGTATCATTAGCGCTATGCATAATAATCGTTACAATTCTTGTTTACTTTATACGCGTAAAATCTTAATGTACTACAAAGTACTTGCGCTACAATCGATCGCCTCGATATAAAGTTCATCGTTTATTTTATTTCTTTCCATTGGCGTGTTGCACACGCCCGCCATTCATTCTCCTCTGTCTTTTCTTCGTTTCCTTTTTTTTTCTTTATTTTTTTTTCAACTTTTCTCCCTTTTTTAATATCTGCAGTCTTCCAATTTTTGCATTCACGCGCACGTAGAACCTACGTTCGTGCTTTGTTCGTTTCGCGTGAAATTGTCAGTCTTTCAGTGTATTTTTTTTTAAACGTTAATTAAGAGTAATTAATTTTAGTCTTACAGTTAGTAGGGTTTTCTGTTTTTCTTCTTCATTTTTAACATGCTCGAGAAGGCGCTTTCATTTAAAAAAAAATGTTCTTTTTGCCTTGCCTAATTGATTTGTTTGAGCGCAACTCACTTGATCGTTTCGAAAGATTCGCCAAAGAAGAAAAAAGAATGTATGCCTTTGTACAGTCCTAAGCCACAGATTTCGATGTTCTATTTCCACAATCCTTTTTAAATGCAAATTCGAGATAGAAAAAAAAAAGAAGAAAGCACACGTGTCTCGCACAATCAGGCGAATTATGAATAACGTGCGCGAAAACTTTGTGATGTATATAATGCGGATGATTGGCATGTATATATGTACAAGAAATGAAAAACAGAGGAGTGAAATCTGTGCGGAAACTACAAAGCATACACACCGTTACAGTTCTTCGCTGATTTTCCCAAACGTGACTCTTAAGTTAATCGTATGTATAATATAATCCTGCATCGGAGCTCCAATGAAAAACATTTACAATATACGAGAGTTGACGCTCGGCGCGTCTTCCACATGAATCACAGACCTACGTACCCGCGCTTAGCTCAAGTCGACCTTTCACGTTCCCAGGGTAGACGTTCGTTTATTTACCTTTATACAACTATTATACTCTGCGTCCAACGCAGGCCGTCATTTTTTATTTTTCGATTTTTTTTAAATTCATTTTTCTTTTCTATCTCCGGTGACTTTGAAATTGACAGTACTGTTTCATTTGTCTACTATTGCTCTTTTTTTCGGATGTACACTGCACTACATCCACGTTTTAGAGTGAACGGCTCACTTTTCGATGTAGACCGGAGCAAATCGTATTTGCTCGAGGATTAACATTCGATTGCGACTACTTGATATAAATCGATTACAACATATATATATCGACAAAACATTGCACTTGTTCATCAAACCCCGGGAATGATGCGTGTATATTATTAATATTTCACTTGATATACAACTTGTCGATCGAATGGAGCTAGGCGCACGAACGAGGTCACGAACTCTTAAACATCGTAAATGACAAAAAATGGATTATACATATAGCTGACATTAGAGAGAATCATGATAGACAGAGCAATGCAAGTATATAAATCGTGTGTTCGTATGCAAGAAAGACGCAATTAAATTCAGTCCATTTGTTTCAAAAAAAGGGAAAAAAATAATAATAAACGAAAAATTACAATTATATTAGAGTATGATAAGCTTGAGAGCGTAAAATCAGAATAATTCCATTTCCCGAAATGGATAACACAAAAACAATATTGCAAGCATATCGCATAGATTTGCCCTTCACTTTTTTGCTTTTTTCTTCTTACTTTCTTTTCATTCAGACACACTCGCAAAATAAAATGTAGTGCATTCATTCACAGAGAAAATTTTTCGTCAATCACTCATAATCGCTCCTTTCGCTTCAATGCGATTCTTAAAAAAGTCTTCTAATAATATGTGTATATATAATATATTCGTGTATATAATATATTTTATGAATATTACTGATTAAGTAAATACTAAAGGAAAGAATCTATCTTTCTAGTAGCATTTGGCTTGCCAAATTCTGTCAGTTCCATATACAAATAGCGTTAAACGTTTAAATAGCACTTAGGACTCGAGGGATTATTGTCGTACTATTTCTCCTATTGATTGAACACATTCCCTCTACAAACTTTGAGATCCGTGAGAGGTTTAGTCTTTCTTTCATCTTATTTTTTTTTTAATTATTTTCTTCTTTAATTTGTCTAAATAAGAAAAATTGGCTATTCTCATGCCCGTGACAACAATCACCCGGGAGTCCTAGCGATAGATATATTTATATATAAGGTCTTTCATTAAAGACATAAGCACTAAAACCTTAGCAAAAAAAAAAGCAAGAGTAAACTTTCTCATGAGCTCGTTTTGTTTTGTTTTTCTCTGAAAAAAGTCACATCTAGTCCACACAGGCATGAGAAAATTTACTCTCCCAGTCCTTCCATTGCATATAATTTGTTTACTCTTCGAAGGGCTTGTAGCTTATATTTTTAATCGTAGACATTTTATAGCCTATAATCTTCACTTAACACGATAAACTAAAAATTTATGAGAATATGATTCATTCGCGTTATGTTTTTTTTTTCCTTTCCTTTCGTCACCAAGGAATATCAATTAATCAAAAACATCGACGTTTTTATTGCGTGCCGTTTGATGTATCGTCGCCTCGCGAGCAAGCAGTTTATTTGTGACTAAAAAAGTATCAAAAAACCGTGGGCAACGTTTTTCATTAATTGATATCGAGAAACATTCATCCTCGTTAAATAGTTTTGTTTCCTGTGTTCCTCTTTTTTAAAAAAAATTACGAATCTCACACGATTCTATCGTTCATTATTTTTTGTTTGTTTGTTGTTCTTGTCGCCAATAAGTTGAGTCTAATGCTCCGCTTGTTTGCTCCGTCTTTCTCATAACTCTGTCGTCGTTTTGAAATTATAAAAATAGCGCTAACCTGCTGCGTGAAAAAGTACGTGAAACACGTCGACGAGTAGTACGAATAATGAGCGGCCGACGTTAGTAATTTAGACTTCGCCGAAGCCACCGATCGCTTGCTCGGTCATGCGCAAGCACAACGACTCCAAACACGAGTTTATCTCTGGGTCGGTCGTCTCCGTCGCGTTGCTCGAGTGACCAAGGAAATTATCCCTTGGTGCGCTGTAAGTGCGCTGTAGCGTTCTCTGCAATTGCTGCGATAACATGGAAATTTACGTCAGTTCAATGAAATTCTATCTTTGAGGAAAAAATACTCCACGGGTTTCGTAAGTACGGAGTACATCACCCTGTGGCCTATGCAGTAGAAGACGCATCAAAATTAAAACAAAAATACTTACCTCTAGGCTATTCTCCTGCAGACTGGGCCGTTTCTCGGGTGCTTGAACGGGTACAAGATTGTTTTGGTTGCATGTCTGACTGGAGCTCGACTGTAGATACGGAGTCGATATGCTGTTTCTGTGCGGCTGCACCATAAAGTTATTCGTTGATTTGCTACTTCCAATGTGTCCCAAGTTTAGACTGGGCTTTCGGCTGTGCTGCTGTGAGTTTGAGTATCTCCTGTTGAAGAATGCGTGATTATTATGCTGCCATCTGCAAAAAAAATCATTCATTAATATTGAAATATTTTCGCATCCACCGTTATTTTGATTGCGTAGTAGACATTAAAAAATCAACTTATATAAACGCGTGTTATAATATAGCGATTAGCATTTATTTATGAGCAATGGTATTTTTATAACTCTTTTACACGGATTCGAAGTAATTGGTTTTGAGTATAAATTAGCAATAAAAATGAGAGAAACTTACTTAGGAGTTGGTCTAGGATTGCCAAGACGACTGCGCCATTGTTGCACTTTTTCCTTCTGGCTGGGTGTAAAGCAATCGTGTTGCAACACCTTCTCGAGAATGGTTATGCAGGAGCATAAAACCGCATCGTCCACATTTTCCAGAGCCAGTCTGCTGCACACTGTCGAACCATATGAATGAAACAATTTTATTCAAATAATCGTCGTGTCTTCAAGGCGATGTAAACAAGGCGATTCAACGACTTACGTTTGCCAAGAACCTTGGTGAACTGCATGGGTATATCGTGAGCATCACCATCTTGACTGGGTTTGAGCGGCGTCGCAAGTATGGTCTTGAGCTCGTCGAGAGCTCCTACCAGCAATGGTTTCTGCCCGAACGAAGCGGACTGATTGGTCTGCGGCTGCACCAAGTCCTTCTCGAGATTTTGCAGGGTGTGATAACGCTGCTGCAACTTGAGAATCGACAGAGCGAGCTTGTGACGCGCTCCCTTGGTTACTCCTTGCTCGGCGAGCTTCTCCTCGGTCAAATCAAGCATATCCTCGTACGCCAAGTTGGTAAATAAGTAGCTGTACTTGTGCAGGCGTAGTGTCTTCAACCATGTTGGTACATCTGAAATTTGCCAATCAGTTAAAGAGAAAATTCAATTTGATGATAGATTATGTCGATTAATCGAATGTTTACCTCTCATTCCTGTAGACAACGGCCGAGCAGAAGCCTCATCCAGGCGGCCTTCACTGCCGCTGCTGGCGCACGAGCTTTGCGGGCTAAGCGGTCCCAAACCGATCAGAGCTGTTATGCAAAACAAACCGGCAAGATTACACAATCGTTATTCCAACGCAAGTTGTTAAGCCGAAAAAAAAAAGAATTTTTTTTTGACGTGTTTTTTCCCACACTGACCGGAATGATCTCCCGAGACGCTGTAACTGCGAGTCTTGTGCCTCGATGACATGTTGGCGTTTCCGCTGCGTTCGACCAACTCGGGTTGATGCGACGACGCCACAGGTGGTGTCAGGCTGTTGGAACGTCGCTGACGGGTGACTGGCAGTTGAAATTGAAAATTGAACGATGCACCCGACTGCGCCCCGTAAACCTGAGACATTTGCTCGGTTTGCTTGATGTTCTTTTGCCATGGGGAATCCCATCTGGAACGTTTTAATTAAACATTTCAAGTCACACATACAAGTTAATTGAAGAAAAGCTCGTTTCAATTTAATTTACCTCATAGGTGTACTGGGGCTATAATCTTCAGTATTCTGAGCAGGTTGAGGATTGCTAATTCTATCTTCGAGCTGTCTCAGCCACAGGGTTAGCGTGCGTCTATCTTGACTAGTGATCGCAGGATGAATGAGAGTGTAACTGAGCAGCTGTTGCGTCTGCTCGGTGTAACGGCCAGTGGTCACACAGTGACTTATCAATTCTGGTATGACCAGCAAGTAACATTGCTTGCACTCAACGTTCCCTGGTCTGAGAAGCGGTAGGTGAGTAAGTAGCTGGTTGATGGCAACTTCTGTTGACTCTGACAACAATGAGTTGATGAAAGCTGAAAAGGATAAACATTCATTCTGTGCTGTTACTATATTTTAACTTCATTGTCTTTCACTTCAGCGAACGAAAAGGTCAAGCAACTTCATTTCATTGAATGCATATCAATTAAATAGATGATTTGCATACCTATTTGAAAAGCAAACTCACCAGGATTGTTGGCATTGAGCTCTTGGGAATCCAATTCAGAGACAGAATGGAGCGAGTGCTGAACAGCCTGTGCAAGAAAGCGAGCCTGAACTGCTGGTATTCGTCTCAGCAGAGCATACAGCACAACCGTCTGCTCGCATTCATTCCACTGCGAGAAAACTCTTGTCAACTCACCCACCTGCTCGCAGAACAGAGCTCCCGGAGACCATTTCATTGTGTGAAACACACCTGAAACAATCAAAACATTGGTAATGTAGATGATGAAAAATTAATTTGATTATCACGCACTGCTTATCGAGTCAAACTTGTATAATTGCTATTCAAAAGTTTCACAGACCAACAGGTTGGTTTTAAAACCAACGAATGCTGATTAGAGCTATTATCAGTGATTACATTGGATAACCTAGATAATAGAGATAATTATTATACAATGGCAGAGCTGTAACTTGAGTAAGCATGTTACTAATTTTATCACTTGTTTAAATAAGCCAATTCTACTGCAAAGCAAAGCAGACAGAAAAAGAGTGTGTGAGAGAGAGAGAGAGAGAGAGAGAGAGAAGAGAAAGAAGAGAGAAAGAGCAGATCAGAAAGCTCATTGAAATATATGTATATATCGAATGCCGAATGTGGGCTAAGGAGCGATAAAAGTAGGTAATTGTGCAACAGGGTTTACATGAAAACAAGTCACCCCTAGGAGAGAGAGAGAGAGAGCGAGCGATACAGGCGAAATCACACCACACACAACACGGCTGCTGCTGCTGCTGCAACTCTCTTTTGGATCGATGTAACTCTCTTGGCCTGCAGGAGATATATAAGAAGACTTGGAAACGAGTTTCTTCGGCGATTTCCAAGCGCGAGCGCGCGCGACACGCCTTCGTTTATATAGAGCCGAGAGCAAGCGAGCGACGAGAGAGAGAGAGAAAAGATCGTCTCTCTTTCTCGTAGCGAAATACAGGGCGCACGCAATGACGTTTTTGCCTGGCTGCTGCTGCTGCTGCCAGACGTGTTTTTCACATCGCGCGAGGAGAGTGAGTTGAGTTGAGTGCGTGTGACGTCAGGTAACCATACGTCGCGTGACCATTCGTATATATATACAACATATGTTAGCTGTGTACATGCGATTTATTGGAGAACGCCGGAATTTATGACGATGGATTATGCATTCAAGGCTTCGAGTGCGCCTGCTTTCATTTGTGGTGTGTGATAGGGAATGTTGTGGCGATTGAGACTGACCTGATTTTTTTTTTCGGAGAGCTTTTTTGTTCGGTGGTTGTTTTGAATATAAACAAGAGATAGTGCAAGATGACGATTTGGATTAAGTTATGAAAAAAAAAATCATGTGAAAGTACGACCGTGGCCTTGCTTATAAGTTTGCTATTGTTTGTCATTTGAATTCTGATACAAGTTGTATTAGAAAGCAATTTTAAATAAATTCATTGCGGTTACGTTTTTTAAACACTGAAGTTTCAAATAAGTTTTGGCAAAAACTTTGACATAAAAGCCAGAATTACTCTATTATTAAAAATTGGAATAGTATGTTGTGTAATTATTACCTAACTTAAAACCAGATTGTCAATTTTTATATCTCTAGCACAAATACAATGGTTACGTCTTTTGATCTAAAATTATGATTGAATAATGTTACTATCTAAAAAATAAAATTAACAAATTCAAAAATAACAACTGAGTTTACCAATACCTCAGAACAATACTCGCAAGTCGAGCTTTAAGTAGTAAAAATCCGGTCGATCAGACACGACACGTGCTCTCTAAAAAAAAAACTCCGAAATATTTTTTATGCTCCAAAATACGCGCATACGAAACCTGCAAAAATCGTTCTAATCGCAATAAAAAAAAAGTCTCGCAGCAGCTATAGCGCAGCTGGAAACAAAGCATGATCATGCACTCGAAAACTCAGCAGACCACGACACTCATAATCCACAGAAACAAAAAGGGTCGTATTTGTGCGCTACATATACATACTATTGCAGCTGCCGAAAAACGGAGTCGCGCTTAATCAGCTGTACTCCACGCTCACGTGGGGGGGGGGGGGGGGGGCGGGCGGGGGGCCG
>JAWWMK010000032.1:12574423-12591271 GCA_035047105.1 Galeopsomyia nigrocyanea | reverse complement strand
TCAGTATTCAACGCCTGCTGATCTCTTTAAAATTTAACGTCATTAACATTAATGGCAAAGTTAATAAACTAAAGCATAATATTGTACAGTAGTAACTTTATATAATATTAATTCATTTGCACTTCTCTCGACTAAAGTTGTTATGCAGGAAACGATTTTTTTACGAAAATGGCTCATTATGCATCGCGGTTTTTGGAGGGTTTATATTGAGTTTGGAGTTTTCTACAGATGGTATCTATAAAAAGGGGTGCTCAAACATTAAGAATCCGGTGTTAACTCAATTTTCTGAAAAATTATGATATTTATACTTGAACTAGTAATTAAACTATAAAAGAATGAATTATTATAAAAAAGCTAACTTTGAAAATAAAAACGCACATAATGATAGTTTTATCCATTTGAACGGTAAGGTATCAATAAAAATTAACAACATGCCGTGGCATGAAAAATCTCAAATTGTGGATGACAAAAGGAGATTAGTAGAATCGTTAAGGAAGTCTCGGAAAAGGCGTTAAATTGACATCGAGAGTGATTTCGGTGTGTGAATTTAACGCCTTTTCAGTACGTGTTTTCGCAAGTTGCTATTCGTGCAGTACGTCATTCCTTCGGGCAAGCTCTCTTTGACAGGCAAACACAGTAGCAGCGCGAGTGTGGATGTAGCAGCAGCAGCAGGTGTAGGTGAGAGCATCGCGGGGCCAGCTAGCACAAATCGATAAATAGCTCTCTCTCTCTCTCTCTCTCTCTCGCAGCCCCGCAATGTCCAAATATAAACTGACTTGTCCCCTTTTTGCTATCCGCTCGGATCGGAACTTCTTTGATCTTGCTCGAATGGCGTTCATGCTGAATACGCTATGCATAATAGCTCTTCTCCCCTGCCTGCCTGCCCTCGCCATCCATATTATAGATCCATCTCTACCCTGTCGCGTATACACAGCCTGTATTTACGTTGCTGCCGTTGCTCAAAGACATTCCGCGCAATTTTTTGTCCTTTCTTTTTCTGTAAGGTTGTTTATGGAAATTTGGATGATTGACTAATAGATCGATTTTGGAATGTTTGCAGGTCTGACGAGGGCGCCGATGTACCCGTTCTCCACGGGCCAGTACCCTTACCCCATGCTCAGCCCGGAAATGACGCAAGTCGCCGCTTCCTGGTGAGTGACTACTAATTGGCTTTGCTTTCTCTTGCGCGTTTTGATAAGGAGCACAGCTGTACAGCGCCGAGCCGAGGTTGCGGCTATTGGACCACCGGTCATCCTCTCAGTTCCGGTCTATTAGACCGTGTACAGCCACTCGAGCGAACTCACTTAGCAGCGCCGAGTCAGAGTCGTCTCTCTTTCTCTCCTCGTTATTTGCTGCCGCTGCCGCTTTTCTACTCCAGCCCAATTCAGAGATTTTCACGGCCGATTACGCCCTCTTTCCTCAATTACTGGCTTTGCCCGGCCGCCCGGCTCTAACTAAATCCAGCCAACTTGTTTCTTTTTTTTTCGCCTTTTTTTGTTGTATATACAGGTACTCTGCTCTCCTCGACTAATTCACTGGTTTTTCACTTGTGCAGGCACACGCCGAGCATGTACCCGATCTCCCCGGCTAGCGCTGGATTCCGAAGTCCCTACCCCACCAGTCTACCCATCACCAGTTCCAGTTTGCCCAGGTCAGTACTATTTTTTATAGCTATAATGTTAATTAAATAGTTGAGCAACGATGACGACTGATTGGGGCTGAATTTGTTGCAGTGATCTCTATCGGTTCTCGCCGACAGGCCTTATGCCTCCTCATCCCGGTCTGAGTCCGCACGCGCACGCCCTCGCGTCGCACGCTCTGGTCTCGTCCGCCCCTAAGGCGGATCACTCTACCTTGGACCACAATCACAGGTGAGACTCACTCGTACGGAGAGAGAGAGAGAGAGCCACAACTCTCCAAGCCAATTATCCTTTGCCCTTCCTTCGCCCCCCCGCCCTCCTCCTCCCCGCAGCTCTCCGCGCGTTTCTTCAGTTCCTCTCTCCCTCTCGCACTACCTCCATTACCACGCTCGTCAGCTCCGTCTTCAGCTGCCTTTCTCCCACACTCAATCATCTCACTCAATTTTCTCTTGATCATAGCTTTTTTCTCCATCACACGTACATGCGGCCTCGCACGCTCGTCGTGTACCTTGTAAGCCGGGTTTGTCCTCTCTTTCCTTCTTTTTTTCTTCCCATTTTTACTGACTCGCTCAGCAAGCACCGTCCGTCGATAATGCCTGCCCTTGTATACCACCCTACTTGCGCCTACCCTGTCCTACCCTATCCCTGGCCCCTTTACGAGTTACGATTTCATCCCCATCACCGATAAAAGAGAAAACTGCCAGGAGCCGACAGTCAGAGTGCGTTGGGGCAAGTCAATACTGACAATTGAGCGGAGCATCGAGCAGCGATAAAGAAGCTGAATGGTCCGGCGATTTGAAGGAGCACCGTGCGAGGGTAGCACTCATCGAGATATGGGATATGCAGGCTGATAAGTGCACACCGGGAAAGAAGGCACATCAACTCGCTCATTGGATGTGTGCGTGCGCGTGTGTATGATCGAATGCCAGACAAACGCTACACTGGGAACTAGGAGCGCATGCACAGAGCGTCTGCGCCGCTGATTCTCTCGCTCTTTCGCTCTTTATCTCTTTGAGCGGCGTTTCTCCTCGCCGCGTATTGATCATTACCCAGCTCTTAAACGCTCTCCCTCTCTGTCTGTCTGTCTGTCTGTCTGTCTGTCTCTCTCTCTCTCTCTCTCTCTCTCTCTCTCTCTCTCTCTCTCTCTCTCTCTCTCTCTCTCTCTCTCTATCTCTCTCCTGGCCATTTGCATGGGCTCGGTGGCTTGGTTGCCGGCGACGACAACTGCACTAATGCCAGGCTGACAAACGGCAAAAGAACGAGCAGTAGCCGCAGCACGAGGGAGCGAATAAGAAGCTCCATAGAGAGCTGGAGAGGCTGATGGAGTGCGCCCTAGAGCAGCAGCAGCGGCAGTAGCCCGCGTGTGTGACGTGCAGAGAGGGAGTCGAGTGTCCTCGCTCGCACACGCTGCACGCACTCGACGTCGTCGACGGCGAGGTTCATCGTCGACGCCAGCGCCAGCCCGGAGAGCAGCCCGCCAAAAAAAAATCCGATTTCCACCCCCCTCGGCCGAATTATGTACTAGGCTCGGTGGGGAGGAAACAGACGCAGTTATAGAGAGCGCCAGAGACAGATAGAGCGAGAGAGCAAGCGCGCGCGAGAAGGGGAGGGGGGGGGGGGTGGTGGTGGTGGTGGTGGTGGTGGTGGTGGTGGAGAGGCATGAATTGCAATGATGGGCCGACGTGCACCCGCCGCCCACCGCCGCGGATAATCAATCGAAACATCGCTCTCGAAAGATATTACCATGGCGCGCCGCCGCCAGCCACTCGGACAAGTGTATCGAGCAACAAGAGACCACTGACTGCACGGCGATGGCCCTGAACGACAACAAGCCGTGACTCTCGCTCTCTCGTGGTCGCGCAAACTGCTGCTGCTCCGCTCCGATCATCCGCAGTCCGTCAGTCTGACTGTGAGCCGCCGCCGCCTACGCCTACGTTGTACGCCAGTGCTTCGCACGAAACAATCATTCGACAACAGTGGCAGCAGCGATGAGCGCGCCGAGCTCGCTGCTGCTGGCCCGAGCGCGGGCCACCTCGTCGTCGGCACTTTGGCATGAGCTTGCACCAGCTCGAGTGCGCCCCGAGCGCCCGCCGCAAGCTCGAGTGCGAGTCGTCTGATGCTGCTACTACTGATGCTGCTGATGCTGATGCCGATGCCAAAGCTGGTGTGGTTGGTGCTGCTATCACTGCCGCTTGTCGCCTCTACGGACCGCTGTCTCGCTCTGTCGTCGATGCCCCGTGAGCGCCAGTTTCTTTGTTTACAGTCCCTCATTGGACTCTTTCGAAGAAGCACCAAGCATCGCTGAAAGATGTAGCCCCAGCGCTCGAATCCTCCGACTGCATCCAAAGACTCCACACGCGTCCTCAGCTGTGTAGCTTTCTCTCGCTCTCACTCTGTCTCTATTACTCTCTCTCTCTCTCTCTCTCTCTCTCTCTCTCTCTCTCTCTCTCTCGTGTTTCTCTCGCGCTCACCCACTCACGGTCAAGGCTGCGAATGAAAGCTCTGACCTGAAGTGCTCGTGGCAATGGAGCCCGAATGCCTGGAGCCACTGAACCTTGTCATCAAGAAAGATTGTAACGATACAACTGAGCCGAAGAATAGTGATAGTTACTCGGGGCCAGACGACAAGCCCGACGAGGACCAGACGAAACTCGAGTCCAAAATCGAAGACAATATGACTATATTGCAAAGTGCACTCAAGTCCGCAGAGGCCACCATACCCGCGGCAGACCAAAAGTTTCTCACTGCTCTCTACATGAGCAGCATGATGCAAATGTCCAATGCATCCACCTTCAGGAACGTCTCCACCCAGCCCAATCCCTACAATGTACAGCAGAACTTTATGCAGATTCTGGCAATGCTGGAGGCAAGGCACCGTATGTGGCAGCAGCTCTGGACAGTGCCTCCAAATTTCCTTCGAAACCCTGTGGCTCTACCCCAGCCTTTCTACGATGGTGCCATCACCAATGCCAATGAACAAATGTGCAATTCTCCCAATTCTCTCCTCACCCAGTACCCTCTCCCAGCGACAAAATCTGAACCAACCAGCCCTGATACTAAACAATCATTCTTCAAACGGTATCAATACTAACCAATTTATCAACTCATTGCACTTAACAAACTTTGCCTCTTATTAACTAAACTCATGCTCTTCACAGGTCTACGGTGGAGTCAAAAAATTCATCATCGTTACCTGCTGACAACACAAAAAATCAAGATACGGGGCAGCAGAATAATCAAGGTATTTCCTTCAATTCCATTGCTCTTGCTCTCCTCACTCAAACAGTTACAAACCTTGAATTCGTTGTCCCATCATGAGTTATCTCTCTTTGGCCCTGAGTAACACAAGGAAAAGCTCCAAACATAACCTCTTTGTCTAATGTTTTTGTTAGCTCACTTTTTTTACTTTTATTTATTCAGCAATTTTTTTTATCTACAACTGTTTTCAATTTCCAAATATAATAGTACAGTAGAATGAAAAATGGATTGATTTAAAGTCAGCTTAATTAACAATAATGGTTGATGTCTGTCAAAGGGAAATTGTGTATTTCTCACAAGACTTGCAGTAGAAAATTATTTTAGAGATGGTAATGTGTCGCTGCTAACCTACAAAATTGTTTTCCTTTGCAGAGAAAAAGAAGCCTCATATAAAGAAACCATTAAATGCATTTATGTTGTACATGAAAGAGATGAGGGCAAAGGTAGTGGCAGAATGTACCTTAAAAGAAAGTGCTGCGATAAACCAAATTTTAGGAAGACGGGTAAGCTAATATTAATTCTGATAAATTTAGGTTGATTTTACATCGAGGCAATGAAAATAAAGTTTTTCACTATAGTTGCTATTCAAGATTGTAGCTCAGCCTTGATGTAAAAGACTAACTAACTTTAAAGTCATTTTTTTGATGCCCACTCCAATGACAATTCGGTAATTGTCACTGACAATGCCAGAGAGCAAAAATTTGATTTTAAAGTGAGAGCTTTGTACAGGCTGCAAAGCACAAAACTTGAAGAAAATTTAATCATAAGTGCATGTAGACTAACGCTTTGTTGAAAAGATATCATAGCATAAGAATTAATATTGAAGCAACTAATGTAGAATCAGTTTCTAGATACTGTAGAGCATTATAGATGGGAACTAAAAAAAAGTTGAAAGTAAAAAAGTAAAGGGAGGGAGGGGGAATTTTGATGCAGCAATAAGCAATAAGAGACACTATATAGACTTGAAGCAAGAGTTTGCTTGGAGATTGATAATTAAGAGTAAAAGAAGGAAAGGGAAAAAGCTTAAGTGACGAAAATTGAACGCTTTGGGAATATGTACACACAGTGGCATTCGCTAAGTCGAGAGGAGCAACAACGGTATTACGAAGCGGCCAGGCACGAACGACAACTCCATCAACAAAAGTATCCAGGCTGGAGTGCCAGGGATAACTATGGCTATGGCAGCAAGAAGAAGAAGAGGAAGAAAGAGCGATCCGCGGATCCCACCGGAGGTACCACTTTCCAGTGCTAGAACAGCAGACCCTCAATCCATGCAAATTTTCAATACTATAAACAATCACTACAGTCTTATACCTACTGTTGGTTCAATTGAAACGATCAAAGTCTCTGTGCGTCTCTCTTTCATTGTTTTAGTTCCTTTTTCTCTGCTCTCTTTAACAACAGTAAGCGTTGATGACGATCAACCAATTATAATTTTACATATTGTAAGCAATTTGTAAATTTGCGACTCATGAAGCACTACTTTTATATATATTACGCTGCTGCTGCGTATAGTACTGTACATCGAAATTGAACGTGTGTATTTCTTTACGTTCGCTGTCAATTTCTCTTGACAATATTGAATTGGATTGTCTGTGGAGCACTCAAATATCCTATCTCTTTCTCTATCTATCTGTTTTTATGTCGCGCTCTACTTATCAAAAATTGCATATCTGGCCAACTCCCTAAAGCGGTATTCGTCAAGAAATATTCGCAAAAACGAATACTACATTAATTTAAGTACTAACATGATTACGAAAAAAAAATGTTAGCTTTACTGGATAAGACTCCTTACAGCGTCGAGTAAGGTGTCTTAAATTTCACGACAGAAGCTAAAGCCCCCGATTCATTTGAAATGAACGATCAAATGGAAAAACCTGCAAAAATCGATTAGTGACTTTGTCTTAGCAAACATTATCAGATATTTTTTTCTGTTAGTTATTGGGTTCGTTCAGAAGAGAACTCTGACTATGTCGATAAAAAATTACAATTTACTCGCCACAGTTTTCGACTGAACGAATCCAACTCTTAAACACGTAGATTTTTGTTTTTTTTTTTTTCACGTGTTATAACGCGACGAGTTGTCGGTTAAAAAGGCGTAATTCATTATACGCGTCGCAGAGCTTTGCTATTATTCTTCTTCTTCCAGGGCTTAACAAGGTGCTGAGAAGAAAGACGAAGAAACGGCTATTGTTCATCAAAAAGTTTTCAAAGATGTTATTTCGTCCTTTTTCAACTGAAACTCGTCGCTCAAACGTTTCAAACCAGTTTACATGTGAAACTGAGACAAATATTACTGACGAGAAGAATGTTTGAATGTATATGAAAAAAAGTAATAAGAAAGAAAAAAGAAACAGTAAAGTGTCGCGCGTGGCTGGAACAATAGGCTGTTCTTCTAGCACTTGAAACGGAAAGTAGGGACTCCAGTGTCACATAAAAATGTTGTTGTATGCTTTGATGAATGAGTTAACAGTAGGATATTATTTGGCAAAATAACAAATTAGATGAAAAAATAGATGCTAGTCAGTGATATAGAGTATTGAATTCGAATGAACGCAGCCAAATATACATTAAAGGTATGGGAGCGGGTGGCGGCAGTAGCACTAGTGGAACTTTTTATCTTGATTGCCTTGATTCAAAGAACTAAAAAAAAAAACAAACAAAGTAACTAGAAAAAGAAAAGAACGACAAGTTAATGAAAAACAAAATAAGTAATGCGCAAATGTGAAGCAAGTTTGTTTAAAGAATTGTTTTAATTCTGTCTCTGGGTAGTGGCACGCGCTAGGGCGAGACGAACAGGCCAAGTATTATGAATTGGCACGACGGGAGAGACAGTTGCACATGCAGCTGTACCCTGATTGGTCTTCCCGCGCAAATACCAACCGAACTAAGAAGAGGACAAGACGCAAACAAGACACAAACAGTGATCCTGGAGGTACTAACAATGCCTCGACCCCCCGCCCCCCTCTCAACACACACTCTTTCAACCCTCAATTCTTTCAATATATATCCCATCAACCCGCCCGCCACCACCCCCACCCCCCGCTCGACCGTCCGACCGCGCTCCCTTTTCTGCCTTCATCATATATTATTATTATATACTGTTTACTTGTTACTGTCATGGTTATATTATTATTATTATTAATATTCATTTAATTTCACTATTCATTACATTCTATATTGTACTTATATTTATATTACACATATACCTTTCACGCTGTTTATACATAATGTTGCATGTTTTCCCCTTTTTCGGGGGTTTTGGGCCGATATGTATATTATCATTATTATTATTATTATTGTTATTATTATTATTATTACTATTATTCTTACTATTACTCACACTATTACATATATATATATATATATATATATATATGTATATTTGATATATAAATCAGCCATGCGTGAGCGCGTGCGCTTCTGTTGAAATAGCTCTAGCGCGCACTACAACAGCTATCACTTAATCACTGAGACGTCTATATATAAAAATATAGATCTGTGTATAATACTCGACAGAATAAGTACTACAAGTAATACACGTGCACGCACGCGCACATGCATATTTATACATTTATTATATTATATATTAATTATTATACGTATACAACTTTGGGGACGCTGGCCATCTTGCATTTACAGGGACCTTACTCCACGCAAATCAGACAATCCTCAACGTTTGATTTTTCTTAATATATTTTTATGCTATTCCACTCACTTTATACTCTCTCTCTCTCTCTCTCTCTCTCTCTTTCTCTCTCTCTCTCTCCCTCTCACTTTTCTTAATCTTTTCTTGTTCTTCATTTTACCTCTTTTCTTTCAACCGCCTTTTCAACTTTTTTCACCTTTATTAACTCTTGCTACATTTCTTATTGTATCTATTCGTCTCTTTGTATAGCTCTTATATATCTCGAATGACAATTACCTTTCCTTGATCGTTTCAATGCTACCATTTTGTCAACTTTATTTCTCTTTTACGATTTCTTTTACGAAGTTTCTTTTAATGATAATTAATCAGTAAATCAATCTATATTAATCATTTGGGAGAGGCTTTATGTTGCTGTTAATACTTCCAACGTGCCATTTGAGAATGCCTATACGATTATGATCATACTCAAATATTTATGAGACTTTTCGATGCAAGATACAGTCTCTTGTGATTTTTTTTTTCATTAGTTTAAACACTATTATCATATCTCGTACACACACAGCATCGTTTACTATGTCTTTTAATTTTTCATAGTTTCAATTCTAATCAGTTATTTTCTTTAGTATTTTGAAAAATTTATCAAAAACTCGAAGCTTTTTTTTTCATTTATAGCGTTTTATCAGTTCGCTTGAGCAGTTATTAAATTCATTTCAAGACGTAATTTTATTGAATTTGCAAATTTTTTTTAGACCATTGAGCCTGTTATCAAAAAGCACTGTGTATGCACGTTCAAATTTTTCGCTTTCTATCTTAAAAAAAAAACATGGGTTCTTCCTAACTGTTGCTATCGATATGCATTACAAGGTTTAGGAAGACCCGTAGATAAGTTATCGATGAATCGTAAAGATAGACACTCCAGCTTTTATTATTTTTGCTTCAATAATACAATCACAAAGACATTTGCAAAAAAAAAAACAATCACAGCCTACTCCGTGAGTCTCACCTTTCCCACGACAAATCCGTCCGTAAACTTTGCATTTTTTTTCTACACACCGTTGCTTGGATACCTTTTAGAAAATAGAATATTGAGTGTGCCTCAAACGATGTGCATTTTTTATAGATACTTGTTGCAAATAAGAAGTAAAGCGATAATATTTTTATTAGCAAGGTATATAAGGAACGCCGAATGTTTGAGGTGCCCAAGGCATAAAGTGACATTTGACTAACTCAGTGATTTCTCTGTATCTCCAGGTAACAATATGAAAAAATGCCGAGCGAGATTTGGACTGGACCAACAGAGCCAATGGTGTAAGCCATGCAGGTACGTTGATCAAGACCGCATCAATAAATGGTTGTTGAAAAGTACAAAAATGTACCAATTCTATACGCACTTGACTGACTTTACTTTGCCGCGCAGAAAAGCTCGAAAAATGTACATCTGTACATATCCTCTGTACTTTGACATGGTTTTAAGAAATGTAGAGACTTAGTGAAGCTGAAATGATGTAAATTGTATGACATACTATAATCACCTAGAAGTGTTCGTCATCCACACGTACGAAAAGAGCTGGTAGTAAGCTAAGTGAGCGAAGCATCCCCTCGGAAAACGTGTCTGGTGCGCGGTCTCGCGGTAGTGCTTGCTTATGAAAATGATGCAAAATGTCGATGAGATGGGGGAGGGACACGCGTTCCGAGGGTGCTGCTGCTGGTACCGCTGTGGTTGACGAGAATCAAAGATAAAGTGAGCCAAGTGTGTGGTGTTTGTGGGCCTTTTGGGACGGGATGGGGGAAGGGGAAAGGGCGGAAGGGGGGGGGGTTCAAGGGTTGTAAGTAGTCAGAGAGCGGCCCTTTAATGGCTGGTGGTTGGTGTTTGGCAGCCCAGTGGAGCATGGAGCGGGGATGGGCATCCACGCGAGCATAATCCATCACAGTGTGGGCGGTAGCGCGGGCGGTGTTGGGGGGGCCGGGAGCGGGGTCGGCGGCGTCGGGGCGAGCGGGGCCCCGCAGCAGCAGCAGCAGCAGGTGGCGGCCGGCCAGCAGCAGCAGCAGCAGCCGTCGTCCGGGTCGGGCAACAGCGGCAGCAGCAGCGCCGTCACCGCTGCCGGGCCCGCCGCCTCTCCGAGCCTCGGCCCCAACTCGGCCTCCAACGCCTCCTCGCCTCAGCAGGAACCCACTTACGTTAATCTCTAGTCAAGCCTATCGCCTCCCTTCTACTGCAACACTTCTTCTTAAACAGTGGTCAGTCCCGACAATCAACGCCGACAGTGCAGGGCCTCAACTCGCTTCGTCCACCCACTCGCCACCTTTTCTATCAGCACCCTTACTCTCTCTCACCTCCTCCCGAGTCTCGCGCTCAATCGCGAGCCGATCGCAAGTCAGTCTTGCGCCGCAGCCGCCGCTCTTTCGCAGCGAGTGGCCCGACCAAGCGAGGGGCCCTCACGTGCTCGCATTGTTTCTCATTGTTGTGGCTCTTTACGGCTTATTATCATTATTATTCTTTATTTTTGTCTTTTCTACTGGTTTTTTTTTCTACTTTTTTTTTCTCAATTAATTTTTTTCGTTTTCCGTTTTTTTAATTTTTTTTTTATTATTCAGTGTTGCCCTTAGCATGGCTCATATTTACATTTATTAATTGTACTTACTGATTTTTTGCCGCATACTAAATGTTTGACGTGTTTGTGCGTGCACACCTCCGCGTGCGCACCCACAATCGCAGCAATTTTTGATAAGCAACAATTTTTTTTTCTTTCTTTCGTTTTCGTTTTTTCAACGTTTCAATGTTCAATTTGTTTGAGCGTATTTTCTAATTTTTGGCATGGCAACTGGTATCACTCATATATCAATACAATACATATTATACTTAAAATGTGTTTGATTTTTCGAATAATAACATTTACTCTTAGTAGCTGCCGGCAAGAGGATACATATAAATTTGAATTAGACGTACGTAAAGTACGTAAAATCTCGAGAGTAACGATAGGTGCAAAAAAAAAACGAGTATTCGAGGGAAACGTAAAGAAATGAAAAAAAAAAGAGAAGACGAAAAGAATATTGAAATCGCTTGATCGCGATCGGCGTCGATAATCGCCTGGGAGATAAATAATGAGAGCCAATGGCAGAGCGGTGAAACTGTCCCGACTGCATTGCTGCTGTGACATTCTCTGATTCTTTGATTCTCTGACACGAAATGCCTCGTCGAGACGCGATCGAGTCGTCACGCGTTGGAGACTGCACTGCACCCTTCATCTCCAAATTCTCAATCTCTATGACTTTTTTGCAATCAACCGTTGTTACTAGCTGCGTCGTGTGATTTTAATTTTTGTTTGTTTGTTTGATTGTTTGATTGTCCACGCACGAGCCTTGTTTGATATTCTCTCTCTCTCTCTCTCTCTCTCTCTCTCTCTCTCTCTCTCTCTCGATAATTTGAGCATGATTTTTTATGTTGTTGCTGTTGTTATTGTTTTACGTAGGATTATCGTAGCGAAGAGAGGCTAGCATGCGAGTGAAGAGGTAGAATAGGCGCTCTAGATGCATGCGAGTCGTGTGTGTGAAGAGAGAGAGAGAGAGAGAGAGAGAGAGAGAATGGCCGGATATGTATGTAGTAGACTGAGATGGATGCGAAGGTCGTTCAGTTGGTTGGTAGAGCTTAGCTAACGTTGATGTTGCATTGTTGCAGGCGCAAGAAGAAATGTATCAGGTACATGGGGGAGGGAGGAGATGGTGACGGCGACGGCGACGGCGATGTCGACGGCGAGGCGGAGGACGAGCACTCGGAAGACAACCTGGGCAGTGTGGGCGAGGCCGGCACGCCCGAGGACGACGAGTCGCTGAGCAGCCCCGGCGGCCTGTCGGGCCTGTCTAGTCTGGCGAGCCCCTCGCTGGTGATGCCCTCGCCGTCGAGTCTGGCGAGCCCCTGTCCGCTGACGCCGCCGGTAGTCAGCTCGCTGCCGGTGCCGCCGCCGGCGGGCGCCCACCAGCAGCAGCAGCAGCACCACCACCAACAGCAACAGCAGCACCACCACCACCACCACCAGCACCACCAGCAGCAGCAGCAGCCGCATCGCAACCCCGTCGGCACCAATCCCCACGACATCAACAATCCGCTGAGCGTAAACCAGCTGACGGGCCAGTGCATCAAGACCGAGCCCGGGCCCCAGCCCTCCAACCCGGCCATCAGCGTCACGTAGCCCCGGCTTTACCTGCAGCCGCCGGCTCGCCACGCGCCAAGCACCAATACTCAGGATCCACCTCGCACTCGCGTTACGCACTCATCTTCCCTTCTTCGTCTTCTTCGTCTTCTTCCTCTTCCTCTTCTCCTTCGCCCACTGCCCCCGCCGCTCATGCCGCCACCGTTTTCTTGTGATCGTCCCGATGACTCGACCAGTCATGTTCCTGTGCCAACCTGTCCCGCTCCCACTTCCCCCCTCATACTCCTCCCTCCATCTCCAGCCCTCGCGACAACTAAGATTATTTTTTCTACTTTTATTACTACTACTGCTACACTTAATATTATCATTGCCTCTACTATCCTCATTACTTTTATTTTTTTTTATTACTACTATTTTTATTATTATTATTACTATTAATGCTACTATTATTATCATTAGTATTATTACTAAACAGCGTTTTTTTTATCTATTTATACGACCACGGCTCACGATTATTCTTACTGTCCTCGTCGTCGTCGTCATCGTCGTTTGTTAAATTTCTTTAAAGTTTATCTATTGCGCGCTCTCGTCATTTTCTTTATTATAATATTACATCCGAGCGTTGAGCGCATTCACTTTCGTAGTCTTAGCAAGTCTTCCAACTTTAAATTAAACGTATTCAATTTGTCTGATATGACGTGGCCAAATTTTAGATTTTGATACGAGCCCTTTCAAAAAAGGCAATTTTTGTTTCTTTTTTTTATTCATTTGAGGTTTATTCTAAAGTATTTTTTACGTTATAAGTACTTCGACTATTTTTAACCAGTGAGTTTCGCATTTTTTTTTTCATTCAACTTTGTTCGATACTAAAGTTTATCGTTCGTCCGCGCACACTTTATCCAGAGGACTTGATCGTTCCCCTCCTCCTTCCATTATTTCTATTTATTTCAACATTCCTAGTATACGAGGAATCTATGATCAGATATTTATCATAGTAAATTTGAGCAATGTTGCAGGCTACCCGTAGGTTATTGCGTTTCTTTGAACCTACCATGGCGCTGAACGATCAAAGGGTCAAAAGAGACCTTTTTTTAGTTTTTTTTTTAATTTTTAAAAAAATTCTTCAATTTTCTCGATGTAAACTGAGCTCGTTGTAATTGTGCACTTGTTGCAATTTTTGTTGATGTTTCATTGCGAGGTTTATTTTTTTTTTTTGCAAAATTGCACTGATTAAGACTTACGAGAAGCCTGCAAAACCTGTGACCTTGCGCGCGCAACAGGATTTTTAAAAAAAAATTGTAAGCCTGTACGTCGTTGTACGATAGCCGTTGACCGATAATTATCTGATTGCCGTTACGGGTTCTCGGTGCAATTTGTATGAATGTTTTCACTTGAAATTGTCCATTATATTTTACCATTTCACCTACCAAAAACACGCAATAGAAAGAAAGCATGTGCGAAGGCTCAAAATGCAGCTACTGTATATAATAAAAATATGTTTAAGATGCATTTATAGTGTGAAAATGGGAAAGTGCAATGGAGGACTGGTGACGCTAATAAATTCTGTACACGCTAGGCGGGTTCAAAACGAAACTGACAATGAGTCCTTGATGTGTATAGCGTTGAGAAAGTAATTTTCTCCTCTCAATATGATGTTTACATAGCGAAAAAAAAAACCTTAAAATATTGTAACCCGTCTCTGAATAGCAAACTAACGTGCCATAATGACATCATGCCAATCATACCGATAATTTTATTATTAGATTGCCGTCTCTCTGTCTGCGTTACAAATGTATGAAAAAACAAATGGATTGCGAAGCCTTTCATAGAGTTTAAGACACTCAAGTCTTAGTTGTATTTTTACGTTTCACAAACGATCTATTGTGTTTTGTAGTATTTTTTATTGACTTTTTAATTCAATGCGTAGCCGCGCATCGACTTATTATTTGTACTAATGTGTACAGCCAACAAATAAGACTAATTAACGCACGTATAGGAAAAGAATTTATTTTTAAGTGACAACAGTTTTATAGAAGTTTTTGAAAGGCCTTAAAAAGTATGCATGTTACTTTTGCTAGCATTTTCGATTGATGGTCTCTACTTACACTTACATTTTCGCCATTTCGTTTGTTTTTAGTAGCTCCTTTTGTCAATTCAAAGTTTGTTGTTGACTTCCCAGTGACATTTTTTTTTCTTCAAATTCAAAGTAATTTCACTATAGTCCTGGGATCTCAGTCGCATCTGATAAACTTACGTCTTGTCAAAGATAGAAAATTAGTTTCATTTCGCTACGTGTTTCTTGCATTTTCTTTGCGATTCATTAACAACATTTTGGCATTCACAAAATTATAAAAGTGTGATACCCAGAAAATCATAAAAATACCAGAGAAGAAAAGAAGAAGGGCCCGACACGAAGATCGATATTTCCTTAAGTAATCGATATTGACAATCGTGATTTTTAAAAAGAAAGAGCGAATATAAGGCGATTATATAGTCTTCCATTTTACTTTATTTTATTTGTTAATTAAGGTGTACGTATAAGAACACAATGATGCCGGGCCCTTGCTCTTTTCTTTCTTTATCAATTCACCATTACAACATCGAACTTTAGACTCGAGACTGAAGAAGCAAACGCGTAAAGAATAATAGTCTTCATAAGAAAATACACGAGCTTTTAAAATGAGAAATCGTTGTACGTAACTTCTATATACGTAATTAAAAGTAAAACTGTAAACAAAAAGAAGTGATTATTTGAAAACAGTAAGAGGTTTTAAAAAAAAGTTCTCATAATGGCGTTGTATCTCAGTTGGAGTGCAGCGAAGACAAAAAGAAATGAAATAGAGATAAAGAATGCGGGAATGAAAAAGGTGGAGGGCGGCAAACAAAAGAGAGGCAAGAAGAGCGTAATCGTAAATAAAAAAAAATGTACCAATATAAAATGTATGTCTGTGTGTATATGAAGTTGCCGTTGCAGCGAGAAGTAACGAGCGCGTGCCAACAGCATCTGTGCGGTGGCCTACTTAACGAAATAAATGTACCGAGAAGCGAGATTTTCTTTTTGTTTAATTTTAGTTTTATGTTTTTTGGCCATTGCGGGAGGTGCGAGTTTTATAGTGACAAATCGCGAGAGTAAGTGGCAAGGGGCGCTCATTGTTTCCTCCATTATAAAGTGTAACTTTGTAATAATTCGACCGAATCGAGGGAGATGTTTTTATAACGAGCGTGTGACCCGATATGGAGCAAAAGTGAAAGAAAAAAGGAAAAAGATTTAAAAAGTACGTGTGCGTTGATAGAGGGAAATAAATCTAAATGAATAATAAGTAAAAAAAAAAGAAAAGAAAAATAATAATGATAAATGGAAAGGAGAAAAGAGAGCGAGCCTTGCGTAGTTAGGGAGAAGTTAAGGAGGCGGCGTGATAGAAAATGAAAAAAAAAAAGAATCGCGCGCCTGAAAACGAGCCGATGCGGCTGATCGAATAGGTCGCGTCTCGCTTTTGGGCGCGCTTGTATTATATGTAAAGTATGCCCGACAGTTCGGCTGCGCTGTACAGTGTTTTCTAAGTATCTAGTTCATAGCATGTAATTGAGACATTGTATTTACGCTAATAAGTGATCTGTATCAAATTCATTCTCGTATAGCTTGTACTCCTACTCATGTAGATGCTAAAAGTGATTTGTGTCATAAAACTATAAATAAAATTAGCAATTTGAGAAGGTTTTCGCTGTCGATCAGTCAATGACCAACCCTTTATTAGCGCGGCAGCAATGACAGATCGAAAAAGTGCAGCTCCTCGATGCGCAGGGCGTTGAGGGTGTAGAGGGCGGGCTGCCGGAAGCCGCCAACGCCGACCACGGCCCTCGCCAGCGCCGGCAGCCCGTCGCAGCGCAGCAGGCAGGCGCAGGAGCGCGCGTTCCGGTCGCTCGGGTCGAGCAGGTAGAACTTGCGCGAGTGGCGCGCCACGGCCAGCGCCAGGCCCGAGGTGTGCAGGATGCCCCCCGCGTGGCCGCTGTCCCCGCGGAAGAACAGCTCGAGCGCCCGCAGCAGGTCGCCCTCGAGGCTGAGGCCGGCGGCCAGGCCCTCCTCGAGGCGCAGCCGCGCGCGCAGCTCGCCCAGCGCCAGCAGCCGCGGCAGCTCGGCGGGCGCCAGGTTCCG
>JAWWMK010000032.1:12548530-12558800 GCA_035047105.1 Galeopsomyia nigrocyanea | reverse complement strand
GTATTAGTTACCGCGAAAATCGCAAAATTTGTCATTACTTTTAGAACTTCAGGAGAGAATAAAAAAAATAGCTATTTGTCTATGATGTGGGCACATTTTTTTTTCGATTCTACACACCAAACAGTTTGTAAAAATGGCTTCCGATGGTGCGTGCCCCTAATATGAAAATTCGGACAAACGGTGCCGAATTATGGCAGTTTTTTGTGGAATTGCTCACATAGGTAAACTGATAGTGATAGCAAAAAAAAATGTATATACGTGAGGTAGAGCATGGGTAACGACCTACCTTACATCACCCCCAACGCAAGACAAATTGTCTGGCATTGGATTAATGTGCATAGAACCATGGATCGAGTTATTCGCCGCTGACTGAGAGTTAGCGCCCGCAGAAGTTGGAGGCACGGGGCTTTGATAGCTCCGCGACATCTGCTGCTGCTGCTGTTGTTGCTGCTGCTGCTGTTGGGTTTGTTGTTGCTGATGATTGGACATGGCACTGAGAGGTCCACCTGGAGTTGGCGGAGCCGATCTGCTGCTGGGCAGTCCACCTGGTGGTAGAGGTGGTGACTTTGTACTGCGAGGCGAACTATTTGGCGTCGACCTTGGTGATGCTTGGTGTATCTGCAAATCATTAATTCCTTGCGTATTTGATCGTCCCAAACCACTCATTTTAATGGCAATGTACTCCTCGTTTATGCGGTATAGAAACATTTCTTTACCATTCGTACTGATTGTGAGAGTTACTCTATCGATATATTTTTGTTTTCAGCTATAAAAAAAATTACATAGAACTTATATGAACCTTGAGCATTTTCATGAGTCCCTCGAGTTGAACCATAAGCTGTCTTCGAGAATCTTGCAACGTTGCCAAATGACTTTCTAATTCGTCTTTCCGCTGACGCAAAGCTCGTAGCTCCGACATGAGAGCTGGATTCTCCAAGCCGGCGGCTTCGATTTCCTGCTGTCGCCTAGGGAAAAAGTATATCGTTTAGTTCAAGAAATCACTTTCAAAAATGAATGAAGCGGTGTATGTCTGTGTATGAATTATGTTTGTTGGCTATACTAATGCGTTAGAGGTTAAATGTTAATATTTAAAATTTAACGGATTGGCACTAAACTGCCCTTGGCTGTCAAAATTGATGCAATTTATTACGAACAAGATAAACTCCATACAATAGTCAAAATCTGATAATCACTGGTTTATTTTTACACTTTCAAGTCTTTGATCATAATTGAAGAGATAAATTACATGTTTCCTGTTGATAAAACAAATAATTTATCAATGTGTAGCAGTGTTTTTAGCATCTAACGTCTATATATTTTATATCTATGCAACCAAGGATACATGAAGCCAAACGGAAAATTTAGAATAACATGCGTGACTCTAGGATGGTCTGAAAGGATGACGACGAGGTTCAGGCTCGATATAAAGGAATTCAAACGACACAGGTATACCTTAACCTTGTGATCTCGCGCATAATTTCTTTATTTTTAGCTTCAAGCTGAGAAATAAGTTCTCGTTGAGCCCTTGACGCGTCCAATGATGCCAGGTTAGCGTCCGATGGAGCACGACTCTGTTTGTCGATGAAAAAAAAACATATATACATATATTGAATGTACACATTACGAGCGTTAAGTTAATCATTGAAAAGCGAATACTCACGGCTTGTTCAATCTGTGACAGTCTAGACGATGCGCGAGGCTGTTAAAAGAATCGAAACAATATAGTTAACTAGGCTGCATAACTAGGTGTGCTGTTATTGAGCTCATTAACAACTTACTACTGTTCTTGCTTCTTGTGACAAGCGCTGCGCGTACATTGCTATCAATTTGTGTTCATCGTCGAGTCGCGAACTATCCATGCTAAAAATATAATCCGTTCATTTACTTTCTTATAAAATATCATTCTATCGATTTGCAAGTAAGTTATTACCTTCTTAAAGTTGAACGACTATCCAAAGAGCCGGAATCGAATGGTCCCATAAATCCTGGATCAGGAAATCCATTATGTGAAGGTAGGGGAGATGGTGGGCTGCAGAAAAAAAATGCAAGTATTCGCACAGCTAAGTTTAAATGTTCAATGTTCTAAATGAGTCTTTGATATTAAAGATCTTACACAATGTGAGAAAGATCCAAAGTCTTTTCGGGTTGCTCTGGAAATCTCGGTAGATTATTCCTTCCTTTATCCGGAACACACCTGAAGCTTTTCCTCAACGAATGACCAATCTGTTTACTTGGTGACTTCTGTTTGAGAATACATTTTTGAATTAGACTATCAGAATTACAACACTCAATCTTTACGCCTCTTCAGTTGTTCAACAAAAACTTACAAAACTACTGTATTCCCGAGTATCGTGGTCGTTGTTGTGCGTCCCAGAAACCTTTCCCCGCCAAAAGCAATCCTGGCAGAGTTGATATGAATGACATTTTTGACAACGATACCTGAACCCTGTAAAGTTATCTTTGTGACACGCGTCACACGTAATAGGATGCGTAACTGAAAGAAGGCAATACAATAGATGAATAACTGATTGACAAATAACTTGTTTTGAAATAAATTTTCGCCCTGACGGACAAAACACGATTGTTTACCAGACTCGACAGCGGCCATCCTGTGGTACAAGGGCAGCCAAATTAAACAATGTGGACCAGGTTCCGACATCAATGTGTCCAAAAAATCGTTCACGGTAATTTTAGCATTCTGAAATGGAAAAAAATAAAAAAATAATAACGGTTTTCGAGCAATTATTGGAAAAAAAGGAAGACAGTGGAAGCGTACCGTTGGAAAGATCATACTTGCCAGACCATCAGAGTAGCCAAAAGTAGGGGACTCATAAACTGCTGCTGGCAGTGCCAAAACCTCTTTCAGGTACTCGGAAAATTTCCAGTGAATCATGTGTCCATTACCATCCGATAATTGCGAGAAAATATCTGCAAGTGAGAGGGGGGGGGGGGGGCACGAAGTGAGTTAGGGAAAAAACGAGAGGTTACTTTTGATCAAAGTCATTTGAACTTACAACGAAATTTGTCCATGAGCTTGCCGGCGCAGAGAGTGGCTAAGGCAACTTTCACGGAAAACACCAAAATCTTGTTGTTCTCTCTGGAAGCAGTGGAAAAGCAAAGGTTAGCAATTGCGACAGGTGAAAGAGAAATTGAATGAATGAATGAAAGTACCCGTTGGTGTAGGCGGCCAACAGCCAGTTCATGAGCAAAGCGGTGGTGGCGTCGACTTTGGCCTGCTGCGAGAGCGGCACTCTCTTGTTGAGCGCGTGGAAGAGGGACGACAGCAGCGTCTCGAGCCGCGACACGCTCAACGTGCTCGAAGGCTCCAGGGTATTCAGACTGTTCTCCCGAAAAGCCTCGATCACGTTCCATATGTCCACATTGTGCACTGTTCATTCGAATCAAAAGCCCAATTATGCATTGTCAATCTCTCGACAATTGCGCCTCGTCGTCGCAGCGTGTATTAAGGCCGGGACGAACTTTCAATGGGCGCTACTCGACAAACTTACGATTGACTTTCTTCTGAATGAAACGCAGCTTGCAGGCGGTCCGATAAGAGGCGAATCGGATGCTGTCGAAATTCTGCTGTCGCATTTCCTGGAGCAATTGCAGCCGACTCGCCTCGCCGGTAGCGCTGCCTCCGGCGATGCTGCTCCCGCTGCAGCTGCCGGCGCTTGAGCCGCCTGTCCCGGTGCCTTCGTCGGCCATGTTCACTGCAACCAGGATCATTCGTTTTTTTTTCTTTTGTTAGTTTAACGACAAGTCACGTAACAATTTGACAATTTTCTTTTCAAGAATCCACGCTTTAAAAATGCTACGACCAACTGTACTCTCGTATACGACGAGGCAGAGATGAACAGTGAAAAAGCAAGAGAGTGCACGTGAATGCGCGTTGCAGGCAGTTGCTTTCGAGAAATGTTCAAAGAAATGGTTTTTGCGCGCAGCGCGACAAAACCTCGGCACGGTGCATAGACACTGCACGCTTTTGCTTTCAACGAACGGCAGCTTTTGTTGGAAACGACTATATGCATGCTGTTAGTTGGTGTACGAGAAAAGCATATGCCTGATTTGGCAAGTATCCCTCTCTTTTCGCGTATGATACAAATATTATTCCATCGTTTATTTTTCTAACGAGTGTAAACAGACTTTTATCGTTGTTTTAGTATAGCATATAATAATTAGTTATACTAATGATTGTATACCTAAAACTTCTATTTCATGATTACTTATACGACAATTTTCAGCGGGCGGTAGTAAAATAACATTTTTCATTCGAGTAATGTAAACCTTTTTAAGTTATTACATTACGATTGATCAACAATTTAAAAAATCTCTTATTAAAATATTGCAATAGTAAAAAAAACTAATCTCAATATGTAGACAATGTGATAATTTATCAGTTTAAAATTAACATATCATTGGTGGACATTTATTAAAAATGTTCTTAATTCAACAAGCCCCTCAAATTAACTGTGAATTTCAAATAATAACGAGATTTTGAGGTCAAGATTAGTCTCCCTATAAATGGTAGACGTGATTCGCAATAATAGATGACGTTAGATAAGCTTTAAAAGCAGATAAATCATACTCCGTTAATTCTGCAGATGAAAACCAATTAAATCTCGAAACTTTCTTAATGCCCCCTCCCTCGCAGCAGCTATATACGATATCTCTGCAATATACCCGTATTATGTAGTTCGTCAAACCTGGCCCTTCAAGTATTGGCATTTTTTAAAGCGCGTGTACGTACGTGAAGTTTTGACAGACTACTTTGACAGTGTGCGATGACTAAACCAACAAGCGTATTAACGTGGGCGCATATTTGTAAGAGAAAAACACAGGGCTATAAAAAAGTAAAATGGTTACAAAAAAAAGTTATGACGGAAAAGTGCAAGATACGCGACGAGGCAACAAGTAAAAAAGAAGAGAAGACAACCAAAAAAAAAATGCCCACGGCTGTAGGTCGCACGATTCGCATTTCGAAGCTCGCTTGAATTTTCGCAGCTTTTGCTTATTCCGAGTACGAATGTGTGTATGTGTATGTGCACGAGGTGCGAAAGTACAGATTGTAAGCAGTAAGTCTAAGTATATTTAGAAATTGAGCACGTTCGTGTCTCTGGGCTAAGATTATGAATACCATTGAGGTTAACACTTTGTATTGTGATTAGTCTTTGATCGAAATCGAACATTAAATTTATCATATTGTAGATGCATTTGAATATCTGCAATGTCTGTACAGCAGTTGGTTTGCAGCGAATTAGCCGCAGATTTTGCGATATCTCGACAATGGCAATTTATATTGAGAGGGTTCAAAAGTCAACTACACGGGATTTCTAATTGTAACGATTATAGGAATGAATGAAGACACTGCTTCTGTATTGATTATTTGCCCACTTGCCGAATTGTTAGCATAGCCTTCGGAAATTTGCGAAAATAATTTCTGATTAAATTTCCCGTGCGAAAATTTTAACAAACAATTGATTAACCCATAGATGAAAATTGCAATGTTTGGCTTTGATAATTGATCAATTGAAGGACTATCAAGACAATTGTTTAATAGCATTCTCCATTGATGAATATTATTCTTCCATTTGTAATGTTTTGTTAAACGTTCAAGAAAACGTTCAAGGATGGAAGTGCGCATGGACAGGAGAATATGAAGCAAGAGGATATGAATGGACCGAGTAAATCAAATACTAGGACGAGTACAATAAGGAAGGTCAATGCAGAAATATAAATATATTAATGTAATGCACGGAGTGTCTATGAGCGACAGAAAAACGTATAAGTGACAGATGAAGAGCTGGCCTGTAATGAAAAAGAGAGACGAACGAAGGGATAGGGAAAAAGACGCGAGGTGTACAGTCGTTAGTTGGAAAGCTGGCAAAAGTAATTGAAGCATGCAGATGGTATAATTGTGCAGAAAAAGAAAAGCTGGAGCCCAAACACGCGGCAGGTAAGGCATATAAGCTAGGAGAAGAAGTTTAAGGGAGCAGCGAGTGAGCGAGCGGCGGCGGCGAAACTAGTCGGTGATACTACCTAGCTAGGTACCTACTACGGGGAGGACGGGGAGTTGAATCAATACAATAAGTGGGGCGGGTGGAGGCGAGTCGTCGCCGCTACCGCCTCACCCCTATATTTTGCAGCTATAGGCCAGCCAAAGCTCAGTCGTACACAGCCCCGCCAGTCGTAGCGAACAACCCCAGCGCGCAACTTCAACGCTCCAACTCGAATTATTGTCCAATTTCACAGCAGCTAGCTCAGCGACTTACGATAATTGTCAATCACGCTATTATAATATGCGCCGAATAATATTACTACCAACACCGTTTCCCAGGCTTTATACTATTCGACCTCGACTATATACATCCTTATTTTTTAGATTTTTCTTCGAGTATAGTCCAGCGTTATCGCAAGCTTTTCATTTTATCCCCTAGTGATCGAATCCCTCCACCGCAACTTTATCACCCTATATAGCTTCTCTGAGCTATTATAATATTCTATCGATTGATTTCCGTCATCAATCCTGAGAGTTCGGATCCTTATCCGATATTCATAGCACGCTCAAATAATAAAGCACATTGCCGCTGAAGTATCAATCACTTACAAAAAAGTTCCACGCAGTCATTTACAAAAAATTAAAAACTCGATTACTTGTTTATTTATTTACAAAATAATATTTTCTTTCAAATGCAAACAAAAATGGCAGTTGGGAAACGGCATATTTTCTTCGTTTACTGATGTATCGTTTAAGGTGTTGTAGAAATTCTGATATAGATCTTAATGACAAGCATTTGAGATTTTATTGCTTGAAAACGGGTCCACGACTCTTTCGACAACTGATCTACATAATAAGTTTTTTCAATCTACTATGATGATATTTGTGATATGAATAAGAAATTCATTTGTTTCGGAAAACCATTCGTTTAAAAAAAAAAATTGAATAGAACGACTTTGTTATCATGTACTATTACGCTCTAGTATGATAGCCGATAAAAGATTATGTTACTCGATAAAAACCAGAACAATTACTGGTTAATCAAAAAAAAAATAGTTGGCGCCCCATCATTGTGTCGCAACATGCGTTCATGTATTTTTCACTAATTTGCAAATTCAATCGACTAATTATTACTCCAAAGAACAGATAATAATAAATAAGGTTAATTTATATCTAAATATACTTATAACTTATGTTACGAGTAATTTCAAAGATTAATAAAACTCAGCGTAAAATTTGTTCAAGAAGTTAATGTTTTGCTCGAGTTTATTCCTAAATTGCATATTTTACAGTAAAACGAAACTACAGAGAAATTTAGCAAATTATCATATCATGATGAATAAAATAATATTTAATTGCTAAGTATTTTGTAAGAAAGATAATGTTGTGGCTTCTAATATCGCAATTGTAAAACGTCTATTATACACAAACATCATGCGCGAGCTTTCATTGCATCGGTGTTCAATCGTTTGGCAATCAACTCATGAATATTATTATAATGAACAATACTTGATCAGACTTAATGCGACAAGTTTTTAATCTACTAGTTGAGTAAGCATAATTAACCAACTGACTGTAAGCATAATTAACAATTTACGTAATCGTTGAATTTTTTGTATATTGACGTATCGCTCATTTTTGTTTTTTTTTATTTGCAATAGAATAAAGCACTATAAGTGGATAAAATGAACGAAATGCGATAACTTGACGAGATGCTTTCCAAGTAATGACTAATGCATTGAGCCATGAGAATAGCGGTATGCTGACCGAGGTTGTTGTTAAAGGTTTGTATTGTCAAACTGGAGAAAAGAATTTAAGATGGGTGTGTAAGCAGATAGGTAGGGGAAGTGAAAGAATGGAGAGCTTAACTGATGATATACGTAGACAAGTTTACATTATACGTAGACAAGTTTACATTGAATCTACAGTTTTGCGAACGAAAGAAAAAAAAGATTGTGTTGCGAGGTTTGGGGATGTTGAACAGCAGATATGATGAAGAAAAGGTGGGACGATGAGGGGTGACTGAAGGGGGTTGCAGGGGGTTAGGTAACATATAAAGCAGGGGTATTGAGAATCCGGACTCGTAGAGAGGAAGAAAGAGAGCAAAACAAGATCCGGCAGCGTGCAGTGTGTATTGCGGTTTCGATTGAAGGTGCGCGCGCCAAACGTGCAATTTACCGGCATAGCGCAACCTTAAATTTGCCAGCTCGCAGATCTAGCTGTATATATGTACTAGTACTATTACTACTACATTTACCGCAACTACTAGTAGCCAAGAGCGAAAGAGAGAAATGTATGGACGTGTATTCACCTAGCTTACCCTGATGCACCTGTGTGCTGATGTACTTACTTCGCAGTCAACTAATATTTGTTTTCGCGTTGAAAGCGTTCAGTTTGATACGAATAGCAACAAAGGTTGCAAGGACGTTGAGTAAAGTAGTAAACGGTGATGAAGGCAATCAGCATAGTAGCGCGCACGAGAGCGCGCAATAGCTGGGCGTGTACGAGAGCATGTGTGCGAGTAAGAAGCACAAATAGTCAATCAGAGAGAGAGAGAGAGAGAGAGAGAGAGAGAGAGAGAGAGGGAGAGAGAGAGAGAGAGAGAGAGAGAGAGAGGGAGAGAGAGAGAGAGGAAGAGAGAGAGAGAGAGAGAGAGAGAGAAGGAAAGGTGTCAATGAAGATGCGTTGCATGGTATAGATATAATATGTAGGTATAGGTAGCGCGCTCTCGGTCCTGCATGATACTGGGGATTTAATTGAAAAGCTTGGGAGCTGGCCAGCTTGTTCATCCCGGGATGGCCAATCGACGGAGAACTAATTGCATGGGTGTTATTACCTGGGCTCGAGGCTGTGGTTACTACTCGCGAATCCACCGACCTCACTGATCACTGGCCACTATACACACCTCACAGAATAAATAAGCACCGAGCGCATCACACATACACCCGTCTTTCCGTCGCGGCCATCACTGCCCGCCGCCGTGCTTTCCTTTCCCTGTCGCCGCCACCGCCCGCTGCTTGCTGCGGCCAATGCTGCTGCTCCAGTCCAATTTCTGTCCAATCCAATCTCCAATTCGCTCGCTCGGGCTCGGGCCTTTCCCGCTAATACCGCCAGATGCCGCTCATCATCAGCTTTCGTGAGTTGAACTGCTGACACTACTGTACCGGCCTGCGAATTTCGGATAATTTACAAAATTTCTACGAATTGTAGCCTCCTTACTGCTGTTTTTACACACCAACATACCATCCACGTGTTTGAAAATTTCTTACACTTCTTTATTTTCCTTTGCTGCTTCTTTATTTCCTTAAAGACTATTCCCGAAATAGAATTTTGGTCAACAATTTTATTTTAAATTTGAATTATTTTTGCACTTAATTATTGAGTCTGCAGCTTTGTTTAAAACAAAACATATCGTTAATGGTGTAATTACGTTTGAAGTATAATTTTTTACCTAAAAAATTGTGTACATCTTCTATGGCGTCCTGTTCAGTACAAGGTCATTTTGAAGCTTCTATATATATAGGGTTTCTTTCGTTACCGCCTTTTTTTTGTAGGAACGAACATTAAATTTTGTTAACATTCAGATAGTCACTCCGTTTGCCTAAGTTCATTAAACTCAAAAATGCGCAGAAAAATTAAAACAAAAAATTATAATTATACAGGAGTTTAATGAATATTTTATTCTCTCAATTTTGATTTTTGAATAGACGATTGATTTTACCTAGGAGATTACACTGAAATAGAATAATTAGATGCATTTCAACTTGAAAAACAATAAATCACATAAATACAATAGATGGGTCGACTCATAGCTTACGAAATGAAAATTGATTTCAAGATGAATTATAATTCTCATTCTAACTATATTTATTATAAATTACTCTGAATAAATAAGTATCTCTTCATTCAATTTCTATACTTGAAAAAATGGTTAATCATATAGAACATCTACTATTAACATAATGATCCTTTATTTAAAATTTTAGCCAGTTAACCATTTTTTATTATTTATTATTTTGAAAAATATTTGATAAATATTGTACAAAATGTTAAAATTATTACCAAAAACATCAAAAAAATTTCCGATCCTGCCAGGATTCGAACCTGGAATCTTCTGATCCGTAGTCAGACGCGTTATCCGTTGCGCCACAGGACCGCCCGATTGGAAAGTGAAAACAGGCGGTCTGGCCAAGTGGCTTGGGCCTGAACAGGGAACTTGATCAAGCCCTGGTCAGGAGAATAACGGGGCAATGATCCATCCCACAGCTGGCC
>JAWWMK010000032.1:12536340-12548430 GCA_035047105.1 Galeopsomyia nigrocyanea | reverse complement strand
TCTATATAATCGAAATGTTCTTCGTTAACGAGTAGGCTGCAGTCGGAAAATTTGTCATGACTCGATCGGGGAGATGGTTGTGTCCCCACAGGTTATAGGTAGGTAGGTTGTGTGTTGGTTTGAATTTGGAACTGAATCCATATAGTGATAAAATCAATTTATAATTTCCTTATGCAAAACTTTGTAATTATTAGAATTGATGACATGCAAAAGAAATTGTATTAATGTTATTACTGGAGAAGGCGTAGTAATAAGAAATTGAACACGTTATTTATGAAACCTTAATTTATTAGCGATAGTGTATAATTATAAATCGTATCAACTTACATTCATGTTAAAATAAATAAGGCAGTGTATATGCATCTTTTGTGATAGTATGCTTCTTCCTCATTTCTGTTCTGGCCTTGGAAATATTTTCATTTTATTTCATTATTTGTACAAATACGCAAAACTATCACTTATTAAATTAAATAATTATAAAAAGCGAATCGAAAATATATGAAACAAACGAGCGATTTATCGAACGTCATGTAAATCACATATTATTTGTCTAGGAATTCTACCTCAAGCAGATTCTCATCGACGTCTTTAAGAGACATTTAACAAAATTAGTTGATAATTTAAACCCGGTCGGATCACATTTGTCATAAAAAGTTCAACGATGATTTCAAATTATGTATGACCTACTATTATCGAATCGGCAGTATTGATGGTGGAAGCCCTTTGCCTATCTCAGTTAAAGAAGCTTTTTACCCATAATTCTTTTTTATTTACTTTTTGATTAAATACAGTCCATTTAATACTGAAGACTTTGAAATTCCTATCTTTGTTTTCCAAATTATTAAGGTGTACAATTTTAGCATAATATTACTGTTAGATGCATGTAGTGCAATCAGTAGTTAGTTATAAATTATATGGTAGTTTAAAGACAGATAAAAGCTTCTTTTGAAAGGTTACCTAACATTTCATTTTTGACATTGTAACTTTACATCGATAAATTATAACAAATATTTTCGATTTGCGTCACATGACCCCATTCCATTGCCTATTGAGTAACAATAAAATAAATAGAGTCAATTTACAGAATGTTTATGTGACTCATTTGAGGATTATTTATGTCAAATAAATCGAGCACGTTTGAATATGTTATGGTTAGAAAAAACACATTGGCTTCACAGTGTATAACAACGAATTTACAATACAAAAAACAAAAAATGTCTTGAATTGATTTGATTAGGTTACACTGACAGACAAAAACCCTCCACCTGTTTCTTAAATTTATGTATCACGTCTGTAAGTAATGTAACAAACCTCACTTGATCGTGCTTTAAACGACTCTTCATTTTCACAGAAAATTTGGAAGTCGTAACAACTTTAAAAAAATTTAATTAGCGATTGTAAATCGCGTATCGATTAAGTATGATAAAATAAGTTTATTGAACTTTCTTATATTTTGATGTTGAAAGCTAAAATAATCTAGTAGCTTTATGAGTATCTGTTTCGTTGGTTGCGGATAAGTCTATCGTTTTCCACAGTATTATGTTTCTCAAATTGTTTTACGTCTTGTAGTAAATCCTGCAAAAAACAAGGTGATCATCAGTCACAAATGTTCGTACACGCAAAAATATTCGTTTTCAGTTTATTTACCTTTGGCAGTGTCTTCCTATCATGGGTGCGAGAATATTGGCCAACGCGTCGACTTAATTGTACGTAAATATCGCACAATAACTCGATGGGGAAATTTTCAGTAGCTTTGACTGTGTACAAGAGTACATTGTCTAATTCTGCTCTGTCAATCAGTATTTTGTTGCATTCTTCGGGGTTATTTGATTGACTAGAATCACTATCGTGGACAAAGGAAAGTTCATCGATTTCCTGATCTTCCGGTTTCATCGAAGATCGAGAGCTTTTTTCTTCCTGTTTATCGTCTCTGACAGTCACATCCATACTCTCGCCATCATTTGAATTCTTTTTCTCGGCTGTCTTATTATCAGTTGCTGCATCCAAATGATTCTGATGATTTTCTTTCGTTGATTCATTTTGCGAATCATTTTCTGTATCGGTATTATCAAACATCATGGGTACATGGCCGTTGAGAACACCCTGAGCCTCTGTTTCAAATTCTTGAAATTTATCCAAATCGACACTTTGTCCAGAAGCATCGGCCGAAGTTGGCTTTTCCTTACTATTGTCGTTATGAACGCTGTCATCAAATGAAATCTTCTTTTTCTTATGTGGTTTCTTAACATAACCGCGTGCCCAAGCAGGAATTTTACGTTTTCTGGAACTTGATAATCTTTTGCCGTTGACCACTATGGCATTATTCGCAGGAGTGTCTCTTTTGTCGCTCTTATCTGTATTTTGAGTAGAATCAGCCTTACAATTCTCTTTTTTATTTACATTATTGCTTTGCTTATGTTTAGTCCTACGATTTTTTGATATTTCTCTACATTTGTCTTCGAAGTCTGAATCCAGCTCAGCTTTTATCAAAGCATAAGCATTATCACGCAGTGAACAAGCTCTGTGTCTAATTAATTTATCGGCAGGATCTCTGCAAAATAATAATTCAATCAATATGTTGATTTAGATAGTTCAGAAGGATGCTGTCAATTAGCAAATTTTACTAAAAAAAAGTGGTCTTCAATAAACGTTTTCGTACATAATAATAGATATTGTCATAGATGACGTAAAACAAATGCGATTCAATCGAAAACCACTTTATAACTACAGAGCAGCAACAACATCAACAGCAAAACAGAATAATAATCATGACAACGACAACGGTTAAACTGGAAAGACTCAACTACCTCTTCATTATTCCAAGGGAGGGCCTATCACGCAAGCTGACATGGAAATACAACATGAACATCAGTACCAATATATCATTGTGAACTAGAGTGTTTTTACATATTATATTTATGTAGATGCATGAAAGGTGGAAAATTGTGCTTAAGTTCATCGTCATTTCAATAAAAAAAAAAGCAACTTCTGTTTAGAAAATTTGTTTTAACAAAATAAATAATTTTGGATATTGATTTAAAAAAATATCTTATTGATTAGAAGAAAGGTTTACTAGTAATTCTAACTGATTTAACTCCCAAATAGAATGCTGTGTAGGGATTAAATATTGCTTATGAAATTGTTTTACAAATATTTACATTTACAATAGAATGTTCAATGAAAAATAATTCTATACTCTTACCTATCTGGATTATATTCCAAAGCATTACGGCATATAAGATCAATGTCATTTAGAAAATCTCGAGCACATAAGTAACAATGCATATCGATTTTTGTCATCATTGTTTCAAGATCCATGGGTTGTGCAATAATATCGTTATAGTCTGGAACTTCTTCTGTGTCTACTGGTTTGGTGAACATGAAAAATCTAAAAACAAAAAGCGAAATTACAACTGGAAGAACTCTTCAAATTAACTATAAAACTTACTGTCTGTTTCTTGCCAATTTTGCACAAATTTCTCTCAAGAAAATTCTCAATTCTCTCAATGATATTTCTTCTTTCTCAAACAATACTTTTCTTTCTTCTTCGGTAAGCTTCTTTGGCTCAGGGTCTGGAGCAAGTGGCAATTCTTCAAGTTCTTCAGCAGTTTTTTTCTTGACATAAGGAGATTGAAGGCTTTGGGTAGTGAAAATTGACTTGAAGAATTTCGTTCTTTGTTCTTCCGTTGCACGATTTATTGAGAAAATTTCTCCTCTAAGGGTACTAAATAAGTTTTTGAGTTGATCGGGTAATTCTTCGTAAGTAGCTTCAGTAGTGGAAAGTATTAAAATTGGTAAAGATGGATCAAGTGCAGCAATACGGCAAAGGAAAACAGCTTTAACTGTTTCTGGTACTAAAGGCCACCATTGATCAATTGATGATATATAAATAATGGACGGTATATTTCTAGACGCCTCATTGAATACCTATAAAACGTTTAAGAAATTGTTTAATTTTAAAAATAAAAACTAAATTTGTAAATCGTATTCACAGTTCTATTTTTAAGGATTATAAATTAGTAAAGTAACCTCTGTTAATAGTTTGCTTACCTGCACGCAAGTTTCTTCTGGAGACCTTGCGCTTTCGGCGAATAAAGTACTGACGTTCAAACTATGTACAGGAAGATGTTCCATATGATAAATAACAGCTTTTGCTAACTGCGGAGCTTGATTTTTGGCCATATTACCACTAGTAATTAAAATTCGGGGACGATGAACACCATTTGTTACTTTTAACCTGAAGCAGTATTTATTATGTAATTTATACATAAAATGTCATGTTTCAATACAATTAATTTACGTACTTTGCAAGCGTTTGGTTGATACCCTGTGGGAATATCTTCTTTACTGTGACAAGGAGTTCCTGTAGTGACACATCCAAAAGAGGTTCTATAAATGCTGCCAATCTTTTACCGACACATGGAGCTGCACGGTGCGATGCTGGGACAAGGAGTGAGCTAGCTTTAACAAAATCAGTTTTTTTCACTTCAACTCGTTCTGGATTGAGTAACAGTCGATTCTTAGTCAAATAAATTTGAGGATATGTTCGCTTTAATCCTTGTATCACAGCTTCAGTGCAGAGTGCTTTCAAGTCTGATCCGCAATAGCCAGTGGCTTGATCAGCTAATGCTTGCAACAGATGATCTGGTGGCGGATTTTTCCATTTCTTGATGTGAATTTTCAAGATTTCTAATCTTTCTTTCATTGCTGGAAGTGGAAAATATAATTCTCTATCAAATCGGCCGGGTCTTCGTAATGCCGGATCTATGGCATCTATTCGATTTGTTGCTCCAATGACAATGACCTATTTTCATGAACATTTATTATAATTTGTATCATAAATTATAAAGTAGTATTAAGATTTGACAACTTACCTCTCCTCTGTCACTGAGACCATCCATTAATGCTAAGAGTGTAGAAACAATACTGGCATGAATTTGATCTTGTTTGGTGCTCCTTACTGGTGCCAAGCCATCGATTTCATCAAAAAATATAATGGAAGGTTTCATTTGTTGCGCTTGCTCGAATAATAATCTCAACTGGCGTTCAGATTCCCCGACCCACTTTGTTAAACAATCTGCTCCTTTACGCATGAAAAATGATACTTTTCTGCTACCCTTGCTGCACTCATTTGCTAATGCTCTTGCTATCAAAGTTTTGCCAGTACCTAACAATTCGTAAGAGAATGTATGAGTAAAATTTTATCATGGAATTGATTATGTAAAATTCACGATATGTTGAGTCAAGAAACTGATTCATACCCGGAGGACCGTGGAATAATACCCCTTTTGGCGGGGTTACGTGAAATCGATCAAAAACATCTGGATACATCATTGGAAACACAACCATTTCTTTAAGACAATGAATGTGAGACTCCAATCCGCCAACGTCATTGAATGTAATATTGGTGTCCACTGTAATTGGACTTATGTCTGCTTTGTTATCAGAAGGGCCCCCTTGAGGTATAGATGTTTGCCTAAAATTTTCAAAAACATAAAGAATTTACAGATATGTTACTATTTGATATTGAGTAATTTTGTCAAAGAGCTTAGCAAATTATACCTGGATTTTTTATTTTTCTTTTTGTCATAACGTTGTGGCTCAGAATCACTTGAATCAGTACTACTAGAACTCTTGCTTCTGTGTTTACGTCTCCTCAAAGAATTACTATAAACACTTCTGTATACTCTAATTGATCTTCGTACAGGTTCCACATTTGCTTGAAATCTATCTACTGTAGGCTTCTTCTGGCGTAAGCTATATTTGCGTGGACCAGGTGTATCGGAAGATTCACTCATGTCACTGTCTAATGAATTATATATAATGTTTAGAAATTAGAATACAAATTGAAAAATTTATGTTTTCTAGATAGATGTCTTAAAAACTTATTTTTGATCTACACAAATTCAGTGCGATAATATTTCAAGTGACCATACCTGCGAGTTGCCGATTTTGAATCCTTTGTGATGTTCTCCTAGTTCTTTTAACTCTTGAATACATATCTTGGTAGCCCTATGACGGAAAAATGTTAGATAAAATGACATGTTCAATATGTGTAAGTATGTATGTATTTAAAAGCTTACGAACATCATTTTCATCGTTTTCCGAATTATTCTCTGCTTTTTCACTTTCCTGAGAATTATCATCTTCTTCATCAGCATCGTTTTCTTCATTTGGTTCCGGTTTTGGTTTCTCGTCTTTTTCTGCATGGCTATTACTCAATCTTGTGACAGGTCCTTCTCTTGTTCTAAAAGGGCTCTCGGATTTGTTTTGCCTGTCAAATAAAAACCACATGCATGATTTAGAAAAGAATTTACAATAAACTTTTAAATGTATAATTTTAAATATGTAATAACCGTTCTTGTTTATCTTCATTGGTCGACTTGTCGTCAGTCTTATCTCTTGTTTCATTTTTATTATCTTTTGCATCTTTATCGGATCTTTCGCGATCTCGTCTGTCTCGCGGTACACGTAAAGCATCTGATCGGTCACGGTCACCTCTTTCACGGAGTCTACTTTTAAGCTCACGGTCTCTGTCACTGGGTCGTCCTCGATCTGGACGCTCGCGAAGAACTCGTTCTCGGTCACGTTCAGGCCGCTCTCGTAACTCGCCATCTCGATCTGATCGCTCTCGTAGTCGCTGCCTGTCTCTAAGTTCCCGACTCGATGTGTGGTTTCTTAGATGTCTTGGAGAAGTTCTATTTGGTACATGATTTTCTCGCAATCTCATTGGCATTTGACGTCTGAGCCTGCGAGGTCGTGAACTATCCTCATCTATCATTTCTTTATCAGAAGACGAAGCATCCTGCTTATACATTGGGTATCCTTTCAATGTTTGAGTTCCTAATTGTAAAAAATAAGAATATGAATTAATTTTATGATAAATGTTGAATTTTCAACTGCTTACCAAAAATCCAGCTAGTATTGAGATTGTCATAAGTCTGTGATTTGTTTCGAGTACTGCGGCGTACAATTGAATTGCTTTGGTCTAAATCTTGATTGGAAGTAGAATGCGATCTCAATGTCCTAGGGCCTTTTAATTTGTGTGGATTAAATATTTCTTCTTCTGTATCTTCAGTATCCATTGAATCCAGAGCATCATCATCAGTCATGATCTGCAAATTCAAAATAGTTTTTATTGCTTAGACTATTTTAATTTCATACATCTTTTCGAAAAAAACAAATAGACTCTGATTTAGTATGATCTGTTGAATTGATCTTTTAAGTTACTTTATAGACATTCACCAAGATAATGCAGAATTTGAATTTTTTTATCATATATTAGTACTCGATAGCAAATGATTATTCTCTGCTTACGTGAATTAATTACACAGACTTTGTGCAGCTTTGTCAGCCATTGAAATTAATGAAGTATTATTAAAGTGGCATATCTAGTTTGAAGAGGAAAAATGAATGCCACAAGGCAACCCAAATGGAGTATTAGACAAATATGAAAGTTGCGAAACATATATGCAGGGACGGGTTGAGGTTTTGAACGGCGGTGCGCGCGATTATGTGCCTATTAAAAGAGGCAAAGTAATCGATTCGAGATATGAGGGCCCGAAGAATGAGCATAACGAGGTGCATGTGCCGTCGCTTAAATTGGAAAAAATTAAATTAAATTTGAGCCAGAGACAAGCAGGTGGGGGCAGGTGGGGAAGAGGGGAAAGAGCTAGACCTACTATAGGCAGAATTTCATCGATGTAATACCTTCATCTGTTCGTCTATCTGGACCTAGTAAAAACAGAAAATTCTTGTAAACGATAGCAGGGCAGTCTGGCCGAGAGACTTCAGTCTCACATCCACAGCCCGGTTGCACACAGAACACCAGACGGCACAAGCGTATATTTGCAGAGTGCGCGCAACCGAGCCTCGTTTTCCCTCTCTGTCTCGAATCTCTTTCCTCTCGACCTTTCACGATTTCCCAACTTCGCTCCAACAGTCGAGTAGCCTCTTTCTAAATGCCAATTAATCCGATTCGTTTCATATTACGCCGTGTTTTACACTCAATTATACTACTAATACATACACGCACCCTTTCATGAGCGGGAACACTAGCAGTGTGTCGAGAGCAATAGAGCTGAAGAGAGCAACGAACCTCACGAGTTTATCTATCTTTGGCTCTGTTAATTATTGACCAACACTGAACGTATAAATAATTACAGATTCATTTTTTCAGCACGTGCCATTACACTTTATATTACTTTCTATGAAGCGAATACTTAATTGGATGTCACTCGCGGATGCTCGTGGACTCGAGTCACTCCAAGCTCCAAGTCACTCGAGCGTTTGCCTGCGTTTGCCTCTGCCTTCAGAGCCCTTCAGCCCAATTCAAATAATCGAGCCGAGCCTTACCTAAACCTAACCTCGAATGTGGCTACGATATGATTATCTATTTCTCATCTTATCATCTAGATGCGAAATGACGGTTTTGTCAATCAGCTGTGCAGCTATCGTAAAGATAACTTACTTATGGGCATCTGCTTTTTTTGATAATAATAGTATATGTGTATGTGTACATCCATATTCAAATTTATATTTGCAAAATCGACGACTCGCCATTACATATGTTATACTTTTTTTTTATCATGTACAACTGTTTAATGAGTTATTTTACAACGTTGCGACTAAATATACAGTGCTGTTTTTGACTATCAAGAAAGAAATCTCAAAGTGTTTAATTATCCTTCTTATATTAAAGGTATGCAATAACTTATTTGTTTTATACACCGGAACATTAATCAGATAAAAATATTGTGAATCAATTTATTGATAGAATTCCATTTTTAAGTTTAATAAATAGATATATTTTATTAAGGTAGCTTAGTTGAATTAATTATATTTGTACAGATTAATAATAATCAATAATTAAGGTATCGAGACGTTTGTCGGCTATATGTACATATATGTATGTACATACATAAATAAACCGTTTTTTTTATTATTGTATTTATTTATCTAATAGTTCTAGATAAACTATAGTATTTAAAAATAATCTAGATACTTTCTTATTGACATAAAATAAGTATGGCGAAACACGTCAGTTTAATCAGAACTATCAGAAGTTTTGCTGGAAGTTTTGAAAGGACGAATTCAATATTGTTTTCGACATGATTATTTTCTCGAATAGGGAAATTGATTTCTTCGTTAAAAAAGACGTTATAGAGTTCCTATTTGCCAATTTTTGAGGAAATTTCATTTCTACAAATGTTTTAAATCAAATACGTGAATAAGAAATATTATGCTTCTGCTAACTTTCACTGTTTATAACCTATATATGCTGTACTACATGCGGATGCGCGCATGTTCATTCAAATATAAGTTTGTGATACGTGAGCAAGTATATTGATGAAAGTATCTAATTAAAATAGACACTTTACATGATCGTATCATTCGTTGCTAGTCTGACACTATTGTATAGTGATTTGCTCGATTCGTGATAAACTATGAAAAATGCGATGCGCTGACGAGTAATTATTATCGGAATCACTAGATTTTTTTATACTTTTTGTAGTGACATTGAATTTTTTGTGGCTTATTTAAAAAAAAGCAGAATAATGTTGCCTTTACTCTCAAGTGTATGGCATTCAACAGAAAATATGATTGGTAGGTTTTAATTTTATTTCTTGTATTTTCTTTTTTCTTGGCATACTAAATACGATTTTAATAGAAAAATAATCTTTTTACTTTTCAGCTGATTATATAAATTTTAATGTCACATTATGGCTTCTGATGCCATTGTTAATAACATTTCTTCTTCCACTGGTGATTGTTCTATTATTATATATCACTGCCTTGATTTTATATGTTTATCGACTGCATAGGTATGTGTTATTTTGTAAAATATCAGATTTGTTTCATAGTTGATTGATTTGTGACCTCAAATTATTTGTAATTTCAGGCATAGGCTAAGAAATGCATATGGGACTGATTGGAGAAATGCATCGCGCAACGTAGTAGCTGCTGTTTGGGACGCACATGGATGGATATGGCATGGTAGGAAGATGAACAAAATGTATCAAGAAGTTTTTTAAATTCCGTTAGTTTTAATTTTGCTTTCCATCTTCTTTTTTAGCTTCTTGTGCTGTTTTGAACATAGGCTATTACAATTGATGATACTGTAGGTTAATATATTATTTTTTCCATAGGTTATGAAGTTGTTGGTTTAGAAAACATTCCAAAAGATGAACCTGTTTTATTTATTTACTACCATGGAGCCATTCCCATAGATCTTTACTACTTTATATCTAAGGTGTTTCTATTCAATTCAAAACTTATTCACACTGTGGCTGATAGATTCCTTTTTAAATTTCCTGGCTGGCCCATAATTTCTGATGTTTTGAAAGTTATCCCTGGAACTATTCAAACTTGTTCAGCAATTCTGAAGGAGGGTAATATGCTTGCTATATCACCAGGTGGTGTTTATGAAGCTCAATTCGGGGATGCATATTACCAACTAATGTGGAAAAAAAGATTAGGATTTGCTAAAGTAGCACTAGATGCTAAAGTGGTCAGTTGATACTGTTACTATTCACATAGCTATTCTATATTGAAAATTCCAACTTCATTAATGTTTTATTGATAAAGTCAATAGTTCCAATGTTCACAAAAAATGTTAGAGAAGCTTTTCGGGCAGTGACCTGGGGAAGAAGATTGTGGTTGAGATTATATGCTGCAACTAGATTTCCATTTGTTCCAATCTATGGTGGTTTTCCTGTCAAACTGAAAACATATGTTGGCAAACCAATTCCTTATGATGGAAATCTTACTCCAGAACAATTGCAGACAAAGGTGGGTGTTGTCAAAACTATACAAGATTTAGGCATTCAAATTTTACTGTCATATGTTTCTACAATTTTGATTATAGATTGCTGCAGCACTTGATGATTTGATCAGGCAGCATCAAAAAATACCAGGAAGTATTTTCCGTGCATTAGTAGAAAGATTTTATGACAAAGCAACAATACCTATTGAATCTAGAACTGACATTTTCAAAACAAGAAGAGAATGAATTGTTAAAATTGTATTAGAATATTAGAATCTCACTATTTGGGGTTGGGGTTTTCGGAAATTATTATTGCAAGGATTTGCAAATTGCAAATGTATATTTTACTAACAAATTATTTTATTTCATTGTTAAGAATTATCATGAATTAAGATGCTTTATGAGCATATTTCATTTTGAAATATTATTTTGTTGAGAATCGTTTTAAAGAGAAATGAATATATTCTAACTTTCTTGTTTTATAAAAAGAGAAAAAATCAATTTTTTTCGAAGTTTGATGTGGATACTGCATGGATTAAGTTTTATTGCAGATTCTTGTTTTTGAACATGTCTTTGATAAAAAAAACATAAGAATGTGATTATTAAATTCGATTACAAAATTTGACTATTAAAAATTGAACGTTACGTGCGACATAGCGAAGAATATTTGTATACATCTAAATTGAGAGAATTGTATGTTACGTTACATTTGCTATGTAAAAAGTGACTGTAAGTTATAGAATTTAATACTGAAGTGACGGTGTTTACTCGATATCGAGTAATTTCCGATAAGTGGTGATACTTTTTTTTGCATTATACATTACATTGAATGATGAATTGAAGTACTTAAATATGTATGCTGAATTTATAATTTTATTAACAAAAGGTAAAAAATAAATGGAAGTACGAAAGTAAAGCTTGAAAGCGTTTTATTATTTTTTATAATTTGCCAAACTAGCGTTTTAAGAACAGCAAAAATAATTATTTATATTTATAAAGCAAATACAATTGTTTGAATATAAATATCAGCGGAAGGCTCCGCGCGGCGAGCGGCGCTCCCCGCAAATTGAAATTGTTATACTATATAAAAGTTTATATATGCAGAGGAACGCGCCGCGCGGCGCTCTCCGCAAATTGAAATTGTTATACTATATAAAAGTTTATATATAGGTATTGATGCAGCGGAACTATCCACACTCCATAAGCGGAACGCGCCGCGCGGCGCTCTCCGCAAATGGAAATTGTTTACTATTGGGATCCGAAAAGTCTCCTAGCGGTGAAAATCACAAGCTGTGGGACAAGGCTGGCGTCCGATCTGCTATTGG
>JAWWMK010000032.1:12500636-12528384 GCA_035047105.1 Galeopsomyia nigrocyanea | reverse complement strand
CTCAAGGAAGAAGAAGAAAAAATTCCGGAAGCTCTAGCGTTACAATGTATTTTTGCCATTTTAGGCTTCAAGAATCGACATTTTTTAAAATAAATTTCGTCATATTTGCAAGTCACGATGGGAGCTGCACAGAGCAGTAGTTTATAATTATTGCTCGCTGAACGCTCGAAGACAATATCTCTCTCTCTCTCTCTCTCTCTCTTTCTCTCTCTCTCTCTCTCTCTCTCTCTCTCTCTCTCTCTCGGCGTTTCACACTGCGCGAACGAGCAAATATTCGAACACGCGTCAGTCTGCGCCAGACTTACTCTACTGCGGTTGGCTTAACTCACTACCTCTCGCGAAATCCGCGAATTCTGGGCGCGCGAATGAAAATCAGTACTGATTAAAGGTTGTGCAGCACAGCGCCAGACACGTTGTAGATGTATATATATACAAGTGCAGGGCAATTATGCCAAGCTAGGAGCATCCTCCCTCGCCCCGTTCCGTACAATTAAAATAGCCTTATTGAGCAGTCGTAATGTAAAAGCGCAACAACCTGTAACGGCCCGACCGATGTCGACTCTATCTCGCAGACTCGTTGCTTATCGTTGCTTATTCCTTTGTGGAAACTATCGCAAATACCTGCTACTTTATATTACTGCAAGCTAATTGCAGCGGCACATCCTGATACGCTGTTGTCATCTGACTTTCAAAATCTTTTGCATTTTGCGCTCATAATTGTTTATCTAGAAAAAAAACACTGAACCTCCCAACAATTCATATACTTTAGTTGACTCGAAAATTGATAATAATCAAATTGTTAACGTTTTCTTTTCTCGACGCACATTCTTATGCCACATAAATAGCGAGATAAGTATGTAAAAGAATTAACTCTTAAACTCGCTTCTGTACAGTGTACGTACCATATAGTCCAATAGTTAAAGAGAATTTTTATACGTATACGAGGCAGTCCATCAAAGCGATTATCTGTGTTACGTGTGCCTAATTATAGGCTAGCACATTAAGTTAAATCAGTGGCCTGTAATTGACGTGCCGATTATCAAATTAAATAGTCAACAACAGCAGCAGCAACCGACTGGTGTGGCATCGAGTCTATTTTCAGAATTATTACTTAGCGTGTCAATAAAAAAAATAAGCGCGTTGTGAAGCTTCCGCGTGCTGTTTCCAAAAACCGCTGCCAAGTATCCGGCTAATAAATCGCCGCGCGCGGTCGCCGCGGCGCAAACTTATGGCGCTTTCGTGTAGCCCCGCGAACGCGCGCGACAAATTGACCGAAATAAAAGCAACTAAAAAAAATGCCGGAGCCCATTTTTCGCGGCTGGCGTTCCAAGAAATTGCTCCAATTAAAGTTTACACGTGCACTTGTGCATGTATGTGTGTGCGAGTTGTCTGTGAAGCCACAACAAATCGTGTGAAATTTTCAACGCGAGGTGTATCAGTTCTGCCAAGTGGCACTTATCCGACAAGAATCGGATCAATCAAAAGTTTAAGAAAGTGTAGAGCGCTGATAGCGGCAACGGCGGCGGTGGCGATCGAGCAGTGAGCAGAGCAGGTAAAGGTGAACGCGAGATAGAAAGGTTGCCGCATTCGCGGCGACGGCGCCGGCGGGGCTGCGAGCGAAAAAACGGACGATGCCCCTTTCACTATCTAAGCCACTCGGCTCTGCGGCGCGCCCATGCACGTGCTGCAATGTTGTTTACTCCGCACTGGACTGCAACCCAACCCATTGCACGCAGTAGCAGCCAAAGTTTAACGCCCTACACACCGTCTCTACCTGCTGCTACTGAGCTTTGCAACCAACCTTATAATTCAGCTGCTCCTTACAACATAATCAATGCTGATGTACATCACCTGTTACGATCATCATTTATAGTTACATGAGCACTAACTGGCTATATCAAGTCAAATTTTAACAAATATTTCAACTTTTGAGAGATGCATATTAAACATTTTACAATAACTATCGAGGTACTAAAAAGTGTCGTCAATTTACAATTTTATTAACGTGCAATTGTTGTAACATTAATTCAATTTACCAGCCTGATGTATTAAATGTGATACAGTTTTAAATAAAGGGTATTGTGTGCTGGGTGTACATTAATCATTACAATGCAACATTTTATTCAGAAATCTCTTGTAAAAATGGGCAAAAGTATTTTATGTGTAACGCTCATATATAATGCTATACGCTAAAATTCATCCCATAGGCACACGCAACATCTAGTTGAATAATGGACCGGGTAAAGCGGGAAGATAACTTTTGTGTACGATTATACTTAGACAATATTGTTTGCGTTCAAATAATAGAGTTTAGATGGTGAGAACGTGATGTTGGAATTTGAAAATTAGAACGATATAGCCAATACAGATTTTTTTGTTGCATTTTATCGTCTTACGCAACTTTGTTTGAAACTCAATATTGCATTAATTTGGAATTTACGGTCTTACTGATTCACTTATGATTAAAGAAATAACCGAATTTATAATAATTACACTTATCGACATATGCTGTATAAATTAACTTTTTCAAATAATAACTGAAACTTAAAATTTTGTTGGAAAAGTTTTAAAAACTCCTTAAAGAGAAAGTTATTGGTTCCAGCACATGTAATGACCAAAAAATACGATATTCGCGGAATATTTTCGTAAGATTGTTTGTAATGTTGACGTGTAATTATACGCACAACGCAGTTTAAGAAAATACTCGGAAATTATAAGTGGTGGCAGTTAGCGAATTAGTTTCAATCTAGCCAGTTCTTTATGAAGTGGTTGTTTTGTAAAATTAAGTCGGGCGCAGTATACATCGCTGCAACACCGCGAGATCACTTAATTGCAATAGCTCAATTTCAGCCAGTAGCTAGCCATATTTTTATCGCGATAAAATCTGGGATAAAATACACGCGGAGAAAGTCGCAGACGTATTCTTGTATTTTTTTACGAGTTGACTGGCTAAACTTTGTTTGAGCGTTTTACTTTTACGTTTCGTTCGCAGAAGCTTTGGTCGCTGTAGTTCTTTATCCAGCGATTTATGTGGAAAGAAAGCAATAAAAATAATTAAATTGCTGTGATTGGCCCGTAAGCAAGAAGATTTCGATAAGAGCGCAAACTACATAACCTGATTTCCTCATGTTTCTTATTTATATTTTTTGTAAATCAATGACGTATATATATATACAGATAGAGATTGCATTGGACTGTAAATATAAACTCTTGCCTTGTTTCAGGATGCCAATTTTATCCAGCCGGAGAATACTTGAAGTTCGTGAGACTTCCGGAAAATTTAGCAATCGGATCGGATGTCGTAACTTTGGAGGTTCACCCGAGGAGCCACCTAAGCATCATGCCAGTCGACAGGGTAAATTATCAGGCGTCATAAATTTGTTTACTCGCGGCGGGAGTTTTCGAAATGTAATATGCATGCAAGAATGGATTTTACGCGAAAGTATCTGAGCCGCGTAGTAAATGAAGTAATAAAAAGAGAAGAGAAAAAGGAAAAAGAGACGTGGTTGGTTGTTGCAGGAAGAAGACTCGAAGTACTTCGCTTACAAGGACGTAAACAAAACGCACGCGTCGGTGGTGCTGGGTCAGTCGCTGGAGGATTTGGTGGACGCGGACGCGCCTCGTAATCTGCTAAAGTTTCGCCTGAGCTGCGACTACTCGCACGGCACCAATTCGCTGGTAAGTAGCTCTCTCCCACTCCCGCGCGAGTCGCAATTTTAATAAACTCGTTGGTTTTAATTCGCGCGGAGTAACGAGCGGCACGCTCGCTCGTTGCGGCTCATCACGTAAAACTCGCGCATGCCTCTGCAGCCAATATTGCAGCCTTGCGGGACGCGCGCTCGGCTTTTTCGACGATATACTAGCACAGAGAGAGGGAGAGAGAGCGAGGCTGGGACTGTGGTTAATTAATTAAATCGTCAGCAGCAGCCTCCTCAAGGCTCCATCGCGGCTACGCGAGGACGCACCCTTGCAATATGCTCTCGCCCGTCAGCTTATTTATATTAGCTGCGCGCGCTACCACTTATATGCCCAGTACGTGATCTGCCTCGGCTGCTCATTTCCTCCAATTTTTGTTGCCGCTTCTCTCTCTCTCTCTCTCAAATATCTCTTGTTTTTATCGCTGCTCTCGTATAAATCAACCAATTCCTTTGTGTGCCATCAACACATTCTTTCGAGTAAATGAAAGACCGCGAAATTAATATTTTTCCTTCGTCCATACAAATATCAAAATAGTTATAATTTCCGAGAGTGAAATCGTAAAAAATCGCTCGCACGACAGAAGAACCTCCGCGCGTGACGAATATCAACAGCGCGAGAACTTGAAAGTAGCCAAGTAAAAAATAAAATCTGAAATTAAAAACAGTAAAACAAGTCGTGAATAAGAGGAGTGAAAAGGGAGCGTGAAAGGAGAAAACTGAAGGAGCTGCTGCTGAATAGCATGGAGATCTGTGCGACAACTTTTCAAGGATAAAAATCTTTGCCTATACTTTTCGTCCGAAGTATCTTAAAAACTCTTTCAATTGCCCGGGATTAATAAATGTCGCTGGCCTAGAGCCTGTACTGCGTACTTTCTCAAGTACGGTCAGCGATACTTCGCTCATACTTCTAAGTCGCCATTAACTCGCGGCTGTTTGCCTTTATTTTAGGTCTCGTCGCATTTGTCCGTGACAGTCTACGTGGAGGACATAAATGACCATGCGCCACAATTTGTCGACGCTCCCTATCACGTCACCGTCGATGAGCTCTCTCCTACAGGTATGCTGCCACTTTTTTAATATGAATCTCCCATCCTGAGCAGACGTCTCGCAAGCTGTCGATTTTTACAAACTTTACGTTTTCTCGTAGCCAGCAAAATTGTCACTTTTAAACGTTACTTTTTCAATCGATCTCTTTTCCTATGTCAGAAAGTTCATAAAATATTACGTTTCCAAAGTTTGAAACATCTCTGCACATAAACTTTTGACAGATATTCATTCTTTTTGTCATTTTGCATTGCCCACTCAAACGTCCAAAATATCAGTACAATAATTAATGTATTTTCGTAAAATTGCAGGTCTTACAGTATTTCGAGGAATTCACGCTTTTGATAAAGACAAGCCAAATACACCAAATAGTGATGTACATTATGCCATTATAAAAGGCAACGAGGAAGGCAAGTTTGCTTTAGAATCGGGACACAAGACTACTCTGATTCTGAAAAAGCCATTAGATTATGACGCTGGCGAACGAGAATATAATCTTGTCATTACTGCTAGTGTAAGAATTTATCTAATTTAATGATGATGTTTTTAATACACTATTCGAAAATAAATTTCGAATTGCAGGATCGAGGGACACCACCAAAGAGTGCAAATACAACGATAACTATAACAGTAGTCGACAACGATGATCTGGATCCAAAATTCACTCAAGACATTTATCACACGCAAATATTTGAATTCTACCCTATGCCGGTAAAATAATCCGTATACTCGCAGATAACCAAATTAAAAAGAAAGAACGAATCTGTAATATCTAAATCCTGCAGAGCCGAGGTATCCACAAGGAAATCGAATTTCCGACGCCGATCCGCGCGGTAGACCAGGACCGCGACATCGACGTTCCGGTGCGCTACGACATAATATCCGGCAACGAGCGAGGACTGTTCCATCTGGATCCGCGCAACGGCACACTTTTCCTCGAGCGCGCGATCGACCTCGACGCCGAGCGCAATTTGGCCCGCAACACTTTCGTGCTGCAAATTCACGCCAGCCAGATTGACAACGCGCTGAAACTCGCCACCGCCAGAGTGGAGATCGAAGTGCTCGATCTCAACGACAACTTGCCCGAGTTCGAGGTGGACTTTTACAACATCAGCATCGTCGAGAACCTCCCCAATGGCTTCAGCGTTCTGCAGGTCTGTCATGATAATTATTAAGCTAGCTCATAAAGAGAGTCGATGATAAATAGCACGCGTGACTCGACTGACCAATAGGTAATAGCGTACGACCGCGATCAAGGAGAGAACAACGAGTTCAGCTACGAGCTGGACGACCCATCGGGTGCGTTCTCAGTGGACCCGGTGACGGGCTGGCTGACGGTGCAGGACCAGAGCGTGCTCGACCGCGAGAGCAAGTCCTTCCTGCAGATGAAGGTGCTGGCGGTGGAGAAGCGTCCGAGCGTGGTCAAGCCCTTCAACGGCTCGTCGTCGGTGGACGTGGAGGTCACTCTGCTCGACGCCAACGACAACAATCCCGTCTTCGTGCCCGCCAATTTGCTCGAGCTCGTGGCGCACAGCGACTTCGCAGTCGGCACCATTATCGGACAGGTCAGTCCAAGTCGGCACGGCCGGCGGTGGCAGTGGCGCAAGGCCTCTTTCACTCCCTCCGCGCTCTCATTCTCACTCTCCCTCTCGCAGCCGCCATCGATTTGCGGCCTAGGAAAATGTGCCAAGGGTGCACTTGCTGCTGCAAGCTCCAACCCATTTTATTTTTTCAAGTATTTTTACTGCGTTTCAAGGTGCGGCTCGCCAGACAACTTGACAACAATTTCCAAAGGGCCTACAAAGAAACTTCGACCGATTCTCGCACACGCGCAGTTGCTAACGCTCAATGTTACACGCACTCATTCAATTAGAATTCGCTGAAATTGATTGGAGCAAAAAATAAAAGAGGAAAGTGCTGTGTACGCAGTTGGCGCTCTTGGTCGCGTAAATTTGCGCGAGAGCAAACGAGCCATTTCAATAACGCCCACGTGCTGCGAGAGAGAGGGCAACGAGAGATGCCCGCGTCGCTTTCAATAACCGTATATTCCGAGAAACAACGGACCAACTGCCTAGTCCGCCCCCTTGTCGCGCCCTAATGTCGAGTTATGTGCGCGGGATTTTTCCTCGATATACGCTTTATTTTAAAAGTCGCGCACTTCCCGAACGACGAACGTTTACTGCAAGCGTACAGCGCGCTGATATTTCAACAATTTCAACCTAAATTGATTTCTGTTTTTGATCATTCCACAGGTGCACGCAGTCGACAAAGACCAGGGCACGAACGGATTGGTGCGTTACCGGTTGCAGCGTCCAGGCAACTTTAGCGGCGCGATGCCGTTCACAGTGAACCCCGAGACCGGAGTGATAACGGTCGCCGAGAGCCCGATTACCGAGGGCCGACACGCCATCTTCGTCGAGGCTTTCGATCAACCGGCCAACCCCAGCGAGAGACGCTCTTCCCTCGCTGTCGTCACTGTTGACGTTTTCCAGCCAGACGGTCAGTGGACTCGCTATGTCTCTCTCTCTCTCTCTCTCTCTCTCTCTCTCTCTCTCTCTCATGTATCTATAAATAGCGCGGTAGCACCTATTGTTGGATCGGATCAATTTTTTCCTCTTTTGCTTTCACTTTCGCTCTCCGATCCAATAATCCATTAAGCCCCACGTATACACTTCCTCATTCGAGCGCAAAACATTGCCATCGGCGTGTATATAGTGCCATTCATTTTTTCCCTCGTTTCATCTGTCGATGAGCTGCCTGATGTGTACTTACGATATTGTTTTCTGTTGACTTCCGCCCCAAAGGTAAAGGATCGAAGGCGCCGGATTTCATAGGGGCGCCTTACGAGTTCTGGGTCGGGGCCAACGTTCCGGTGGGCACAAGCGTCGGCCAGATCAGGACGAACGAGGCCGTGCAGGGTAACGATATAATCTACGATCTCCTGCACAGCTACCACGAGGGAGGTGAGTTATTGCCAACCGAGCTAGGCGACTAAATTAGCCTATAGCAATTCATTATTCGTGTCTGATACGGCTCATTGCTTATTTTTTTGAAACTTGCCCGTCACTCCTCTCTGCATTGCCAAAGTTCGCGTATAATGGATAACAATTTCCAAAATATTTCCACAAAAGTTGGTGTATTATTTGAAGGGAAAGTTGCCTGGAGTTGTTATTCGCGGTAATTGTGGGTACGGTCGTTTACGAAAAATATGACTTATTTTGAAAGAGCATCCAATGCAGCGGAGTGCTTAGTTAGCTAAAGCGTAAAATAATCAGACTCGTCACGAACGAATGATAATTACGAGCCATCGAAGTTTGCATAATGGCACTCGAGAGGCGACGACGTCGGCAAGTTTTAATGACAACGCGGGTGGGCGAGTTACGAAAACACTAAGGAAAATGCTGCCTATATATCTATACGTAGTGCCGTTCGCCGTGGAGGAGCGCTCGGGCACGATAACAGTGGTCGACGAGATCGAGCGCTACAAGCAATCGTCGTACGACTTCGAGGCTGTGGTGACGAACGAGAAGAGTCTGAGCCTTGTGACCAACGTTTCCATTCACGTGGTCGATCCCAACGATGACAGCGGCATTTTCAGCAAGTAAGTGCGTAGAAAACTGCCGCTCGTTTCGCGCGGCACAGTCCCACCGCGATCCATTATATCTTCTCCCGCGGCTAATAAGCTCGGCTGTTATGACAGTCAACACTCATTCCCTTTTCTTTCAAACTCGCCTATACTCCCATTTACGCGCTACGACGACTGGACCCTTGCAGTCTTTTATAGCCCATTTCTTCGAAGGTCGACGAACGCGACATCGGCGCTTTTCGCTTTGTTCTTCTCGGCGGAAAGCAAAGCGATAACGTTCTCGCTCAATTTGCCATCGTGAATCTAACTTTTTCTTCTTCATCCACAAAGACTCGTTTCCGAAAGAAAATAAAATTATATTTTTCATTGATTAATGAATTAAAACTCGTTTGCAAAAAAAACAATCATTATTTTTATAGATTAACTGTTTTTTTGAGCTTTCTATTGACAGTAATCCGAAATAATGACCGTATGAAATAAAGACAACTATTTTTCATACGGCAAAAGCAAGTCTATTTTTGGAGATATTTTCGCTAGTCACTTGAATTAATAAATTTGTTCAGTGCGTGCCAAGCGAACTGCGTCGTAAGTTTGAATGGCAGTTATCTGCGGTACATTATTCTCTGCTCTATAAGTGTCTGAAAATAGACAGCAACAATACGACTGTATAAGCCGCTCGCATCGTTAATCATGTCTGCATCACACTTGCAGAGGAAGGACAAAGGCGCCGCTAGTTTTTCATGTAAGGGAGAACGCCGCCGGGGCGTTTATCGGACAAGTAGTGCCAGTCAACGCGAGCAGCAACACCCTCAAAAACTTGCGTTTTCTCATCGCTAATCAGCAGGACGTTTCCGAGATTGCCATCACGGAGACTGGAGCGCTCTACACTCCTACCGGCCTCGACAGAGAGAAGAGACAAAATTACAGTCTCACGGCTATCGCCGAGAGCCCACGAGGAGTTGGCGTTTTTCAAGTAATTTCAACGGCTTTTCTAAATCAAATATTGACCTTGAGCTATTAAAATTGTTTCCCAACTGTTACTTTTAATAAAAATATTTTATAGTAAAGTCTTGCTAGACTAATAAATTGTCTGAATTAAAGCTTCAGAGAAAACTTATTGAAATATGAATGATATTCAGGTGATGATAATCGTGGACGACGAGGACGACAACGCGCCAATATTTTCGGCGAGTACCTACGAAGGACGCATATCCGAAAATAGCCCGGCCGGCACGGAGGTGCTTATGACGAATCACATATCAGCGCGGGATCCAGATGAAAATGCGAACTTCACGTTCAGTCTCAAGGGCGAGGGTAGCAATCTATTCCGGATCGATCAGCCGACTGGACGGCTCTTTTTCATCGGTAACTCCTCGGATTTACTTGATCGCGAGGAAAAGCCTCTTTACAGTCTTCGAATCGTCGCCGGCGAGGGAAGTAAGTGGAAATTTCGACGCCCTCCATCCCCTCTGACTCTGTCAGTACAACCTTTCTCTCTCTCAAATCCTATTATAAAAGAGAGAGAGAGAGAGAGCTTACCTAAATTTCCATTGAGAATCACTTGACTCTTGTCAGTCCCAGCGATAATCCATCGATTGCTATTGCACTGCCGAGCTATTTGTTGAAAATGCGCCGAATTCGATATTCCAGATAAGAAGTCGTCGAATGTCTCGCTGAGCGTGCGCGTGGACGACGAGAACGACAATCCGCCGAGCTTCACCCAGATGGTGATTCTGCCGGATCAGGGCATACGAGTGTCAAAGAACGACTTATCGAACGTGCGCCAGTCATCGGCGGACGAAGCCACTCCGACGAAGTTGACGTCCGGCGACGTCGATTATCGATCGCCGCTGCTGTACGTGCCGGAGAACGTGACGATCGGGGCGCCCATCATCCGATTGGTGGCGCGAGATCCCGACGAGGCTCGCAACGCCGAGATCACCTACAGCATACTGTCGGAGATGGGCTCGAGGACGTTTTTCGACATGAAGTCCAAATCCAGCGCGACAGTCAAGCGTTACTTCGTCATGGACTCGAGATCCGGCGAGATTTCGGTGGCCGGCACACTGCCCGCCGAAACCGACATCGTGCTCGAGATCATCGCCGGCGATTCGGGCGGACTGATGGATAACGTCACCATTCGCATCCACGTGTTCGATGTTAACGATCACGCGCCCGTCTTTAAGCAATCCTGGTACTCGTTCGACGTGCCCGAGGGCACCTTCAAGAGATTCGAACTCGGCAGAGTGGAGGCTGTCGACGCCGATTACGGCCACAACGCCAACGTCACTTACGACATCGTGCCGGCCAGCTTCGACAAATCGGCAAAGTTCGAAATAACCAGGTAACTAAATAAATAACATCACGCTGCTGTTTGCCTTGAAGCGCCCTGAAATATATAATCAGTCATTCACTGGCGTGTAATTTGCTTAGGTATCAGGGGTCATTGCTGGTCACCGGCAGCCTCGACAGAGAAACACGCGGGCTTTACAATTTCAAAGTGGTCGCTCGCGATAACGGCACGGCGAGCATGTCGTCGAGCGCCGAAGTGGAGATACACGTGCAGGATATCAACGACAACCCGCCGACTTTCTACGGCTACCAGGAGCTCGGAAAGCTGCCGAGCTCGCTGGTTGACGTGCATCGAAAGGACGCGAAGCAGCGATTAGTTCCGATCTACTACGCCTCGGTGCCGGAAAACAGCCAAATGGGCAGCGTCATCACCAAGATCCACGCCAACGACTCGGATTTCAGCGGCAACGGAAACGGCGTTATCCTCTACGACCTTCCGCATGTTAAAGGCCAGATGCAGTACTTTGCCATTGATAGCAAGGAAGGCCTGATTAGCACTATCGGCAACCTTGACTACGAGACCCAGGTAAATCAGCGCTTGTTTACGAGCCGCTTTTTACTTCGAAATACGGTATGATTTTTCGATCGATTTTCGAGCAGAACGTGCACAACATCACGGTGACGGCGAGCGATTTGGGCTCGCCGAGTCTGACTTCGACGGCTCTATTGATCGTGCGAGTTCTGGACGTGGACGAAGGGCCGGACGAGGTGAAGAGGCCCGTCTTCCAGCACAAGTACTACGAGGTGGAAGTCGAGGAAAATTCAGCCGTTCCCATGAAAATTCTCGAGCTCAACGTTTCCGACACTCACAAAGACGAGCAGATTCGCTACAGCATCGTGATGGACGGCAGCGACGCCCGAGATAATTTCTCTCTAGAGCCCAAAAATGGCTCGCTCTATTTGCTAACGAGCCCGGATCGCGAGACGAGGGACAGATACGAGCTCAAAGTCAGGGTGGACAAAGTGAAGACCGCGAGGGGAATGCCGGTAATGATTTATCCAGTTACGGGCGAGAGGCTCAATGGACTCGGGCCGAACGAAGCTAAGGTCATAATAAAGGTAAAAGACGTTAATGATAATGCGCCAAAGTTCAAGACAAACGGCAGGCCGTTTGTGGCAGCTGTGCCCACCTCCGCGCCTTACGGCTACAACGTTATTAAAGTCGAGGTGAGCCCGCATACCATTTACCCTTCCTCTCGCAATATATTTCGTGAAATATTAAACGTGACAAATTTTTCAATTCGCTTGAAATAGTATAGACTGGCAGTCGAGGCCCGATTTTGTTGTCGAAATTGATTATTCGAGATAAGCATCTAGATATACGAAAACGTCACGTTCGCTAATGATGATCGCGATATCCCTTTAACGCGCAAAATCGCATGTTTGTGCACACAATTTCAAGCGCCCAATTCATACAGAAAAAGATGGTAACTTCCACCCAAAATCTTACCTAGGGGGTTTCCGAGTGTGCTCTTTTAGAATCCGATATCAGTTTTACGTTAAATTGTCAATAACCCTATTAATTTTGCGTTTTAATAAAAAAAAAAGATCAATTTTTTAAGGTTTTTTTTTATTTGTTCTTGATTCTTTTCCTGTTGCTGCATTAAAACCAATATTCTATTAACAGAAATGGCGGTCCCGATGTTTGAACTTTCTGAAACCGTCCGGGGAAAATTTTTTTTTCTGCCAGAATTTTTACAAAATGGCGGTTTTTTATGCTAGTGCTATACGAAAGTTCATAATTTTTTTACTCAAAAAGTATCAACTTTACAAAAAGTTAATACTACAAAAAACACTTTAAATTACTCAAAAAAATACGTGTGAATTTTTTCAAAGCTGTTTCGAACACTTTTGAATTTTTTGATTTTGACCATATTTTGAAAAATAAAAAATTTGCCTAAAAGTTCTGACAAAATTCCTATGAGTTTTCTGACCAATTCTAAGTATATTTTGTAGAATAAAATTTTTCTGTTTAGTTGATTCTTTTCGAGTAAAAAAATCCTGAATTATTTTTCAAAATATGGTAAAAATAAAAAAATTCAAAAATGTTTGAAATAGCTTTGGAAAAATTCACACGTATTCTTAGAGTAATTTTAAGTGTTTTTGTGGTATTAACTTTTTTTGTAAAGTTGATACTTTTTGAGTAAAAAAATTATGAACTTTCGTATAACACTAGCATAAAAAACCGCCATTTTGTAAAAATTCTGGCAGAAAAGAAAATTTCCCCGGACGGTTTCGGAAGTTCAAACATCGGGACCGCCATTTCTGTTCATAGAATATTAGTTTTAATGCAGCAACAGGAAAATAATCAAAAACAAATAAAAAAAAACCTTAAAAATGGGTCTGTTTTTTTATTAAAACGCAAAATTAATAGGGTTATTGACAATTTAACGTAAAACTGATATCGGATTCTGAAAGAGCACACTCGGAAACCTCCTAGATAGGATTTTGGGAGGAAGTTACCATCTTTTTCTGTATGAATTGGGCGCTTGAAATTGTGAGCACGAAAATGCGATTTTGCGCGTTAATGGGATATCATAAGTCGCGTTGACGTTGAATTTTTGGAGGAACACATCAAACCAAATATGTAATCTATCGCGCTATAGCTTTATAATAGTGAGTTCGGGGAGTGAAAAGAATAATTGAATGTGCCTGGGCGCAGGCGGAGGACCCGGACGAGGGATCGAATGGGCAAGTACGCTATCAGATCCTCGGCGGCCGGGAGCACTCGGCGGCGGCCAAATTCACCATTGACCCAGTGAGTGGTCAAGTGCAGACGGCAGGCAGCTTCGCCAAAGATGCGGGCCGCGTGTTCGGCTTCGATGTCAAGGCCATAGACATGGCCGGTGCCGAAGACGGACGCAGCAGCATCGCCAACGTCTTTGTGAGTCTTTGCATTCGTTTGCTCGTTCGCGCGCACGCGACCCCCAACCGACCAACTCCCATTGCCAGCCTAGGCAGCTTTTATTTCGTTTCTCATTTATCACCACTTCAGCCCAAGCCAAGCGCGAATTACAACTGATTATTCCTCTCCCGAGCTCCGGCTCCTTTCCTCCAGCAAATTGTCCTAGATCTCGACTACTCACTCCAGCAGAGCAATTCCATGATTAATTTTTCGGAAATTCGCTTAATCGCTCTCGAGGACGGACAGTTTTTTTCTCTCTTGAGACCTTCGCGATATTCCAGTTCTTCTCATGCAAACTCTTTTACTTCAATCAATTTATACCATATTTGTTTTAGGTGTACGTACTCGACGATAATAAACAATTAGTCATGATAATGGGCATGAAGCCGGTAGAAATCGAAACAGAACTCGACAATATCACAAGGTGAGGCTTTGACTTTTATTTATCATAGGTACAAAACAGTTGGAAATAAACATTATTGTTTTTAGCGCTTTGCAAAATATCACGGGATTGAACATTAGAGTTCGAAAGATAGAACCTCATCTAGAAAAAAATCTCGTCGATGTATCTTCGTAAGTATTTATTCATTTATTAAAACTCGTACGATACACGCGATTCTACAGATCGTGAAGTTTTATTTGGTAACTTTCAGGAGTGACGTATATTTGTATGCCGTTGATCCAAATATGAATGTCATGGTGGATACTGATACCCTTCAGAGGTAGGATCTGAAATACATGATATACACGCGAATGATTTGGCGAAAAGGCCGACTTAATTAATTAAATATGTTTTTTTGTTTCAGTGTTTTCCGAAACAAAAAGTCAGAGATCAAGCACGAATTGGAACGCTACAAAATGTTAGACATAGCCAACAGCAAGCCTCGACGTGCGAATCAGCACTACTTGCTGTCAACTCTCGAGGTTGCAGTCGTCGTGCTGGGCTGTGTGGTCTTCGTCGGTGCCTTGGTCACGGCCCTCTGCATCACGTGCGTCCGACGAAATAAGCGGTAGGTAAACAAACAGCCGCACCGCGTCCATTAGAGCTTCGTACTTCCGATCTTCTTGCCCAATTCATCAGGATACCCGACACTTTTCGATTCTTCTTTTTTTTTTCATGCACTTTGGCTGCCTCTTTTTATTTTTTCTTTTGCTCATTAGTACTTTTATAGCTTTTAGCTTAACCAGATACTATGCCAGATTGTCTTTAACTTTAAAGTGTACTTTATTAGTCCAAGATAACTACAGTAAGGAAAAAAGTAATTACACTGATGTGAATACTATGTAGATCAGTTTGTCTAATAAAATGTTTATAATTAGTTACTTACTTTATTTCTGCTACTTCATCTTCATGCTTACTGAAACGGCAATAAGTATCACTCATATCAATTTCGTTGGAATAATGGTGACATGAACAAATAATACTTACACATTTCATTTACTCATTGACACAACCATTAATATTTCGATTTTTTTAGATGTAAGATTTAGAAAAGTTTGCTTTGATTAAACGGCTATTGGGTTTTGTGTGAACATTACAGATAAGAAGATTTATGAAAAAAATACTTCAGTAGTTAGAAAAATAAGTAAATACCTTGGGGAAATCAATCGAATATCTATTTGACTAACATGCCTGATTATACGTAGACCGCATCTACTTACGGTTATCAATCAAAAATAACACGATTACTTATAATCTGCGAGCGCTCTAACATTTTTTATTCGCCAAACTAAACAAAAAAATAGGACAAAAAATAGTCGCTGGGTACATGGCTAACTTATTTTTAATAAAATTCAATATTACACGCAGCTGGCGTTTGGTTGACCTTCGATTAAAGCTATAATCCAATAGCATGCGCTGATTAATCGTGAGTAAACTAGTTAAACTTCAAAAAAAAGAAGAAAAAAATAACTAGCCCTGCGCTAGTTTTCACACGAGTGCTTGGTAATTTCGTTCTCGCTGCACATCATCGCCGTGCAGCCTTGAACTTTAATACTGCACGCTCGAAGAGTTTATGTCGCGCGGAGCGACGGATTTTCAAGGCGGTGTTGGAATAGGGCGCGCGCACTAGATCGTCAGAAGTCGAAGAATTATAGTGTAAATTTAAGATAGGAAAATTTGAAAATAAGTTGATAGTGAAGAACAACTGAGAATTGAGCTTGAATGATCACCGAGGGGTTGCCGGTGTGGGTATACATGTGTGTTTCATACAGTCGCGAGCGTTACGGATCGAGTGTATTCCACACGAGCGCCCCTTTGGGTTTCGCCTTGGCTGAGCCCGGAGGCAGCGGCGGCACGCTGCAAAAGCCCTCGCTGTTCCCCTCTTACGTCGGAGGGCTTCATCATTACGACCCTGCAGCCTCGTTTTCCGGCGAGATGCGCCAGCACAGCTTCTGCGAGCACGAGCCCAATTGCGTTCGCTTTCACAGGTAACTGTATCTATAACTTGCTCGTCAATTCGCAATTTCTAGACGCCAAACTTACTCAACTGTGTGTGCAGTTGTAACAATGTGAACCCGACGAACGGGGCTGGCGGAAAGCGTGCTGGTACAACTCGAGCGGCGGCAGCTTTGGAGACATCGGCTACGTCGCTGCACTCGAGTGGCCAGGACTCGGGTATCGTCACTGGCGGCTTGCGCGCCTGCCACTGCAGCAACTCCTCCACTCCGTCCAGCGGCGAAAGTAGCAAGTCAGTCTTTTACCGGAACTCACAAAAGTAACTCGCCCCTTCGCTTTCAATCAACACAAATGCTCGCTTCTTGCACTCCCTTCACACTCATTTTTATTTTCACCTCTTCTTTCATTATTGAAAAACTTCTCTCGAGGACATTTCAATCTCATCGTCAGTCACTCCATATACACATACAAACTCGTTCATTGTTTTCATTTATTTCTTTATCATATATAACTGCATTAACATTTTTCATTTTCTTCACGGAAGCGCTCGAATGTTTAAGAAGCACGTGACTGCAAGGGAGGCTTCATTTTCTTAGATGATGATCAAATACTTTTTTTTTCGTTCTAGTAGAGAACAACAGTTCGAGTAGATTCGAGTCAGAGATAAATATAAACGTATGTTAATTTTAGTACAAGCTAAAAATAGCTCAGACCGAAATATCGTACAATTGACGTGCTTCTTACATTACGTCCGCGGATACTTCCGCAAGTATCATTTAGAGTTTGAAAATTTACGTAGGAAAAATAACAGTGGCACTTTGAATAAATTGAACAATGAAATTTGACTGAGTTTTTTATTATTTTGCATTTGACAATAATACATAACACATAAACAATAATTACACGTTATATTATATGACGCACAATCTGGCTATTTACGTTGTTCCCAACTGTCATTCATAATGATAAAATTGTATATTTATGAGTAAAGGAAAATTCAAAAATATTGTAAATCGTGTGAGAGAAAACAAAATTAATAAAAAATCGAATCTCATACAACACATCCATATACATTTATCTGAATTACGGTGATGTGAAATATTTTACCATACCGTTACTTTAATCACATATTTAGTGGTTACGAAGATTCGCTGAAATCTCTGCATCAGCATCAGCATCATCGTCATCAGCATCAACATCGTAATCGCAGCCACGATGCTCGACACACGAGTAACAATAATAATACCAATAAAAATGCTAAGGGCAACACAAGTCACCAGGAGAATCCATCGCAGTTGTCCCACAAACGGCACAGATTCCACTCATTTACAAATTTGGAATCTATTTACCAGCCAGAGCCCGCTAATAATAGCCTTCAATGCGAGAGACGCTTCCAGACGATGCTACTTGATCAAAAACATCGTGCTGGGTAAGTACGAAAAAAGTATGAGTGGCCAGAGAGTAAAAATTAACAATATAAAATAACGACTATTTAATAAATACAGTAACAATGGACTGATGAATAGTACGATGGCACTGTATTCAACGGCGCACCGACGTACATTTTCCGAAGCGGAGAATCTGAACAATATCACGGAGACCGTGATCCAAGAGCATCCAATGTCTCCGCGTTCCCTTGGTTCGATCGGAACTCTACCCACTGCCACCGCGGCCACCTCGTCTTTTCTGCACGGCAAGGGCAAGTTGACGGGGACGGGGACGGCCACGGCTGCGGCTGGTCTTGCCACGACGCTTCGAAGTGCCGACAGCGAGCGCGTTATTTACGCCAGACCAAGGAGAAATTTCACGTAAACGCCTATGGACACACACACTCACACGAGTATACGACGACGATCAATTGACACAACTGCGACGTCCTTTCTTCTGGCCATGCGCTTCGCGTCTTCATTAACTAATGTTTTCTTTTTTCAAACTAACCAACTCTTTAATCAATATTTTATCAGAATGGTACACGTGCCCGAAATAGTGCGTGTTTGCGACCGACTCGATTGTCTCGCATCTCTCAAAGTAAATGCAATTAATTAGCAGTATTACATTATAATAAACTGTAAAAATATTTTATAGTATATTTTTATATTTCTTCATTGTAATTTATTCCAACATGTACATTTTACATAAGGACATTTATTGTAATAAAAATGGATAATTTTACTCTATTACACTTATTTATGCTTGATCCATCCAAACTAATCACAAGAAGATATTTCTTGCGTGGATTTTAAAAATTAACTTGGCAATATATGTAAATTTGCTCTGTGTGTCTCGTCACGAATTTATACAAAATACATGAGACAAAAGTCGTAAAGTACGCTCCGAAAAAAGTAATTTTTGATGAAGCCAGAGGAAGAATCGAAAATAACATAGCATGAGAGATAATGATGAGGCAAGATTAATGAAAAAAAAAGATGATAAAAGGATGAAAGAAGATGTGCAGTGAAAAGCGCCTGGGCTGTGTATAAAAGTAAGTAAAATGGAAAAGTATTGAAGGTGCATCGAAAGCACTACTGTGTCAAGGTCTAGCTAAGCGGTGCGTGGAAAAAGTGCGATAAACTTCACGGCTCGACGCACTTTTTGTCGCGAAGGCAGTAACAGTAGCGTCGAGCAGCGCCTTTTCCGCGTACCTACACTTCTTTGTCATATGTCAAGGTTGCGCTGTCACCGCGACGACGACGACGACGACGTTTCAGAAGACAAGCGTCAGTCCGCGTATGCCCTTCCGCGCCTGCACGCTCGGCTCATTCTAATTCGCCGAAAATTGCTTTTCCGCGCGAGCGTATAAAAAAGAAAAATACAAGTGCGTGGCCCGATTTGACAAACGCCTCACGCGCTTCTATATATCATGCCTGCGCCGAAACCTCGACGGCCCTTGACTAACTTTTTCAAAGGCGAGACATTGATTCTGGCCTTTACAATTTCATCACAAAGACGCGCGCGGCCCAGCTATGACAAGCGACCCAAGGAAAATTTCGCTTTATCCCTTGAATGCGAATTATCCACCCTTCACTTGTATTATCCAACTTTCATATTCTTTTCATTTACTATACCGTACAATCAAAACTTGCCGTTCTATTTGTCCGGTAGTCTTTAAACAACTTGTCAAAACAAAACTTTTTTTTCTTTATTGTAGACAGACGCAAGCACGTTGCAATGCATCTAAACCGTATACAACTTGCATACTGATTGGACGATGAGTGATGAAATAATCAAACGTTGCTTCAGTTGTGTAAGCATTGAAGAAAAAATAGCAACAAACTTACCGGTCTTGTTTTTCAATATACACTCATAATGTTTTCTCTAACAATACAACAACGATGCTCTCGTTGTTATGCAAACAGCAATAATAAAAATAGCGGATTGTGGTGTAGAGTTGTAAGTAAGCGTTCTCGATATTTAGTCAACGGACGCATTTTTTACGAGAAAATCACCAACTTCCAATGGCAAACCAGTGAGTGATTCAGCTTCATTTACAAATTAGTGAAATTCAGTATTAGATCAGTGAGTAGGTGATATACTTACGTGATCATAGCTGCTTTTGGAACAGTTTAATTCCGTATACAGAAATCATCAAGCCTAATCGACACTGTTAATGATTTATTTAGCAGTATCATCAATTAATCGAATTCAAATAAGAAATCCTCTCGAGCGCGAGTTCAGTGGAGTTAGTGATAAACTTAAATTGTAAAAGTTTGAAGTGCAAGCGTAGGTATTGTTTCAGTCGAGCTATCCAAGATCCGAACATACTTCAAACAACTGCTGATAGATCTCGACTTGTATTGATTTAGCTATAAAATTGTGCACTTGTCTCGATTATTCGAGACAAACTCCTGGCACCTATTCACCAAGTAAATGTTATGATTATTTGTTGATCCAGCTGAGGCAGAATTGCGGAAAAAGTTTTCGTATTCTTTTGGCGAAAATGTCATTAGAGCGGAGAACAAGCGAGAATTGAGCGCAGTAAACAGCCACAAATTAAAAGCTTTTACGAGTGTTTATCAGGAGCGCCAGGCGGTAGTACGTGGTACGTGTGGCGGCGAAAAAAAGGAAATGCGAGATAAAAAAAACAATTGCGAGAGACGAGTCGCTCGAACGAGAGGTTGCTGGTTGCGCGATCAAACGACCAGCGTTACACACACACACACACACACACACATTCATATAATAGATAGCGCACCCAACACATACATATATAGTGCAATAAACGCCGCATGGGCTAGCGAGCGCGAACGTCGCGCCAAACAATGCGCGCCAAGCGAAAGAGACGGTCAGATCAAGGATGAACGCCACGGCGAAAGCAAACATCCAATTAGCCGTGTGCAAACAGAGCGACTTGCTCGAAAATTCAATTTGCCCGAGGTATGCGTTATAGGCTACTGAAAAACCGCAAACTAGACATGTCCACTCGTCCGACGCGCGGCTTTTTCCCCCCTGCTCTCCCTTATGTATTCGTTATTTCACTTTTACGACCTCGCGCGATACTGCGCGCGGATTTCTTTCGGGCTCATTCGGCCGCATCACAAGATGTATTCTATTGAATCTCGCTCGCTCGATACGCTACTGTTATTTCTCCCGTTTGATTTCTACGAGAAAGCTCGATATTATTCGTAGCAGCATTTCAGCTTTTATAGCTTTTAATATTCATGACTCAATCTGCTCCCTTTTCATTGGAAAAATGATTTTTATCGCTGCCACCTCTCTCACACTCTCTCACTGTCCATTCCAATTGCGAATCATTGTCGGTCTTTAAATCTAAGGGGCGCGAGCAAGCGCGTATATCATAAATTGAAATATCGGAAAATTTTCGCTGACTGGCGTGCGTTGAATTTGCATGGCAATATGGAATTAATTCGCGTTCGATTACATCGGTCGTTTTTTGCATTTCGCAGCTATAGCCGACTCGCGGCAGTCTGTCAAGTGAATTGTAATGAAAAGCTCGTATGCTCGCGCAGTATACGGTGGCATTGGACCCGTTTTCCATAGGCATGTATCGATAAATAACTCGAGTCGAAGCGATCGCTCGCTCGCTCGCGAGTGCGACCTAGAATTTGAGGAATATTTCATATCCGCATTTGCGTGCGGGCTTGAGGTGCTCGAGAAGCGCGGGGGAAAAAACGGGAAAGTCGCTTTGGAGTTCTTGTTTTTGGCGCAGGTGCAGCTGTAGGTGTGGGTGGCTGTCGCGGACCGGCCGTACACATCGCTTCGGCTCGTAGTACACACGCGGGCGCGTGAGTATTGGAGAGAGAGCGAGAGAGCGAGCGACGCTTGCGCAGTCGTGGAAACGCGTGGCGCTCGGCGTGCGGAGTTGGCGAGGACTGAGGAGTCGAGCAGGCAGGCAGGCAGGCAGGGAGGCAGCTCGAGCCGTGCGAGGAGGCATCTCAGCAAGCGAGCCAGTTGTCCGCCGTCAACGCTCCGAGCAGCCTCATTGCTGCGCGGCGCCCGACCACCTCTCAACCAGCAGCACCTCGATCATCAACGAGAACCACCTCGGCGCCCCAATTTTCCCGGCCGCGGCTTATCTCCGCCAACCTGCCGAGGCTTTCTCGGCCAAGCACCCTACCTGCATCCGCGGCCCCAGCGACAAAGAGCCAAAGAACTTGTTCAAGAACTGTTTGCGACTACACGACTTCGTTCGACCTGCTTTCCCGATCTACTAACAAACTACAATCGACAGCACAGTCAGCGGAAACTCCTTTGGGATTGCCGCCGGCAGCTCGTGCTCGAGTGCCACCGACAAGCTCTCTCTTTAGCGTCTTCTGAGGCTCTTCACCCCTTCTGTCGGCCACCCAGGCCCAGCAGCAGCAGCAGCAGCAGCAGCAGCAGCAAAGCCGGGCCAACGAACTCCAAGCTCGTTAGTTGCCGCGTCAGCTCCGCTGCGGCACTTGGCCCGGAAAGCAGCAGCAGCAGCAGCAGATTCGGCTTTGGAGATCGGATGCGCAACCCCAGCAGCGGCACCACCACCGCCCGCGCCCATGCTGCACGAGCTAGGCCCACAGCCGCCGTTCCACTTGCAACGACACCAGCACTATCGCCAGCAGCAGCATCGCCCACACCACCACCGCCACCACCAGCACTACCACCAGCGGGAGAGTCAGCGGCAGCAGCAGCAGCAGTTGCACAAGCGCGGCAGCAGCCTGGGCCTGAGCGCCGCCGCGGCGGCGGCCGCCTCGTCGATGTTGCAGCCGCCCTCGAACCTGCTGGAGATGGCCTCGCTGAGGCTGCCCGACTCGGACGACTTCGAGCTCGAGCGTAGGCGCGGCAACCTCCAGCAGCAGCAGCAACAGCAGCAGCAGCAGCACCAGCAGCAGCACCTCGCCGGCGGCATGCCCACCAGCCCCAGCGGCCAGCTCAGCGGCTACCTCGAGCTGCGCAACCGCGCCAGCGGCAGCAGGGCCGAGCTGTTCGCCGAGTACGTCAACGGCTCGATGCAGGACCTGCTCGTGCTCGCGGGCTCGCCGTTCGCCGAGCAGCAGCCGCACCAGCCCCACCTGCTGGGCGGCCTGGGCATGGGCCCCACCAACCTCCTCAACGACACCGGCCCCGACGCCAACCTCTCCGTCGAGCAGGTCAGCGACCGCCTCTACAGGCACAGCGTCGCCATGTCCGTCGTCTACTTCGTCGCCTACTGCCTCGTCTTCGTCGTCGGCCTCATCGGCAACAGCTTCGTCATCGCCGTCGTCTACCGCTCGCCCAGGATGAGGACCGTCACCAACTTCTTCATCGTCAACCTCGCGGTCGCCGACATCCTCGTCATCGTCTTCTGCCTGCCCGCCACCCTCATGAGCAACATATTCGTCCGTGAGTACTTTCGCTTTTATTTACTTATTCTTACTTGCTGCTACTGCTGCCTGCGCGACGCGCCTCCTTATACTGAGGACGCAGCGTTTGAATTTCGCGCCAAAACGCAGCACGCTCGCTCTACGGGATCTTTGTGAATTCTCGCGGAAAAGAGGCGCTGCTCTAAAAGCTGCCTCGATTGTTATTTCGTCTTCATTACAAGCCGGCTATTCAATAATATTTGTATACGTAATTGTGAGATAAGGATCTTTAACCGTTACGCAAGAGCGCCATTGAAATTGCACCTACTTTTTTTTAATAATAATCGTTATAAGCACTGTTCTCAACAGTAAACAATCACGATCTCGCTATGTCGATCGATGTCATAGTTTGATAATACTAAAAATTTTATCCAAATGATAAATTTAATTTTTCCGTGCATTTTTAACAATGTTGAATTGAGTTGAAATATGGAAAAATAACTATTATTTTCAATTTTGTTGGCTTTGTACAGATTACTGACTGATAGTGTTTACATGTATTGATGTTTTTTAAGTACATTAGAGCAGGTTTCTTTGCAATACAAGAGCTCTTAATGTGTCAATGACGATTAGTTAATTTGATCTGAAGACTTTCGGTTTCCATATTTTCAAACTTTAGCGCGATCCAAATTGTTTTCAGAAGAACGAGCAAGTACTTATAAGATAAGATTACTAATTTAAAGTCTACGCTCTATCTATCACCGCAATCTCTTAAAAGTTATCATCAATCTTCGACCAACTCCAACAATTCGAAGCAACTTTTTAACGAGAATTCCTGCTCTAGTGATTTTTCCCCTAAGAATTTTGATGTAAAGCGCTGAAAAATTGATATTGAGTTTTAAATTTTTCGATCGAGGAAAGAATCCTTTATCTTTTTTTAATTAGTTCTGCGTATACTATACCTTGATTATTTTTTTCATGTACTATGTTGCTGCATGAAACACTTTTTTTCAAAGATGTTTGTTATACAGGCAACGAAATATTGATCCTTCAGCTCAAAACTGAAAATAAGTCTTGCTCTATTACAATTATAAAGATTTGAATATCAAAGTTAGATATGTATTACGTAACTACATAAAACAAAATAATAACTTAACCAATAAGTTGATTGATAAACAAAGCATAATATTATTGACGTAATCGCACGAGTATGAAAGTACAAGGGACGTCATGTTTTCTCCTTTCACCACATGGACGAGACAGCAAAGGACGAAGAAGAAATTGCTTAAAAAAGGTCAATTGAAAAAAAAGAGGAAAAAGTTACGTAAGAAGAAGAAGAAGAAGAGGAAGAAAGCAAGAGTACTCTCGTACGGACAATCACGTTTAGCTCTATCAGTGTTGAAATTTTTTTTTGCGTGGCGCTCTCCCTAGCTCGAGGGCCCTTAATAACTGCCTCTCGGTGATATTTGGCCTTCAACTTTCGTAGGTCGTTTTTCTGTCCGCATTTCCGCAACGTGCAACTTTCGTGAGACTAAAGTATTATGCAATCCTCCTCTCGGCGTGATGCTATTTTTTTCTCGAAATTATCCCAGTGCACTAATGAGATCATTAGCATGCGGACGTCGCCGCGTCAGGTGGCTTTCAGGGTCTAGATTATTGCAGTAGCCTGAGCAGCAGGAGGTGAAAAAGCAAAGCTATCAGCCGCCTGGAAGTGTGTTGGTGGCCGAGATAGACGATACATGTCCACTTACTTGGCTCAGCGCGATTATCAGCCGGTTAACAAGTAACATAATTTTTCGTACACATACTCATTTCAGTATACGCACGTGTGTTTGTTGACTGAATTAGCGATACTATACTTTCTTGACCTATACGAATTTACACTCTTTCTCAATGACGGCTATCATTGAATTTATTTACAACATTGAACGCATACTTCCTTAAAAAACAAATTTTATTGGCTTGCTATCATGGAAAAACTTTTGAAAAATTTAAAAATAAGTAATTTATTGAAATTTTGGATTTGTAACAATCTACTCGTTTTACAATTAATAAGTTTGAATAATTCGTTCAAACGACAACTAATTATGCAGCAAATTAAAAAACCTTGCAAACTTCAAGTTTTTTCAACTTTTTATAAGGTTTTTAAAAAGTTGCGTTTTATTCAATTTTATCTATCTTTTCCAACGTATTCCAAAAGCTTTCCTATTTCAAATTTATTCAAATATATATTTTCAATGTTACAACATAACGGTGGGCAAAAGTAACACGCGTTATGTGCTTGTAATTCTAACCTAGATATTTCGGAAAAATTAATTGAACGTTTAAGGTCCCTCTACACTTACATATATATAGCACACCAAAATATATATAGTAAATGGAGAAATTTGTCTCCCTGATTTCTCGTCGAGTACGTATTATAACGGGGTAATAAAAGTATGGTTCGATAAATTAGTTTTGTAGAATTGTATTGATTGAGTTTTCGTTCGTTTGATAAAACCGATTCTTTAAAATAATTTTTTTTAAATTCACTCCGAATCATAACATTGAGCTATCATTCGTTTTCATCAATTGTTTAGTCTTGTGTAAACAAACCTGAAAAATCTTTATGCCGGATGCCTATGCGCACTGCTAATTATTACACTATTACTATTCTGCGCAATTTATAATGCAACAATTGGAATTCGACAGATTTATAACAAATACCTTTTGCAATTTAGTTTGCGCTAAAGCAGTTCTGAATGATTTTGTGCAGCCGTTTTATCAGAAAAACATCCAAAAAGTCACGATCAAAATTCAGGTTATAAAATCAATAATAAACAAAGAGCGCGCTCACATTTGTTTTGTTTACATCGATGACAGCTGGATTTCTTATTCAATTTCTAATTTTTTTTCTGATTAAATGGCTGCACAGAATTATCCGGAATTGCTTTAGCGCAAACTACATACCAAAAGATATTTGTCATAAATGTGTCGAATCCCAATTTTTTTTCATGAAAGAATAATCATGGAGCAAAAGGCCTCCTGTTGTCACACGTGATATCTATTACATGTCCGGGGGGCCTTAATAAGTTAAAAAATTTTTAAAATTTTTGTGTCAATGTCAAGTGTAGCGATTTTTGTATGCAAAATATTTGAGATCAACCACGTGTGAGTTTCAAGACTCTTTTTTCGTGTGCAAAAAAAAATTACATCATTTGACAATGGCGTTTTATTATTTTCAAATTCACAGTAAATGTATTTTTATTAACTTTACAAATTATGAAGTCTGCAAGAATATGCATATGCAATATTTCAATTGTCAATAAAAATTTTTCACATTCCCAAAAATTGCACTTTTGCATTTTAGGTGACTACATGTAAATGACTGCATATGTTTTCAAGTTATTATCACTGAACGATTATTTGGCCAGTTTTTGGAAAAGCGCACTTCGTACTTGAGACTTAAAAATACATCGAAAACATTTGAGATACGAGGTACCTCTATTAACTACGTAATTATACCGAGGACCTGAATAAATAAGAAATCTCTCAACCTCAAGGATAGTACGTGAATTTATTCATTTTCCTTGCCAAAAATTATTCACTTTAATTCACAATTCAAATAGCAAAATTGAATTCAAATTACATTTTTACATTAAATAAATCTTGTACGATACAGAGATAACAACAAAATATAATGACGAGTATAAATCCCGCACATACTTATGTTTTCTGCAATGATACTTTAATTAATATTTCGATGTTCTTAAATGTTTGAAAACTAATGCAGCTATATTTAGAGTATAGCTGTCAAGATATAGCGACAAATGATTATAATACGATGTTACTGCATCGCACATTGCATTGATAATAAGATGCTCCAAAATTTATAATTTTATCGAGTGAAGCGCCGACAAGCAGACTGCAAGCTCTTGACTGAGCACGTACGTGTCGTAGCATTAACTGCAACTATATCTAATTGAAGCTATATTTTTCAACGGCGCAACTCGAGGTATTTCTGGCCTTCTCAAGCCGTTGAATTACTCGTCATAACGAACGTCATTAATAATTTGCAAATGAAAATGAATGAGCGTGAGATTTCCTTTTGGAACGTAGCAAATGAAAGCGAACAATTGATAAACACGTACGCTTATACATGCAAGTGGCGGGCGTGAATAGGAACTTCCGCGTTCATCGCGATCTAGAAAAAGACATCAAATCAGTAGATCGGATAATCTGGCTATATCGAGAGAGAGTGAGAAAGATGTGAAACATGGAGTTATTCAAACGGAAAAACGAAAGCTCGGCATATGTATGTAGGAATATGATCCCCAAGCAAATCAGCGGTTGCTGAACTCTTCAGGGAGGCAAAAATGATCTACTGTCCCGCGTAATGACCTACCTTTCCGAGAGTTCGAGAGGGGTCAATGCAGAAACATATTGTCAGCACGATTTGACCGTTCCGTCATGTTATAAAAATCATGATACAAGCGCATTCGGCCATACGAATTGATAGATAGCCGTAGATGGCTAGCTATAGAATCGAACGGACGGAAAGGAAAACACTCGGGCTTGAGTTTTGATCGAGGGGAGGGGGAAGCGAGGGTGGAATAAATGTTGCTATGCATGAACTGTCTGCGAGCGAGTACTCGAGAAGAGCGAGTAATCCGGGCTGCTCGCTGAGAAATTCGCTGCGGAAAGAGAGCTCAGGCGCAGCTGACAAATTCGGCTCATGTCAAGGGAAAAGGAGACATCGGCTTTCCGGCACGTTTGTACAGCAGCAACAGCAGCAAGCGTAGAGTATTGATTGTTGCTGGCGAAAGGCGATGGGGTTCGGCTCATTTGCGCCTCACGGACGATGATGTACTGCACGTGTAGACGGGCAAGCAGGCCGAGCTGGGATGAAAAGCGCATTCGGATTTCGGACGCGGGTATGGGGCTTATTCCTCCGCCAGGGGCGCTGGCAAGCACATGGGGGGCCTATTCCGCGAATATTCAAAATAGTTTAGA
>JAWWMK010000032.1:12460539-12500536 GCA_035047105.1 Galeopsomyia nigrocyanea | reverse complement strand
TTCTACACGGTTTTTCACTTCCTATACGTTTGTTGTATTTGAACAGTGACGCCGAGGCGATGTTTAAATTGCTTTAGTTTTTCATCAACGGTGCATTGAACGAACTGGAAAAAAAGAGAAACAAACGTTTCGATTCGATCTTCGATGCCGATTACACAATGGTACAGAACGCCGAGAAACCAATACGTGTACCTATACACAAAAGTCAGATAAATAAAAAAAAAGAATAAATAACCTATTGCCTTCGTATAAAATTGAATCTCGGCTCGCTGGTCGTCTTTTTAGCGAGAGAGTCTTATTATAGAGGCGAGCGGCGTAAAATGCGCCGAAGAAGCGAGAGCTGCTAGTGATTGGAGTTTTGCGCCGCGCGTGGGACTTGCCTCCAACTTTTATCAATTTTCCGAAAAAATTTAATGAAACTTGGAAGGCGAACTCGCAGCTGTATATTCGTTCGCTCAAACAACGTATCTATCGAAAAGTACATTTGTGTTCGCGAACGCAAGATGCACGATAACTTGCAATTGCAATGCGTTATTATCTAATTGTAAGAGCATTTTGGCTAAACGGCACGAGCGCCGACGTATTGTCGATTCCACGTGTTTTATCGGGGTAATAAAATAGTTGAATGGAGAAAAGATTGCGCGGGAACAAACAAGACTCGTATATAATACATCGTAATATTTTCGTGCTACGGGTACAGCGGCGGCGGTGGCATTGACGCGCGGGCGATCATTTTGACGCGCGATTTCTCGGCCGACAATAGGCTACAGAATTTTCGGAGCAAAGAAAAGGAAGAACCGGCGAAGCGACAATGCGGCGTAACGCGAGCTACCGATAAAAGAGTAATAAAAGTAGAAGCCGACAAAAGCCCGCTCTCTCGCAGGAGGAATATAACAGGGCGCGCGCGTTATCTTTGGCGAGCGCAAGCTAGCGCGCGCGCAAGTCTAACCCAGGCGGCACAGCAGCGGCAGGGCCGACATCAACAATTTTATCGTCGGAGTGCACGGCTTACCGAGCTCGCCCGCCAAGCGGAAGATATACAGCAAGGAGTTTGATGGGCGACCGACCACTAGCAACCAGCTCATCTTCCTTCACGAGCGCTCACCGGCCTTCGAACTCCACAGCGCACAGATTCGGTGATCGCGCTAGTACTGCTTTCTGACAACTTTGCTGCTGCTGCTGCTGCTGCTGCCTTTGTCTCTGCTCGATGAGCTTGCAACTGCTCTGTTTCCCGAAGATATCGACTCGAATTTTTCAAAGCACCGCTAATTAATGCATTATATACATAACACGCGGCATTTGGATTTGTGACCCGAATGCACTGTTTACTTTATTTTCGAGCTTCAATCAATCACAGAGAGAGGCAGAACGGAGTTGAATAAAAAAATATTAGCCTGTGTGCGTGTGCGTCGTACACGTACACTATATTTAATAACCTTGTACAACGACAAATTTTCACGCGAAGCGGTAATCACGGTAGCTTTGAAGACAGATCGACACTTCAATCAAATAATGGACATTATATTTCCATGTTGCTGTTGGTCAGATAATGCTCTGACAAATGCATAGTCGACAGAAATGATGGAAACCCAAAACAACGTGAAAAAAGTATGAGTTTGAAAATACGTATAGAAGAAAAATATACGAGTGGAAACACGCAAAGTCGTCGGCAGTGTAGCGTGGCAATTTTGAAAAGCCCAAAAAAATAGCCGTAAGGAGGAAAAGTCGATGCGAGAAAGAAGGGAAGGGAGGGAGGGAGGGAGGGAGAAAAGGAATAAAAATGCGAGGCAGTAGAGGGCTGAAGGCCAAGTTATGCATTTGGCGGGCGGGCTTTCCGCCGGCTGCGAGCTCGTATATCTATATATGGGTTATGTGGGTGGTAGGGGGTCAACGGCGGCAAGTCGGCAGGTGCGCCTGCACAGCGAGAGAGAGTGAGAGAGAGCTGACCGGCCGCTAGAGGCCGCCCCAATTAAGTAGGTCGGCGACCTAGTTAGTTCACCTGTAGACGCGCCTTTTTATGTGGCACGCGGGGCGAACTTCCAAGCACAAACCTCCCCCCTTCTCGACTACTTGCTGTATAGCTATATAGATCTTCAAGTCGCGCGCCACACCGCTCCGCGGCCTTTTATAAATCGCAGCTACGTGTGCACGTCTCTGCGCTGTGTTTCGCTGTGTCGTCGTTGTTGCTGCTGTTGTTGTTGTATGCTCTCTGGCGGCGACAAACAGTCGCACGAATCATACATCAAGCGCACCTCATTCTTTATTGTGCGCTAACTTATTGTACCCCCGCGCAACTCTATCTGTTTGCCTTGCCTCCCCCGCGATTATATACCCATTGTCCGCAACGGTAATAATGAGGCTTTACGCGCCGTTTCAAAATAACATACAAGTTGACCACGCAAATAATACGTACATCGAAAAATTCCTCCTCGTTTTCCGTCCGAAGCACCGTGCCTCGATCGTATATCGCCATTATTAAAGATCCCAGCAGGAGCTGACATATTCACTCCGGGCGCAATATGTACGGCGCTATTTTCCCTTCCCATTGTTCCCCTGTATTGGACCCATATTATTTTGCCTCTTTTGTATTCATCTTGGCGCTCCGCTCGCAACTATATATACCCTCTCTCCAACACTATCCCTCCCTGATACATCATCGGTGGAAAACTGGCAGGACTAGTTATAGCGCTAATACAAGCAGCACGACAAAATGAAGAGCGAGCATTGATTTTTGGTCGATTCGTCGATGTATCTGGGCAAAAACTACTTAGAGAATGATGCGTTTCTCTATCGTAGTGGAATATCGATATATATATTTACGACAGCCGCAATGGTCAGCTTCTTCTCTCGAGAAGTTATCTCATATCAATTGCGGCGAATGTATCTCGCAGTAATTGTTCGTGCGAGCCGATATGTATTCACCACAGTGGAGAGAGAGATAGGAAAAACAAGAGATTAAAGAAAAAAATAAGACGTCTATCGGTCGCGGCAGCGGCGGCGGCGAATGAATAAGGAGAACTGTTTGCCGAGAGGAAAGAAGGAAGGAAAGAAGGAAGTGAGGTTTAGCTGTTTGAGCAGATAAAAATTGAAAGGAAAACATGATCTTCGATAAAAATCGCGATTCCTCGTCACGCGCGGCCGCAGCCCTGAGAATTGAATAGGATGGCTGAGCTTTCTCTCGCTCTGCCGCGGTGCGCCGACAAATCTCTGCGGCTTCGCGCCGCTCTTAAGTAGTGGAAATCGATTTAGTCGGACGCGCCTGCACGCGCGCATTAGTTATACAGCACCTATAGACCGCTCCCATCGCGTTGCACACGCACACTGTATTCTTTGATTGACCATTATCACACTGCGATCAACTCTCTATACGTATGCCCATACATCATAAAATCAAGCCTCATCAATCTTTGCTGTATGCCGCGCGTATACGAATATGTAGTTTATTTTTAGACTGCATTTTGGTTCCACGACCTGTCGAGTGGCGCTCTCTCTCTCCCTCTCTCACACATATCGATTAGATTGATTGTTAGTGGAATCATCAGTTTTCCAGCTTGTCAGCAAATATTTGCCAAACCAGGAGGATTTATCCGCTATATATACTTTTCCAGCGAGAATCGGAGTTCAGTCCAACTTATAGCCATGAGGATCGTTCCAATTTGTAGGAATTACAATGGAAGAAAAGCGGACGGACGTCGCTAATAAACAACGGAGCTGGGATCGGATCGACGTTGTAGAAGAGTCGATATAAAAGGGAAAAAACACCAATCAGTCGTTAATAATACAGAAAGCGAGGTAGTATAGTTCCGCATATAGTTGGAAAACGTGACAGGCTGGAAAAGTTTGCTCAGTCGCTCAATTTGCCCCTTCAAATGAAAAACAAATACAGAGCGCAGAGAGAGAGAGAGAATTGGCGAATTGGAGGGTGAATGGTTGGGTGAGGTAGGCTTTGAAAAAGAAAGAGAGAGAGAGAGAGACAGAAAGGCTGGGAGACGAGCCAAGCTCGAACGAGTACGGCGAGCGATCGCAAGCGACCGCAGAGGGAGAGAGAGGCGAACTTGTACACTCGCGGAAGTAGTTATGTGTCTGCTGATCAATGCTTCCGCAACCACAGCGGGCCGACCACAATCGCTGACACTGATATCGCTTCTCCCAAGCCCATAATCGGCTGCTCCAATCCCCTGCGGATAACTCTATAGCCTATATGCATCGATAGCTTTCCAACCGAATTTCGTATTGTACACGCTGTGTTTGGCTTTTTCCGGCGACGCGACGCGCGCGACAACCAGATAGATTGTCCCTCCTGCACTTTGATTATTCGAGTTTCGACAAACGTCGCGCCTTCAAAGCGCAATCTCACTCGCATCTGTCGAATTATCGTGTCTTTCGGAGGTGTATATAACGGTGCAGGATAAAAGAACGCATTCGCTTTGCTAGCTGAGCGCTCGTTCGATCGAATACACTTGCTGCTATTGATTGTTTTCGTCTCTACATTCCATTGGAAATTGAAGAATGATAAAGAATTTGCGGAAACAGAAATAAAAGTGTTACGTAAATAGGACGAGAAGTGAAGCGAGGAGTCGGCAAGTGCTATAACAAGCAATAAACGAAAGCAATACAGGGCAGGCCGGCGAGGTAATCTTGAATTCGGCGACCTTGAAAGGCTGCGCAGAGCAGAGCAGAGCAGAGCAGAGCAGCAGGCTCGACGGAAGCTATAAAGAATGCAGCAAATGTTGGTAGTATTTTTGATCTTGAACCAGAGAGTCGGCGCGGCACAAATCTTGACATGCTCTACTTCTGCTGGAGCGTTACCTAGTTTCGGCGCGCACGCGGCCTTCATATAGGTGCATGCTACACACACACACACACACACACACACAAACAGCAGAGCACAGCAGAGGCAGTGCACAGTAGTCCTGCAAACTGCAAGTTTTCCACGCAAGGGTTGAGTAAAGGAGCTGACAGAAACAGAGAGAATTAATTCTCGTGGCTGGGCGGTCTTAAAGGACTACAGGCTTACAACTACTGTGCGTCGAAGTCGAAAGAAGTTAGGCAGCCAGGTCAACCTTGAAAGTTGGAGCGTTAATGAAACCTGGCTGTGCAATGCGTGTGTGAGTGTGTGTATGCGAGAGCGAGAGAGAGAAAGCTTGAATAAAAGAAAAAGCGAGCGGAGCGGCTCACTAATCAAAGTTGAGTCGGCGCGTATCCCCTTGACACGGGACAGGAACGGGATCGAGTGGGGTTCGCGCGCGGTATTCGAAGTTGCTGCCGCTGCTGGGTACATCCCTCGGGAAGTAGTCGAGATGGAGAAAGAGTCGGTAGGCGCTTATAGCTGGCTGGGGGTGGAGGCCAGTGGGACACCTGTACACAGAGTGCGAGAGAGAGAAAGAGCGAAGGGGAAGCCGGAATTCAGGTCATGCATCTCGGCCACTTGTACTAGGTCACTCGCTCTCGCTCTCGACGCCCCCGACCCCTATAATCCTGGAGCCTATACCTACGGCCCGCTCTCGCTTCTCGCTGCTGCTATCCTGCCTGCTCGCCTCTTCCTCTCTCTCTCTCTCTCTCTCTCTCGGCTCTGCTCCGCAGCAACAAATTGAACGCAGCAGTCCGCAAATGGGAAAAACGTCAAATTTCGAATTCCAAGAACGTCCTATATTTTAATTTCCATGAGCGCCAAGGAAAAAACCAGGTCACAGCGAGCCAGCAGTCGAGCTTTTCGATGGGGATCGCGAGCGACCCCTCCTCGCCCGCTCGAGCCTAGATCGCGCCCACTATTTGCACGCTTCTATAGAAATACCGATAAATGCAGCTCGTCCATGATCGCCATGAATTATTAAACCGAGCTGTCCTCACTATATCCCGCCCGCGATATAACCACCGCAGCCCAGCCCGCATACATATACATCCCTCGAATAGCTTGCATAACTCGTTTACCTATTCGACTCTGCAACTGCTGCTATAGCTGCTACCGCTGATTTGTGCATCTCTCATTCAACTTTGCCAAGCCAATTTTCTTATACACCGTCGTCCTACCTTTCTACTTCGCTCCTCGTAATTGCAACGTCTAAAGAGGGATGAGCTAGCCTTAATTGAGACCGATAGCCGAGTCATTAAGACATCACTAGGACACCGCAGCATTGGATCGTTATCCGTGGTTCATTGCTCCTTGCCCAGCAGACCGTATAAGTACTCGAAGACATTAGCGCACGTAACGCGAGGCAAAAAAAAACCAAGTGGCTAAAAATAAGACGGCTATCCATCAGAGATTTCCCATCCCACGGAAAAAAAAGAGCGAAAGGATCGCGAAATAGATAGACGAATGTAAAGCGATATATGCATAGGGGCGCAAGCGAGTTGCGCAACCTGGGGGTTGTCCGTCAATGTCATCGTTGCACTAGTCCTATTGATTTCGGACGCCTCATTTCCCAGTTGATATTCAGCCGAGTGCGACAGTACAGGAGGCTTTTCTATTTACCTTTCGAGCTTCGGGTTGTAGCATGTGCAAATACAGGCATATATATATCGTATATCTCGTGAAGGTCATGTAATTTTTTGGGGTAGCTGATCGGCAAGAATAAAAGCAACGAGCCAGCTATTGGTAGCGAGTTGCAGCAGCAGCAGCAGCAGCAGCAGCAGCAGTGGTGGTGTCCGCGCGAGCGCTAGTTGCATTTGACACATTTATAGAACAATTGATGAAGAGTCCTTGCTCGCGTCCTAATTCGCTATAAGCATCGAGCTCGCGAAATTTCACAGCTGCCTCGCTCGTGCCTCCCGCCGCGCCGCGCCGCGCCACCCGCCGCAGTGTATACACGTGAGCGACCTTGGCGAGAACCCGGTCAGTCGAAAGTGCAACGCTGCTGCGCCGCCGTTTGAACTAGTTGGTGGTGTACCTCCCCTCTTGTTTGTTTTCTTCTTCTTCTTTTTTTTCTCTTTCTTTTCTGTAGCTCGTTCGATGATGTGATCATTTGTTCGGTAAAAATTAAGGAAATCGGGGAAATAGCTGGAAATGAATAGGGTGTCGCTAATAAAGGGAAGTGGCTGTAGGGCGTATATAGCAGTACTCAGCAGTAGTAAGCAGCTAGCGGGCAGGGAGAGCTTTGTATCGAGCCGGCGAGACCTTGAAGGCATTCGAAACCGGGGCAGTGCCCGCTCAGTTGCGCGCCGGCGCAACACCCAGCCGTCTACACCGACCGGCAAGCCGGGTTGCCCTACTTTCCGGGCTTAGCGCCGACTCGATGCACGCGCTCCCCCTCGCCCTCGCCCTCGCCCTCTCACTCTCTTTCGCTCCTCTTTTACCGGTGCAACTAGTCCTCCCCCCTCCCTTCCTCTCTCGCTCCTTCATCCTTGGCCCGTCCAACACTCCGATTCTCTCTCTCTCTCTCTCTCTCTCTCTCTCTCTCTCTCGAGCTGCCACTCGTTTCGTTCTGAGAGCAGGAAATCAGAAAAAAAAACCAGATTTTTTCGAGGCGGAAAAATTACTCGAGTCGAGCTGCTTGTGCTGCCGTCAAAAGATTTTCAACGTGCGCGCGGCGCGCTTCAAACTTTTGATTGTCGCCACTCGTATCCTTTCTAGTGACCCATTTGCAAGCGCCGCCGCTGCAACGCCAATTTCTTCTCAACGTACCAAACGCCAAATTAATTATATCGCCATTATACCTTTTCGTCCGCTCGAGCGCACTTTTAAAGCTTTCACGTGTATACATATATAGCGGCGCGAAAACAACGCAAACATCCCATCGGCGCACGCGTTATAGATGCATTTAGCTTTTAACGTCTATCTGCCTCTTTTTCGATAGAAGCCAAAATAAACGCGCGTGAATTTGTTTTCTATATGCTCTAACAACTTAAAACTAGGTGACATTTATTAACGTGCGCCCAATGGCAACGTCATTAACTCGCTCGTGTATACAAATAGTTTTCACGGTACGTAGGCCAAGCATCAGCGAACACAACTGCTTTTCCCTCCCGGACGAAACCGTTTTTACTGCCTTAATATCCTTTGGTTTTCCAATATCTCACCCCGTTTTGCTTAATTCGAGCTACACAATCGATATAATAGAGATGAGTTGAGAAAGAAATACTCGTTACTACTACTTCTTCATTTGATAAAGTTTGCCGCGATCTCGATTAGAATATAGTCGAAATACATACGCTAAAGAGTGAACCGACGACGAAGGTCGCGTATAAGAAGGCTCACCGAGACTAGGTACACTGCAGTGGGCGCATTTAATCCGAGGTAGATTATTAACGTCCTCATTCTATTTCCGTTTTCTAAAAGCATTGCCTTTAGACTTTCGCTCTAACAAACGTATATCCTCTCTCTCTCTGGCGCGCGAGCGCTCGGAACTTTTGCTCTTTTACCTGTCTGTCATTGTCTGGCTGCGCGCAATCCGCTCGCTCATACCATCCTTAGCTTATACACTCTCAATGTCCTTTATAACTCGCAAGCAAGTTCGCCATATCTTTTTTTGTACATACTTCTGCCCTGCGAGCTGCTATTGTGACACGGAGCCTGCCTTTGTTTTGTCGTTATCTTCTTTCAGAAAAGATCTCTCTATTTCGATTGGGGCTCTTTCCTATACGTATATCGCTTATCTCTCGCGCATTGTTTTCGACCTATCGGGAACAACTGTTGCACAGCTCAGTCATTCGTTATCCTTTAGCGACTACGATAATCCTTTGATCAATTTAATAGTATATACTCGGTTTCAGTTTGCTTCGAGTTTTCTTTTCTTTTCTTTTTCCTCTTGATAACATAGTACAACCAACCTATTCTTTCCACGGTGAAATTTCCGAGGAAATTTCTTATTTTCAAGCGCATTCGGGAGATTCTATTTTTCTGCGAAAACTTTAAAGCACATGTCTTTATACTTTGAACCAGTCTTTCGTGTGCAACCAAGTCAATCCTCTTAGTGACTTCGCAGACATAGAAAAGGCGCTGTCAAGCGTCTTTGCTATGCGAAGAACTTTATTTTTTATTCAAACGCTGTTTTAAACTTTACTGTCATAAAGCAATGTAACCTGAATTAACTTGGCCGGTATGTAATTTTAAAATCTCGTGTCCAATAGCAACGATAGTCACGTGATTGTATTAACAAGTTATGAGTTGAATTATGGTGTAAGATGATTGTGACGAACTAAAATCACATATCATAGCACGAATCCCATATACATTGCGAAATCCTCGTAAAGTAATAGAAAGCTCTAACAAAAGAAATTTTGCATTTTAGTCTTCAATAAATTAACAATTAAGCTTAAATAAATGTGGAACTCACTTCCACGCTCAACTCAATGTCGTTCTTACTCTATCAACTTATTTGATTAGTAGTGTATTATCTTTATTTTCGATTGTACTTAAACTCTAATTATTATTTCTTACAACTGCATAAATAACTCTTGCCAGGATTATTAAATGTTAATTAATTTATTAAATTTTATACATGAAAAAATTCTATACTGTACTCTTAAATAAATAAATAATATTAATAAGAGTAAACATTTCTAACAATGCAAAACGAAAATCAAAAAGCATCGAGATATTTCTATCCGAATACAATTGAAAATTGGTGTCAAAAACCAGAAAACTGTGCGAGTGCTGTTATTAATTATGTATATCATTGTTTGAATAATTAATTAAGTACCTCTAATAACTATATAAGATCAAGTGAAAGTCAAAGCTCTAGTTCAACAAGCAAACGACACGATAAAAATATAAAAAATAATTACGATAATCAGTCACAAAGTTTAAAATACGTTCAATTTTGAAACTTCTTACAATAAATAATAATGCAGATGCCTATATCTCTTTTGATTGACTAGTAAACATTTATCTCGTTTCTTAAAAACTCAGACTTTCGTATTATTTCATAGCCTAGGGCTCTACTTGTATGTCTGTATATGTATATCTTGAAAGTTTTTCAAAGTGATTATATTTTAGTTTAATCCATCGACTGATTAATTTTTGACAATAAAAGTAAAAAAATTGAAGCTGTGCAAGATAGCTATGAAGTATTGAGAATTATAATACCGAAGAGCTTGCAAGACGAAGCGCGAGTAAAAATGAAAAAGCTATATAAGATTCGAGAATACAATAGCAGTCATTAGCGGAGCTGGTGAACACATGATCGCGTCGTATAAAATGTGAAAGTGTCGCGGAGAGCCGCGAGTGCTCGTGTGCACTCGCTGGGATTTTAAGGTTTGATAGTGATGATTTCCTTTTTGTCAATGCCATCGCCGGGTGTCGCGGCGCTGCGCGTGCTCGCTATGTCCTAGCCTCTTTGTCAAACGAAGCAACATTTTACGAGCAGCCGAGAGAATCAGAGGGGCGCGCAACCTTGTGCTGACGCCTCTTGAAAAGTCCTTTTGCGCTTGAATCTCTCTCAGTCTCGGCAACGCGACTAAGTATTGTATGATAGAGACAGAGAAAGCGAGAGAGAGAGAGAGAGAGAGAGAGAGAGCGAGAGAGAGAGAGATAGCTGAGATGCGCTTTTATATCGATGGATTTTGAAAGCAAGCCAGAGAAAGACTGAAGGGCTCGTCACGCTTTTAAGAGTAACGAAGCAGATTTATATATGCTAAGACGTGCCCCACGGAAGTCCGTGCTACTTGTCGCTCTTCGCTTGCCTCCCCTTTTCCTTTTCCTTTTCTTTTTTTTACGCCCTCTTATATCTTTCGAGCTCTCGTGCTCTCGCTCTACCTATGCATCACTGTCATCGCAACAATACATATATTATACACGTTTATGTGTGTAAGTTTGAGACTTGCAAAACGTTATTAAACGCTGCCGAGCCGTAAATCTAGCCTCGGTTTTACGAGTAGCGCACATCATCAAAAAATATGCCATTTACTCGAGAGCAGGAAACACGCGCAATAAAGAGATTACTTTGATAATGATGTAACAACCTTGATCTATTGCCCTCCGATGATACAGACAACAAAGCGCTCTGCTCGTGTAGTTTTCGGGATTCGCACGCAAAGCGTGGCGCAAAGATACGGAAGAGAAGAATGAGTGGAATGTAAGCAAATAAAATTCTTGAAGCTAGTTGACGACTACGTGAACGCACGCCAAAGCAGCGCGCGTGCGATGGTCGTTGAGCGACGGCGGCGGCGAGCTTTATAGCCAGTGCTGCTGGCAAATGCACATTCTCCGCAAGTCTCAAACTTCAAAGATTTACCATGCAGCCGAGTGCTGCTTTTAATCAAGAAACAGCCAAAAGATGTGATCACGTATACGACGGAGTCAAAGGGTGTGTGCTTCGCTAGAACATCAAACATCTCACGAGCGGGGGCTCAAAGCGTATTTTCGCTTGATTTTTTTGTGCCTTTTTGGCATCGTTCAAACTTGTATAGCACAGTGGAAAGTTTGCGAGATAGATAACGCGCAAGCAAACGTGCTTTGCTGTTATGAAGAATGTCCAATAGATAAAGTCGGAACGTCAATGCGTCAACTATAGACAAAGGTAACGCGGGTAATAGACTGTTACAAGCTATCGGCGAGGCGGCACAATCGGGGGAGGTCAGACAGTCAAGCGCGAGTTCTGTAGTCAAAAAGCGCTGCCTCAGCTATTGCAACGCTGCTGTTATAATTATACGATACGGTATATGATGAAATATCAATACGCTGGTAGAGAGATATATGCCGTTGTAGTGCTTGCAGCTTATCGCAAGCTCGCTACATGTCCAATTCCATAAAAAAACTCCATTAATTCGGCACCGTTTCTACAAATTTTCAAATTAGGGGCACGGTTATTCTGGAAGGTTTTTCTTCTAGTATTTGCCGTGTAGAACCGAAAAAAAATTGGCCCATCATGGCCGGAGAGGGTAACATTCTGTTTTTGGCCTTAAATAACCAAAAACAGCTGAAAATTTAACGAATAATAGATTTTTTTTTTTGTAATTTACTCAAAGACTATAATTTTTAGACAAAAACTAATGGCGGCTTCGAACTCAGCGCGTCAAAATACATGGAAATAGCCTCTTTTAACCCACGAATTGAAAACTTTTTTTTTTCGTTAGATTTTTTTTTTCGATTCGAGGGTTAAAATAGGCTATTTCCATGTATTTTGACGCACTGAATTCGAATCCGTCATTAGTTTTTGTCTAAAAATTACCGTCTTTGAATAAATCACAAAAAAAACCTATTATTCGTTAAATTTTCAGCTGTTTTTCATTATTTTAGACCAAAAACAGAATGTTACCCCCTCCGGCCATGATGGGCCAATTTTTTTTTCGGCGCTACATGGCAAATACTAAAAGAAAAACCTTCCACAATAAGCGTGCCCTAATTAGAAAATTTGTAGAAACGGTGCCGAATTAATGGAGTTTTTTATAGGATTGGACATATGTATAGCACTGCTGCTGTTGCTGCTCGAACGAGAGCTATAGGCGGTAACTTATCAGACGCCTTTGTCATGCCTCCCGATCGCTCTTTACTTCGATACATAGTGCGACAATATTGATGTACACGAGGGCTCTTGATGCGAAAGTGTGATGCGCCTCTATGTAGTTTGCGCGCACGTGTAGTTGTTATCGAGTGTCAAAGCGAATAAATGTTAAATTTTACAGAGACTCATGCATAATAACTTTGTATAAGTGCAAAAAAAATTATATCGGCTAAATATCATCAGCGAAGGGTGCTGCAAATCTGCATGATTGACAAAAATTTAATCCAAGTGCGATATTGCACGAGTCAAGGTCGCACGGAAAATGTGATTTAAAGCAGAAATCAATACTATATAATAACACTTGACTCGCTCTCACCGATAATCCACGCGAAAAGGCGATTTGCTTAATTTCTTTTGACTGAATTACATGAGAACACGTAAATCTAGGTATATTTTTATCATTCAATTCTCAGATTTCTCCATTTTTTTATTTAGATATATCTCTCCAGTTTTTATTAAAAATACACTACAAAAAAATCTTATTTCTGTTGCATACTTACACGTCCATGTTCTTCATTTAAGAAACAAATAATCGAAAATTTCTTATTTTAAGAAATTCTCATTTTGAGTAAAAATATTTCTTAAAATTAGTAAAAATTATTAACCCATCAATATGATTTCTTAAAATAAGAAAACTTTTTTCTTGCTAAAAATGAGAAAAAAAGTTTCTTATTTTAAGAACACTTTTTGGTTTCTTATTTCTAGTAATCCCTAATACTTATCCTTGCTGCATCAAGAACAACAATTTCTGATTTTAAGTTATTTTTTGCAGTGTAGGTATTATTTTTCGGATTTCGTCATTTATTCGAAAAAATATTCAAAAAATTTGTCTCCATACCGTGCTCTCGTGTTTGATTTCTAATGATTATTTTAATAGGCCACTTATTCATATTTTAATATTCCTTATAAAATTACAACAAATTAATTACCGCCAAATAACATACTGCGATGTACATTTCGAAAATAGTATTTTTAGTGCTATTCAATCAAAATGAAGTACATCAATGAAAGGATTTTTGATTGACGCTAATGAAATAGATACGGCACCAGTATGTGCAATGATTAATTGAAAGACAAGAACAGCAAAGCAAATTACATTTTAATGCGATAGCATACATATGATTGATACGGCAAACACTTTTAATCTAAATTCAATCATCACTGTAAGCCCACAAACAATTACGTAATAAGGATAATTTATTGAGCTATGAGTGCTATATTCACGTGATTTGAATCTGAACTTTCCTGATGGTTTGGAAATTGTTAATTGTTAGTAATTTATTAGAATTAATTTTGTATCGAAACTCATTATAAAAAGACCTGAAAACTGTTGAACGTGATCATGTTTATAGTTTCAATTGCTGATTTTAGGAAATAAAATATTGCATTCATTTATTACTATAGAGTTAATATCATGAGTAACATATATTATGATAATAACTATATTTTTTTCATTTTCATTAGTTGTTTTTTCCTCAATTTTTATATGGCAGCAATAAAGTGGAGATTAACAAAATAAAAGCTGAGATCGTTTAATTTTGTATAATTTTCGTGAAAAAGTCCGCACGTTTGAAATCTAAAGTAAACCATCTTTCGAATTTTTCTTTTTACCAACAATATTATGCATGTTCTATATATAAAATTGCGCCGTGGATATAACGACACGCAAAACCTGTAAAATGACTACACTTGAATGTAAATGTAGAACCGACAGTGAAAGTAAAATGCAATGCTTGTACAAACTCGATCATAAATAATTTGTAACCAATACCCACTGGTTGTATAGAAAATCATCTAGCAGGATCATTTTGTTGTGAATGTAAATCGTGCAATGTATAAATATTCAAAACTCTGTCGAAATAAACGCTGCATATAACAATTTTACGGGCTATAGTCAAATATTTTCATTTCAATTCTATCAAAATATTCTTGAATTGCTAAAATTCTATAAGCGTTATGTAAAAAATTTTACTCATTTTCGGGACAAAAAAAGTAAAAAGGTACTCAAAATAAGTAAAATGTTACTCAAAATGAGTAATCGGTTTCTCATTTTGAGTAACTTTTTACTTTTTTTTTCCCGAAAATGAGTAAAAATTTTTACTGTGTAGCAATATATCTTACTAAAATAATTGAGTCATCATATCTTTACTTTTTACTGTTTTTGCATCTCTCAAATTGTACAATATGCACAGACTGAAATCCTCTGAAGAGTGAAATAATGCCCGTGCATACAAAACAAAACTGTTAAAACGTATTTATATATGAAATTATAGAAAAAAAAATTGAAGAGTCTTTGGGTCGTAAAAGCGGAAAACACACTAAAACTGCACGAAGCAAAAGGCAAGAAAAGAAATAAAAAAGCTTGCTGAGAGAGCAGACAGAGAGAGAGAGGATGTATGCCGAAGAAGAGCAAAGAAGCTTATGAATCGAAAAGGAGGGATCTTATAAAAACAACCGTTATAAGAAGCATGCAAGCAGATTAAATCGAAAGATATGGTGGCAATCGACCTTGGCAAATGGAGTATTGGAAAACGAAGTTAAAATAGTAACAGAATAAAAATAGTATGGGGAAGAATGGCGGAATGAGCAGTAGCAGACGGCGGCGTCAGCAGCGCATATTATAGAAAGCTGACATATTTGCCTACTCCTACGATAGGCATACCAGCGCACACAACCATCCAATTAAATCGGAATCTTTCCCCTCGTGATTTAAGGAATTTTCCTCTATTGGTTTATGAAGAGAGCTCGTATGTGAGAGACAGAGATGAGACGGCTTTGTTCTCGCACCAATAGTCTTGTCCTCAACCACTATACGACCGATCGAAGCTTTGCTTAACTATTTCCTTATCGCCAACTCCTACGCTTGATCAGATTTTTATTTTTTTTTATCTTATGCTTCATTACGTATAGCCAACCATGTAACATCGAACATTTCTCCAAAGCTGTGACCTTCAATTTCAAATGAAAGTCACGCACTATAGCCTCCCAAAAAAATTCTCCTTTTTTATTATTTTGACTATACATTTATTAATCATTGCTTACTTTGTAAAGTTTTCTCATTTGCACTAATCTTTATAATACCATCTCTGCGCTACCTCAGTATTACTTCTCTCTCATTCTCTCTTACTCCCTCCCTACCTCTCCTCTTTCGATCTATTCCATTTTCTTGCCTGACAATAGGTAGTTCGTTAGTCAATAGCAGAAGCTTAATATTAATGCCGTATGAAAGGAGACCTATGTCATAAAGTCTTCCATAATGCTGCTGCCCTTATTATCGAAATCTTGCTCAAATTGAAATTTATTATCTGGATTGAAAAGCTTCAGTTAAAATTGATTGACTTGCTTTATCATTCGTATAATAGGAATATTTGCGAAATATTCCAAAGTTTAACCGCCAATTTCGAAAATAACAATTTGAATCCTTACGTCTACGACGAATTTTTGCTGAATAAATTTGCTTAGTTTATAGAATGAGAATATTACATTAATAATTCTTAAGAATAAAAAATTTACTAATGAAATTTTAAGTAATTAGACTACTCGATACTATTGGTAACCATTATTTGTTATTTGATTGTTTCAGCTTGGGTTTTGGGCTGGTTTATGTGCAAAACCGTACCATACATCCAAGGCGTCTCCGTAGCTGCATCGGTGTACAGTCTGGTTGCAGTGTCGTTAGACAGGTAGGTTTATGTAAGGAAATAATGACATTGAACTACAGATATCTTTTTATGCGATATCGACAAAAGATTAATTTTTCGTTACTTTCAACCGGAAATATCTATAGAAACTTTATATATTCACAAAAGCTTATTATTTTAGCGTATGCTCTACAAACTTCTTACATAATGTAGTTTTTGCTAAAATCACTTATCGGCGAATGTGCATAAAATTATATTCTATAGCATATATAAATTTGAATTTATCAAGTCGTAAAATTCAAATGTAAGTAAATTGTTGAACCGCATATTTTTATGATTTCGACGGTATGTATGTAAATATTAAGCGTACATTCGGAAGTACATCAAAGAAATAAGCGCATAATAACCGAGTTAATGTTTAATCGGTTGGAATTATTGTTATAATTATCCTTGATGAAAAAGCATCGATTACGATTGCTCTTTAAAGTTGGCGAAAAACCGGAAATACAGTTGAGAGTAATTACACGGCACGCGCAGTATAAAAGAAGTCCTAACATTCGTTTATTTCCTCGTAAAATCAAATTTGCAAATCCGTTACGGATGCATTATACAATATAGAAAAAAAGATTGTCTATTAAATGATCGAGTGAAAGAGAGCTTCGTTGATAAGCCGAGAGATCAGCTGACTTATGGCAAAGTTATGTGATATTATTTTTCTGCCAGTGTCACTTCTCTCTTTCTCTCTTTCTCTTCCGGTGTTGTGCAATCGCCTAAGCTCGAGAGAGAAAATTCCGGGAGAGGATAATATCGTGTGTGCGCACCCCCGTAATCGAAAAGACAAAAATCGGAAGTACCATTGCGCAATGATTCATGTAAGTGTGTGCCACGAGTGACTGATTGTCCGTGTAAAGTGCTGAGTAAACGCGAACTAGGTCTTATATGTATCCGATGAAAAGTCGGAGAATCGTCGAAGCCGAACAATAAGGTGTAACACGCCAAGAGACTCTATAGCGGTGAATATAGAGACAAAGTTGGATTGTTGCTCGTACGGCTTAGCCGCTAATGAAAAGGGTGCAGGTTGTAGCGCTGACCGTAGCAGCGGCGGCAGCAAGAGCATCAATTATGCTGGCACAGCTAGCTCGCTCGCTATCGGTTCGGCAATCTGGGCTTCAATCGATTTTAGCCGCTTGGCATAATGGCGCGCACACAGCTAAGCTGTAATCCAAAGCTGTAACGTAGTTTGCGGCTTCGTAACGAGCTAAGTAAAGTACAATCGGGCCTAAGGAATCGAGCGGCTCGCTCGCTCGCTCGCTACGCGCCTGCAGCCTGCAGTCGTGTGGTGATTGTTCCCAGTGTACTTTCTATGCACCGCGCGGCCGTTCCTATTAAAAATCTATCCCCGCGCCCATACCCAAGAGAGCCGCGTAATTGTGCGTCTCTCCGCAACTTTGACTGCGTTCCCCTTTCGCTCTCCATCTCCATCGGCCAGGTGCACGTATTTTTTTGCCCGCGATCATCCGTTCGACGCCGCCGCGTTAGCCAGCCTCTTTTGCAAATACCTCGGCGATCGAGGGAACAACGCGCTCCACCGCATTTCTTCTTTTTTTTCACACTCGTTAACGCGAGCGCGCCACATACATTTTACAAACACGCCATTACGAAATTACTTAATAGCTTTCAATTGCAATTCGTGTGGCGCAACGTTCCGCGGCTATAACTCCTATAAACAATAGCTTAATATCTTTCGACTGTTTTTTTTTTCTTATTTCATCCGCTTATGTACAATCGAGCTTTTGTTTGATAGCGCAATGACAAAATTATTCAGATGCTTTCCAACGTCTGCGACTAATTATTATACTTTTTCGCAGTCGCGCTCTCTCCGCGGAATGTATATAGCCTCGCTAATGGCTACCTTTTGTTTATTGAAAATCACAGGGGGCAGAGACGCGACAGTACTGCGCGCGCGCGCGGTGGTGGTGAAACGGCAATCGTTGCGCTCGCAGTCTTTGCCATATCTTTTGTTGGCAAATCCTCGGGATTCATCGCTGTATATAGACAATTAGCCGCGCCGCAGAATGCACGGACCCCGTGATTTGTGAGATCTTGAAATCGCGCGCGCGCGCTATTCAGTGGAGTCATTGATTCTAAAAAATGTGAAGCTTTTTCTATACCGACAATCTTTGTTTCTCAAATATTTCTCGGCTTATTATGATTAACTTGTAAACACTTTATTCTATACACTTTTGTAATTTATTTCACCGGAGGAATTCGAATTTAGAAGTATGATATATGAGAGATATTTGAATAATGCAATCGCGTTGATGTATTTCAAGTTATTATAATTACACCTTCGTGACGTTTAAATCTACATTCCCTGGAAAACTTTGCAACGTGCGTTACATTGCATCACCAAATTAAAATCTTTGCTTTTATTTAATCGACTTTTCACGAAGTTTCTTTCAAAACTTCGAAATGACGAAATGCGCTTAAATTAATTAGAAAATCCAGCTTACGATAACGAAAAACCAGAAACGTTCGAGTCTAGTTTTTTACCCTCGAATTCCTGAAAACTACGAGTATAAGGCAAGGTGAATTACGAGAGATGCCAATGAAGGACTGCAAGGAGAGCCATAGCGATGACGAAAAGCTTAATAAAATCAATATAAAAATGGAAATGCTGAGCGAGCTGCTGGGATCGTGTTAGATCGTATAATGATTGGCCAGGTGCAAGTCGCAATTCTGATTTCGAAATGCACAATTGCCATATAGCCCGATTGTCAGTGCCGCGATAGTTGATTGGACGACCATCGGCATCCACGCATAGTGGTGGAAAAGCTGTGGACGTCGATTGGGCGATCGGCTTTCCCACCCCCTGCAAATTCGCGGCTGACTCAATGACGCTTCCCTTAGCGTCAGCCGCGCTCACGTGACCGCTTTCGATTTTTCATTTCGGCGCCCCGTATAAAACGCCAATGGCTCCGTGCCGGCTAACGCATAGTTCATCTGACTTTCGCGTAGTGAACTTCACAGTCTCTCTCTCTCTCTCTCTCTTCCTCTCTCTCACCTTAGCAAAATGTTCAAGCTGGTAAGTCCCGTTTGTTTTGTTTTTTTTCAGTTTTGCCTCATTTACATATCAGCCTAATTAGTCTTGTGCAAATTACCGAAATTTCGTCATCACCGACAATCACCGTGAGAAATTTAAATGCCTTTCGCGTTCCTACAGTGTTCTGGCCGTTGTACGACCGATCAAAAATAGCGTTGCTGATTAATTATAGATAATGCCTTAATTACACTCGACGCGATTTTCAATGTACACAAACTCGAACTGTTGACTTGCGATAAATGTTGTAGCGAGATGCGTAAAATATCGTTTCAAATTTTTAAACGCGGACAGTCGAACATATAAGAAAGATAAATTGGCCTTTTTTCGGGCTTGTCTAAGAATGATCGCAATTGAAAAGCAGTGAAGATTTGAAACTCTATTGAAAGTTTGAAAGAGCGCGGTCAAGCCAGTTTAAGCGGGAAAGGAGCAAAAAAGAAATCCGGATATAACATTACGGAGTTCAGCTTTTGGTGCCCTTTTTATCCGGAAGCCGCGTTTTTCGTTGCGTGTATGTCTATGTGTGTGCGCGGCATTACGCTCGCGCGCAATCAGCGAGGCGTGTCGGGCTATACGACTCCAAAGTCGCCTACACGCGAAAAACTTCCGACTCGAGACTGCGCGAAAATCGGAATGCGCCAGGCGGCTGCACTGTGTTGGTTTCTTTTTTGAAAGTCTATCTTACCCAGTTACGCAATGTAGTTTAATGCCATTCCTCTACTTTGCATTGCTCAGATACACTTCCTATATTGTAACTCGCTCGACGCAACTTGCTTACGAGTGCAGGCCTTTTTCCGCGTGTGAATCGCGTGCCCGTGTAATATCAGCGTGGCCGCGGCGGCGGCGGCGGTGGCCCGCGGCTTACGAGTGACAGCGATTATCTAATTTCCATTGGAACATTATCTCGCAGATGTAAACGAAACGTTCTCTCTGCTAATTGATACGCGTCAGTTAAATATTTATGCGCATTGCAATTGCATTTTTTATCACATACTAATTTTTCATAATGAGTTTTGATTGCATTCCTGTGGCGATTTTATTAGAGGCTGTAAAAATATGACGATATCCTTAAAAAAAACACACTTTTCTGGGGTCTAGAATGGAAAAAAATTTTTTTAATGCTAAGGCTTCCGGACCTTTTTCCTCTTCTTTTTGAAGGTACATAGTGTCGGAAAATGCTCGTGAACATTGGAAAAGTCCTTGGGAACTATATTTTTTCAGCATTTTCCCCATTTTCATAACAAACTAAAAATGTAATTAATTTGCAATTTTTTTGATAACTTGTCACCGGATAATTATTTTTGAATGAAACTTTTTTCTAGGTAAAGGTCTTCTTTTTTGCTATCATTTTGATTAGTCCAAAATGTTTCTAGCGGTCTTAGAAGCCGAGAAATCAGTATTTGAAGAAATGCCGTTTTTCGCCTTTTTTCTGTGAGAAAAGCCCATTTGATTATAATGGGAAAATGCCGAAAAAGTAGTTCCTGCAGCTTTTCCCAATGTTCACGAGCATTTTCCGACACTATATAGCTTCAAAAAGAAGAGGAAAAAGGTCTGGAAGCCTTAGCATCAAAAAAAAAATTTTTCCATTCTAGACCCCAGAAAAGTGTGTTTTTTTAAGGATATCGTCATATGCTTGTAATGAAAATTGCATCAATTGCTTAATTTTCTCTCTATAAAAGTATCTTTTTTATATTTCAAATGTTGAGCGAATCTACGGCAAATGAGTCCAGTTTTTATCAGATGGCTTCGATCTGCAACTTCCGCAAAATTAAAGATGCTATATTTTTTCTCATTAGCTTAATACATTTTTGGAGAGTAAATGAAAAAGTAAATCTTTTTTGCTGGTGGATAATGACGGATGCGAATAGACATTTTGCGTATTAATCGAAATTGATGATGATTTACAACGAATGAAATAAGCGACGGAGATTGCGAATTAAGTAAATTTCTCACGATGACGCGAAAAGTGCATTTAGTGCGTTCCCTAATGAAGATAAATATTGAGCATAAAGTAGAATCGTGTAGAAAAATAATGATTCGCACAAGACTGATAAAGGGCCAGTCGATGAGGCAGGTATTATTGTCGATTGAGAGCCGGTAATGAAGTGTCTGGTAAAACTACGTACACAGGCAGTGTTGTTGAGCCTGTTGGGTGTGGCGTGCGCGGCGCCCGGCGGCCTGACCGGCCACATCGTCGACCACGGACTGGGCCACATCCACGCTCCCAACGTCGTCGACCACGCGCACCCGCAGCACGTGAAGGTGATCGCCCAGCCGCAGGAGGTGCAGCACGCAGCTCCGCTCCACGTCGCCCACCACCACGCCGTGCCCGTCATCCACTACGCAGCCCCGGTCGTGCACGCCCCTCTGCACGGCCACCTCGAGCTCGGACACGAGGAGGTCCACATCCCGCACCACCAGCCGCCGGCGCCCCACGTGCACGTCCAGCCCATCGTCACCAAGACCGTCCTGCCCGGCCACGACCACTACATCCCCGTGCATCATCATGGCATCCATTAAGGCCCCGCCCGCCAGATGCCAAAAAGAGCTGGTCAACTTCAGGCAGAACCTCCGTTTTCTTCTCTCAACCAGTTTCCAGCGCTGGTTTTCTTTTTTCCACTTTTCTCTTGTTTGTTCTTCTGTCGCGCGACAAGTGTGCTCGCAATTCCAATCACTCTCAGCCGAACGCCATCCCCTCCTCTCATCCATCCGCATACTCACTTTGTACATTATTAATCCTCGTCCCTCGCCCTCGCCCTCGCCCTCTGCCCACACACCCACTCACATTGTTAGTCATTGCCTACATGCAGAAAACAAAATAAACATTTTTATACTTTGACTTGTGTGTCTTCTTTACGCCATTCTATTTATATCCCTCGGCACGATACCTTCTTATCCATCATCTCCTTCTCGTCCATTTCAATATATACTATATTTAGTCCCTGCGACTCGCACACCTTGCTCAAGGGCGTCACACTAATAATGTATATTATATATCGACCACATCCAGGCTGCCTTTTAAAAATACCCAGTTTTTTATTTATCCCGGCCGACGCGCCGATATTTTCGAATAAACAGCGCTCCTTTCACAGCTGCATTCGTGCAGAATACCTATCAATTTTTCTTATCGACATACATGTAGAGGTGAGTGGAGAAGGGTTTTTCGTTTTACAACGAGAAGATAAGTAGCCGACGGCAGTGATTTTACATTGCAGCAAAAGTTGCGAGGTGCGACGACTATCGATCCCTCGGCTATGGCACGAAAGGTGTTTGAAAGTCTAACTACACGTTTGCTATCCTGTGGTTTCACTCGCGTTCCATCCCCAAACTTTCTGAATACCAAGCTGCAAGCTTTGAACTTTCCGCATTCGCGCGCGAACGTGATTCTTAAGACTCTAATGAAATATTCATTTTTGCAAATTTTTTGCTCTTTCCCTCTCTCTGTCTCTCTGTCTATCTCGCTATCTAAAACGTATTGCATTCATTGTTTTTCGAGCTTCCTTTAATTTCATTTTGATGCACTCTCGTTTAGCATTTTCACGTAAAAAAAAGCGCTTTTGTTCGAACTTTCCTCACTCTCTCACTCTCGAGGCGCGCGGGGCAACTTTTATTCCACGAAAAAACGTCAATGTCAGCGTGAAATGTCTATATAGTAACGCATGAAAAAACTCGAACTTTTAGACCGCCGAAGGTTTTTTTGACGTATACCCTCCATTCAGAATACTTTAATAGCTTTTATAATAGCATGAAAAAGAACGAATGAAAATATTCAATCGCGCGCGATACTTTCGCCGAAAATTTAAAATCATTCGTCGAGCTCGAACTAGACCTTGTCTCTTCGGGGATAGAAAAAAAAAGTAATGCAGTGCTATTGATTTTCGATAGCGCTACTATTTCCCAATACAGTCTAAACGCCACGCCGCTCCGCTTTCCTTGAATAATTTTCCTTTGATTCGTACACACATACATACACATACACATAACATTTACACACGCGATCGCGCGCACAGCGAGTTGATCGTGCAGGTATATTAAAAAAAAATCGATACAAAGTAATTGAACTTGGCCGGAAAATACTCGATGATTAAATTTGGAAAGGCTCAGCGAGAGCGCAGATTGACGTGAATTTGAAAATGGAATGGCGCCAGATGCACCGCACACACAGGAGCGAGAGTTTGCAGCGCGGCAGCCGTGTAAAATGAAACAAAAGGATGCTGTGTAAAGAGAGAAAATTTGAATTTACATTGCGCCCCGCTTGGAGGGCTGGAGCTTGATATTGCAGCGTCTGATAGCTGCTGCTAGCGCTGCCAAAAAATACACGCCGCGCGCGAACGTCAAACAAAGCCGAAAATATTGAGCGAGAGCGCCGAAACAGAAGATCCATTGAAACGCGTAATTCGAGGATGCAAGCTCGATGCTACTAGCTTTGGCTATAATATACGTATGTGTGTGTGTGTGTATGTGTGTGTGTGTGGTGCCGAAAGCGTTGCGCGCTACGATCGACTTTAGCCAAGGGCCATTCGCTGTTTCAGCTTGCAGCTGCAATTTTATCCTAATTAAATGATTAAGCTAATTGGCAGATTGGGCTGCGCGCTTTAGCGAATTGCTACGAATCTCTCGAGAGCTTGCGCCGACGAACGCTTATGCACTTCAAACTTAAGCTCCTTAAAGAAGTTTCAAACTTCTCTTCGCGCCGCTGCCGCTGCCGTCGTCGTCGTCGTCGTCTTCGCAGCGCTCCCGGTCCGTTTAGTTATCTTTTCTTCTTTTTGGACGAGGATGAGAAAAGCACTCGAGGCACCCGCTCGAGCATATAATGGCGATGAAATTGAAAAGTCCTCCTTCCCCCGCTCTCTCCTTCTCGGAGCTTGCACCGAGCTTGCAGCCTCATTTCTTTTTCCATCTATCGGGCAAAATTATAATGATGCGCCAATTTCACTGTATTCCTAGCGCGAAATTTCATCCTCTTTTTTTATCAAGTGCAGGCGCGTCGCGCCGCCGCCAGCAGCAGCAGCGGAAGCTCTACAGATAGATAAAACGACCAACACAGAAACTCGCTCCGAGCGGATATTGGAATTTCGCATTTAACATGATTAATGTGAAAATCGTGCGAAAGAACTGCACGAAGCGAAAACCTTCATCAAACTCGCGTTCGACGAAATTTATCGATTTTTCTTTTTTTCCTCTCTTGAAAAATGTAACACGCGTACACTTACTAATCGTTTTATTAGTATGTACTCAATGTATATTCCAACGCTTCTATGCTTTTTAATCAATCAAGCGCCAGTCAATTGGTGATGTAGAAATAGCAGTAGCGCTATGTATATACTAGTTTTACCAGCGGATTACTCAAACGTACGTTCTGCGAGTTATATTGACGCGAGATTAACATAATTTATGATACGCGATCATGCCGTGGCAAAAGTGATGATTTAACATGTAAAATATAATGTTGCACGTTTTTCTGCGTTCGTGAATAAGAAATGTCGAGGAAGTGAGAGACTTCCTGATCGAGCCATAAGGAGTGCTCCAAGTAAACCAAACAAAAAGTCTTACAAATTCATAGCTTTATTTGACAAGGTATCACATTGGTTTGACATTTCCGAGCGTGGAGAAAAATTGTTGCAATTTACTTTTGTTTCCTTCAGATGTAAATTTATGTAGATTTCTTGCGCACCGTTGACGAGGTCGGTAGAAATTGAGCTTTGCTCTGAAAAGCAAAGATGAATAAAAAGTTTGCAATACTGCACGGTCAGACAACAAATTGGAGAGATTAAGTTACCTTGGAACGGGGAAAATGAATAATCAAGAGCGACTAGCGCAGCGTAAGCTTCTAGTAGATGGAATAGATGGATCCAGGATATCCATAGCCATAGTATCCCTTGTAGTAAGGATATCCGTAGCCGTAGTAAGAGTAAGGGTAGAGGCTGGAGTAGTATGGGTACTTGTAGGCGTAGGACGGATAATGCAAGACCGAGGAGTAGGAGTAAGCCGGCAGCAGCGGCGAATGGATGTAGCCTGGTGGGTAGGGCGAGGGTCCGGGCGCGGGTCCTGGTGCAGGTGCCGGCGCGGGGGCAGCTCCGACCAACGCCACTCCGGCCAACGCAATCAGAAACTGCGTGAAAAATATATTTGGTTTTTTTAAAGTTTCGTAATACATGCGCAGGCGCGTTCACTTTTAAAGCTTGCAACGCGCGCACTTGGAACTCTCAAAGCTATCTGGCAATTCAGCCCGTTCGACAACGTATACAAGAGCGAATTTTCCCGCCGGTAGATTTACGAGGTGTCGGACAAGCGCGCCTTGCTATCTATCTAAGAGCCGGTGCTGATAGATAAGAGACAGGTTTGGCGTGAGTATGCATATTATAGAGCCGATATGATTTACTTTTAAACGTACAAATGGTCGCATCGAGTGTTGGAAACTATATGTACTAAGTAGTTGCGTGCGTTACAAGAGCCCAAGAAAGCACGAGTGCGTCGTTAAAAAAGAAAGAACGTAAAGAGAAGAAAGGTATTTAAAAGGTGGTATATAGTACTGACCAGTTTGAGGAGCATCCTGGCTCGTATATCTCGCTCAAGAGAACAATCGTTGAAAAGTCTGGAGAAAAAAAGGGTACAGAGAGAGAGAGAGAGAGATGTCAGCGTGCAACTCCGAGCTCAGCTAGCAGCTAGCAAAGTCCGAGTCAAACTCGAATCCCCGGCTCGGCGTCGTAACTCTTTTATAGCCGTGCAGGGATGAGCCGCGGGAGCGAGAGAGAAGAGAGACAGAACGCGTAATATTTCATTGTTTACCTTGAGTGCAGTATATAGCAAAGTTGGCACGGCGGCAGCGGCGATTAAGTGTCGGCGATCGATCGGCGATTTATACGCGACCGAGTTAACGGTGGCAAGATCGCGCGCGCGAGATGCATTCGCGATTACGCCGTTGGTTATAGGTGTACAAGCGTCCCATAGCTACTTAGCTATTGGCGCAGCAATTATCCGCGGAAATGGAACGAGCCCGCCGCCAAGCGAAGGCGTTAATCTGCCTGCCTGCCACCGCGATCTCTCCGATAATAATGCGCCGCGCTTCTGCCAAGGACAAGACTCCGCGAGAGATGAACGAGAACTCTGCTGCTGCTGCTGCTGCTGCTGCAGTGTACAGAGCGTGGGAAGCGCCCCGCATCCGATTCCGAGGACGTAGAGCTTCGCGCTAATCATAACAGCCGGCCATCGATATTCCAATTTCTCCGACTTTGCACTCGGGCTTGTCCTTATGCTTGCCGCGCATTTACATAATTGCGAGCACTTTCAACGTTCAAACGCCACTTAGCGCGGCCAAAAAATGATCAAGTGGATGTCGGTTATACGTCCGGTCAGTGGCTTAATACTGCTCCAAACTTTCTACATGCATGATCTCGATATGAATTCGTTGGTCGGCTTATACAACCGAGCTGCGATCGAGACTATATATGCGCGCATAATCGAGCAAATATATGCAGTCATTATACAACGTTTGATAAAGAGGAGAAAAATCATTGTACGATGTGCTATTCCAATCACCATGGGGCGTATAGATACACAATCTTGCGCGCTCCCGTGGCAGTCGATATTCCTATAATTAAATCGTTTAATCTATACGTGCTCGGTTATCCCGCGTGCGCACTAGAAAAAGTAAATGCATATGGCACACTTGCAATCTTAACGATTCCAAGATTAACTCGCGATGCAATTGTGATATCTTCTCTCACTCTCGAGACAGAGAGCAAAGCGCAAATGACCGTAATTGACCCTGAAACACTCGCCGCCGTGCAAATGCACAATACGTAATCCACCGACACTTTGCATATGTGTCACATACAAGTGTGTGTGTGTGTGTGTGTACCTTGATTCTTAACTATTCAATTGCTTCAACAATGTGCTTTTTTTTCTCACCCTAGAATGGTGTTGTTTGGTATAAGAACAACAACACCGACGCCTTCGGGATCTTTTCTCACTTGACGTGCAATTTGCAAAACAAAGGAAGGCCCTTTTTGACTCGCGTCTCTTATACGTTTCCAGCTTGATTTAATTATAATTTCCTATTATATAGGCTATATACTTGAGATGCTAATTACCGCGCTGATTTATGATCACGGTGTATTGTAAAAAAAAGAATAACAACAGAAAAAGATATTGAGCGCGCGCGCGAAAAAAAAAATGTGATCTCATTAGCACACTAACATAATCCTTGTCAATCAGAGCGGAAAATTATTCATGGCTCAATGAATTGTTTAAAACATTTGAAAGTGTTCAAGTCGTGCGATCAGCAAGCACGACATATTTTATGATTGATCGTCGCGATGCAGTATAGCAAGAGATGAAGAGAAAAAAAATGAATCATGGCTTTCGAAATGCATCAATCGATCGAGCAAAAATTCGATGGTGTGCAGGTATGCAACAATAAAAGAGACGTTCGGCAAGAAATGTCGTTCGAGCGCTCTGTGTTATAAGATTGAATTGCAATTTCCCAGCCGTACAGTTTTTAAACAAATTGAGCTGCATGGGGCTGTGCACGAAAAGAATGTGAAAAGTCGACAAACGAGCAGCGGACGCGGGCGTGCATATAGGCATTAATTTTGACAGAAATAGAGTTGAGAGAGAGAGAGAGAGAGAGAAAGAGAGAACGGGTACAAGTATAAAGTAAAGCGGTAGCATTGCAGCATAGCATGAGCCCGGCCCCGCGAGATAATAATCGGGCGGCTGGCAATCCACTACTAGCCGAGGTATCAATTTCATAATCCGCGAGAGAGAGAGCGTAGTTTATTTTTTGCCAATCGGCCGAGTTCGAATTTCTCGTTGTTGTTAGCGCTCTCGTATAGACATCGCACGAGTGCAGAGTAGTTAAAAAAAAAACGCGTCGGGGATTGAAAGATGGCATATGTATATACACTCGCTCGTGCACGGAGAGCTCAAGTGGACAGGTTACTTCAAACTCGTGTAGATGCCATGTGTATACATATATGCCACAAAGCCGAGCCTATATTTTCCCGCGCTCCGTTTCTAGCTCGCTCTGATAAACGAGTTTTCGAGCAGCAGCCACACGATATGCACGCACGCACGCTCCATGCAATCGAATCGCGCGCAGCCCTTTCGCGCGAATCATTGGGTTTTTTTTAAGGCAGTTACACACTCGTGAGCAGAGCAGCTCTTTGTGCGTATCATTAACGCGGCGGCGGGATAAGTATTTCGCAAATCGCAAAATATTGCCTCGTAAATCTGCGATCGGCATTTTTATTTTATTCCGCGCGCTCCCACTTGCGCAAGCAGTATAGTATACTTAGGCCTTGCGATGTATGGGTCATTTATCTGTAGTTGACATAACGCTAATTGATTTTCGCAATGAATGAATGAACATTCGTTAGACAGAGCGTATAACGTTTTGGCTTTTGCGATTTGCAGGTTCTTGGCGATCTGGTGGCCACTGAAGTGCCAGATCACGAAGCACCGGGCCCGAGTGATGATAGTGTTCATCTGGTTCATCGCTCTGACGGCCACGCTGCCCTGGCTGATCTACTTCGACCTGGTGTCCATCTACTCGGACGACCCGGGCTTGAAGCTCTGCCTGGAGGTCTGGCCGCAGCCCCAGTACGGCGCGCTGTTCTTCCTCGTGGGCAACCTCATGCTCTGCTACGTGCTGCCGATGATCCTCATTAGCCTGTGCTACGTGCTGATCTGGATCAAGGTCTGGCGGCGCAACATTCCCAGCGACACCAAGGACGATCAGATGGAGAGGCTGCAGCAGAAGTCCAAGGTCAAGGTCGTCAAGATGCTCATCGTCGTGGTCATCCTCTTCGTGCTCTCCTGGCTGCCGCTCTACGTCATTTTCGCCCGCATGAAGTTCGGAGGTGAGTTCTGCTGTTGCTCACTAGTTGTCGTTGAAACAAGCGACCGCGAAAAACGCACTCATTGCTGGCTCGTTTCCACAACAGGACGAGTGGCCGAATGGGAGGAGGAGTACTGGGCGATCGCGACGCCGATAGCCCAGTGGCTGGGAGCCTCCAACTCGAGCATCAATCCGATCCTCTACGCGTTCTTCAACAAGAAGTACCGCCGGGGCTTCATGGCGATCCTCAAGTCGGGCGAGTGCTGCGGCAAGCTGCGCTACTACGAGACCGTGGCCATGATGTCGAGCTCCACCTCCATGCGCAAGTCCTCGTACTACGTCAACAACAACAACTCGTCGACCAAGCGCGTCTTCCACCAGCCGCCCATGCACCAGGACAGCAACGTCTCCTACATCTTCAATCACACCGGCGTCTAAAGCGAACCGACCTGCGCCGACTATACAAGTGTAGCTTTATCCATTGCTCGCGGCGTCGCCGCCGCAGCCGACACGTTCGCAGCGCGCCTGCGAGCAAAGTACTACGCGACGACGCACCTATTGTTGCAGGTGCAGAGAGAGACAGACTCGCGCTCTCTCCAAACCGAACCAAAAGTCTCTCTAAGGTGTACACGTCGTCGATTTTTTGGCCGTGGTTGGCCTGGCTAATCGCGCTCGCGAATCCCCATCGCAGGCTCTATCACACTGAATAGCCTGCATCCGCGCAGCGTGGACACACACACACACACACACACACACACACACACACACACACGCGCTCACCACTTTATTGATGTTCGATCGACTCGATGCTCAAAGCATCGGCGCCTCAAACTTTGCTCCCCGATATATAATACTGTTCGCCGTATAGTTCCAGCTCATGCCTCTAATATGTCCCCGACTCCAAGCTATTTATATAATGTATACGCGCCCCCGTCGACGACAACTACTCCCTCGAACACTGATTTTTCATCCTGCTGCTGTTTCTTTTTTCCACTTTACGTCTGACACCCAAACACTCGTCGTTGTTACACTGTCACTTGTTGTTTTCGTTGTTGACTATGAGCGTTTCATGCGAGCGTGTAACGTGTACGTTGTTATGTACTTACTTTACTGCCGTATCCAAAGCACAAAAAACTGAAAAAAAAGCAGAAAAAAAAATGAAAAAAAATACGAATAATTAAAGTAAATAAACACGGAGGCGAGTATTTTTGTTCGATTTATGACACCTTCTAAACTTCTCCATAAATACAGTCTCGATGAGAACGTTGAATTTCCGTTGCGAACGAATGATCGTCGCGCTTCTAATCGTTACAAGTACAAAGCAGCGAGCGCAGGAGACACACTGTGATTGCTATCGAAAGGGACCTGCCTATATGTAGGGGAGCGAAAGCGTTCGGAGAATTCGTTCATCAAATTGCGTGCACCTGACGATCGCAACGTGCAATGTTTGCATGATGATATATCGTTGCGCGCTGCTCTGCGATCAGCCCTATTATCGCTTCATATATACATTATGTATATGTAACATTCACGCGAATTTCCGGAAAAGCATGACGATGATTATGTCAAACCACCACAATTGTTTAAGAGCTACACCTAAGGGATATATCTATATAAATATATATAAATTATATATATATATACATGAAACTATATGAAGAAATAAGCTATTTTCCGACGATCGTTGTAACTGAAAACGATCGGCGTGCGGTCGCAATTGACGCACAGACACACATTAAAAAAAAACCGTATCTATAATATCATATAGAAAAGACAAAAAATTCCCTGGCCCAAATCTTAAATTAACATATAATCAAGTATCGTAATATATTGACGTAAATATCCTCGCGGAATGAAAAACGATCGGTGCGCGGCTGTGAAATCTGAACGGGCTTTGATTTTAACAATAATACTTTGATACGCTAATGACGCTGTTAATGAGCTAATAGTGCGGCGGCTAGGAAATTATATCATAATAAAGCACGCGTGTAGAATGGAAATTGAGTCATTTGTTCAGATATTTTCGATGGACTTTGTTAAGCCCGTGCTATTTCTTATTTATCTTGTCGCGCGCACGTTCTTCGCGTTAGTTGCAGCAAAAAGCTACGAGAGAGAAAAAAAGAAAAGAAGAATGAAAGGAAGTTGATAGAGAGAGAGAGAGAGAGAGAGAGAGAGAGAGAGAGAGAGAGAGAGAGACTACTAGTCGCGAACAACTAAAACAATACAAATTGTTATTGTTGCCCAGACCACCCGTTTCGCACGAAAGGAGATTTTGAAGCTATGTGCACGTGAAAAAAGAACACACCCACTGAGTAAGGCGTATGTACATTCGAGCGCGAGTATACTCGAGAGCTTGCAAGGGAGATTATAACTTGAACTAGAAACAAAGACAATGACGAGGGGAGAAAAAATCTTCAAGGACACGATGAAAAGTCTTCAAAGAGGGTGCCCACCCCCTCATCCTTCCTTTCTTTCTCGTTTCTCTTTCTCTATCTCTTCTTCTCGCTCTCTCTCCCTCTCTGACCACGATGCGTATATCTGTACACGGTGAAAATGTGAACGCATAGCGCTGACTGCTTGCTGATTTCCAATATTGTGATGAAGACTTTTCAATTACGCGCCGTGAGAGGAAAATCCATTGAACGTTGCTTGACATTTTTCTATAACTGCTATATATCTCAGTCTATCAAAACTTTAGAGATACTTTCATTAAAGCAAGCATCTTGGACGATTTTATTATTAAATACATCAAATATTAGATCTTCAGGTTGACGAGAAATGCAAGAATTGAAAAGCTGTTTTTTTGTTTTCGAATTAATTCTCAAGTTTTTAATGTATATGTTAACGTATCCTATTTTTGACGGAAATCGATTATTTGAATATAACTAGTACCCGATACGTATAGTTGACAGAAAATTAACAGATCTGAATAGATATTTATAAAAAAATAATATGCTTAATAACAATATGACAATTGATAAATATGAATAGATAGAAGAAATATGAATTTCAAATCGAAATAGCATTGTCAAGAAGTCCAGACGAAATAAATTTTTGCGAGAAAATCGTAATGCCTGAAGAGTAAAATTTGCTTAAACATTATTTGCATTTTTGTATGAAATTTTTGAAATTTTATAATCTATAAATATGCGATGAATACTTCGATGTGTCATTATTTTTTAACGAACACGGCTGCTTAAAAATCAATGGATTTAACTCTCATTTTAATAGTGCGTCAAATACTTTTCATGATGTTGAGAAGTTATCTACTTTCATTAACTTTGAAAAATTTCTTGAGCAGATTATTGCGTCTGTCATTTCGATATTTTTGCACTGCCTATTTGTTTATTTATGCTTTCAATCTTTAATTTGTACAAATTTCACGTACAGCTACGTATTTACCTGCATAGCAATTGAACGCTCGTAATATTTAGAAAAATTAATTTTTTTAGCAGGCAATATAAATAGAATAATGAAATCTCGCAAATGTATTTGATATGATGGAACATAGGCTACGTATCAGAAATTATTTTTAAATTCATCTTGAAAATAACATTGCGATCTTCAAGGAATTTACAATTTTGTACTAATTTTTCATATTAACAAGTACAACAATTTTTCAAATACACACTGCGTTGTATCTACTAAAACAAATATTGCTATTGTGAATTTATTGATTTCTACTGCACAGCAAATAATGGTTTGCAAACAGTTTTTTGCAATAACGTTTGAAAAACTGTAACAGCACACTAGAAACTTTATAATGTTGACTATGACTTCAAGTACCTTGAATTTTCAGAAATATCTTGAATTTATTTCATCGCAGATATTATACACTGCAAATAATCATTTCAGGGAAGACACAAAACGTGTGAATTCGTTAGTAAGGTAAAGTTAGTGATTCGTGGGAACGGACTCAAAGATTTTTTATAATTTTTTTTATTGTCCATTTTGCAAAGAAAAAAAAGAAAATAGGACAGGATAGAATTAAAGTAAAAACGGTGTTGTGTTAGCTTTCAATTTTTCAAATAAGTAACTCGGAATCATTATAAGATATAATAAGTAAGATATAAATAATGCTCTTTATCTAACGTTAATATTATGAAGGAAAAACTGTTGAAATGTAAACAAAATACAAAAAAAAAAAGAAAAATAAAGTAAAGCGTTACGTAATATCAAACACGTATATTTTTAGGGACAATAATGAATGTTTACGTGATCACTTTATGAAATCACTTGGATGACGCAAAAATTCAATGTTATGAGGAATACGTTTTATCATTTAATAATCTACATTAATAATATCTAAACATGTCAATCTAAAGCATAGCAATTTCGAGTTATCCATTAAATAATATAAAAAAATAAGATTGTAGAATGTAAGATAGTTATGAACGAAGCTACAACGCTATTGAGTCGCTATTGATTTGAGGATATATTATATGTATTGGAACCAAACCTAGTTCCCACGTGTCAGTGATACTAATTATCCATCTTCATTAAAAGAGATTATCAAGCGAAGATAATGTGGCAAGTCTAGTATTAGAAAAACTTTTCGAGCGTTTTATGTCTTTGCTGTTGAGGAGAAACTTTTCGATATGGGCTGGGTATGGCATACTTGGGCTTCGTTTATGATGCAGTGCTGTCGTGAAAAACCACTATTTCATAATTCCTCTAATGAAACTCATACAATTTTATATCGTTTTATAAACGCTTAGCTTTCTGATAACTCTTCAACATTCTATAAAAATTTATTGCAAAAAAATCTGTAGATATACGAATGGATTTCGATGAGAGAGGAAAAGGAAATCGTTCAAAAACATTGCTAATCTGGTGTCGTCGCATGAAAATAGTATACAACTTCAATAAAACAAGTAAAATATTATCTTTGGAGATGCAGTTTCAAAAATTTTAATACATCTCACTGGGTATTTCCTCACCAATAATTTATTTAAATGTATCCCAGGTGATCATCAAATGATTTATCATATTATACACGATCATGTAACGTAATATTCTTACTTTGAAAATTTCAAATTAATAGAAAATCAAGTTCTTTTGTAGTTCAAAGCAACAATCAAAGTTAGTGATAGGATGATGACAAAAATATTAAGTAAATAAATCAAATAGCAACGATAGAGAGTTACGTTAATCGTGTGTATCAAACTGTTCAATTGTCATATATTATGCTACTTATTTCAGATTTCAAAAAATCAATATTACAAAATATGTATGTTCTCGATATAATTCATCCACCGTTTTCTTTGATACTTCATTTATTTCTAAACACATTCTAAATATAATAAAATAATTATCACTGGGAATCACGAAGTCACACAACATTTTTCTGCGATGACATACATGCAAAAACGATAAAATGAAAATTTAGTGAATTATTTTTTTACGAAAGCAACTGGAAATTTGCTTAACTATTTTTGCAACCAATTTACATGAAATTGCACGTTTCTAAAAACATATAGTGTTAACTGTAAACATCGAAAGCATGTTGGTATTGAAAATAAACGTATTTAATTATTGGATATTTTAGATCACTGTACTCACAAGTTTTTACATAAAAGAATTAACTTACATATAGAGATGCTAGGAACAGATGCGTGGAATACCGAAATATTAGCAAAACTATATCAGTAATGTCATCTTTTTCCTTCAACTTTACAAGTATTACAAATTTTTTTCGATGCCTTGATCATCGAGTTTTTAGAACAATACGTTTTTGCGAATAAACGAAATATTTATCTATGCGGTTTTTTAAAATTTATTCGCATTTTCTTGAGGATTAGTGCAAGTTTTTGACTGATCTTGATCGCGCATTTAGATAGTAAGGCGAGTCACTGAGTTCCAATAGAGATGTTTAACCTTAGTTTCTAAATCAGCTTTTTCTATGAATCTAATGTGGTATTATAAATTATTGAGTAAATCAATATTGTGTTCCGTCCTTCAAGTTCAGGAAAGTAATTTGCTTTGCTTCAGATAACTTCAAAGGCAAAAAATAATAATGATTCTTTCGTTTGATCTCGAAAAATAATTTATGAATGGCAAAGAGGCTATATTCGTATAAGTACCTATTTGTGAAAAAAAAAATCTTCCCGAAATGTCTATCAATTATTTGTCAAGTTTAAGGCCCCTCCATACATATCTATAGATATACAAACCAGTGGTCAATCTTTGCTCCATGGTTTCGCTTTGAATAAGCATCAAAATGCCGGAAAGAAAATATTAAATGACAAATTATATGAATCAATTTTGGCTTGTCTAGTACCATAATTGTTTCAGAAAAAAAGTTGAAATATAAACTTTTTGAGGTAAACAAAACCGCAAAGCTGACATGGCTAAACAATTGAGCGATGATAGGCTAACCTTTAGGCAAAGTCTGCTTGTACTCCAGATCAATTGTTTTTATTATTTGGTTATGATTGTTCTATGAGTATATTTACTCGAATCAAGTTATATATTTAAATACTAAGTACAAAAATGTATTTTTTTAGTGCCTTATCCCCCCCCCCCTCTCCCCCCTGGTTTTGAATTTTTTTTTGTGTGTAGTTAAGTCTTAGTGAAATTGAAATTTGAAAATAACGAAATGTCAACGTCAACAATAGTGCAGATCTGGAGTACGAATTTTTTTTTAGCCTAAAAACCTAGTTCACCGATTGAAATAACGTTAATTATTTAGTTGCTTATAGTATTTCAATGAATTCACATTAGTTAAAAGTATTTATTTGTATGACAAACGTCTACTTCAATTTTTGACCATTTTTGTTATTTATACTCCAAGTCTCCTTTATTTTTAAGATCTGGAGTACGAGTAACATCGGCCTAAACTTTATTTCATTTTTCAAATTTTTTTAAATAATCTGGTGCACTGATCGAACCAAAATTAATTTATAGTACTTCTGTTAATACAATTTATCCGATTATATGTTTTTATCGGCGTTGTGATGCTTATTCAAGGCGAAACCATGGAGCAAATATTGACCATTGGTTCGTATATCTATAGACACGTATGAAGGGGCCTTAATTAACAACAGTTCATGACCAAAAACAAATAATAATATATGGAAAGAATAATAGTTAATATGCAAATTATTTCATTTAATGATACATGCACCACAAAATACAATGCTCTTGAAAAAATTCAATTATTGTTTTTAAGTAAATTAATTATTAATATGAGAGTAGCTTATTTCACTATTAATGCATCTGCAATGTTGTTCTCGTTACATAAATTGTACATGCACGTGAAAAGGTGGGCAAATAAAGACATTACTGCTTGGCGTGTAAAATTTATAAAAGTATATATATATTATAAATCTATGCAAATCTAACCCAAAACTATGAGATAACTCCATTTTCCATTGCAGAAATACTCAAATTTGTTGACCCATCTTTGGATGTATTTAACGATTCAAACAAAGTGGAGTGCGATAAGGATTGACATTTTTGTTTCCGAATGTGGATTCAGCGCATAAGAATACATGCAGATAGCTTGTAAGCCCATCTTATTTATGTGCCAGTCTTATTTTTATCTATTGATACAAAACATGCTATCAAAAAAGAATTCAAATATATCGTTATATTGCGGGAATAATATTGTCAAAGTATAAGATGTTCTATTTCTAATATTTGGAAAGAAATTATGTTACATATTACTCATGTCGACAATCATTAACGACACAAATTTTTTAAAAACCACGTATAATACAAAGTTTGCTTCCGTGGATTATTTTAAATAAGACGTTTCTATTTCAGCAATCGTCGATCGAAAACGACGTAGAAAGAGTATTCTGCGTGTGCATCAAAGTTTGCAATTTGAACATTACAGGCATATAACAAATATATTTGTTACTATATTTGATACGATGAAGACGATGGTAATAGAAAAAAACGTACAGTCAAAGTTGTATGGAGTAGACATTATTTTCGTAAGAATTTTGTACAGGATATAGGAAGGTTGAAAAATCTAATGAGATTATATAAGCTTGTAACGAATTTTTTAACTTAAATGAAAAAAGTAAATTTATAATAAAATATTTATGCAGCTTATGTACATTCCAGTCATATCTACATTGTCTAAATGTATATACAGTGAAATGAGATTTGGGATCGCACAATTGAATCGTATAAGCTTTACTATTTACTATTTCTAATCTATTTTCTATAGAAAATATTTCTACGTCCTAAGAATTATTTATATAAGACAAAGTACATTTCGTTTTCTTTAACAATCAACCATCATTGTTTCATTCGTTGTATTTAATCTCGAATTTTTATCGATATATTATACATACAGTATGATTTGTAATGCACATGAATATACGTATCGCGATAGTGTTTGAAACGAGCAACGTACAAATTGAACAAATAATATAATCAATACGACTAAAGTAACACAATATTATGGCATAAACCCATTTATGTGGTTTAAAATTCTATAAATGTGATTACAAGCATGCGAATTATAATAGATTTTAATAAAACAAGCTTGTTGTTTCGAGTAAATCTTCGACCTTAAAACAAGTTGAGATATTATTGTTTACTCAATTGTCTTGTATTTTTTGCGTCAGTTGTGAAAAATTTCAACAAACAAAAATCTTTAAATAATATAAAAACAATGCCCTTGACGATTATCTCTGCGGACTTTATTTTAATAAATTAACAAAATAAAGCCACTCGTTTTGACACCCCAATGAAAATAACAAACCTGATGTAAAATAAATAAATGTTTGACGCTAAACATCTAAAAATATATCAAGTAATCTTACGTCAAAAACAGCTTTTTTATATTTCGTTGCATAAATTCACTATAGTCAAGAAAATGAATTTGGCAATACTCAAAAAATATTTATTCAAGCGTATATGTATATACTTCTAGACTTTAAGAATAGATTTTTAGAGTTTCATGCAAAGGAATGAAAGGATCCGAGTTGCCAAATTAAAACAGTGTACTTTTCAAGTTCAACGACAACGAATCTTTGAAACGTTGTTTCAACAGATGTACGCGTATATCGTTCACATCAATAATTTCGCAATCAAGTTTGAACAAAAATTTTATTTTGAATGAAAAATTAAGTGATTTATTTGATACTTGGTAACTCGATTTCTTTCTCAAACTTTATTTTTTATGAATAGTTGTAATTAATGCACAAATTCTGTACACATTATTAACTATAATTTAACAAAAGATATTTAATTAAGTAAAGGCACTTATTTGAATAAGTGTCCAAGTCTTGGAATGAAAGCCACTCAATTGGATTGGAAAACTTTGACTAATGTCGAGTTTATTCTATATAAATTAGTGCATATACATTGTTTTAATTAATGCGTCATTTGTAATAATTGAAAATATTACAAATTACACGCATAATTGGAATGTGATTGAAGCTGGAAGCTATAAGTAATGTATAATATTGTAGATATAATCCGTTTGTCAACCTTGTGAAAAATATTGAATGGGAGATGAGTTTGTTTTTATGTTATTTTTCATATGTGTTGTACGTTATATGGATAGGCAATGTTATCCGAATAACAGTGAAATAATAGAAACATACTAGGTAAGGAGAAACCGTTGCAGTAATAAGATAGAAAGACGATATTGTATAAAATATGACGGAAAGAATGTGTAAAAGGCGGTTTCCATGGCAGATGAATGTATATAAAAAATATCGGAATGTGTAAATGTACCAATATGTTTATATAGAGTATCACAAGAATATATTGATCATTTTCATTGCGCAGTGTTAAAAGTTACGATGTAATTTAGAAATGAATTTGATTATACGTATTCATTGCATACATATATCGATTTAATGTATAGATGACAAGGCAAAGGTTTTGATTGCCAGGTATCTTACATAAAAGAAGAGAGTGAAAGAGAGTAAAAATGAAAGATGCAATAGAGCGTGTTTTGAGAAATATAAAAGAGTACACCAGTAAGTATTTTGCAGAGTATGTTTAATTTGTGATATTGATCACAATGCGAGGCACAAGAACGCATAAAATTATAAATATTTTCTCATAAAATGTAATAAATTATGCTCACTATTACATTTACTATTTTTATTTGTTATTTCAAACCATCAATCTTCTTCTTGATTCCCAGTTCTTAGCAAAATAACTAGAACATATTATTTTTATTCTAACCATTCATAAATAAATATTTTTGAAGAAAAAATTTAATCTATACTGAGAAAACCATGAGTTTACAGACAAAAATGCTGATAAATTTGATGATACTGCTAAATGTTGCTTTGATTTGAACTATATGATTTGTCTATTTGTTTTTTGACAGTATAAATTTTGAATGGTTAATAAATCGTGTACTTATTTTAGAAACCCTTTGCAGTTGAATTTATTTCAAGAAGATTCAATTTACAGTTGACTTTTTATGAATTTGAGGTGTCTATAAACATTCGCAAAAACATCAGGGAATCCTTTGCCGCAACCAATACCATATGCTGAGACTCCAATTATTTTTCCATCTGCTACCAAAGGATTACCGCTGTCACCCTGGCAATTCAAATTTATTTTTGTCAAGCAAATACATTTATAAAAATGTTGTTTTCAATTTAGTAATTAACTACAGTAATAATCATTTCGAAACGTTATTTTCCTCTGTTATGTATACGAGGCAATTGAATAAACTTACAACACACAGTCCTGCTTTGTTGTCATCAGCAGCAATCGTGCAAAAGTCGTTAATATCTACAGCTAAGTTAGCATCAGCTTTATGTAACATTTCACTGCATTTATTTGTTGGGATAATTTTTTCTCTAATACTAGCAAGATCCTTGTCCAGTTTACTAGTTTCGGATTTTATTCCCCATCCACTAGTTATTGCGACTGTATTTTCAGTGATATCTCTATCAGGTAAACTTGCGGCCTTTTCGTTGGCAGAAAACTTGATTCCTGATTCAAGCTGTAAATTTAAAAAGATATCAAACTAAGCTTATATATATAT
>JAWWMK010000032.1:12433575-12447154 GCA_035047105.1 Galeopsomyia nigrocyanea | reverse complement strand
TAACCAAGTCTTATTTGTATCAAAATCGTACTATGTACGAAGTTTCATATTTTTCTCTACGTTATTTCGATTTGGTGAGCAACTACCTTAAATATAACTCGAAAACATATACATACATATGTATAGTATGTAAGTACATACATATGTACATATGTGCACATGTATTCATGAAATTTAGAAAGCCGAGAATGGCCTTTTTTAATGCTGCGATTGCTGCCGTATATAATGCGTGCGAGGAACAGCGAGGAAAGCATACGACTTTTCACACAAAGCTCTCCAAAAAGCGACACAGCGTTGCCACATTTCATCTTTACATATGTACATACATACATACATACATATCATATGTTTCAGTTGCCTTTGAAATAAATTATAATTTACAGAATACAATCTATTCTACCATGAAAAACTTGACTTGATCGGTTATTTAAGTAAGAAAAATGGCATTTTTGAGTGCATAACTCGAAATAATCGGAATCGAATAAAGAAATACATATGTATGTATTTAATAGAATAGTATGGAAAATCCAACTCGAACAATCCTGAGAATGGCAACGCTGATGTAGGAGCCTTCTCTTGCATCGAGCCGAGAACAGTCGAGAGCGCGCGAGAGACGTCAATTCTCTACCTCTCCCTAAAAATGCCAGAAGAGTAGGGATGACCGCGCTACACATTGCTACGCCACATCGATTTTACCAGAACAAACATACTATTTGTTATAATAAATAGTTTAATATCGAAGTAACCAACATTTTCTGATGTTATTCTTAAATAGAACAATTTGGCAAACTTACTGCAGAGAAAGTTAATGGGTTTTAATTGACATTGTTGATTTTCCTTTGGAACTACTTTGTGGGATGAAGGCGCGTAAGAATACCAGTGCGCGCTCCGAGCTAAAGTTATAAATAGGACTGCTGGCGGGGCAGCTGCAGGCATTCCCGTTTCTACTTTCACACGGTGTGGACTGTGTCTCGCTCGGCGGTCGGGCCCAAAAGACCCGTTTCTCGGCGTGTGGGGTTTTGGAGGTTCTACACGAAGGGAAATACGAGCAGATACAGGTTGGTTGGTGTTTATTCTTGATTATTTGTCGATAATTGAGAAGAAAAAATCGTCGCCAGTTCAGAAAGTTATTTTTAGTACGGTTCAAAGTTCCGCACTTTTGCAATTGAAATTTAAGTGGTTGATTGTATTCGGCGTGATCTTCGTACGGAATACGTAAAAGTAGATAAACTCACGCCACTACGAGCAAACGTATCAGTAACGTTTAGAGCCAGTCGTCGAGGAGCTGACGTAATCGCAACAAGGACAAATGGTTGCCTCGCTAAGACCGAGAGAATTCGATGGAGATCAGCCAAGTCAGACGGAGCAACTCTCTAATTGGATAAGTAGAATACGGTCAAAAAAAATAATGTGTCGTAGAAATCGTAAACGTGATTTGAGAGTCGAGGCTGTTTTGACGTCAGTGTTGAGCAAAGCGGAACGTGAACTACGTAGCAAACAAATGTCAAGAATTGTAAAATGGCAGCAAATGAAGCAACGGCTACTCGAAGATATCGGGTACAAAGACGCAGATTGTCAAAGTGGCGATGGCAAAGATGGCGGCCTAAAGCAGTCAAACGGTTATGGCGGAGCCTACGCACAAGAGCAGTACGACGCGTGGGCCGCGCCATTGTGCCCGGAACTCAGCAGCCTCGACTCATTTATGTCGCAACTTAGCGAAATAAAAGTTCCCCTCCAGCGATGAACGGCGCGTTTTCGGAGCTGAGGATTTAACTGGAAAAAACGGAGCGCCATGGAACGGCTTATCTGTTTGTCGTGAGAAGATGATGTCGCAGCAGCTGATTGGAAGTCTTGTAACATCGACGCTATTCCGTCGCGTTAGAGAGGACGCGATACATCTGGCGCCATGAGAGGATATGGTAGTCACGAGTCACCTCTGTGCCATCCTGTATATCTGGATATTTTTTACTTGCAGTCTCGCCATTTGAGATGGAAATGGGAAGGGCGTTAGGCGTGGCTGACTGGTGACCTTGGGGCACGGGGAACCTCGGGTGCCACGACCTCACGCTTGATGGCCTCTGTGTGCCTGTCATCGGTGTGGTTTGTAAATCGTATCAAAAACATTTTTATTTCTTCATAAAACTCGCATCAATACTTGATAGTAGATGATAAAATTTTTTTACAGTTTTGTTTTACATGAACTTTTGAATACTTGTGCGCGGTTAATTATTTTGTTAGTTGTTGAATTTTTTTTTATTAAACACGAAGCGTGATTCTTATTGCAAGTGTACAATACCAAAACTACATTTATAAAAACAACAAATACCAAACGAAAGAAATTGTTGAAAAATAAATATTTATAAAAAAAAATTGTTATAAAGACTACTGATTTCCCACGTAATATGTTCACTCTTAATCTATTAATTACCTCACTACTTTTCAGTATGGCATTCGTCTTACGATATCATTGCCAGACCAGCGAAAGAAAGCAACTGCAGTCTGGGTTGACAGCAGCATCGCTGGCCTATACGTTCTCAAAATGATTGTGGTGAGCGGAATGTTTGTCTTGTGAAAGAATGGGAAAGTTTGTTTTTTTAGACATGGCCAAACGCGGTACAGCCCAGTCCATTTTCACAATGGTTGTTGTACACATACACCCGAACTTCGCACATTCACATATGGTCCACTAGCTTCATCAATAATGCGTCCCACCACTTACAAAGAGAGCGAAAGGTGGAAAAGTCGGAAGCTATCGAAAGGGTGAGCGGGTCAATCTTATCCAAACAATCCCCGAAAAAGTATGTTTTCCCAGGTTTAGCAGAGGGTATGAGATACATGGAGTGTTTGAGTCAACTATGGGTCAAAGGGCATCCTTTAGGCCACAGTCCACAGCCACACACGCGTCATTTAATTAATTTGTCAGAAGGCTCACAAGTACTTGGCAAAATTTCTCCAGGTACGGAGGTATTTGCATGGCATTTGAAATAGTTTATTCAGAAAACTAAACGAATACATTGAAATTGTAAAGAAAAGTCGTATTATCTTCAAATTCAGTAGTATTGTTGTGTATGCATATATTTTGCTCCCATGGAGCTCGATTAATAATTATTTTCGCAGACCGTTTTTGAGCAGACACCTACATTTGCTCTTCAGTCATCAAAGGGTTAGGGTATGTACGAAGGACAATTCTGGGAGAATAGTCTTCCGTCAGTCTATCGCCAGGTATTCAAAGATCTTATGATCCCAAGTAAACAGTATTTTACAAACGTACAAAAATAGCAATTTCATTTAATTTTTCTACTGTGTGATATGAATTCATTTGCCATATTTATATGTTTAACGGTAAAAGTTCGTAAAAGCAAATAATTAAGCTGTTTGCGATACATACAGCATAATAGGAAAATAGTTATATAATGATTTCTACATGAGAAAATAGACATACTCAAATTTTATATATTTGACACAATGAAAAGAGCATGCACGAGGAAAGATGGAAATACTTTGTCTATTGAAATTGAAATGATATAAAACAAAGTAATGTGGAATTATTAGCAATCCAGATCACATAAGAATGATATGCAAATATTATATAATTAAATTCGTTGCAAGTTTTAAGTTTTTTCGTCCTGTTGGTTCAAACAAAAATAAAAATTCAGTAAAGCCTTTTTACTAGTATGATTTTTGTATATTAGGAAAGATTTGCAGTTAGCATGCAAGATAAAATGGATAAGTTCATAAGATTTTATTTTCTTGAATTCAAATTGTGATATACATAATATTTCCCCATATCGTGGGATCAAATAATCAGTCTTTTCACAGATCATGTAATGAAGAAATGGCGTTATCATCTTCGGGGTACGATTAAACCATCACTCGAACAAAAATCGAAATTGTGAGTTTTTGATGTGATTTCGTTAACATGATCATCAGTAATTAGTTTTAGATATGGATAGTCTATTCAGTAATATAACATATTACGTTTAATTATTCGTGTTCATAATCGTTATAGCAATATTTATTTATCTTTTATTAATCCGCACAAGAAGAGAAAAAAGTTGCTATTGAGGTATAATTTCTTTAATATTTACACATAAAAAATTTGTCGATAATTATAAAATTTCAGTACTCGATTACTACAAGTGGCGGACAAATTATTTGTTTATCAAATATGTATTTCCTGGTATTGTATCAAGACACATATTTTCTTTATTTCTTGCGTTTATTCTCAATTAGCTGATTCCATAAAGAAAAACATTATTGAACGTTTTACAGATTTAGTGCCATAATAAGTATATTTTACATTCGTAGCGTAAAATATGAAATGAGGGGTCGCTCGATCATGTAAGTTAACTAGTTCTCAATACAAAAATTTTTCCATAGAAATGATGAAAAAATTGGATCCTTGATTAGATGATTTATCAACCGTATATTGTAGCTAAGCTCCAAGCGAGCAAAAAAATTAACAATATTTTTACAGACTTCGCCCATTAATAGCTCACCCTGTATCTGAAACAAAGGTTACCGCTGTAAAGTTGACTAATTCAAAAAGGCAGACGTCAATCTGCAATGATATGTAAGGTTGTACATTATGATAATATGCATATTCATTCCTTTTCGTAAACTATTTTATGAAAAATCTTAGAGAAGTTTTTTCTTTATGGGGTACGGCGGGGGGATTCATAAAAAAGAATCTGTTTACACTTCAGCTCGATAAAACCACGCGGTTGGCCGAGAATTTGCGGCTCCCGTATTTCCATGGAATTTGGACAATGAATGTACAGCGATCACAAAATTACAACATTTCACAAACTCATACTCGGTAATTTAATATTCTTATTGCTATATAAAAAAATAGGGGAGGTCGGGGATTTTTTTTCTGAGCTTCAGGAAATCCAGCCCAGTGAGCCCTCCCGCTTTTCAAAGCTACGAACGATGAATTGCAGGGTATTTTTAATTGTATAATGTATAAAGTGAAGTAAGGTATGGATTTTTTTCAATATATTTCTATGCGTAAAGAAAGCGGATATTTGTTTTATGCTCCAGGAAGTCTGTGAATAATTAATTATTCTTCAGGTTAAAAAGGTTTAATACTCAATTGTATAACGATTATATAAACGTATAAATAGAGATTTTTAGTATGTATTTCATTTCATTTTTTTAAGTTTGTTTGGATTTGATTGAAGTTAATCAGTGAATAATAGTTACTTTTCACTTTTTATAATTAAACTAAATAGTTTACAAAAAGTCCTAGCAGGAAATATTTCTTGATCTTTTACGATCCGCTGTACACCAAATACAATGTGAGTATGAACTAGTCACTATTTTGTGGGAAACAAAAATGTTTGATTTAAAGGTTCAGAAAGAGAAAACGGAGGATAACAAGAAACCCGAATTAAAGTTTGACGAATATTAATGACCTAGCGATAAGAGCATAACAATGAGGGAGTTGACGAGTCCCTTTGAAATTGCGTTTAAGGTAACCAAGTTTTTCAAATAAAATGTATTTTCAGTTAATAAGTTTTGAACGCCATATCGAATGAATTGAAACACAGAAACGACAAAGTACGTTATTATAGTGTATATATGTATAAATATTGGAATATCGCTCTATATTCAAAGGTAATTCATTTTTATTTCATAAAAATAAAAAACTTAGATTCAATTTATAAAGTTAACTGTATACGCTACAATGTTAACGTTGTAATTAACGATTGTAACTGAGTGTTTGAATAATATTCATCTTTAAACATTATTCCAAAATGTATAAATCTTAGCTTATGTAAAACAAAAATTTAGAATTAAGAAAGAAGATTTATAAATTTGTTCTTCAGTTTACTAGATTCATTAATGAAAAAGGAACTGATAAATTTTCAATTTATCTAAGAAGCCAATTGAAGCTTAAATTACACAGGATAGGTAAAATTAATTTTTCAACAGCTCATTCTTATATTTTAAAAGAATTTCCAATATTAAAGTTATGCAAGAAATGGACGAAAAAGATATGTCAAGTATTACAGTTGCTAATGTCGTACAGTTTGATAAGTATAAAATTGTATCAATTTGGTTTTTCAATGAAAATTACTTGCAATATTTTTATATCTGTTTAGTTATATGAAAGTTTTGAATTGGTTGTTTACATTTAATTAATCATTGCAGTGAGTGACTGTTATTGTGTAACAATAAGTTTGAAGGATTCGTTTTTTGATAACAGTTGTTATGCAATTAAATATTGTAATTATGCAAGAATGTCTAATATGAAATTGAAGTTTACTTATACGATTTTCATTAAGTTTTTATATTGAGTTCAGTAATGCTATAAAGTGGTGAGTTGTGTAGTTGATCTGGTGAAGAGTTTGTGTAAACGTTTGTTACCTCATTTTTAAGATATAAATTGTCTTTATAACGTGAGTATTTCTTTTGAGGGAGGGACGGGGAACAACTAATTCATTTCCAAAAGTTATAGGTATTTTGAATCAAATCGTCGAAGGATCCAGATAAAGTTCAATATCATTGACAAATGCCTTTTTTTAACTTAAAAATAGAAATATTGCTTATAGTCGGCTTGGATAAAAAATTATTGAAAAAATGTTTTAAAGCGATCTCAAAATATATTAGTACAAACAAACGTTGGCCTTGAAAATCCGAAGTATTTAGAAACATTACATGGCGATATGTGGATGGTTATCAAGCTCATGGAATGTTGGATAGGATGCACCAATAGTCCCAATTTACGATTCCTCTTTTACGTATCACTAGTTGGAGAACCCTTTTCACAAACAGATGCAGCGAGACAAGAAGCAGCGAAACACTATAAAAATTGACGACACCTTTCATGACTTTAGGACGTGAGTTTAGTTTTTTATCATACACCTGTCCCTGTTAATGAACTGATTATAGAGCACGAAAATGAAAGCTTGGAAAGCTTATCGACACGTCAACCACCACATCATTGTGCACCATTACCCAGGGGGATATTTGGGTAGGACCACGTCTAGGGCAGACTTTTTTTGGCAGAATTTTTATCTGGTCGGACGGGATCTTCTATTCCAATGAGTCATTTGCTCACTTTTGGACATTGGTTCGATGCCACTTCATCCAAAAAATTCCATTGGCCCACATTTCTTAGTCCCCTACACCACCTTTGGAAGACAACTTCTTTGGCACTAGCTCCAGAAAGGTTTATTCACCGGAGTCCAGCTTCGTCGTCGGATCTTCAGGGTCCCTCGGAGAACGGGCTACATGGAGAAGACTTATGGAGTTTGGCCTTTGAATATCTTCTGGAGATGGATCACTTCCTGGGTTGTTGCGGCCTAGCGGTTGAGCCTATTCATTTGCCATTCTACGTTCGCGCCTTTAGATGTTCATCCTTCTTTATCAGAGCTAGAGAAAATTTTTTCGTTTCCAAATCCACTACAGATCAATTGCATTTACGGAAGCAGAGTTCCAGCCAAAAAGCCTTCTTTTTAAAAAAAAAACATGTAAGTTTTGCTGTTTCCTGCATTGTTATTTGGTTGAAAACAATTACAATTCACATTTATAAGTAATTAATGGTTCATAATGTTTGTAGATTTTTGTTTCAAGAAAATATTTTACAAGCATTAAAAAAATAATGCAAAAGTTAAAAATAGGAACCATATGAAAAGAAAAAAAATAGACGAAAGCAAAAGTGTTTGGAAAAAATATAAATCAGAAAAAATCAAAGGAAAGTAAAAAAGAAAAACCGAAAAAAAATTATAAAAACATAAGAAAAAAAATATTAAAAAATACATAAAACAACGCATGATACAGATTTAAAAAAAAAAGAAAAAATATATATTACAAAAGAAAAAAAAATAGAAAATGAGCGAGAGGGGACCCAGGGGGGTTACAGGTGACTACAGCGTAGAAGAGGATTGTACCAATTCGTCGACGGGACATCGTTTTTCAAGACTACAGAGCATCGGGAAATGGGAACGACACAGGAAACCACCGGATATTTCCATTGTGTATTTCGGTAGCCAATTTCAATGTCGAGTTCAGTGCAATAGAAAGATGCATAGGTACAAAACTTTCTTACGTTCTAGTATTTATTTTGCGACAAGAAATTTATAATTTTTTTCTTACAGGGCAACGATATACAGGAAACCACTTGCGATGCATGATCTATGAATGCATTTATTAGATCATGCGATTATTTAATAAAATCGCAATTTTTGTCAAATAATCGAGAGAGGGACGTGGAACTTCAAGGATGTGAGCAGAGACGGCAGCGTGGGACTTCGGGGATGTGAGCAGACATAGACGGCAGCGTGGGACTTCAGGGATGTGAGCAGACAGAAACGGCAGCGTGTGGGACTTCAGGGATGTGAGCACACAGAGACGGCAGCGTGGAACTTTAGGAATTTCATCACAGACACCAGCAGCTGTGGAACGAACCGAAATTTTTCTAACAAGACGATAGTGTAGGATTTCATGAAAACTGAACGCGTAGAAAACTTCGCGTTTTTTTTTGTTGGGGGTGGTCTAAATATTTGTTCACGATATACGATATAATCATATCTTCTCAACTATTTTTTAAAACACTATAACTTTGAATCAATACTCAAAGCTTAATATATTATTTTATACGATCACAGCATCATTTTGAATAAATTAAAATTTAATTTCACATTTTTTTACACCCCCATTATAGTTTTCAAAAATAATCAATTAATTAATTCCGAGATCACTTCTGTTAATATGTTTTCAACTAAGGTGAAATAAAGAATTAATATATTATATTTTTCATGAATTAATTTCTGCATTTCCTCAAGCCCTTTATAATTTTGAAATTTAAAAATAAACTTACACCTAATTACTGAAAATAGTACTTATTTGTAACAAATCATTTCAAATTCAATCATTAGCTAATTTATTTACACAAATATACAAAGTTATTATGAAATTTAATTGTATCATTAAGTCTAACCAGTTCGAAGCATTTTGGCTTCTTTCTTTTCTTTCAGTTCTTGAAATTGCTGTTCCACTATTACTTTTCTTTCTGCTAGAAATTCTTTATATTCTTCAGGATCTAAGTCACGTACAATTTCAATTCCTACAGTCCTGGCAGTACCGACTAACATTTGTGTAATTTGTTGAAGACTCATTAAAGCTAGTGGAGGATCTTCAGACTTGATCTTTGCTATCTCATATAAATGTTTTAGAGTTATTTTACCAGCTATTTCATTGGCTATAACAGAAAAAAGAATAAGTATTTAGTTTTTATCCTTCATTATTTTTCCAAATTGGTTGAAATGCTTTACAATTATTGTATGTCATTCTTACAACACGAAAGTATGTGACTTACAACAAAAAAACTTGATTAAAAATTTTGTTAAACCATTTTTCATATGTTTAAGTTACCGCCATAGCAGGCAAAAAATTTATATAGACTTCATGACATGATGAAAATTTAACTTTATCATTTACTGATTTTACTGTCAAAAACTTTTTTGTTATGTAAAAAATAATTTATTCATAATGAAATTATAAAAAATTTGTTTTCAAATATCCATAATTTGAGTCAAATTAATACTTAGTCCATACAGAATATTCATATGTAAACATTGATCTTTTAGATCATATCAATCGATTATAATAAGAGATCGATACATACCATACATTCGTCCTCTCTGTATTCCAGCAGCTTGTTTTAAGTAGTAAACAGCTGGAGGTAGATGAGTCGTTAAGGTATAAGATCTATCTGGATTTGGTTTGATTCTGCATGGTATGGGAATACCTTCTTTGATATGAGCTGTTCTCTCATTAAATTCTTTGACAAATGTTGCTATGTCAACGTTCCTCTGTAAAAAAAAAACAAATTCTTTTAACTTGCGGATTCATGTTAAGAACCTAAGATATTTATGCAAATATTACAGTACATATAATAAGAAAAATGAGAATGAGTGTACTATTATTAATACAATTAAGGAATTAACTAAAAATTAAGGTGCATTAAAATATGTAATTAGCATAAATGCTAGTAATTTTATTCATCAAACATCCTAAATTAAAATGTTAGGTCTAGTATTTTTTAATTTATTTCTCAAACATGTTGTAGTCATAATGTAATATTTTTTTCCTCAACCTGGCCAAGTTGGGGACCTAGTGGCGGTCCTGGATTAGCCCTTCCTGCTAGTATATTAGTTTTCAACGTTGACGAATGATCGATTTTTCCAATCATCTTTTTTGCAAATTTCATTCGAGCCGCCGCTTTCGACATTTTTAAGTTTTTTTAAACAAATATTTTAGTTTTATATTTACAAACTTCAATAGGACATAACCTAGTTTTAATCACGATTCAAAAATTACCAGAAAACCAGATTGCTCTGAAAATAGTCTAGTCTGGCACCAATCGATGAATCGAATTCTTTGAATTTTGGTGGCTACATTCATATCGGTTCAAGATAAATTTGAAATTAAAACAAACGGTCGAGTCAACACGGTTGTGTCGTAAACTAATCGTTTGTTTATCTTGAGTTGATATGTTTGTTTTATGAAAATTTGACTGAAAAATCAGTATTTTAAATTCAAAGTGCGTTGAAAATATGCGTGCAAATGTTGCGTAATTAATTGGATTGTTTTCCTAATTCAATATTTATTTGAGTCATACCGCTAAATCTGTAACCTATAAACATTTTAAAAATTTACTATCTTCATGACTGGTAATTCTTGAAACTTTGTTTCAAACATCACTACTAATCCAGCCATTACTTTACAAAATATTATTCCACACTTTATTCAATTCTATGCATATGTCCAGGTATAATTAACTTTCTAGAATACATTTAGATATGTTTATATGAAATCATGGCATTTCAATCATTAGAAGATCTTCTAATTCAACAAACACAAAAACTGCAAGATCTGGAAAATGCAACAACACTGATTCAAAGTGAGTAATTGCTATACTAATCTAAATTTTACTGCAATACTTTGATTGTGCAAAAATAACATATTAAATATTAATAAGACTTATAACAACTACTATATATGGGTAAAATTTTATGTGGGGAAATAAAAACTATTAATTATCTCTGTAATCATTATTAATTTTTATATGATTTAAGGTAAAAGTTTCATTCAAGATGAATTGGTTATGGCTTTTCAAGATGTCAATGATATCACGTCAGGAATTCAAGATTTAAAAAAAAGCATTCAAACAATGAAGACCAACAACGAACGTTGTAAGGTAAATTAATCGATCTTTATAAAAAAATATATTTCAAAATACAACTTAATCACATCTAAAATCTACTTGTGTGTAGGAATTGTCAGCCCTATTAATAGCTTTGGATCTTCAAATTCAACACATGGAAAATAATATACCATTAACGATACAGGAATACGTTAATTCCGAAGTGCCAATAAATAATGATAAATCAAAGCTGGCCTCTGATTACATAAATGACACCTTGAATAATGATACCATTAATAATGGCAATACTACTAGTACTGATCATGTGACTCAAGGCATGAAAAATTGTAAAAAAATATTGTTCAATGAACCAGATATTCCTTGTATACAACCACTCATTGAAGATGAATTCAGCAAGATACCTAAATATATTATTGGACGATATACACTAGAAGCTTTGAATAATTTGATATCAAGCGTCAATCAAATTATCAAAGCTAAATATTCAATCATTAATCTAGGTAAAAATGGTGCCAGAAAAAAAGGAGAATTAGATTTATACCTACATTATAAAAAAGAACAATTAAGTCTTGGAACTGGAGAAGGTAATTTATTAAATTATAGCATTTTGTGATAGCTAATCAATGCAAACTAAGTTATGTTTTTTTTTAGAAAATACTTATTTCTTCACGTCAGAAGATTATGAGAGATGTGTAAAAGCGAAACTCGACAAAACAAAATTAAATTTGATTGTAGCACTACGACATTGCAAAAGATTAAGAGAAATTAGAACAGCTAAAACTGTGCATTATGCGCTAATTTTGCCAAATGTTTGAAAGTTTTATTTTAAAGAAACATGTATTCAAACCACTATATACTTGGTTTATCTGTATAAAATGTTATGTTTCAAACTAGATTTATGTAATTTTAAACTAATGTATCAATATAGGAATCGTAACCAAATGATTGAAAACCATACAGTAATATTAACTAATAGTAGTGGTTTTTACATTGCAAGCAAGTATAATTTTTTATATTTTTATCAATAAAATAAGAAGTTTTTGAAAACTTCTGCAGATTCGCATTTCAAAGCTTCAATTTTATATTAATAAAAAAGCCTACCTATTTTAAAGTTATTTAGACAAAAAAATATTTTAAATTTGCCGCTGTTACATTCAAACGCATGCGTATATCTCCGTTCCGAATTGAAGCTTGTCCCAGTTGAGTTTGTTGGTTGGCAATGCAATGTATAAGCATTGACCCCCCCTTGAAATAAACAAAGCAACAAACATGTGTATGTGTCACACTGCGTTCTGATTGCTGTTCACTGTTTATTGCGTTCTGTTATTTTGATGAGAATCACAAGTGATAGATTTTATGAGAAAATACGAACCTGCTCTGTAAAGAAAAATAATTCGTGAAATCTGTATTGTGAAAATAGATACATGTATATAACTGTAAAACATGATGACTGTTACATTAGGTTAGTATTTTATAAATCTTGATTTCCTTCGCCAATTTAATCAGAGATATTGTTCAATATTGCCCCGCGATAATACTTACTCAAAATGGCAATGTGTTTATGCTCTTTGTCAAGATTGACAATGTTTTGTTTCTTTTTATCTGCAAACGAAATTCAAATTTTGTGAGTCAACATTCGAACGACATTTGTAGGAACGAATTTAATAAAGTTACTCGTTTAGTGAATTCAAATTTCATACCCACCCGATGAATACTATGTAAATAAAATAAATACTAAATACATAAAATGAATACTATGAAACTATGTTTAGTACGAACTATGAAATGGCAATAATAAACGTTTTCTATTGCTGATTTCTGTCGATCTAGACATTAGAACTAAATTTAAGTCCCGTAATTATAATACCGTATGTGGATTGAAATTATTTAATAAAATTATTTACATTTCACTCATCAGATCAATTGAAATTTTGTTTTAAACTAGTAACAACCTTTCATTCACTTTAAATTTCTAATATATAATTAAAATCTTAGAAGAACATTGAATTGTCAATATATTGACAAAAAAATTGGTCTATTCTCGCATGTTGACGCTTGTTTATAAATATTGAGTAGAGTTCTGTCCAAATTCTATAAAGTATAACGATTTTTTTTTAAATAGGCATGTTTTCGCGAATTAATAATTCAACACAAATTACGCTATATGGTCAATTCTACAAAAAAAAAAACTGCCATAACTTCGTTCGGGTTTTGGCAAATTAAAAACTGGGGGCTACGCTCGTAATTATTATATTTTCTCAATCTGCAACACTAATAGAACCTAAAAAGACTAGTGCCCCACGCCGCGTAATTTTGTGATACCATTTTTTTTTTGGACTTAGAAGTCTTAAAACGGTCAAAAAATAATACACTAAATTCCATAGTTTTTTGGAATTTGACAAA
>JAWWMK010000032.1:12386197-12425654 GCA_035047105.1 Galeopsomyia nigrocyanea | reverse complement strand
GAGAGAGAGAGAGAGAGAGAGAGAGAGAGAGAGAGAGAGAGAGAGAGAGAGAGAGAGAGAGAGAGAGAGAGCTTTTGATTTATGCGCATAACGGGCTCCCTTTGATTTTTCGCACTCATCCCGTACGCGCTTATATTCCTCCTTGTTACGGGGCTATGAGAGCTTCAATACCGTTCAATAGCCTTATAGCTACCTTTTTTTTCAATGAACGCACACTGAACGCATTATAACGTGTATTCCCGCGGAGTCTAAACGATCGTTGCTGGGTTTTTGTTGATCTCGAGACGATGAAATACGTAGTGTTGACAGGCATTTAACGCGAACTGACAGCTGCTAAAAGAAAATTGCACGCATAAGGCAGAGCTGTATAATTAGCGCAGCCTGCGAGTAGAGGAGACAGATACACGCTTAGAGTGTTATTGGCAGCTCGAAAAACAAAAAGAGAGAGAGAGAGAGAGAGAGAGACGCCTACGCGCGACCACCACCCCGTCGACTCGTTTTATCAATCGACACGCAGGAAGGCAGGACAGGCTGTGGCAGAGTGCGACAGATCCGCGCCAAAGAGGCTACCACGAGCGCATGCATATTAATGCCGCGGCGAGAGAGTACACAGCAAGCGAGTCTCCATATACTACATTCCTGCCCGAGATTCTCCGAGCCGCCAGCGAGCGCTGCCCCGCACCAGCATTTTTATTCCGTTAGCTCTCGTAATTAACCCATTTCGCGCCGCGAGCGAGCGACTCTCTTTCTATTTACTTCTAATTCATTTTCTTCCTTTTCCCAAAGCACCCGCGCGCGCATCCGCTCTCCTCCTTTTTCGTCCTCTACTTACATATACTCTAACTCTCTAATGGCCGCGGTGATCGCAAAATATACATATATGTATAAAATAGTTGGCTCATTGATTAAGCGCAAAAAGAAGAATTGAGTGACGGCTCTCTCTATCTCTCTCCCTCTCGTCGACTCTCGTGTTTCTCTATTAGCTCGAGCGTGTGTCTTAGTGCGCCGCCAAGCGCGAAGCTGTCGATAATTTAAAGGATATTTATTGGAAGTTGGCTCGGTCTCGAGCAGCGAGTCGCACCGCGCAAGAGTCGTTAGCATATACTCTTGGCGCTTTAATGAGAAGTTGTTGCGAGATAGGCGGAAAGTCAGGTGAGCCGAGAGTCGAGGCAGCTCGAATGCCAATGCCCTTCCTCTCTCTCTCTCTCTCTCTCTCTCACTCTCTCCTCGACTGCCATTGGCTGTGAGCTTCGAAATTTCGAATTTACCTATTACTCGTTTGTTTATAGTTCGTAGAGGTCGAAGTATGCATTTGAAATCCCGTGTACAGATCGATTCTCAGCAGGTTGGTTGTTCTTGCAGGCGGCACACTTCCGCAAGCCTATGCTGTAATTTGGAGTGGCAAGGAGCATTGTCAAAGCCGAAGTGGCGCGGTGGCAAGAAGAAGCGACCGCTGAGGCGCGCGCGTCATTTATCCGCGCGAAGTTCAAGGACTTGCGGCTCGAGTTAGCTCGTGTAATACAAAGGCTCGTTAAGTTGTCCCTCAGTTTTTATTTGCCATACCTCTCTTCCTTTACCAGCAGCGCTTTTCAGTGCTTCCCCCCTGATTTGCTCTCTTTGGTATACTGCTCACATTCAAAAATTCGAACAATTCAGCAGCAGCAGCAGCAGCGGCAGCAGCTCGTCGGATAAGACTGGCATAAAAATCGATAATCGCGATTGCCAAGATATGGCTACACACTATTTCTCGCAAAGAGGTATTTGCAGGCACGTATTCTGCGTGTATCTACATCGCGCACATTAACACATGGTAAATGAGAGATTTTAGAAAATGATTGAAGCTGCTGCTGCTGCTGCTGCTATGCCGTCCTCAAGTTCTGCAGATATTTGCTAATGGTAACTATTTCGAGAATCTTGCAACCTCAGCATCACGAGCTCTCTCAAGCTCTCTTCGCCGCGTGCTATCTATCTCGGAGCATCTAGCAATTATCGACACCTTTACTTTGCGCTCGCGCCCTGCAACGAACTATATCTATAGGCGACGTCCGCAAGCATGCAGCATTTATCGCTCCTTTGCCGTCGATATTATATATAGCAGTGTATATATGGCTCGTCAATCTATACAAATGAACGCGGCGAGAGCGACTATACTCATTGCGCCGCGCGGCTGCAGAGAAAGGAAGACGTCAGGGTTGCAGGCGGTTCCCATTCACTTTTAAACTGCGCGCGCCGCAACCGGAAGCGAAATCGCCTCTCCCCCCCCCCCCTCTCTCTCGCTCAGCCTTTTGATGTCCTAGTCGTGCGATCGGCACAGTCCTTGAGTGCACTTTGAAACTCCAACAGCAGATATATGTAACGTCGCCGCGCATCGATACGCGACCTTGTTCGAGCAAGGCTCTCTCTCTCTCTCTCTCTTGTACCAATGGAACTTTCGGAGAGGCGCGTATAACTCAAAGTCAGTCGGCGGATAAACGAGCTAATGCCTCTAAAGCAGCGGCTAATGAGCAGAGAAAGTATGGCAACGGTTGCGATCGCTTAGTAGATTGTTTTAGAGTGCTAGCTATATGCTATTGGACCATTTTTGCACTTGTTGATATACCCTAAAATCCGAGGTTCCATGAACAATAAACCTCTGTCGAAGAGGCCATAACGGCGAGTTATGCCAAGCTGCACCAACATTATAATCCGGATACTCTTAGCGACGCGATGCTCTATTATTGCAGGACTCTTTTTTGCTTTCAACAAAAAGTCAACGGCTTTGTCATTCGAAAATTGAGACGACGAGCGGTATAAATAAATACACAGCAGCTAGCGCGCTTGATTCCGTAACGGATAATTCAGTAATTGAAAAAAGGCAAAATAGCAGAGAAGATGACTAGCAGCGAGGGAGCCGAGCTGTATTATACGAAATGTCAGTAGGGCTCTGTCTCTTTCTGGCTGATTTCGTAACGGGAAACAATGACAAGCCGGCTAGACGTGTGCCATTATGTGCGTAGCCGTACGTACAGCTCTGGGAAATCCTTATACCATGCGAGAGGTGTGTCATCGTCATCGTCGATTTGTCCCCTTGCTACTCGCAAATTGCAACCTGCGCCCGTAATGACCCCCATTCCCGCAACTTCGGATAGAAAACAAAAACAACCATTCAAGCCGAATGATCGGCCGCGTGTTTATAAGTACACAACTCGATCGATCGTAACTATATATGTACCTAATGCAGCGCGTGTTTGTGGGCCTACAAACCTACATGTAACGAGAGCGGCTGTGAGAAAAGAGAGACGGTACGAGCGCGAGTAGCTTCAATCTGCAGCAGTGTCGAAATCTGTCCCCCCCTGTAATCACGTCGTCTGATTGCGGCTAATAGATTTCGTGCCTCGACTTCGATGTCGGTAAAAGCAGCATCGCGTGTAGGTCTTATTTCGAGGAGCAGAAGGCTTTCAACACGAAATTGATCGAGTTGCGGCTGACGTAACGAGGGAGGCACTATGTAAGAGGTATAACACTCTATATTGGTGAACTGTTGAATTGACATCAAATCAACGCTGCTCGCTCGATAACGAGCACCGATTGTAAGTGCATTATAGAGGAAATGCAGGCGAGGTGCGAGAGAGGAACGATTGGAAGCAATGCGGGAAGCGATGTTATAAACGTACACACTTGCACACACACACTCACACAATACGTACACGCAGCAGCTCTCAAGGAATTCGCGGCTGGTATTATTACGAGGTGAGGCGCGCCGCGATCCTCGCGCGAGCGAACAATGCCCGGCCGCACATAGAGGAATCGCACCTCCGCGCCAGGCGCGATGGCCCAGTTCAGCTCCGACTCTGGCGCTGCAGCTTCTATTATATATATAGGTAGCAGTATATATAAGTGCATAGAGGTGCTTGCGTAGGTGTGTGTGTGCTTTCGCGCGATTACGCGGAACTGCTATGGCAAGATGCTGCAGCTCGAGGCGACCGTTTAAAAACGAGCTGCTTATGCTTAGCTTTAGCTGTAGGAGGAGCGCCAGCAGGCCAACAACAATTCTTGTAGCGAAAACCGCTATACGCTCGTTTTTCTCTTTTTTCTTTTTTTTTTCTTTCATTCCCACTTTCCAACTGGAACACCTTTACCTATTCGCTTCTTTAGCCGCGCATTATTCCCGCGAGTATATATCCTATCTCGGCCTGTACTGACGTTCCAAATTAACCGGTAGAAAGCTGTAAAAGCCGTATAAATTTTGAAGCGTTTATTGAAACTTTACTTGCTCGTTTCTACACGTCTCGAAAGAAACAGTACGTGAAACGAAATAATTAACGGGGCGATTGCGGAACGAAGAGAGAGAGAGAAAAGAAGAAGACTTAAATGTGCAGCAATGGCATAATGCATTATGTGGCGAAATAATGACTTACTCCATACACACACAGACACATGCGAGAGCTGCCAGCATTCATATCAATTAAGTCGCGTGCGCGAGGAGGCGCGGGCTGCTTTAAAGGCGAAACGAAAAGACGACGTGTGTGCAGCGCTCGCGCGAAGAAGAGGAGGAGGAGGAGGAAGAAGAAGAAGAAGAAAAGAAGAATGAAGGCAAACAAAGGACACAAAGAAGATTTGAAAGAGCGAAACTTAATGGCGTGTTCCAGTGTACGTATACGCTGCAGGCAGGCAGGCAGGCAGGCAGACACATGACTCGCCGAGGCATCTATCTAGCAGTGCCGTTTGGCGACTGCAGCATCAGCAGCAGCAGCAGCAGCAGCAACAGTTTAAAGGGGGCGTTTTATGCGTTATTATCATTGCTCTGCCGCGCCAAGGTGCTAGAATGCCGTTGGCTTTTTATTGAGCTGCTATACGGTATACATCCGTGGGGTTTTGTTGGCTTGTAAATCAGCGCATTTTGACACTTGTCGCGCTCGATCGCGACTACGCTATGATACTTGTTTTGGCGTTCAAGGTTAATCGCAAGTTAAATGGGCAGCGCTGAAGAATTGCCTGCTGTGAGTGCTGTAATCAGTGTAGGCCAAGTGAATGGCAATTTCATTGAGCACTTAACTAAGGAGCAAACATCAATTGGATGAGAGAGGTAGAGAGAGAGAGAGAGAGAGAGGAGGAGGCTGCGATAATAAAGGATCGCGTGCGTTGGTCCGCAAGACCCACAAACCCAGCTTCGTGATACTAGTCTCGTTGAGCGAGCGCGCTCGGCCAAATTGCATGCCGCAAGCGGCTGAAGGGCGTAAACCTAACTGCATGCTCGCTCTCGAGTGTGCGGGCCCAATGAGATAGGGATAGCCGCGGTTCGAGCCGGTTCGAGCAAAGCTGGCTCACACGCGGCCAAGCAAAACACTGCAGCAGCAGCGCAGCCAAGCTCATCGGTATATGGCTGTATGGCTACCGTTAGCAGCTTCACGTCGAGTGTCGCTCGCGTCCTTCGCGCTCTTTTTAGTACCATTTGACAATCCGTGAAAACAGGGCGACAGCGCTTGCGTGCTATGAGAATTTTCCAAGCGCTCTGGAATAATAAAGGGCTTGCAGGAAGAATAAGAAGAAGAGCTAAGAACGAAGAACGAAGAAGAAGCGGGGCGTAGCCGATGCTCGCCATAGGTACACGCGTGTGTTAGTGTGTGTGTGTGTGTGTGTGTATGTGTGTGTGAGTGTGTGTGTGTGTGAGTGTGTGTGTGTGTGTGTGTGTGTGTGAGTGTGTGTGTGTGTGTGTGTGTGTGTTGGCTGGACTGAGCGCATTATCAATCACGCTCGCAGTTAATGGTAGCCTCTCGGACGACGAAACACACCCCGCAGCGCCGCGGCCCCGTTTATCAGCGGGGCCCCCGCGAAATTCAACAATCGACGTTTATTAAGGCGCAACTCGCTCCCTAGATGATCTACTTGCCGCTTGGAAAAATCCTGTACGCCAAGGCAAGCCGATCGAGAGAGAGAGAGAGAGAGAGAGAGAGAGAGAGAGAGAGCCAGCTGTACGTGTGGTCCGCCGCTCTGCCTCGCTTACTTGCCTTCTTCTTTTCTATATACTCGCTGCGGCTGCAACTACTCTCCTCGCCACTCTCTCTCTCTCTCTCTCTCTCTCTCTCTCTCTCTCTCTCTCTCTCTCTCGCACAGCACTATTTTATCTCGCTAAATTAACCGGCGCTGCATCAATAACTCCTTTCTCCCTCCTTTCTGCCATGCCATTCCGACTATATACCACGCAGCCACGTCTAAAAAAAAGTCCCATCCGAGAGGATACGCAATTGATCGCGTTAGCCATGGATATACATACGTACGCTCTTTTTTGGTTCTTTTTTTTTGGACGAACTGTGCGCACTTGTTCCCAAAGTATAAGTCGCACTGACGAATTAATTGAAAGGGCCTGACAAAATTCCATCTCGGCTTTTTCTCGGAAAACTTATCGAGTTAAATCGCTCGACTCGCGGCTCGCTATCGCTGACACTGCGCTCGTGTATATATAGCACTTTTGATCGGCTGCACTTTCTCGCGCGCTCGTGTCGATAATAATTTTAATTGGCGCAAGCACAATAAATTGCATGGCAGCTGGCACTTTCATATATATATAGTATAGGCCGCGCGGCTTTTCCCTTTCCATATACACCTATACGAGGCGTATAGCAGCTAGCGGCCTTGTCCCGTCAAAGCGATGAACTCGATGAGCGTAATGCGCGCCGGACGTGCTACATAACAGCCGCGCAGCTATACGAAGAGCGCGGCTAAGTGCACTCTTATCGGGCCGCGTGCACAGATGCGATGACGTATAAGCCGCGAGAGAACTTTAATGAGCTTTTTTCGCTGCTTTTGCTTTGGCGCACCACGGCAGCATTATCGCCACACACACACACACACACACACACACACGCACACAGACACAAGTGCGAGTGAGCGAGTGCAAACTATTACAAAGGAGAGCGTGTCGTTGGCTTAATGATCCGCGCACTGCATCTGCACTGTACTCTCCGTCTGTCTATACATATATCTGCCAGGTCTTTCTTAAGCTCTCAACTCAGCTATTGTCGTCGCATCTCTCGCCGCGCCGATTACTTTCTCACGTTCGCCACTTTCGTCCTGTCATTTCTCCTGATTCGCCGCGTACCTACGTATACATATATAACTCGCAAGAGGGAGAGCTATATAACGCTCGCAAGAAAAATAGCCTAATTAAATAACTTTGTACAAACAGCTTCGCGGCGAAGAGTTTAACGAGCATTTCCCATAGGCTGCGCGCTTTTACCAGACCAGCTCCAATGAAATATCCCGCTAATAAATTGTGCCATCAAGTGCGAATGCGTGCAAAAGGAGCATGCTGCTTTGGCTCTGCGATGCGCGCTTCGAAAATAGGCAAGGTAATTGCGTGGCCGCGCATCTCTCCCCCCCCCCCCCCCTCTCTCTCTCGGGGCGCGCTTATCATCGGCATGATCGCCGCGTTTGCGTAAACACGCTCGAGCGAAAAAAAAAGAAAGAGCTTTGCCCGCCGCCGCCTCGAGTACTACGAGCTTGTAAAAGTGAAAATGCGGCGCCTAAGAACAAAACGGAGGGAAGCAGCGGCAGCAGCGGAAGGAGTGAAATAATGGAAAAGCTTAAGCTATATAACGAGCGACGTGCCGCTGTGTGAGAGAGAGAGAGAGAGGCTGGCGGGGAATGGGCAAATAATCGCAATCAGCCGGCTGATTGCGAGTCCAGCTCCCTCCGCCGCCGCCGCCGCCGCCGTCGCGTAATTAGCCGCCAAGCCAAGGCATATATCGACGCAACTAGAGCGAGAAAAGCCGCTCGCTTAGCTTGCTTGTTAAGCCGCAGACTCCACTTTCCCTCTTCCAGCTTGTTTTCGCTTTCTACCTTCCTACTTGCTGCTCGTCTCTGCAGTCGAGCAGTCCCGCACGCACGCGCTCGCTCGCATTATCTGCTGCCGCAGCTTTTCCGCGCGCACCACATCACTGCCCATTACGGCCACTCAAGTAGCACTAACGCTCATCCGTCCACAATTTCGACTCGATCAAGTGGAATAACTCGCCAACACATAACAGGCTCCTAGCGAGCAGCGGCGGCAGCGGCGGCAGCAGCCACCCTGCACCCCGCGTGCTCGTAAAAAAACACTTAATGCGCTTCCTTCGCAGCTCGCCGCCACGCAATAATAAGCTTCCGGCTAACCCACCCAAAGATACGCGAGCGCGCATCTAATTACAATTAGAGTAGCCGCGAGTAATTGCTTCGCGGAATCGCGCCCCCAATGAAGCAATCTCGCGCGGGCGCCGCATAGCCATAACCTCCGCCGCAGCGCGCTTCATTACGGAAAAGAGGCCAAACAATGTGTACCTGCGAGCAAAAACCAACTTCCAATCAAACCTCGCTTCTCTAATGCCCAAGCAAGCCCATTTCGAACGCCAATTATTTCCCCGACTTTTTCCATACCCCGCGCCCGCGACCTTGCCACCAAGCCGATACGCACTCCAAAATATCGCACGTGGCTCGATCTTTATATATATATATACTCGACACCTTGCCAAATCGGCGATCTCGCCGAACGGTAGGCCAACCAGTTGCGCGCGGGCTACCCAAATATAGGCGCCTCGCTGCTTCTCTCGCGCCTCGTTTATTTTCAATCAATTTTTTTTCTCCTCTTCCTCTCTGCCGTTTCTTTGCGGCTGACTACGCTTTTTACGACTGGCTTCAGACGTCTCGCACGATGTTATTTTTTTTTTTTTTTTTTTTTTTTTTTTGCAAAAAACGTCTATTTTATGCGGCAGCAGCTGTCACGTCGGAATCAATTTCTCGTTCGAGATACACGGAAAAAAATATGTTTACGATCGTGAATACTAATCGAACAGGATCTCTTCTTGTTATATGAAATCGCGTTTCGTTATATTTTGTACAAGAAATCCATCCAGTCACACCTATTTACAAGAACGTATATTTTACGCGAAAGCTTGTTTCCGAGCAACGAGTTATACAACTAGTTTTGCCAAATTTTACGAGCGCGCTAATAATTCATGCATATCCGTCGAAAAAAAAAATCTTTGACGAAAGGTTGAATTTTTCGGGCTTTTCGAAGTAAAAGGTTACACGTCAACCTTGAAGTCGTAAAACTCAACTTTATTTTTCGTATATCAATGGAGTGCAACTTTTTTTGTTGCTGTTTCTCGGTAAAAAATAGCACTTATACCGATTCTTTAATCGAGGCCTCCTGTCTCCGTATCGCAACTTTATTGCGGAATTCAGTGGGACAGCGAGTGCACGGACATAATTATATTTACTGGAAATCGTCTTCGGTATTTTTAACCAAGCGTATATAAGGCGCATTACGTAAAAGTCATAAACGATTGTGCAATGCAAAATATACGTAAAAGGACAACGCGAGCGCACGCGCGCAAGTACAAAAATATAAGTTGACGCAATAGGTAAAAAAAAAAACGTGCGTGAATTTAAACGGCAAAACAACGAAGTAGCTGTTGAAGATGAATTTGTCACTATGAAGCAGCGACATTGCAGATAATTGGCGAGATACACGTACAGTTGCTGCGGTGTGAGTTGAAGAACGCATAGTACACTACAGAGAGAAAGAGAGAGGGCGAGAGAGAGAGAGAGAGAGAGAGAGAGAGAGAGAGAGAGAGAGAGAGCGAGATGATGATGCAAAGTCAAGATAAAGCTGAAAGCGAGCGAGCGAGCTCGAGCTCGAGCTGGGATGAGAATTATTATAACTAGCGGTCGTTTTTGTTGTTGTTGCTGCGAGTATAGAGATCGGCTGCAGTAAACACAATAATTAGGGCTCGAGAGAAAAAGGAGGGGGGAAAAAGTCGAGCATAATACCGAAATAAATAGTGCTATTTATTAATATCGCATTGAGCTTGAGCCCGAGGCTGGGGATGGGGCTGGCTGGCTATGGCTGGCTCTCTTCTTCCTTCCTTCCCTTTCCGTGTGTAATTACAAGGCCGTGCGCGCAAAAACCGAGATGGAGTTGTGGGATAAGGGACGGCCGAGTTTATATACGTACACACACACACACACACACATACTCTCTCTCTCTCTCTATATATATAAATGCATCTGCATGATTTTCATGTCGCGTGGGCGGTGCCCTTCCCCAGCTCTCTGCCTCAACTTGGCTCTTTCTCTCTCTCGCTCTTTCGCTCGCGCACCTCTATTTTCAAGGCTCTCTGCAGCGAGCGAGCGCGCCTCAACGCCTCGACTCGTCCTCGTCTGCCTTGTGGCGAGATCAAGACGTCGCGGCGCAGAGAGCTGACGCGATATTGCCTTTACCACTGTGTATATACAAGCCGAGTCAGGCCAGTTGAAGAGATACCTGCGTCTCGCATGATCGACCGGCAGCAGCAGTAGCAGCAGCAGCCAACAACAAACACAGACAGGACGGTCGTCGCTCGCTCTGTTCGCGATGCCGGATGGATAAATTCAGCGTGAAATGAGTCGGCGCCGCGCCACCAGCACATCGCGCGCGCGTGCGACACCGTCGCGAATTTGCCCGGCTGTTAGCATGCTACTGCACAACTATAGCCACCGCAGCTATCCCCCCCCCCCCCCCCTCTCGGATTAACATTCCCATAACAATCGACTGCCAACCGTGAGAGAGAGGCAGACCTAGACCATGACAATCATCTCGCTGGACCGCATCTTCGAATCTCCTTGTTCTACTGGATTCTTACTTTTCTGTTTGACATTAAAATCGGTTCTTTTGAAAATTTAATTCGAGGTTCTTGTCGCTGAATTAGGATCCAGGCTCGCGAGCATTTTGTCACCCAGCCAACCGCGAGATTTGTGGTTTTTTTTATACCGCGAGCGCCTTATAGACTCGTTTTTCCGCGCGGCACGGCAAATCTCGTCGACCCTACTCGACAGAGAGCTGCTGTATAGTTGTTTCGCCTGCTGCTTCTTCTAATGACAAGCTCCGAGCTTTTACAGTTATATCTCGCCGCCGTCGCCGCCGCCGCCGGTAGCGCTCAAATCTCATTACGTAATCTCAGCTCTCTCGCTAAACGAAAACCTGCACCGGAAGTTTAATGTGTACACAGCATTAAATGTCATAATCCCTAACGGAGTCTACGCTCAAGTGGTGCAAAAAAAAAAAACAATTTTATTCTTCGTGATCGTTATACGTACAAGATTTGAAAAAAATTTACTAATAACATTACGAATTAAACATAGTAGGTGCAAAAGAGCAAGGTGAGAGGTCGAGATGTACAGTTGGAAATGGAGGAGCCGTGCGTATATCTTACCGCTTTGGTCAAGGGGCTACAACAAGTACACAGTGCCCGCGACACGACTGAATGCAAGTGGGACAAGCCCCTCGCGAGCCATATCGGGCTACCGCACGAGCTCTCTTTCTCTCTCTCTCTCTCTCTCTCTCTCTCTCTCTCTCGGACCGCTTTTCTTCTCCGATCGCACCTCTCTCGACCTTAGCCCAATTCCCCTCGATGACCTTGCTTCGCCGCGCTGCACCACGACAACATCGGCCACTTGTACGACAAGCGACCTCTTTTGCTCTATCTGCCACTCGCTTCTTCTTCTTCTTCTTCTTCTTCTTCTTCTTCTTCTTTTGCTCTCAAATCGAATTAATCTCTCTTTTAAGACGAGTTTAAGAGTGCCGATGACCTCTGATAAGCTCTCTGATTTACTGTAATGCGACGCTCTTTTTTTCTTCTTTCCTTTTTTTTTTTGACAAAATTTAAGTCTACTTTTGTTCTTCTCAGCACACAGTGCGTATCGTAATCAGGAAAAATCTCGTGGGTAATTAAACCGTGAGAAGGCGAAAGAGAAACGGAGGCAAAAGGGCAGCGCTCTTTCTCTCTGCGTCTATCTCTGAAAGTGTAAGGAAGCGCGTGTACAAGGTACATGAAGCAAGTCAAGTATATATAAGAACAACAGCTTGTCGTCACGTTCTTTCTCTCTCGCAGATTCCTCTAGATTCTCCCGCAGACAATGCTATATACGCGCCGCCTAACTGTGAATATCCCACTTGACACGCATTCGCAAGCTTGTATTATATAGCGAGGCGCGAAGTAAATCTCGCGCCGTACTAGGAACTTAAAAAAAAAAAGAAAAAAAAAAGAGCGGGTCGGAAAATAAGAAGCTATATTCGGCGGCACGAATCTGCGTTGTTGTTGGTGTTGTTGTTTGAGGCCCGTTAAGGCCTCGCACTTTGCGAAAGTCAGTCGCGTAACGTAGTATGTTATAGTACATAGCGTGTCCTTTTTCGGCACAACGCTTTTTTCACAATTCCGGAACTTTGACTAACGCGGGACCGCATTGTCGGAAGTTTCGTTTCTCCGTTAGGTCGTTAACACCAAACAAACAACGATTATGGAAATGTATCGTTAGCTAAAGGATAGTCTTCCTCTTTCTCGAAAGCACCTTTGCTCACTTTTGCGTTTGTGTACTATTAGCCATTATAAGCCGTTTCGGATCGTAGGAACAAGTTGAATTAAGGATTTGACTTACAGCTGCATGTAACAGACGCACAGCAGCTTTCACGTGAAATTAATATAGCGACAATTGCCTACTTTCCCGAAAAGCCGTGCCGTGAGACTCTTCCGCAAATAACCAGCACGTTCTTACATTATAATGCACTTGCGCAACTGCTGTCGCGAGCGCGCGAGAAATTATGAATTATTCGCGGTGCGTGCTCGTGCATCGCGCCATCGCCTTCTCGGAAAACACTGGCCCACAAGGCGCGCACTCCGATGATAAATCTTATGCGTGTATACCGCATAGAGCTACTTCCTTATCGGCGATAACAACAAAGGAACAAGTAAGTCAAAGAAAATTCTATGCTTTTTCTTTGAAATCTATGTAGGTTTACGCTCGTGTCGTACTCCTTAAATGTCTGTTTCCTCGAGGATTAACACTCTTCAATAGTTTGTCCGATAGAGAGGTGGTGGCGGGTCTTTGTTCGCTCGCCGTGCTATTTACGCAGGTTGCAAATATATTGGCAGCAGCGTTAAAGTGCGTTAAAGTAGCCGGTTATCGTCGGCTCTTATCATCATGCTCGCGCCGTGCGTATTTTGCTCGCTCGCTCGCTCGCGCGCCGCAGCAGCAGCAACAGCGGCCGCAGCCATTTCGGAATGTCAGTCAAAATATTCGAAATAGCGATGTTCCCCCCTTGGCTGCCTCGTTTTCCAGCCCGCGGCTATTTATGAGGAGAGGGGAAAAAGGCTTGCGGCGGCGTTTTAGCGCTTTATTGTTTTTTTCTCCTCATTGGCAGCAGCAGCAGCAGCAACAGCAACAAGAAGCGTGTCTGCTATTTTTTCCCTTTTTTTGGATTCCGCACGGCAAACTTGCCATAATTAACAAGCCCATCTGCACTTGGCGGCTTTAATCGGATTATCGGCGCACGCGAGAAGCGCGTGTAGCATCGATCTTCCTTATCTGCATTCGAAGGACTTTCGCTTGCTTGCTTACTTGCTTGCGTATGTATATAGGAGGGAAGAACGAGGCGTTGAGCGGGATGACAGACTGGCTTCCTTCCTTCCTTCCTTCCTTCGATTAACAAATGTATAGCGAGCTCGAGTTTTAAAAGTAAATAAGGAGAGAAGAATGCACGAAAGGAGATTAGGCCAGTGACATGTTGGCGGTCTCTTTGCATCTGTCCATACTCCGCGAGTAGACTGACGAGGAGGAGGAGGAGGAGGAGGAGGAGGCCTACGCAGACTACTTTATCTCCGCGTCCGTTGTCCCTTCTCGCATGTGCATATCCATAGAGGTAGAGAGCGGCAGCAGGCTGCGAGTAGGGGCGTTGTATATAAGGTCAGTTGCACGGCGATGGCTTTGCGCTGTTCTTGTTGCCTCGGTGTCATCGGCTCGCTCGCTCGCTCGCTCGCGCTGCTTGTCGCTGCTTAGGCTAACGTCTACGACACACGCCTTCCGGACATGCGTGCCGCGGCCGCGCGCGGACCGAGGATCGATCAGGCAGCGATTATACCGGTCCCCACTTACTTCTCTCTTTCTTTGCTTTGGCAATCGCGATATCGCCTTACCTTATGGCTGCCTTCACTATACGCTCGAGTCCACTATACAAAACACTATATCAGTGTAGCATGTGCCGCGCTAAACAAGCAGCGCAACGTGTCGTAATGAGCGTACAAGTAGTAACAGCCGAGTGCGGTCGGACGGAGAACGAGTGAAAGAGCAGTGATTGCAGCGCGGCGGCATTGAATACGAGCCGCGATATTATTCGATAATTCGATACACACAGAGCGTCCGAGGCTATACAGATACGCTGCTGTGCTGGTCCAGTGCGCGCTGCACGAGCTGCAGAGAGTTGAAGAGCGAGAGAAAGAGGTCGCTATTTTTAGCTGAGTAAGCTCTTCGCTTCTGCTGCTGCTGCTGCTGCTGCTGCTGCTGCAGCCTCCGCTTGCTTTCCACGATGTTTAATGGGATCTTTCTGTAATTTGTCTGCGAACAGGGGATTTAATTGCGGTATTTACGCGATAAACACGAGTCCGGCTCTCTTTGCTGGCCTTTTTTGCGCGAGCGCAAACTCCACTCGCCGCTGCCGCCGCCGCAGCCTGCCGCCCTACGCTCGCTGCTGCCGCAAGAAAAGCAGCGGGCAAAAGGGTACCTACCTATACACTATAGGGCTCCAGAACAGAAGAACAGGAGAAACGAGTATAATGGCGAAGGTCGTTCTGGAAATATGTACACACACACTCACACACACACACACACACACACACATACAGCACAGCTCACTTTAACCGAGCACCAATTTGTAGTGGCGTCGCGCGGCGGCGGCGTTATAATGTTCGCGGATTTTCGCAACTATACCTCGCGCTCAAATAAAAAGCTTCGATTATCGATTGGGGGCCTCTCTTCGTCGATCGCTTCTTTCTCTCTCTCTTTTTTTTTACACCCCGCGTTCAATCATCCGCTATAATAACATTGCTGCCGCTATACAGCCGCGTGCGATATATCGCACACTGATATTCTCTCTCTCTCTCTCTCTCTCTCTCTCTCTCTCGTTCTTATTCTCATTTGGATTTATATGCTTTTTTCACAGTATACACGTAACACGCTCTTCAAACAGCCGACACCTTTATCCACGTCGTAATACATTGCACGCCCGCAGACGAATATAATTAGCCGCTAATTGTCTAACCTATACACAGCTGATGCGGAGCTAAACCTATCATTACTATTCGACATCTCTCATTCTTCATTTTTTTCTCTCGACAACTAATCACAGATTTTTCGAATTTTCCCATCAGCAGCCAACGCCGCGATTTAATTTGATTAATTATCGCGATAGAAAAAAGTGTGCGAGTATGTAAGATAATTTGTTATTTTTTGTGGGTGCGCGAGCTGTCAATGAGACGAGAGAGAGAGAGAGAGAGAGAGAGAGAGAGAGAGAGAGAGAGAGAGAGAGAGAGATAAGTATAAGCGCAAAAGGAAATGACTAAACAGATATTCGGGAGGGCCGTTTTCCCACACTTTGCCGCGAAAAGCCCAAACATGATATCATCGCGTCGCAAACACAATGAGAGTGTATGGAGTTGCGAGGAGAGCAATTATTTGACGAAAAGTAATATTGGCTCGACCTTGGGCTTAGGCGAGGCCTTACAGCTAATACACTGACGTACCTATATATAAGCTACTTAAGAGAGTAGTCGTTGGAGCTATATGACTATGGTTGGTTATGGAGCGATTAGGTCATGCGCGCGCTCGCTCGCTCGCGCGTGGGTCGCTGAAGAATAAATAAAGCGAGGGCCATTAAGCTGCAGCAGCCACTTGCGGCGGCATTTGGCTGTCGAAAATAAAAGATTGGCGATCGTGTCGTAAAGCACATCTGGAGGCATGCTATATATACGAAGTGAGCCAGCCGCAGAGATAGGTATATCATAATCGAAGCGCACTTTAAATTGGCCGATGGCTAAGTGAGCGCGAGGCGCGGCGCGGCGCGGGCAGCCGGCCGGCCGGCCGAGCGGTTTGGTTGCTGGCCGCATATCATTCGTAATACGCGCGCGCTATATCGCCGATCATTTTTACGGTTGACATTATACGGCCGCGTCGCGGCGTTGCGCAAGTGCGGCTCGCTCATTAGCCCGCGGGAGCGAGTATATATACTGCAGCCGTAATCTACTTATCTAGTTGCTCTTTCTCTCTCTCTCTCTCGCCGGCAACCTTCCCTTTCACGCTGCGAGAGTCATTATCTCACCTGCGCGCTGTCGCGCGGCCTAGCAACACTATATAGCTCGACAGCATACACGTACTGCACACACCGCGAGCGACGCCGGTGTCGTTGATCGACTGGCCTCGATATACCCCTCGACTCGCTCTCTGTGTATGTACGTAAGACTCGCTAGTCGCTGCTGCCGCTGCTGCTACTCCAGCCCTCCGGCTGCTTCCAGCGTAGCATGCCATGCCGCCGATTTCCTGCCGGCCTGCCCGCCTGCCTGATTTTCTCTTTTATCACTGCCACGACAACCAACCCCCTCCCCACCCCCTTATCCTTACATACTCTTACGCCTTTTTCTAAATCCATTCCGGACGATCGATCGCCGACGCTTGTTTCTTTCTTTTCCAGCCTTTTTGCATTCAACGCCGATCGTCATAGTCGTAGATTCAATTAATATAGCTCGGCTGGCTGCGGCTTTACGAGCCGATTAAACGACGCCTAAAGTTGCCCGATTATCAATCACTCGCTGCGGGGCCGATTATCGCGAGCTCAAATTGCCTTGGCCGAGGTTTTTTGCGCGTAAAAATATCAGCCCCCTTGGCAATGAGCAATTTTTGTATAGTGCTGTGGGTACCGAGATGGAATGCGCCAGCTGCTGTCTTTTTGTTCTTGGTCGATTCTTTTTTCTCTCTCTCTTGCTTTGCCGAGCAGTGGTTCGCGGAAAAATAGTTTATGTAATGAGTTGAGTCAGCGGCGTTGCCGCCGCAGGTATAAAACTTTGTTGCGGCTTATAACGATACGCTTTCTCGTGTATGATCGCGCACGGGTAAACAGGCGATCGCGCGAGTACTCAACTTTTACGAGGATCGATGCCATTATTAATTGAATAAATAAGCAGCTTTTCTTCCCCCGTCATAATACACATGAGCATTCTATCATCGCGCATGCATGAAGTTTATAAGTTCGATGGAGCGATTGCGCGAGCACCGATCGAATCGGGCATAAAAGCTCTCTTGCGAAAAAGTGTGTTGTCTGTGCGGATTGGCCTTGCGGCTGCGCAGAGTGCGGCGATCGACCCTACAGTTTTAGAGTCAATGGCATCGCGTAGCTTCAACGAGTCAAAAAGTTTCTTGACTGAGTGCGTGCACCGCCTCGCCCGGCGCAGCGATTCGCTCGAACGAGCTCGCGCGCGGCTGTTGTAGCTCGACGGCGGCGGCGGCCTTGCGGCTAGGCTATTTTCTATTCGACTCGGCGCTCAAACACAAATTTCTTGCACAATGCCTACACCGCCTGCCTACCTTCCTCTCTTCTATCTTTCTTTTTCTTTTCCTCGGCTAATTTCTTTCGAGCATTGCTTCTCGGAGTGAGTCTGTGTATACGAGTCATCCTATCCTCCTAGGCACTGCTCTGCTGCGTGCAGTATCTCTATTGAATGCGGACAATGGCTGTTTGCTGGCTGTTGCGCGCGAGCGCGAGGCGGCTTATCGCCCGAACCTAATATATATATTTTTGCAGGTTTTTCCGCGCTCATGGGAATGAGTCACGCGCACGGATTTCCCCGTAAAACCAGCAACAGCCGCCTAACTTTTCGGCTTTTCGCTGGATAATTGGCAAAAGCTTTTGTTCATTGTTAATTGAAAATTTATATCGCGTACGCTACACGCCATCCGTGCAGCTCGCGCGCGTTTTCCCACGTTACACTACTATACTATACGCGCTGCAGCGCACGCTCGCCATCGGAAATTATTTCGTATAGTTATTTTCGCGAAAATATACAATCGCCGCGAGAAAATCGCAGCTCCATTTGTTTGCCGTATTTTATATATCGGCCGTCCTCCTTCACATTGCAATACAAGACTTACGTCATACTGCTCTCGAATGGAACTCTTTGTGCTATTCTAATGCGCGCCGCCGCGGCTCATCAACTCACCTGAAAGCAGAACAAAACAAAAGGAAAATCATTAGCTTCGCCCATTACAATTCTCCACTCATATCACACACAGACTCACACACACAATAACGCATTCATCTTTATATCACTTTAATTATTTCTTTCATCTGCTGTGTGTGTGGAACGCTGATTAATTGTTTGGCCAAGGTTTTTAATTATTTTTCCTATATAAAGGGACTCGCTCGCGAGATAATCTGCAGGGCTTAATTGGCACTGAATACCTTCTCTCAATTGAATTGGATACGATATACGATTATGATGAATATATAAGGGAGAGCGAAAGAGAGAAAGAGGACATGTAATGAATGATTTAATTAGTAAACAGAGCTATATATACTGGCTGCAAAGCAGTATATAACTTCCTGCTTGCGAATTAAGCAATAGAAAGGGCGAAGCGCGCTGCGCGCTCGCGATCGAAAGGTTCGATAGCATTATCTTCTAATTACAGATAAATACTTTTATTGTGCGTCCGCGCGCGCGTGTGTGTGTGTGTGTTGTGTAACGCTGACATAATGCGGCCATTTAAATGCAGCCGTATACTACAGGCAGTTTTCTCGAGTGCGCGGTTGTAAAAGGAAGAAAGAAAAAAATAGGCACGAAATTTGAATATAAAATGTCGAGTGTAGTGCGCAGAGGCAATTGTAATATCAGATCCAATGCGTATACGCTATCGCGCGCAGGTGTAGTACTTTTATGTTTTCTTTTCTTTTCTTCTCTTCTATATAGCTCTCCGCTACGAGGCCAAATTAATTGCGCAAGCGCGGTATTTTAATTCGTGCGCTGACTTATCCGAGTGCATCGACCCGCCTCGCAAGCAGCAGCAATAGCAGCAGCAGCAACAGGACACAGGGCAGTTCGAGAATTGAAAGCGAAGAAACGGCTATTGTGCGGCAGCGGCGCTCTCGATTTTATCGCCGAGACGTAAAGAAATCTACGCCGAGATTAAAATCGCACCTTGCTCTCGCTCTATCTATCTCTATCCCCTTCCTCCTCCTTCTCCTCCTCCTCCTTCTTCTTCTTCCTGGCTGCGACTGCTACGCCGCTCCAGGCTCAGCCAATCACTGACCAACCTGCTGCTGCTGCAAGCACAGCACGCACACACGCAATGTATTTATTAAGAGACGATTGCGATAGGCGCGAGAGCTTGCAACAGCTCTCATCTGCGCGCGAGAATGCAAATTCACGTTTAGCCGTAACGGTTAAGGGATATGCCGATGAAACAAAAACTGAAGAAAATGACAGTGTTGTTTTTGCAGTGTGTGTGTGTATGTGTGTCTGTGCAATTAGGAATGTTTTGTCAGATATAGCAGTCTTGGCGCGGAGCAAGGACATATTGAATAGCACCGGGGCAGCAGCTATAAGTGGCCGATAGTTTAGCACGCCTACTAGCATTGCAGCTGCAGTTGCGCTCGGCGGTGTTAATAAGTTGCGATGTTATTATTTGTGCAAGCGATAATTTAACGAGATCGCCAGCTTTACACGCCACACTGGCTCTCCTTTTTTTTCACGCTAAATTATTATCGTGCGTGCAGCTTGCTTATTATAAACACATGAGGCGCGTAAGTGGGTGTTGGTCGGAAAAACCATTGCTAAAATTGATATTTACTTTGGAATGATGAAGCGCAAGTAGCACGAACGCTAAAAGCTCTCTCCGATATCCACTGTGTCTAATATACTGTCGCGATCGTTTCGTAGGATATATACAGCTCGTCGACTCTCTCTCTCTCTCTCTCTCTCTCTCGTCGAATAATCGTTCGCCTCACGACAAACCGCGATCGCCAATCGTGATTTTACGAGCCGCATGAATTAACGATATACGATTTTATATCGTGAGTGGGCGAACGCCGCGCGCGCGGGCTGCTCCTCGTGCGCGCGCGCGCGTGCGACTATGTATACGCGACAAAATGCCGTTAAAGCTGGACTTTCCAGCCTATGCAGTCTTCAAGCCGCGAGCGCCCCTTTCGTCACTCAATTGCACATTTTATCGCGACGTACTTTCGACGGGTTATTTTCACCTCAATCATCGTCAAAAGTCGCCCGAGTAAATGCCACCAATTAATTTTTTTTCTCTTTTACATAATAAGGTGCACAATGAGAATATAAGTGCTGTCAGTTGTTTCCTTGGTCGCGTAAAAACTTTGAGTGTATATATACACACACAATGCATAACGTGAGCCAAAGTGATTATCCCGAACAATTTGAATACTCGAAATTACATTGGCGCGTATGGTTGTAGAGGTTGAAAGGTATTATTCGCAGGGCTATACTGGCAAATAACACTGCACAAATTGATATATTAAAGTTTGACGATAATGATTTAGCGAGTATAACGAGTTGGGCGAGCTGAAATGAGCTGCCGCAGAAAAGTCGAGTCTGCGAAAACATTGATGTTTATTGGAAAGAATATAATATGCATAATACGTATCCGAGCAGTAAGTATATATAGATAGGCAGACTATAAGGTTTTGCGTGCGTGGTAGAACGAGCCTGGTCGAGTGGCTAGCTGCTGGGCGATGAGTCATCGCGTGGTGGCCGCGCGTATACGTCCTCTCCAAACAAGGCCTCGAACAATCAATTCAGGGAAATCAATTAAAACAGAATGAAAGTAATCTCGGAGACAAAACGCAATGGCTCAGCGCGCTCGTCGCCCCGCATATATGAAGAAATAAAATGTTTGTGTAATTGGCAGCCGCAGCGGCAGCGGCAGCGGCAGCTTTGTCGCAGAAAAAGCTCCGCAGCGGTAATTGTCGCTCATCTGCCGCGTGCTTTTCGCGGAAACGCGCGCTTCTTCGAGTGTACGCGCATAAGAGAGGGGCATTATTATGAGCGTATAGAGAGAGACAAACAAATGAGTGGAAAGCGAGCGCTCGATACATTTATAACGAATGAGAATTGCGGCCGATCTAAGCGGCTAATCCGCAAATGGATGGTCTTGCCGATTGCGCACTTTGTGTGTGTGTGTGTGTGTGTGCACGAAGGATCGCGGTAAATCAGAGCATTAGCCTGGAGAATAAAAGTATAATAGAGCCCGAGCTGGGAGAGACAGCAGCAGCGGCGGCGGCGGCAGCGAAGCGAAGCGCGCGAGTGGCAGCGATTGTGCGGCCGCGGCCGGGGCATCTAGCAGCGGGAGCTTGCTGGCTGCGCTCAGCGAGCTGCAGATCACAATTATAAAATGCCAATAGCAGTACGATTAAAACGAGCTGCTGTTGCTGCTGCTCCCTAAGCTCCGGTGTGGCTTTGGCGGTGCGGAAAGGAGGAGCTAAGAGCGGAAAAGCGGCCAGTGACAGGCATTGTTAATTGGCAGCCCCGGCGAGATGGCAATTAAGATTAATAACGAGCGACGATCGCTGCGCGCACAGACTCGCAAGACTTGCAGAGACGAGAGAGAGCAGAGCAGAGCAGAGCAGAGCAGAGCAGAGAGCCGCTGATCGTAGATATGTATAGAGCTGCATATGTGCAGTATATATAGCGGAGAACCTACACGCGACAATATCGCAATAGAAGTCCCCCCCCCCCCCCTGAAGACTATATATGCACTGCTTATCTATTTCTCGCAACAACAAAAAAAGGAAAAGAACAAGACAAACAAACTTGTACAGTAAGCGAAACGGTGGCAGATAGCTGCCGCTGCTGGCCGTAAAAGAGACATTTACGTATCTGCGCAGAGGAGCTCTTTCTCTCTCGCTCTCTCGTCGTGTAGCCGTATAAAAAAGTATTTGAATACAATATCTGCGCGCTGCAACTAAGTATATAAGAGAGCCGAGCTGTGCAATATACACGCTGCTGCCGGAGAGCAAAGAAGAAGCAGCAGCAGCTAGAGAAGTCGCTGCCACTTCTGCTGCTGCTGCTGCTGCTGCTGCTGCTGCTGGCCGTGCAGCGAGATAACGGTGCTTCTCTCCCCGCGAGTCCATTGATGTTTACAGCGCGGCAGCTCTCGTGTACATGTTAAATCTAATCTCGGCATTCCGCAGCAACAGAGCCACAGCGAGAGAGAGAGAGAGAGAGAGAGAGAGAGGGAGAGAGAAAGAGAGTAAGAGAGAATAAAATAAAACAACATCGATATATACTCGCGAGCTATCTTGCTTTTCAATAGATACATATTCGTATGGATTATTCGATCGAGTACCAGCCACAGAGACTGCGGGTGCCTTTGCTATCCCTATCCCTGCACATACATACGCTGTACTACATAGCGCTCTTTTCCGAGCTCTTTTCTTTCGCTGCTCTGATATAATAATATCGCGCGCGCGCTCGCCCTTTATCTTAATGAAGCGACCATCTGTATACTCTGTTTCTCTATAGCTACTTATACCTTAACGTTGATCTACCGATTTTCAACGTTTTATTACACGCGCATAACTCTGCCGGCGCGGCGAAAGATGATTAATGCTCGAGCCGGGCGTCGGCAAAAAAAAAATATTTCCAAGCTCATTTGAATAAAATCGGCCGGATTAACATAGAGCGAACAAAGCTCTTGACGAGTCTATAAATTCGAGTTGCGCGATATCAATCAACGGCCGGAGAGCGAGAGCGAGAGAGAGAGAGAGACGAAAAACGCCCACAAGAGCAACAATTAAAGAGACGGAGCGAACGAGCTTGGAAAAAATAAGCGCGCGCTGAATATTTTCAATGTTGCCCGCCCACTCAAGGATTCGCCATCGCACGAGATATATCTGACTTGCAAATGCCTCATTAATACTTTCGATTTTTGTATGCGGTTCTTGCATAAGGCCCACTAAAGTCCACTCTCTTCTGCGGGACCTGCGTACTGTGTGCAGAGAGAGAGAGAGAGGGAGGGAGGGAGAGCCGGAATCCTTGAAAATGTACCGCGCCGCTCGAAAGGACACAGCAGATCGATATAAGCGCGATATCGATTCCCAAAGCGTTATATATTACTTGCTGCGACTTTCCTTTCACGAGCGAATTTTTGCCGACGACCTTGCTTTTGCGCGACCACGGTCCTTAATTATCGGCGCGTGCGTACCGGTTTATTGTGCCGATCGAAAGCAAGAAAGCAAGAAGACAAAAAAAAAACAGAATCGAAGAGAGAGAGAGGCGACCTTGTCGTCGTACCGGCTTCCTCCTTCGGGGCGACCTCTCATTGTGCACACAGCGCCTATACCTCCGCAATCGCCTGCGCTTTATTATTATAGTCGCCAGTTTTTCCCTCTTTCGGATATCCTGGTTTATATATCTTTTTCATCGGCTTCTTCTTCTTCTTCTTCGTTTCTTTCTCTTTTTCGCGTAACAACCGCTTCATTGTACAAAGTACGACTCTGCTGCGCCTATATAGAGATGTTGGGGTTTTTTACGAGCCGCGCATCGTTTCTTCATGCAATCTACATCCGCGTTTTGTTTCTAACTGTACATTCCAACTGACTGATATTTGCCGCATAAATTTATCGTCTTGCTGACTGCAGCAGCGAAAAGCTCCGTCGAGTACATATACGCAAATATTTATTCCTGCGCTACACAGCGGATAGTTGCGACAATTCGCATTTATTATAAGCGCTCAAGGATAAAGTTAACAGCGCGCACGCAGCCTGTATGTGTGTGTTATTAAAAGTAATCACGCGGAGAGTGTTAAAAAGCAAAATGGGGCTATAAGGAATGTTAGATACAGATATAGAGACTATACCGCGCGGCACGAGCTATACATGCTGGAGCGAGAAGAGCGCTTGCGGGATCAGAAAAAGATTGAAACAAAAGCGGACATGTATGAGCGCGGTTCGTCGTGTACGTTCGAGATTTGCGGGCCTGGAGAAATCAGAGGGACATAGAGCAAAGTTCCGCAAGACATAGAGAGAGAGAAAGGGAGAAGAGAGGACCGTTCGAATGCATAATTCATACGTACAAAGCCGAATGGCCCGCGCTCGCTCGCGCGCGCGCGACTCCCTCCGAGCGGACGGATGCAAAGCGATGCGGAAGACGATATCGGCAGATTCTTGACACACTGCAGCGGCAGCCCCAGCAGCAGCTAAGCTAGCTGTGCAGCCGAGAATTTCCCGTGGATATGTACGCGCGTTCCGCCAGTCTCTCTCTCTCTCTCTCTCTCTCGCCCGCTCGCTCTCTCACTGTATATATAGCCGACAGCACCTGTTGCGCGCACGATAGCACGTGCCGCCGCGTTCGACTCTCTTTATACATTCGACGCTGCTGCTGCTGCCGCTGCTTTTTCATTTGGCAAAACAACAATGCCTTGTCCTGATCACTTGCCCACTATAGTTCTATTCTTAGCTTTAACAAAAAATTAGCGAATGCTTCGAATACCATTTTGCCTTCATTTCACGCATTTACTGTGAAATTCTCACACGGATTGCCGTATCGTATCTTCATAAATTATTTCTAGCTTGAGATATTAACATTCCCGAGGGCTCGTTAATCAAATGTTTATTTACTTCGCTCGTATGCTGCAGCTATATAATCCATATTTTTCGCACTCGACAGAGCCAATGATACAGCCGTAGCGTTGAAAATTTCATCACGCACTATACTCGTATTAATAAATTTCGCAAATCCGTATAAGTAGACTCGCAGATCGGTACAAGCGATGAAGCAATGTGATTGTATAATAAGGTGACGCGACGAAAAGAAAAAACAAGAACTTATAGTATACAAGATTTTTGAATCGAATAGCTGCCAATGTCGCGCGAAAATTTTTAACGATCGAGATTAGCTGCGCGAAGCCGTGTATGGTAGCAAGAGAGAGAGAGAGAAAGCCCGCGAGGAATTACGCAAGCAGCGACTTTACTCCACTTGCTGCTGCTGCGCGAGATTCCGGCGATTAGCCATGCACACCGAGGAGCGAATTGCTAATCCGGCGACACATCGCCACCTGATCCGGCAACTACTTACATAGCTATTTATAAAAAAAAAAAGGAGAGCTGTCGAAATAGTCCGGAGGCGTTTTTATAATTATTTATTGGCGCGCAGGCGCTTTTGATGGGTCGACTCTCGGCGAGCGAGCGAGCGAGCGAGAGTGATTTCTTTTTTGATTGATTGTTATGAGCGGCAGCTGCCCGCAGTCGTTATCGCCGTATCAATCTAAATCAAAGGCTTTGACGTGCCTATCTCTTCATTAGAGATTAAATTGAAAGTAACATTGGCTAAACGACAATCTTTACGGCGTTTATCCGCTTGCCATCAATCATCGACCTGCACTTTTCTTCTTTCCTCCCTTCCTTCCTTTTTGTTACACACACGTCGTATAATAATAATAGTAATTGAACGAGAAACGACTCGAGCATATACGATGTAAAGAGAGAAAGAGAGAGAGAGAGAGAGAGAGAGAGAGAGAGAGAGAGAGAGAGGTAAGCAGATTAGCATAGCGTGTGTAATATTTCTTTTGTTGAGCGCGTCGAGAAAAGAATGGACTTTGCGGAAGTGTTACGTGAAGTATACTATAAGCTAGAAAGTAGACAATTCACACGTGGATTTCACAGCGTAAACCGGGCATTTTAATGCGGCGCGCGCTCGCAGTCAGTCGGAGAGTAGAGGTATATACGCGGCACGCTTCTCTGCTCGAGTCGTGCGCCTCCTCTCTCGGCGTATATAACACTCATATGTATACATCCCCGAGCGAACGTTGATAAATTTGCTCACAAAGGAGCTCTCCGGCACTTTCTTCTTCCTCGCTCGCTCGCTCGCTCGCTCGCGGATTAATTATTTTCCATCAGCGCGCACTTTCACCCACCGCCGCCGCCTCCATTGTGCGACGACGCTCTTTTTGGTGTACGTACTTCGGCGCGGCAGGTGCATCACACACTACCACTATATACGATTTCAGCGAGGCGTGCACGTTATCTCTTTTCCAATGATATACTTTGGCGGATATAAAATTCATCGGCTTATCGTTGAAACAGCAATGTGGCATGGGAAAACAAGCAAGCTCAAAGGCAATAATGAGGCACATTAAGAGCGCACTTAAAAGGATTTTAGTTGTATAAACGTTATGGCTCTCCCGCGCGTTTTATATATACATATATGCACTGCGAGCTATATAGCAGCGAAGAGAAGGTGAAAGCACACGGCGAATTTATTGAATTCTCAAAAGGTCGTGCATTTACGCTAAAGAGGATTGCTCGTTTCAATAGCGCCTACACGATATCTATTTAATAGGTCGCCAATATTATTATTGTAAGTATATACAGACACACACACGATGTCGCGTTATAACGGACGAAAGGATGCGGAGGATTGGAAAAAGCATCGGAAACGTGAATAGAAAGTTTTGCGAGGCGAAGACAGTTTATCTGGAGCAGGCGTGCACTCCACTCGTCCGCTATAGCCGAGTCGAGTATCCTAAGGAGGCAGCGCGAGAGAAGAGAAGAGGCGGCTCTCTCGCTCGCTATAACACAAGCTATTTATCAAGCCCGCGCGAGCGCCGTAAAACGCAACCCACCAGATTCACTCTTCCTTTCGAATTCACTCTCGCTCGCGACGGCTGCTGCTGCTGCTGCTGCTGCTGCTGCTGCCACGCTGCCACGCTGCCACGCTGCAGACCAATATTCAGGACACATGGCGAAAATCGAAAACGCAATGTCAGCCGTATCAACCCTGACGAGTCTATTCGAGGGCAATACGTCTCAATAAATCGAGCGTGTATACGAGCATTAAGACGCAAGCAAGGTTTTATAGTTAAACAATCGGCGCTGCAACCAACCGATTCAGTCGGGCTTTTTGATGGCTATTCAATGCATAGCACTGCTCGGACACGTACTTACGAGTATATAGCCTTGATTTCCTTTGACAAAGCTCGCTCGACGTTGCACAAGTAAACACACACATATACTTACAGTATACAGCAAGTGCAATTGTTTTGCCGCTCGCGCGCATAGACGTACATATACACATCGAAACCTCGAGCTATACGAAGAATGCATTATTCACGAAACAATATAGACGCCGCGATATTTGACTTATTTCAGCAGCGTTATATTGAAAAGTCGATGGATGACGTCAGCGCGCCCATAGCGGATGACTTCATGGTGTCGTGGACCGATTTGACTATATGGCCTATCGTGAATCATCCAAAGTTCGGAGATAAGATGATCAGTGACTATGTGTTCACGAGATACAGAGCCGTTCCCCTATACACAAACAGCTCTCGGACGTTTAGGGCCGGCGGTCAGTAGCGTCTTCATTCTAAGCGCGTTCACTACGTGCTGCTGCTTGCTTGCTTGCTTGCTTGCCTACACGCCGAGCGAATAATTCATTCCACGAGAAGCGCGAGGCGAATAATAATTCGGAGCACATAACAATCTGTTTGTATCACCGGTAGACAACGAGCAGTATGTCACTCAGGCGCTCGGCTATTCTGCTGGTGTTGGCGTTTTCGCTGAATGGTGAGTAGGATGAAGAGAACAAACAAAAAAAAAGCGGTGATTGGTGTGGTAAGATTCTAATGCACGCGCGCGCGATTTGCGATTGCAGCTGGGGCTTTGGGCGCGAAAGGTCAGGAAAGTCAAGTGCTGCTGCCGCACTCGTACGAGGTGTCGGTGAAACTGGTGGGAAGGCACGTTTGCGCGGGCGCGATTATTGGCCCGAAACACGTTCTCACGGCGGCCCACTGCTTCCATCAGAACGGCAAGAAATATCCGCAGCCGATGTTCGCCTACATGTCCGTGGTCACGGGAATCAATGGGAATTTATCGGCCGACGGCCATGCTCACAAGATCAAGAACGTAACCACGCATCAGGACATGAGCAAGGCGAGCCGAGAATTTTGGATCAGTGACATCGCTCTCGTCACCGTGAGTCTACTGCTGTTTGCATTCATTTGCCTAATATCCTAGTGTACATATGACTATCGCTTCGGAATAAAGAAAGCTGATTATTTTACTATCTGTAAGTTTGCGCATTAGTGTCCCAGCAGAAACCCGTTTTTTTCCAGCTCGAGACGGAAATCCTGTACTCGCCGCTCGAGCAGTCGATCGATTTAGCGGATAGCGACTTGAGCGAGGCCGCGAGAGCGCAAATGAGCGTTTGGACCTCTCCGGTCGAATCACTTCAGATCACCGAAGTATATCTAATCTCGCACGGCAAATGTAAGGAGCGATTGAAAGAGAAATTCCTCGGCGAGCACGAGAAAAAGATTTGCGGCTACACAAGGGCAGGACGCGGTTTCTGTTTGGTAATGCGCGCTCCGCGCGCCACTTTCATTATATGCTCAAATGACCAAAATTAAACGCAACGCTGAGCATTAACGTTTTTTTTCGCCTCTCTCTCCCGTACAGAAAAACGACGGCAGCCCTCTGGTGCAGAATGGAAAACTCATCGGTATCGCGTCCAAAAGCGAAGGATGCATCAACGGCAGTCCCGACATTTACGCCAGTGTTTACCGCAACGTCGATTTCATAAATAGAGCAATTGCCTTGCACGACCTTAAACAACTATCTGTCTCGTAAAAATGTCAACTTTATGTGTATGTCTGCGAAATATATATATAATTTTACAAAACAATCATTATTATTTCTTTTGCAATATCCGGAGAGCAGCTATAATTATTATATTTACAAGTAATCAGAAGATACTACATCATTAAAGAAAGAGAGAAAAAAGTGCCACAGAGTTATGCAAGCGCGCGGCGGCGTATTGAATATAATATTGGATTGGTGTCAAGCTGCGCGAGGCCGCAGCATATCGATCATGCGGAACGGGCACGCGAGCGACATTTATACAGGTATGCATGCCTCGTATACAATGTATTAAAGCGCGAGCGCGCAAGGATCGCATGTTTATTATTTTTTTTTTTTGCCTACACTCTGAACGCTCAATTGAATTGTCAAAAGTGGAGCGAAGATTCGTTTTTCTTTCTTTCATTCGATGTTTCATTTCCGACATGCTCGTCAAACTGGCGGTGGGTATGACGCATGAGAGTACATAGGTAAGTTACATGAGGGAATATCGAAAAGCGAGCAAGAAAGTGTAAACAAACGCTCGTAAATCAGGTTTTATAGGTGGCAGAGTTAAGTGCAGAAAAACGGTTGGCGCGGAACACGAGTTTTAGCAGCTCGCGCGCGAATTTAGCGGCCGCCGCCGCCGCCGTCGACGCGCAAAAAAACGTTGTGTGTATTTATATAGGGTAGCGCGAGAATAACGAGAGCGCGGGGAATTTTATCGCAAAAGCGGACAGTGACCCATCAAAGGTAAGCTCTATAGTATATGTATGTATATAACACAGCAAGGCTATAGAGCACGATATATATAAAAGTAAAACTTTGGCGCTGGCAAAACAATATCTGGCCGAACGATCTCGGCATGTGCATACCACGAAAGCCTTGCGAAAGTGCATGTATATATATAGGTACAGGCTCCTTTTCGGCACTGTTGCCGTTACGTTTTTCTTTCTCTCCCTCTCTCTCTTTTTTTTTATCTCGAGTGAGTTGCACGAAGAAATTGGGTGGCCCGAGGCTTTCGCAAGTGCAGTCGCCGCCGCCACCGCCGTCGGAGACTTGAATGCTCGCGCAGGCGAGCCGCGGGGTTTCTTGTAACCGCGGATAGACGACAATGAGAGAGAGAACGAGGGAGAGAGAGAAAGAGCGCCAAAGGAAATTTGCTGATAGAGACGTATTGTGGGCTTTATCTGTGCGCGCGCGCACAGAACCTGTTCCATTTGACTTTATTGTCTTTCCAAATCGGATAAACGCTTTCCGTTTTCGATTGCGCGGCGCCGCGTAAACACACCAACGCGCGAATAGCAAATCACTCGAAAAGAAAAAAAAAAACAAGTAAATAAATAAAAAGTAGCAAAGTTGATTCGCTAATTAAATTGAATGATTCGCCGTGGAGGTTTGACGGCAGGCAGGAGCACGTTAAAAGCCGAGTTGTCGTGGAAAGGCCTGCATAATACGAGCGTGAAATCCTCGCATCGCGGCGACAGTTCTTACGCTCGGGCAGGATTTGCATAATGAGAATCTGCGCACGCACTCATACACACACGCCACACCTAAAAACTAGCAGTGTGCAGTTTTTTTTCTTGGCACGTCGTAAATTTATGTACACGCGGCTGGAGAGCGCGGGGTGCATGAGTCGATCGTAAAGCCGCGCTATTACTTAAATCGGCTGGAAAATATCTCGAGGCTCATATTTTCTCATAAAGTAAACGAATACATAAGCGAAGGATGTTTGATTTTGAAATTGATCAGCGCGCGCGCGCAAGAGAGAGAGAGTGAGAGTGAGAGCGATTGTTGATCATGCGAACAATAACAATTAGCGTCGAATGATCGCTCGTTATATATAATATATAAAGCTCGCGAGCTGAAGCAGCATGAGCGGCAGCAACCGCGCGTGGGCATGATTACATGAAGAACCTGTTGAAATCGGAGGGAGATATTTGGTTTGTTTTGTTGCCGGCTGACTGCTGCTGGCCCATCTTGCAGCAGGAATTTCTCCCTCGCTCTCGCATGGGGATAAGCATGGCTGATTGCCTTGGTGTGCTGCGTTGTTGCCGGGCGTGCCGATTAAACGCTCGCAAAAATATAATAATGGCTGCCATGCAGTAAGCTTATTCGCGGAATCGGCACGCACTGCTCCCTTGCTAAATGGAGTGTGCTGAGTGTGTGTGCATCCCGTGCCGCCGATTTTCAAGAACGCTTGCAGAGTAGTAAAGTCATTACCGCTCGACGCGAGAGAGCAGACACGCGAGAGAGAGAGAGAGAGAAAAAGACCTGCCGCCGATGATGAGAGTCGATCTACTGCACGGCCGCGTAATTGACGGCTTTGGCTTTCTCACTTGTTACTCGCAAGCAAGCAAGCGCGCGCACGCCTGAGTTTCTGTTTACTTAGTGTCTTTAATGGAGCTTTTGTTTGGCAAAAATCAATCGTGGCGAGCCGTGCAGCAATACGCGGACGAGGACGCGCTCTTCTATTATCCGTTCTGACGAGTGGCATAACCGCGTTGCATCGCAAATGTCTATCACTCTGCGGAGAATGCGCTTGCGAGATCGTATATAGTGCTCTTTATAATGCTCACGTCGATATAATATACATTGCAACTTGTGCAATATCATACAATTTCTACGTCATTTTTTTAAACAACCATGTACGAGCAGGTGCGCGGCGATATATCAATTTGTGGAGAATGGAGACTCGCTATATCCATTAGCGCGAGATCCAACTTGGCTCTTGCTAACAATTATGCAGAGATATGTACAAGTATGAAGTAAAGTACGCCTTATCGTGCAACTCCGTGCTATACGCAAGAGTAATCTCGCGCGGCTAGACAATATTCGCAACTGCGCTCGGAGATCGATAAATCAGACGAAGGTCGCGCACTCGAGTAAGAAGAGAGGAGAGGAGATATATAGGTGCAGTGCGACTTGGGCGCGCGCGTGCGAGGCAGCGGAGCATGTAATTTCTGTGGGCATGGTTTTTCCGGGTGTACGAATACAATGCAGCCACAGAAGTGAGAGAGCAGCAGCTGCTGAAAAGCCTCGATCTAATTAGTCGCCGAAACGTCCTCGCGAGAGGCGACGCTATACTCATGCAGGATAGTGCGGCTGCTGGCGAAGATCGGCCGAGCATGAAGTTGTCCTTGACTGCTGCTGCTGCGGCAGAAAAACGTGCCGCCACCACCGCTGAGTTATCGCGTGGAAAACGTGCTCAATTATCGGCTATCTACTAATGCACGAACGCTCGCCTCGCGACTACTCTCTCGCCGCAGAAAAAAAAGAGGAGGGAATAGAGCTTAGACGATTAACAAAAAAGAAGCTGCGACAATTTTATTATTATACATTGAAATGTGGTTTCGCGCGGTACGTAACGATCAGGAAATATCGTTTACGATCACGTGCACGTACATATCAGCTCTGTGTACATAACACCTCATTTTCTAATTTCTCGAACTGATGTCATTTTGCGCGCTGCAAGGCGGCTCGAAAAAGGCGCGAAGAGGCGTAAAAACTGCAAATGGGTTGCAGTTAGTTGAGTAAGAAAGTCTTTTCCGAGAAAGCCAATGGTTTGTATGCAGTTAAATCGAAAGTGTGTCGTATTATCGAGCTGATAGTGCCGTGCGGTGTTACATCGTGAGCGAGCTATATATAAATAAGTGGCTGCGTAATTGCGCAACGCTTGCCTATTTAGCGCATCCGCGCGTGTGTGTGCCGGCCGGCGGCGGCGGCGGCGGTGCAGTAGGCTTATTGCTCGCTCGCAGCTAATCATGAATTCCCGCGTGCTCGCGCCTCTACCTCGTTCAGGCCTGATGAATATCGTCGAGCAAAGCAGCTTTATGCATCCTTATGCCAGCACCTCGCCGACGACGAGGAGGCGTGAAAACATGCTTGCTTTGTCCTTCGTTCCCTTATCGCTCGACAGTCTCTCTTTCTCTCTCTCTAAGTCTACGCGCATCTTTTTCCCTTTTTTTCTACATCCGCGCTACTATTTCACTTTCTTGTTGTTGCTGCTGCTGCTGCTGCTGCTGCTTTTCCCAATTACCAGGCAGCGCGGCGCTCAACTGCTTTTCCGCCTCATTGTTAGGCTGCCTACCTGCCTGCCTGCAACGCCAATTAGCTAATTCTAGACAATTTTCTCATTTGCCAATTTACTTACAACGGAACATTGAATTCTTACATTTTTCTGCACGGCTCTTCGATAATTCATCACAGAATATTTTATTCCGGCAAAAAGTATCGGCTCGCGCGTAATGGCTCGACTGCTTTTATGCCTCACTCACGCGGACTTCCGTATTGGACCAATTGAAGCGAGTTTCTTTGGATGAGTTGTAAAAGTATATAGCCGCCCAAGAAGAAAAGTGAGTGCTGATATTGGCCATAGTTGCCCCTACGAATTATTATTAATCGGCGAATTCATACCGCTGCAGATAAATTAAGAACAGTTGTCTTATTTATGACCGTGAGATAGTGTCGCTGTCGATGAAAACAGCCACTTAACGCATGCATTTTTATCCTCTCGCTCGTCCCCTGGCAACAGAGCTAAGCGTTAATTTGATTGATTTACCGAGATCCGATCTCTCCGCGCGTATACGCACCGCCCATAACGCTTGTAATAGCGTTGTTACGCATTTTTATTGGAGAATATTATTGAAAGATCTGCAGGCTCATTGTTTTTCTGCTGGCGATCGCGAACAATACGAACCAAGCGCGCGCGGCGTTATACTCATTGGTCGATGGGACATTTATCGCTTTTTAGCCGCGGCGAGCTAATGTGCCGCGCGATAATTTTATGGTCCGTTTCTCGTTAGCCGCGCGGCTCGAGACAACTTTATCATTCGCTCGCATCGTGATTAGCAGCTTTTCTTCGCGACCGGCGCAGGATGTATTCGAAAGCTCGTAACCGATTAGCGTATATTAATAATACCTGCAGGCGCGTAAATTATCATCGGAAAAAAGTGGCTGAAAATCGTTTACATCGCGACATTCATCATGCGTAGACGAGCTCTCTCTCTCTCTCTCTCTCTCTCTCTCTCTCAAACGAGTTTGCGTTGCATTTTAACGATCGCGAGCTTGCGCGAAGCAAAAAGGATCAGCGATGAAAAGATCGTTACACGCTCGACTTGTGCCTTCCTATTATAAGCAGCTGCTCTCTCGAAAACTCTTACATCTAGCTGACAATAAAAATCGCGCCAATTGCGCTAATTCGGTTGCGTTATTGCCGGAGCAACAAGCAACAACAAGATATCGATAGGATCGACGATCATAAATATCATTACCCATAGCGCTAACTCCAGCTAAGCACATAATACGCGCAGTTCAGCTAATTGCGATTAGCAAAAACAAGATATTTGCTGCGAGATAGAACGATGTAAGCAGGCGATAATGCAGCGTGCGCGAGAGCATAATATGCACTCTGAACACACACACACACACGCACACACACACAACTCGCGACAAGCCTTATAAGCCTCTCAGACGAGTTGGCAATAAAATTTTTCAAGCCAACTGCAGACGCTGAGACATATAAAGATGGAAAAATGGCGAAACTAGCACTAAATCACGAAAAACACACACACACAGTGCATTATGTGTACGTGTGTGCTCTTGGTTCTCGCATCAGCGCATAAATATATATTTTTTTTGAAAGACAAAGCAGTAAAAGCTCGCGTGCGCTTACTACTATGCGGCGCAAGTCGATAATCCGAAGAACGAGGCAGGCAAATGAGTCGACTTGTGAATAATAATTGTGACTAGTTGTTATTTTTTTGTTGTTGTTCGCGTATACACATAGAGACGTCGCGGTGTTGCGCAATGTACATAAGTAAGGTACAACTCGGCTTGGAGATTTTCCCATGGGAGGGCAGTAAAAACTTTATACGCACGCTACATAGCCGAAGTAAATATCAATGGTCGATTGCGTTCTCACTCGTGCGCATTGTAAATCAATCGGCGCCTGCACTGCAGCATCAGTGCAGTAGTAGTCTGTTGCAGCGCTTCTTTCTCTATTAGCTGCTTAATTAGAGGATCGCTACGGGTGTCGTGCAGTGCAGTGCAGTGCACTGCAGTGCGTGTTTGTTTGTTTTTCAAGCCTCGCCGATTGATTTGTAGACCTGCAGCGATATATAAATGTATACCTCTACGGGTCATTGCGGATAGCATATAATACGCATAGTCGCTTTTTGATGCGCTCGCACGGCACATGGACTTACTCGCACGCCGCCGCGGCTATGGAAAGTAATGAGTTGAATCGCGCAACGGTAATTATCGCGCCGAGGACACTTGAATGAACAAATCAATTATAAATTCAGGCTATGCTCGTCGGGATTAAACACCGTTATATAGGAGCCGAACGAGCGACGACTCATCATCATCGCGCGATCGACTGACAAGTCGACGATGACAAAACAAAACGAGAACGACTGTCGATCGAGCCAAACAAACAAGCAGCAACAACGCGAAATTATGCGGAGCAAGCGTATAAATTAACGCGCGTATGTGAAGGGCTTGCACTTGTAGCCCCGGAGCTCGCGATGGCAAGGTGCGCGCAATTGCGCGTGGGCTCTCGATCCATTGTGTACGTATGTGTGTGTGTGCGTGTGTGTCTATCTGGCCCGTTAAATTCCGCAGCATCGAAGCAGTATCCGCGGCTAACTAAACTTGCATTTCTCAGTCTCGCTCCTACCGTCAGATTGATGTGGTTATATGCGTGAATGAAGCGCGCGCGCGTGTGTGTCGTCTTATATCGTCGCATATAAAGGCAAAGAGGCGAAATTCCACGAGCATGGGACGACAGCAGCTAGCGCGCGCGCGAGTTTAACTCGGCAATGAAGAAAACGCCTGCGGATAATGAAAGGACGAACGAGCAAAAGTACGTAGATTAATAGATAGATGCATGATAAAGTCATTATCGTCGTCGTCGAGGAGAGCGCGCGCGCGGAAAAATCCGAAAATGCCAAGCATTAAGCTTATACGCAGCGGCAGTTGCTTCTGAGAAAGATGCAGTCCCCGCGCGCTCGCGTATATAAAAGATACAGGAGATTAAGTAATAGAAAGAACATTAGAGCTTGCCGCGGCGGCGCATCTCTAAGCGCTAATTAACCTGCAGCAGCACGAGAGAAAGAGCGAGTCGTCGCTTCAATTAAAAGCTCGTTTGACGATCAAACAAATTAATAATCCGTTGCCCCGCCAGCGCAGTCCAATGTGTATAATGATAAAACTCGCTCGCGCGAACATTAGGCTCCTGATGGCTCTTGTGCTCACCTGCAACACGCGCGCAGTAAAAAAAAAAAACACGCGAAAAGTTAAAAGAGAGATTATACGATTTGCGTGCAGAGACAATTAAGCCGCGTGCAGTATTGTGATAAATTGTTCGCTCGGAGATAGGTAGGCCGCGAAGCGAGTTTTCCCGATCGCGCTGCGCAGGCGGCGATTAAGAAACGCGCGGCGCGCTGCTCAGCAGGTGGGTCAGCGGGGAAAATCTTCGGCATAATAATAATAATAATAATAATAATAATAATAATAATAATAATAATAATAATAATAATAATGAGAAATGAGCGGTGGCGGCGGGAACAGCTTTGTATTATCATTGTTGCCGGGCGGTCGGCGATTTGTTGATGTTGTTGTTGTTGGGATCACGCGAAGATGCAATAAAGAGTGGCGCTCTTTTGGCGTAGAATTTATGAAGCGGCTTTTCCTGCTTCTTCTGCGCACTTATACGCGTGTGTTTGTCGAGGCCGCACATACTCGATATACATTGGCGCGCCGCTTATGTAATTGACAGCTTACACGTGCGCATAGAGTTTTTCAATCGGCTCTCTCTCTCTCTGGTGCAGATATAGCATGTAGCGCCTATACATATACAACTGTGCACGTATATATACATTGAGAGCCGTTGCAGCCGTATGGCCAACCAATCTGCAGCTAGATCTGCGCTCTCTCGCTCTTTCTGTGTGTTATCTGCTCGAGATCGATCGCAGCTCTCTATACCATCATCCGCAATGACTCGCTTATAGACTCTTATAAACTCGCAGTTGGCAGATCGACTCGCGATCGCACGGCCACTGCAGCTAATACCCCTTTGAGTATTGACCTTTTGCCTCCGCTTGTGCGTACGTCTATACGTGTAGCTTTCGCAACGTCCTTACTAAGCTTTTTTTTCTTCTCTCTCTCTCTCTCTCTCTCTCTCTCACTCGTCCGCGGAATGCTGCATTGCATCTCATTGCTCTCGCGCTCGTAATTTCCTCACTCGATGTTATTTTTGTAGGTCAAGCCGAATCTCTCTCACGCGCTTCAACAAGCGTCAACAAGCGAGAAAATTGCCTTTAGCTAATACCTATGCTACACACTTTATACATACATACACTGCACAGTCGCACAAAAATATACGCTATTCGCACGCAGCCAGAGAGTAAAAACATTGCGAAAGGCGCGCGCGCGCGAGCGACGTTAACACCTTTGCCACTAATTGTTTGCGTCCAGAGTACTAATTTACCTTCCGTTGCGCAGTCTTTTTTTTTCTTCTTTTCTTTCGTCTTTGTAGAGCTCTGTATACATATCGTGCGCGATTAGGAAATAGCAGAGCGGAGGCTTTAATGCAATATAAATGCAGTCTCGATGTAGGCGAGAACGCGTCAACGAGCGACGCTCGTGCTCTTTCTCTCGTTGCATGCATACGATATAGGTAGCCCCGCGTTCACGCATCTAAACGCGACCCACGGATTTTCGTGGGTGTCGCTTCGAGTGCAGATTTTATATATAATTCTTCGGTTTCCTCTGTTTTTATTCTCTCTCTCATAGGATTTTATGTCCGTGCGGTGCCGTTGACACTCTTCGGTGAGTCAAGCCAAGTTGAGGAAGTGCAATAATTTTCCGCAGACTGGCGTCCCCTTATATAGTTTATAATAAACCACACACGTACACACGTGCATGTGCAGCAAGTCTTAATTGATTTTGAAGAAAAGGGGCCGCGCGTGTGCAGCGGCGCTCTAATTTATGCCATTGTCCGCTGGGTCGGAGCTTTAGTGTGTGGCGGCCTATGGCGCAGGACCAAATCAAAAGCGAGTTACGCGCGAGAGGCAAATGAAATGTCGCTGAGGAGAGTGGCCGCTTGAAATATGCCCTCTGTGCTGCTGCTGCTGCTGCTGCTGCCTGCCTGGCCTGCCTACTATACCATGGGTCTAATTGAAAGCCGAGATTTATAGATTGCTCTTGCTATATACGTGCAGCAGAGCCTTATAAGCGCGATTATTGTTTGGAGGATAGTAGTGCAAGAAAATTTTGTAACAATGCTCGCGCGCGCAGCCGAGTGGCGCGTAATAATGAGCAAGAGCTGATTACAAAAGTATACGGGAAGTGCTATATACGCGGCGATCTATCGGTGCTAAGTCAGCGAGCGTAAAGAGCATGCGAGCAGGAGAAATTATACTTTCACGTGTGTACATATATTCTCGTAATAATTAGCGCGGCATTGTTCGCGCTGCTGCCGCTGCTGCTGCTGCTACACATATATAAGCGTACATGCAGACGAGACGTTGCTGCTGCTTGTGTCTCGAGCTGAAAACCTATCAAGTTCATACTGGCGTGTCTATATATCGGCAGGCAAAGATGCGTATCGCAAGTGCAGTTGAGAGAGCTGAAAGTCGAGAGGAGAGAAGTGCTGTTCGATCGGGGGGCCGATCAATGGAGCAGCGGCGGCGCGTCGGACGTGCACGCTTTTTCGGTTAGATGCATTTAGGCTTTCCTCTCTTCTTCTTCTTCTTCTTCTTCTTCTTCTTCTTCTTCTTCCTCCAAGCGGATAATCTCTCTCACGCGCTGCTGCAGCTATATAAGACTTGTTATCTGATGGCCGGCTGCTCTCTCAGCGAAACTCACACTTTGACCCCGCTCGCGCGCACTCGCGCGGGATCGTTTGCGAGCTTCTTTGCACTGGCGATGCTCCCGTTGCTGCTGCTGCTGCTGCTGCTGCTCATGCTGCAACTGCAACTGTGCGACGATGATGTGTGCCGACTTTTTCGACTGTGCACTAACGGTTTGTTGCCCGTTATAGACCATCTCCGAACGCATCTTTGCTCTCTCTCTCTCTCTGTTTTTCTTGTTTCTTTGTTGGCGCGGAGCGTATTTTTATGCAAGATAAACGCCGCAATAAAACATTCAATCGGCTTAGTGCACTTGGCAATAGCATCACGTTTTTCACTGAGCGCGGGCCCAATGGAATTAGCCGAGAGTATATATCAGTAGCGCAGCATCTCTACACAAGCCTGCTAGATCCAATTAAGCCAGATTATTATTTCAGCGCGCTTATCTATACACAACACAGCGCCTATATACGCTCGGCGAGAGAGACTGCAGACAGCAGGCGGAGCCCATCGAGTAGAGAGAGAGAGAGCCGCGAGCAATAAATCGCGAACGCCACTAGATCAGCTGCTCAGCTCTCTCAACTTGCTGCCACATCCTTTTTCAATAAGTCGCACTATTTATATACCTATACAGTTGTGCTGCACAGGGCGACGAACGAGCTTTCAGAAGAGGAGCTGCCGCTGCATATTGCTCAACTGCGCAATCATCAGTCTGTTGAGCGCGGATCGCTTATTAAATAAAGCAATAATCGGCGCGAGAGAGAGAGAGAAAAGCGAATTCAGCCTGTAGGGCTTATTTCGATTGTGCAACCAGATATTAAGCGAGAGCTGCACTCGTGAGCTGCACGTGCAACAATTTGCGCGAAGCGCGCGGGCGGCATTTTGATCCGTGTTTGTCTAAGAGAGAGAGAGAGAGAGAGAGAGATGAGAGCTTCATGCCTCTCGAGGGATTTGGTATTTATGCTCCCAAGCTTGTATATAGGCAACGAAAAAGAAAAAGAAAATGTTTTTTTTTCGCGCGCGGCTTTATCGACTCTATAGCGTAAATTTACGCTAGTTTCTCATAGAGCACGCCAAAGCGTGTCTATTTTCAGCGAACGAGGTCGATCCGAATCTCTTCTACTCGATTCGCGGCTACCTTTTGCTTATATATATA
>JAWWMK010000032.1:12336762-12386097 GCA_035047105.1 Galeopsomyia nigrocyanea | reverse complement strand
ATATTATGAAGAATAAAAAAAATTGCTAGAAGCTAGATGAAAAAGCGCTCGGCTCTCATGGTAATTTAATAAATAGCAGATATACATGTATGTATATATGCTTGGGCAGCTCACTTGCAAATGGATTGTATTTTTCCCACAGCGTTAATATGCATATTACTCGAGGCTTAGATTTATCGGCTGAGCAAGGTCGCGCTTTGGAAAGGAGCTGTTGTTGCATTGGCGAAAATCCGCGAGCGGCACTTGACCGCTGCAGCAGCAGCAACGGCGGCGGCGGTGGCTGCACCTGCACCTGCAGCTCGCGAGCACAAGATAGGGCTCGCATTGTGTACGTATACGCGGTGACGCAACAACACAACACACAGCTCTCTCGCGAGTGAACCGTGAGAGTAGAGTGCGCGCGGTTTACGAGGTGCGGGCGGTGCTCGCCGTAGCTCTCATATATCCAATTTATTATCCCCCCAGATTCGCCAGCGTTCTCGTTTTTTTTACCCTCTTTTCACAATTGATCGCGCCTCGATACGCTCATTTAGGTTCCGATCGCCCTCTCAAGATTTCGCTCTTCCATGCAAACTCGCTTATCTTCCTCGGTTGGATCTCCTCGCGATGACGAACGATTAATTTTTCGCGAAAACGAGTCGATCGTAATTGGGATATTTTTTAAGCGTATTCGCGGCGAAAAAGCCATAAAGGCTCGTTGCCCAATTTATGCGCAATTTGCTATTTGCAACTAGCCATGAGAAAACATTGTATACGGTCTGATATCTTGCTCTCCGAGAGCCACGGCGGCAGCAGCAGCAATTTCGATTTATCTTTTCATAAGCTAACGGTAAACGGTCTATACGTATCGTCGCGATGTTAATCCGCGCAGGCTCTTATATTCATAGACGAGCTCTGAACTTTGCGATTATACGGCCAGGCAGGCAGGCAGGCTTGTAGCTGCATTGTGTTCGCGACTGTGGCGGATAAAACAAGCGGAGATCTGGCAAAATCTATATAATTTCAATAGGAGCGGTCACTCTCTTTCTCTCAAGTGCAGACTGCTGTTATAGGTATATAGCTACTTTGAATGATGCTTTGGAAAATGTGGCGCTGCAAGAGATCACCGAACTGATATCCGATAGTGAAATCAACAGTGTGTGTATGTATGTGTGGGTGGGTGTGTGTGTGTGTGTGTGTGTGTGTGTGTGTGTGTGTGTGTGTGTGTGTGTGTGTGTATTCGGCTATAACGGTATCGACGCGTGCAGCATTGAAGAAAATTCAACGCGTGCGCGCAGGTGAAGTGCCGATCAATTACTCCGCAATAGCCTGGGCGGCGATGAATTCGCGAGCGAGCAAGCTGGAGCGAGAGAGCGCGCGCGTGCATAGTAATGATAATGATTTCGATCGCGGAGGAAGCATACACGAGAGGGGGAGGAGAGCTAGCGTGTCGTGCAGCCGGCTCGCCGCAGGAAGATCGCCGAGTTTTATCATATTTGCAGCGTCGGTTGCACGGCTTTCTCCGCTACAGGAGCTGCGCGCGTGCTCGCGGGCGCAACGGCAAACACGGGCGGCCCGGGGGCAGCTTCGCAGAACCGAGAACAAGATAGATCCCCGATGCCCCCCCCCCCCCCCTCCCTCCTCCCCTTCGCTCCCGCACCGACATGTGATAGCGCCGCCGCCGCCACCACGGCACCGTTAAGAAATTCCATTTAGGGAGCATCGCAATACATCAGCAGCACCACCACTACTACTGCTGCTGCCAGAAGCAGATATCATCGACCGAAAAATTCTGCTTGTGGTGCGTGGGCGACCAGTCCAAGGTGAGAGCGAGAGAGGCAGCTACAGGAAATTCTTCAATCAGTCATGGCAAAAGCGGGCAAAATAAGCCTACGTACGCTGAACCGTTAAAATTGGCGTCGTTAGCGCCGCGAGTAGTGGTGGCGACGACGCTCTAATTTGGAACAAGAGCTTCCGCTCTCTCGCTCTCACTCTGCGGCTGTCTGCTACTCATTGTTCCTTTGTCTTTTTCGCGCTCGCTCGCGTATCCTGGAAAGTGCGACTACTCCCGACTGTACTATACACAGTGGAAGCTAAGACTAAACGCGTAAACTTTCGAGTAGGAAAAAGAAAATGGGGAGGGCACTGACCTCATTGATCTCGCTGTCCAGGTCCCTGGCGCTCCTGGCGCTGCGCAGCTGCTCGCCGCGGTACTCCCTGTACCTCATGCTGAGCTCGTCGTCGGTGAGGGCGCCGCTGCTGCTCGCCCGCATGTTCTTCTTGCTCTTCTCCTCCTTGGCCTTCTTCTCCTTCTTGCGGAACAGCTCCTTCACCTTGCTCATCGTGCCGCTCTTCTTGGCCGCCTTCTTCTCGTACTTTTTCGCGTCCACGCAGCCCGACGGTGGCTTCGACGCGAGCACCGGTTGCACGATCGAGCCCTTGCTGTCGTAGTACACCACGTACTTCTCGTTGTAGCGTCGATGCTGGCTGTGGTGGTGCTGCTGCATGTTGCGGTCGGTGTGCCGACGCTCCTGCTTGATGAACTGCATGCTGGCGATGCCCTCGTCCTCGGACTCGAGCTCCGCCCGGGCGTGCGGCTCGCGCCGGTAGTCGTTCTCGATGCCCGAGTCGGCCAGCCGGTCCTTGCGCTCGCTGTCGCTCAGCCGGGTCTCGCGCAGCTGCTGGCGGCGCTCGCTGTAGGCCCTCGACTGGCGCAGCTTGCTCTCGTGGTGGGCGCGGGGCGGCCGCTGGGGCGGCTCCTCGGCGAAGCTACCCTCCTGCCTGCTGCCGCTGCTGATCAGCAGGTTCTTGCTGGACTTGCTCACCCGCGAGGCGTCGCTGTCGTCCAGGTAGTCCAGCCGGTTGCGCGAGCGCCGCATCGGCTTCTTCGGGTCCTCCTCGAGGATGTGCTGCTGCTGCAGGTGGTGCTCGCCGCGGTGGTAGTGCCGCGAGCCGCCACCGCCGCCGCCGCCGCCGTTATCCAGGTGCACCGAGTCCCGGGCGGTCGTGTCCGAGTCGTAGCGGCTCGAGCTGTAGCCGTTGCGCAGACGCGGCGGCGGCGAGCTGTCGTAGTCGTCGTGCAGCCGCGGCTTGCTCTTCTGGTACCTGCTGCTCTGCGTCGTCCGCGTCTCCTTGTAGTACTTGCTGGACGACGACTCGAGCTGGCTGTTGGTCGCCTGCGAGATGTCGGTATCGTAGTCGTCGTTCGGCGCCTCGCGCAGCTTGTCGAGCTTGCTGAAGCCCTTGTAGGGCTTGTCGTAGCCGTTGCTTCGCAGCTCCCGGGCATTCACGTAGTCGGCCGACGTCAGGTTCTCGTGCGACCTGGTGGTGTACTCGCGCCGCATGCTCTTCTCGAAGCGGCTGTCGGCCAGCTGGTCGAGGCGCTGCGTCGACTTGCTCTTGCCCCGCAGCGCCTCGAAGTGCTTGCTCTTGCTCTTGCTCGCCGGCAGGTACAGGTCCCGGTGACTGCTCTTCGGCGAGCGGTAGTTCTCGTAGAGGTCGCCGTTCGTCGCGAACTGCTTGCTTCTGCTGCTGGCGGGCAGCGTCGGCGAGGGGATTCTGTTGTCGAGCGGGCTGCTCAGGCTGTCGCGATCGAGGGCCGAGTGATCGAGCGCCAGCGTGGGCTCGTAGCCGCCGTGGGTGCGCGTCTCGATGATGTACTTGTCGCCGTATTTGTCGGTGCGCGTCTCCAGCGTGTAGCCGGGCTTGGGCTCGAGCTCGAAGTCGTCGCCTTGGGAGGCCGGCGACAGCTTGTTGATCTTCTTCTCGTAGCCGTAGACCTTGCCGTTCTCGTCGTGCAGCTCCTTCTCGAAGATGTACTTGTCGCCGTTGCTGTTGGTGCGCGTCTCGCTGATGTACGTTTCGGTGTAGCGCTTGGGCGAGCCGGTGGCAGCGGCGACGGCGGCGGCGACGCTCGCCGGTACCACGGGCGACGGCACGATCGGCTTGTCGATGATGATGTCGTGCTCGCTCTTCTTGGCGCTCATGGGCGGCAGGCTGACGCTCGTCTTGGCGGCGAACATCTCGTCGGCGAGCAGCCGCGACTTGATCCGCGACTCGAGCAGATCCCGGCGCGCGCTCAGCTCCGAGCTCTTGTTCAGCATCGGGCCCGGGCCCAGGCCGTTGAGGCCGGCCAGCTTCGAGTCCATGCCGTCGGCCCTTCCCCGGCCGCCAGCCGATCCCGACCCGTCCACGAAGATGGTCGAGGTGTACTTGCCACTGCCGCCGCCGCCGCCGCTCGTCGGTTGATCGCCAAAGTGCGTGGTGCTCTTGGGCTCGTACAGGCCCCGCGACTTGTAGCTGTTGATCTGGTTGTTGCGCTGCTGCAGCTCGGAGGCATAGTAGCTGCTGCCCCCGCGCGGGTAGTCCTTCTCGGCGGGGCTGTTCTCACGCGAGGAGTCTTTGCGCTCGAGGCCCAGGCCCTCGTCGCTGTCCGAGTGGCTGCGCTGCGCGGTCTTCTTCTTGTCGAGCTGCACCTGCGCGTAGATGACGTCGGGACTACCGCCCTCGGGACTGGTGGGCTGCTGCAGCGCGGTGGTGGCGGCCGAGTCGTTGGGCCGCGTGTACGAGAACGGCCGGTTGTTGTTGTGGCCGAAGCCCGGCCCCGGTGACACCATCGCGCGCGTCAGCTGCGGCGGCGGCGAGCGGTCCGCCGACAGCCGGTGGATCATCTTGTGGATGGTCGACTCCTCGACTGCTCGCGGCTGCTCATAGCGGCTGCCGTGTAACATGCTTTTGTCGACGCCCCGGTCGACCTCGTCGCGCTCCAACTCTATCGGTACGCTGCGCTCTTCGGGCTGCTCCCGGTCCTGCTTGGACTTCTTGGCCTCGGCGGGAAAATGGAAGGGCTGCTGCTCGGCGGCGGCGATCTGCGGCGAAGCCTCGATGATCGGCGAGAGGGGCGCCCGCGAGGCGAGTCGGCCGCCGGCCTCGCTGTCGCTGCCGGCGCGCTTGCGCTGCCACTTGCCGCTGGCCGCGGCCGCGTCGCTGTGGCTGCGCTTCACGCTACTGCTCGGTTTGGCGGCCGGCTTGGCCGGCACCGGCGGGCCCTGCTTGCGCTCTAGCTTGGGCGAGAAGAGCTTGGAGATCGTCTGCTTGATTTTGCCAGACGAGGCATCGCTGTGGCTGCGCTCGAGGGCCGCCTTCTTCTTGGGCCGGGGTAGCTCGGCGCTGCTGCTGCTGGCGCCGGTGGCGCCGATCTCCTCGCTGCGCCGACGGCGCGCCTGCTGACCGCCAGCGGGGCCCGAGTCCTGCTGCTGCTGCTGCTGCTGGAGCTGCTTGGCCCGCCGACCGCGGTTGGGCAGGCTGCTGTAGCGGCGCCCGCTGTCGAGCGGATCTTGGGCCACGCAACCGACGCTGTCGGCCTGCTGCAACACGTAGGCGGCCTCCTGCGCGAGGTCCTCCTTGCTGCGCGCCTTGATGCTTTCCTTGCGCACCGGCGCGGTTATCAGCCTACCTTCGCCATCTCCGACGAGGGCCGTGGTAACGTAAGGTCCACCACGTCCTGCAACAGAAAATCATAACGATTGCATTTAAGATAGCTGCATTCACGAGTAAAGGTCGTTTGCCCCCTGGAATATGTTACAAGCGCCAAAACAGATTGATCTCGCGCGGCGGGCTAACTGTATTGCGCGCGAATGATCGAGAGATTGGAATTAAAGGCCAAAATCGTCTTTTTACGGGAATATCGCGAAATACAGCTGTGCGGCGCGATGAGTCAGAGAGCAAACAGGTTGTAAAGGAGAGAAGAAGCCGGAGATTTATATCCCGATCACAGCGACAGTGATAAGTTTCACATATCCAGAGATTTTTCCCGTCATAAATTATTTTCACTCTCTCCTCTCAACATCGATTATATACGCGCGACTCCGCAATTTATCATAGCCCAGCGCGGCCATTTGAACTTGCAGTATATGTATATACATATAGAAGCGTGTACCGCGAGGGCAATGTAGTGCAATAACAAAAGAACGGTGCAACACGTGCTCTGCTTCTCGCTCACGGGGACAATCGTGGCGCTAGAATATCAAGCTTTCACATCGGGATGCACGCGGCGGGGCTATACGATAATGGAAATCGCAAGCGAGCCGCTGCTGCTGCTGCTGCCGACGAGCAAATGCATGCACGCTCGAGCGAGTGACACTGATACAGTCGCGCGAGAGCTGATCCATCAATGCGTGCAGCAGCGTTCATGCACACGACGAGCTGCTGCCATAATATAATTGACATGGCCTCGATTCAGCGCAGCAGCGCTCCGGCAAGGAAAGCGCGGCTTTGTGTCAGAGGTCGCGCCCGCGCCGATGAAAGCTACGATAGTGTACGTGCGCCAGCCAGTCAGCCAGCCAGCCGCGACCCGGGAATATAACATGAATAGTCTATACGTCTATGAACTTTCGATGCCGATCCCCTGCGGCTATAGATATCATATGCAGCGCGTATTTATCCATATTTCTTTTCCGACTTTGACGTTCGATTAATTCCGCTTTCGCTCTCACTTTCTTCTTCCTGTGTCTTAAGCCACAGTCCTGATAAAAATGAAAAGTATAATAGCGAGTCCAAAAGCAGCAGCAGAAGCAGCAGCAGCAGCAACAAGGATAAAAGGGATAAATTAATAAGGAGGGGGCAAAGTGCTGCTGGCTGCGCAGCATGTTTTTCAGCAGTTTATTGTTTCGTTTGATCCTCATTTTCTCGTAATAAGCCTCTATAGGCCGTAGTATATATAGAGGAGCAAGAGCGAGCGGGTAGTGCGAGTAAAGAGTATATAGAGAGCGAGCGCGAGGTAGGTATATATACGGCGGCGCGCACAAAGGAAACTCTTTGAATACATCACACTCCGGAGGAATGTGCACCTTGTTATACGTGCCGTGCGGAGATTCGCGCACTTTTACCCAGAGCAAATTCATTATTTCCCGGGGATGCCGTTAGCCGTGCGCGCGTAAGTGCCTCGCGGGATATACGTATGTATAGGAGAAGCAAGCCACAGCCGCGAAATACATTATACGCGCGCGCGAATATAGTCAAGTCGAAAATTGGAGGCAAGTGTCTTAAGTCGCGGAATCGCATATGGTATGAGCGCTGATGCTGCTGCTGAGGCTAATCAAGCTCATAGGCTTATAATATAGGTGTGTACGTGTGTACGTGTGTGTGCGAGCGATTATATTTATGCGCTTGGCGCATCGACAGGAAATTATCTGCAATTAACAGGATCGCGAAAAGGTCCCTGGCGAGAGAGAGAGAGAGAGAGAGAGAGAGAGAGAGAGAGAGAGAGAGAGAGGAAACCCCGCGAAGCCCGTCGACGTAATTTACGGCGCAATAGTCGCAGCTGGATAGAGTTGAGGGTATATGATCCTCCACGTGGCGTTATACGCGGGGAGCAGCAAGGAGGTCGTGCTTGCGATTAGCCAGTTTTTCGCGAAAAAACTGGTTCGCTCTTTGTTTTGCATGCTGCTGCCGCCGTGATGATTAATGCATGGCGAACGACGAGCCTGGCGCGAGGATGTATATAAGTGAACGATCAGGCTCGATTAATCTTTGATGCGTTTAAGTGACTGGCGATAATCCTTCATTATAGAGACAAGCTTGACGGTTTAATTTGAGAGCGCGCGGGGCGGCGTAACAGACTATTTGTCGAGGCAGTTTAATTCAATATTCCGCGAATCATAATCTCGGCGTGTAGGTCGATTAAGCTACGGGGATTTTGATGGATCGCGATCGCGAGGAGGCAAAGAGCTAGCAGCAGTGCACTACACGCGGCTAATCGATAGCTCGGCTCTGTGCGCGGGCAAAAACCGCATGCAGGCCAAGCTCTAATGCAAGCCCCCGCCGCAGCCGCGATTAATAATTATCGGCAAAACGAGCCTGCAGTGCAACAGAGCCCGCGCGGCGTCGACTGTTCGCACATTACTCATTCGACTCTACGTATACGTATATAGTATACGCCGGATCACGAATAATTCATCCGCAGCTCGATCCTTATCCTGGCCTTCGACTCGCGATTCGACCTTTTCTCCCCGCAGCAGCAGCAGCAGCAGCAGCAGCAGCTCTCTTTCCGTTATTCCCTCTATACTTTAATTGCTCGGGATGACCTGATCGTCAAACTTTCTATTTACATCATCAATTCTACAGCTATATTTACGTAACAAGGAGGATGAGCCCGCAGCCAAAAGAGAAAGCGCCAAAAATTAACCTTTCACATCCGACTCGACGTCGGTAAACAGTAGGAGTCGAATTTGTCAGCTTTGGCTGATTTATTGCGGGAAAAAACGAGTATGAGGGGCTAAAGAGCTGTGTGCGAATGGAGGAGGAGGAGGGGGAGCGGGGAGACATTGAAATGAGGGCGGCGTTAGGTGTTTTTAATGGAGCCCGTGGCCGCCGCCAGACGGGCTATTCGTCTTGGGGCAATTACCGGCTCGTAAAGCGTCCCGTAATATCTGGCATTATGCTCGTGCGCGCGAGTGTAAATTTGCATCGGGAGCACGGCGCCGCGCCGCGATCTCAAGCTTGCGCCGAGCTATGACGTATACGTACTTTTTTTTCTCTTTGCTCGCAGCTCCGACACCTGCGTGCGTCTCTTTTTCCTCGGCAATAAACAACGAACACCAGCGAAAGCTCGATCGCACGTGTAGTCTTCGTTGCGTTTTTTTTATGCTTTTCCTCGCAAGGTAATGAGATAGAGCGCATAAATACGAGATAGATAGAGGCGTGTACGAAATATATGTATATATATATGTACGAGGCTGTAAAAAATGCAAATTTGCAAAATAACATCGCTCGAATGTTAATGAAATCAATTAAAAGACGGGGAGGGACAGTAGAGAGAGACCACACGCAGCCTCGCAAGTTTAATCATCAATATTCCGAGATGTAGATAGCCGCGCATGCAGAGGAACATAATCGAGTTGCGGGATTAAGTCAAGCGTGTCGCAGCTCGTATTGCGGCTATTTATAAAATACGTGCGTGTTTTTACGGCACTGCCCTTTGATTTAGGGGTAAGCGAGCTTTTTCGCACACGTCTCAATTAACTCGCGTGCACGCCGAGTATAATGTAGCGTGCAGCGTGGGGTCGTGGTGCCCGAAGCTATGGGTCAGCCTTGGTTCTCACTTCTCGGCGCTCCACAAAGACTTCCGGAATGCTTGCGCTTCCTCTTCCGCGCGCACCTGAGAGAGAGAGAGAGAGAGAGAGAGAGAGAGAGAGAACTGCAGTGCCCGCAGAAAGAAATATGTTTATTGAGCTGCAGCGCGAAGGAAGCGAGCAAGCAAGGAAGGAAGGAAGGAAGGACGGACGGACAGGAGGGGAGAGAAGGAGAGAAAGAGCAGCGTGCGCGCACAGCCATCGGAGTCAGATTGCAAGGCGCTTTAATTGAACATAAATCGTTCATAAGGCTCTGTGCGCTAGGGCCTGCTGCTGGCTTGCTCGCCGTGATTTTAAAGCGACTATCTTATGAGCTATCTCTCCCTGGCATTGCGCGGTTCTACACGTATGTACCTACGCGCTCCTCTTGCACTGCGCGGAGCTAGCTCACGGGAGCTGCGACCGCAGTTGGCAACTAGGCAAGAAACACCACAACGCCTAGCTATGTGGCTATGTGCATGTGTGTGTGTGTGTGCTCCATTCCCGCATTCCCCGCTCAACAGCACTAGCCAGCAGCCCTTCTCTCTCTCTCTCTCTCTCTCTCTCTCTCTCTCTCTCTCTCTCTCTCGCATAATTATTAATTATCCGCTGACGTACGTACGCGGAGGCACGAGAAAACGCGAAAAAAAAGGCAGAGAGAAACGCTTCCTTCCTTCCTTCCTTCCTTCCTCCTTTCTTTCTCATCCTCTCTTTCACTCTCGCTCTGGCGCTTCTTGCTCCGCAGCTATAAATTCCGCTTGCCTATGCATCGCCTCTGCAGTTGCTCTCTCAAAGTACCGAGATTGCTTCACTTCTCCTTCTTCTTCTCCTTCTTCTTCGCTCGCTCTCCCTGCAGTGTCTCTGCGCGCGAGCGAACGAGCACGAGGCAAATAAAAAAAGAATCTTTCTACTTTTCTCACGAGTTCTTTCTCGAAAACTTGCCAACTCGCCGCTCGCGCGAGTGCAACAAGCCTCGTAAAGTACAGAGCTTGATTTGGCTTTTTATAGCGCGCATATAATAAAGGCGTGACACGCTTTAAACTTACTTTTTTTTTCTTCTTTTCCGCACGACCACGACCACGACAATTTATCGCCCTTCCTCCTTTTTTTTTCTCGCAAACAGATTTGTGCAGGCCACATATCATCTCGCCCGAGCCCATCACGCATACTCACGACAGCGGCGGTGATTTTCGTTTTCCCCGAAATCCGTCGCGCGAAGTGTCGCGCTTCGGGATTTGGTTTCGCTCTCGCGCGACAAAAAATCCTCTGCATTAGATTATACCGCCGGTATAAAGCTCTTATCTCCTCGATCCGACCGTAAAATACTTTTTTATAAGCTTTGTCGCCTTGGCGGAGAGGGCCTTGCTCCCCGTGATTTGCATAGCCATTTAGCAATGTCGCCGCGTGCTTAAATGTATCTTGCGCGTATCGAATTTTTCGGGAAAATAGTTATGCGATGCAAGTTCAGATGATAGCGAAAGTCTTAAGAGTATCGTAAATTGGAGAGTTGAGCGGATGGGGGACAAAGGTGAGAATGGTTAAAAATATGCGGAGTTTTTCCGCGATGCATCGGGGGATCCGTCGGAGGGAGGATAATGACCGAGTGAGCAGAGTATACTGGGACTCGTTGCCGCCGGAGAAAACGGCGAGGCGGCGTCGGCGGCGTCGGCGGCGTTTATCGTCGGTCCTGATCGCATATGCGCCCGGATCTCGCTGGCTGCTCGCTTCTCCTTGAAAAGTGGGAGGGAATTGGCCGGTGGTCGCCCGAGCGATACACCTATAGGTACACGTCTGGCTGCAGACTGGCTGGCTGGTTTGTAAACAATGTTGGGTCGTTCGATGATGCCAGGCTGCGTATACGATGTCACGCACTCGCGTGTGCCGAGCTTGCAGGCGCCCGAGGGCAGCCGATCGGAGCCGCTTTCCGCTTTTCTCGTGCGGCTCTTCCGCGCAAACGACTCCAAATAATAGTTGCTGCCCCATGAAAGATGCAAAAATCCAGCGTTAATGTGGCCTTTACTCGCTCTTTCTCTCTCTCCCTCGCTGCCCCCGCGATATTATAGCGCTTATATAGGTACCACGGCCGACGCACGCCCGAGATTGTGGCTTAATTTATGGCCTCTCTATCCACCCCCTCTTCCCCATCAGCCAACTCTTTTTCTCTCTTTCTCTCTCCCGACAGCCTGCTTTCTCTTTTATAGTACGTTTTGCTATCGAAATTCACACAAGTGCGCCTCTATATATATAGCCGTGCGCGCGCGCGCGAGTCGGGCCGAGATCAATTGTATAAGCGTTTTGTATATAGCGGCAAACAACTGTAAAAGACCGACCAATATAATCCAACGTACACATCGAGACGAGAGGCTGCACGCGCGTTCACCCGTTATCCCCCCATTAAAAGCATTGCAAACGATTATTATGCGCTTGTTCTTTCGGCTATATACGAATTACGGCGATCGGCCGCTAAATTATATTTTAAACGAACAGTTAAGAGGCTGTAGAGCCATCATGTCGAAGCCGCCGCCGCCGCCGCCGCCGTCGTTGAGCACGAAATTGAATAAAGCTTTTTTTTCTTCGCGGTGGGCAGCAGCAGCTGCTGGCCCACAGAGAGCCGCGGCGGCGGCGGCGGCGGCAGTGGCGGCTCGAAAAGGTCGACAGACGACGAAAAACAACGAAGAGTTATCGATGCCGGGCCGCGTTGAAGAAAAAAAATCGAGGCGCTTCCGATGTGCTTTATTTGGCTCGACGTAGCGTGACAAAAACACGGCTCGCGCGAGGATGAAATGCATGCGCGGCTCGCGGAAGAGCAAACTTACAAGTATAATATGAACGACGCGAACAACAAATTTGTATTCGTGCTTGTAAGGGAAAGAAAGATCGGCCGGCGCACGCACGAAATAACGATCGAGAGAGAGAGAGAGAGAGAGAGAGAGAGCTGCTAACCCGCAACGGTTTTTCCTCCTCCACGTGTCTGGCTGCTACTTTAGCTTTGCTGAAGTCGGCCAAACCAACGGAAAGCCCCTCTCTTGGCTGCTGGCGCGCGCGCGAGCGCGGATTTCTTGCGCTTTTTTTTGTTGCCCTATGCCGTGTGCTGCAGAGCTTCGCACTCGACTGGTGGCCAGGCAGGCAGGCAGGTGACGTGGAACGCCGTCGTGGCACGCGAATCCTCGCGAGCGGGGTGGCAACAACAACAGCAACGAGGACGAGTAGCCGGCGAAGATCCTGTTATGCGATCTCGCGCGTCGACCAAAAGAACGAAAGAACGAACGAACGAGAGAGAGAAAAAATCAATGAAAAGCGGTGATTAGACGCGCAACATTTCGGCGTGCCGTGCAATTGAAGCACGTATAGAGTAGGCCGTGGAATAACGAGGCCCAGACATGCATGCAGCAAACACAACAGAAAAGAACAGAACAGAACAGAACAGAACAGAACCGAACCGAACCGAAGCGAAGAATTCTAAGAGTGTGTCATTATACGGAAAGAATCTCGCTGTTGTTTTTTGCGCACTTAGAAGTCGAGGGGCTTTCTCTGGCCGACTACGCTCTCCGACTCGCGGATCTTTTGTTCGCCTAGGCCACTTATCCGACTCGCGGGCCGCGCAGTTGCAGTTCTGCAATTGCATATAAACATGCAACAAACACTTTTGCGCTTGAAAATTTGTTTCTCCTCCGCGAGCGAGATTCAAAGCTAAGCTAGGCTAAGCTCGAGTTCAAGTGGAGCTGAGAGCGAGCGAGTCGGGGCAATAAACTGGCAATCGAGCAAAGGCCGATTCTGGGAAAGAGCACCTATAGCGGAGGCCGCGAGAGCTCGCGAGAGCGCGATCAATGAGTAGATGCTGCCTCGATAGTGTCAGACGTCGGGCTCCGGCTCCCCGTAACTTTCCCCGATCGGCCACCGCGTCCCAGCTTCGATCCTGCTGCCGCTGCCGCCGCCGCCGCCGCTGCTGCTGCAGCTCCCACTCTCTCCCTACACCGTCATCGCCATTATGCTATTCAGCTGCAATCCTCTCGCGTTGCTCATTGCAACAACCGTCCTATCTCTCTATTTTGCATTGCCCTTTCCATACCTAATTTCTATATAGCGCAAGCGCACTCCACGCTCAAACAAATCTTTCTTTATCCTCCATTGCCTTCGACGGGTTATTAATTGTTTGTAATCGATATTCGACCGATAGAAAAAATAAACGTAATCTCTAGTTGACTAATAGAAATATCAATTAAAGCCATGACACTGCGCTCGCGCAAGCTTTGTCCGGCAAAGCATATAAAAAACGCTTATTATACGGAATTAATATGCATGAGGCCCCGTATCAATTTGAAATCTGCTGCGACCAATGCAAATGCCATGCGCGCGCACTGCAGCGAGAAAGAGAGAGAGAGAGAGAGAGGGAGAGGGAGGGATTGCAACTCGCGCTTAAAATGACACGCTGACAAAGTGCTACAACTTTTTGCCACGCTTCTTTTATCCGCCCTGACGTGCAATCTCAATCAACTCACTGCTTATGCGACTCAATTGCGACAAAACTCCCGCAAAAACTACTTTACTTTAGCTGCGCGTGGCGTCGTTGCGTGTTGTAATCGTCGTATAACACTGACAGAAATATACCGTTGATCCTTCATATAAAAGAGACAGAGAGAACGTTCGATTCTAAATATTTGTATAGACCTTCTTTTCAGCTTCATTTTTACGCTTCTTCTTCTTCTTCTGCGGTGGCAAGATTAATGTACTCGTCATAGACACACATACACACACACACTTACACAAAGTTGCTATAAACGTACATACCTATACAAAAATATAATAAAAAGGTAGGCAGGTTTTTCAGCGTTTGGCAATGACACTCGTTTATCATAATGATTGCTTGCCAAAAGTATTATAGAGCTGTAATATTTTCGAGAAATTATGAACTCGGATTAGCGCGGGCATTCCCGAGAACTGAACGAGAGGCAGAGAGTTTTTATAGAGCTTGATTTAGCGTCTATTTATCGCTCGTAAAATCCTGCGGACGTTTTAGGCGATAATTCATAAATATTTTTTTTCAACGTTGGCGAGGCAGTGTTGAATGCAAGAGATAAAAAAAAGAAGAAGTAGAAGCTTTATATAAATTATGCGGGGCAATCGAGCAAACGCGAAATATTATTTCTTCATTAAAGGAACGCTAGCTAGCTTAATGTATGTCAGACTTTATTCAGTTTATTTATCGTGCGTATTGTAGAGAGTTTTTACCGCTGTAGAACAACACACTGAGTCACACGCACTTTACTCTCTCTCTCCGTGCGACGTTCGACACACACACACACACGCACAACTTTGATTTACGCCTGGCATTAAAGAAAAAAAACTAAGGTAGAGGGAGAGAGATACGCGAGAGCATATACACGTTATATACGTGCGCGTGCGGCGGGGGGAGGAGTAGCCGCGGCTATTACTTTTAATCTGCCGCGCGGCATTGCGCCGTTTCTAATCGGATGAAGGCGGGCTTGCAGCCGCGCTCTTTCGATCGTCGACCCTTTCTTCTTCTTCCTCTCTGTCTTCTTTTTATCCCTTCGAAAGGGAAGAAAAAGCTTGCTGTACACACACACACACACGCACATACACACACGCACGTGATGTGATACCATTACTTAAGGACATCGCGCGTTATAACGCCGTGAGTTACGTTACCGCAGCCAGCAGCAGCAGCAGCAGCCACTTTTCGCCGAAATTTAAGAGCGACACACAACATTGCTAATTTTTTTTAATTAGCCCCCACAGCACAGTGCGCGATGAATGTGTCAAAATTTTAGTACAACATACATTACTCGCTGATAAGCATCGAAAAAGTCAATTCCGAGATCGGCAATCTCGAGCCGTATATATCCATGTGCGAGATATCACTGTAAGGAGAACGAAATTACTTTTTTTTTACTTCATCTTCATATAGTGACTACGATAATAGCTGTTTTCTACGTGATACAATTAAAAATGTTGAGTGGTCCGTATAATGTTCAGTAGTCGCGCTAGAAGTGCTATATTCCCAAGCTCCCGCTGCTGTGCTGCCCTTCTTTCACTCGATTCACGTAATGAGCCCGAGCGTAATGATACGAAAATAATCGGCAGCTCCTTCTCTCTCTCTCTCTCTCTCTCTCTCTCTCTCTCTCTCTCTCTCTCTCTCTCTCTCTCTCTCTCTCTCCTCTCGTGTCATTGACCAGTAATTCGACAGGCGTGCTTAATGCCTCGGAAATGAAAGAGCCGCCGATACGAAGAATATAAGAAACTCTCTCTCTTTCTCGTAAGAGAGAGAATGAAAGCAACGGTCCTCGCCGAGAGTTGTATGGCCAATAATGCTGTACACACATACACACGCACGCTCGTGAAATCATTCGATCATTTGTCTGCCACGACGACGACGACGCGGTCCTCCCGAATTTATGCTCTCACATGTGAGCGCAAGCGTTGCGACATTCTCTCTCCGAGCGCTCTTTATGATATAAAAAAAATAACAGCCCACCTCCAAATATTGCCAGTCCCAATTTGCTCTTTCCGGCTGATTCATTCCCCGACTCGCTCCGCTACAATAGATCAGTGAGCTCATACCTTTCTTTTTCACACATTGCCACCTTTTTTTACTGCCTACAGTATCTCTGTATTGCAATATTTTTGGCTTTATCCTCAAGAATATTGATTTCGAGAGAGAACTTGTTTCTTTGTGCCGGAACAAATGTGGCATCGAAATATTAGCTTACATAATGTATTGATGCAGTTGGTGAAGAATAAAATATGCAATAGATTTGACGGTATGTCGAATATCGAGAGCACAAAGGTATAATTTCAGTAGCGTGCGAACGGCCAAGTGAATTTGGAGTGAGCTGTAAATTTAAATTTTCCGCCGTTCGATTACCCGTTACCTATCGTCTTTTGTGTAGATGAGAAAAGAATTGGAAATAGCAGTTTCAAGTTTCAAGGATTGTCGAATAAAGTACTAAACGACCGTTCATATCTACACGTTGCCATTTGAATGCAGGTTAAAGAAGGGCTTAGTCGTCGTCATTAGGAGCGCGCATGCATATCGTACTATAGATGCGTATAGGCTCGGTGGTCGCGATGCGGCGGCGTCGGCTCGTAAAGGTGCATGTAAGTCAGTATAAAATAATAGGCGAGTGTATAACGCGGGCGAGCGAGCGAGCGCCAGCGGCCTGCACTAACTCTGCTTTAGTGCCCATTAATTTGAGCGCACGAGCTACTATATTCGAGGGAAATTGTCGAGTGACACTGCATCATCGTGTGCATTGCCTGGCGCGCGCGCGCGCGAGCACAGATTTGATTGCGACGCATCCCCCAACTCGCGGTAGCCGCCGCCGAACAACTTCCTTATGGGCATCGTTTTGCTTACCGCCGCCACTGCAATAATAAGTATTTTAATGCCTATATACGCTCGAGAGTGTGTGTGTGTGTGCTCCTCCTTCGCCGCGCGCATATAAGCTTTCAGCATTAGCATCAAGCTCTATGCCGTTGGTCGCGCGGCGGCCATATATACTCGACACATTTGATTGTTTGTTTACGGCTCCGCACTTATCGTGCGCGTGTATGTACGTTTGCCGCGCGCGCGGCATACTATTGTTCCGCAAGCGATTTCCAAGAGGTCGCGGGGCTTAGCTATAGAATGGGACTATTTGCGATCGGTAAATAGTACGTAAGAGCCCTTGTTGATCCTTTGAAAAGGAGACCTTGCCGATTTTCCCCTTACCTCTCTCTCTCTCTCTCTCTCTCTCTCTGCTCTTGCTGCTGTGCGCGCAAAGCGAGGCACGTCTCAATTATACAAGACTCTGTACTTCCGCGCGCACAATGTCGTCTATGCTAACCTTGAACGCGCGTGCATTCATCTGTCGCTTTGTTTTTTTCTTTCTCCTCCGCGGCCGTGCAGCTTCGCGTTCTAAACCAAAGAAGGGGGAAAAAACAAGGCAATTGACGACAATATAAATAGAAAGAAGCATGGAGCTTCAATTAGCGGATGAAAATGTATTAACTAGATTTTAAACGTTAAGGCATTACATTAGATTAGTGTATAATGCGCGGATGGTGGGCAATCAATGCTCTCTCTGCAAAAGCAGCAGCAGCAGCAGCAGCAGCAGCAGCGGCAGCAAGATCGATAAAATTTGCAGTTATCGTACGTGGCGATCGCTCGAGAGCAATTAACAAGGAAGCTGCACGACAAAAGGTTGTAATGAGAGAGCCGTTACATACACCAACAGAGCTATAGAGAATGCATCACGATGTGTGTATATACTGTATATTGCCGCGCGGAGCGGACGTGATACTCGAGCTACGTATTATGAAATTATTAATTTGCAAATCACGAAAGAGCGCGTGATCCCGAGCGCGGAGAGTGTGCTCCCAGGCGCAGTTTCACCGATTTCGCCTCTAGCCTCATTATTAATCACGTAAAGCGAATTAACCCGAGCACCGCCGCACTCGCCTACTATTCTAGCATGTGACACGACAGCGGAATTTCTGCACCGCTGCAGCCGCTGCCGCCGCTCAGGCTTTGGGCGCATGCAACGTACTCTATGACGCAATTAATAATTAGCCGACGAGTTGCCAAGTGTATATACACACACACGTATATACCGAGCCAGAGGGGAGTGCCTCTCTCTCCCTCCTCATCCTCCCCATCCTCCTCATCCTCCGCTTCCTTCTCTCCTCCTCCACCACCTCCTCCAGATGTACAAGCTCGCGCAGCGCATGACGCTCATAGAGCTCTCTCGAGCAGTCACCAGTTTTATTATTATTGCGAGCCTCGTGTCTCAATACCTGCACACGCGGGGACACGTGCGCCTTCTTTTTTTTCTCCTTCTTCACTCGGTTGGATCTTTTTTTTTACCTCCTTTTCTTTTTGCCCTGCCTCGCTTAGCCTCATTATCTCTCTACCGTGCAATTTCACTACTCGCAACGACGGCAACACTCTTTCACCTGATTTTACCTCATTCTTTTATATACCTTTCCTTTTTACTGTATATATTTATGTATTACGTTTGCTCGCGACGTTATTTATTTTCTTCTTTTTTTTTACGTTTTACAAAACGATTTTAGAATGAAAAAAAAATGCTTTTAATGCTCCGGCTGACCGACTTCTCGTCTCTAATGAATCCGTCGATTTTCTCCGGTTTATCATTAATTTTCAGCCTGCGCATCGTAAGCATCATCAGTATATATATAGTATATTTCACGTTGCAATGGCATCCGAATATTAATATCTATTTATTGAATGGGAGAATACAGCCATTAGAAAGAATTTTTTTTTTTTCGAGCACCATAATTTTCTATTACGAAACGCGGAGACTCGCGCGTATCATGGAAAATCGGCGATCCGTGAAGTTTGACGACGTCGACGACGACGAAGCGCTCTCCTCGTTGCGCATTGAATTATGACTTTCACGAAATTCCTTATGAAATATAATATCCGCGACGATGTCGATTATTGATTTTAATTGTTTGTTGCAATTGTTATAACTTTGTTTTACATAACCGTTGTTCCAATTAGTAATTGTTACATGTCGATGTTTTAATTGTTGTTTAGCTGCAGTTTGGTTTAGTTATTTCTAAAAAACGGTTAATCATATCAACACAACGAGTTAAGTGTTTTTTTTTTGGTTGGTTATGAAATCGTATTATGGCAGGCATTGCGCCGTTAGTTTTGTAATTATGTACGAATGTATGAAGGAGAAATAAAAAGGAGAGCTTGCAGAGATTTGTCCGCGGCAGCAGCAGCAGCAGCAACAGCAGCACGAGTGTGTGGTATCGTCGATTGACATTGAATTAGAGGCATTGAGGTTTTTATCGCGCTCTTTCGCGAGAAGTTATTAGGTATAGAATGAGTTAGGCTGCAGAGAGTTGCATTGGCAGAGGCTGGTAATTGCAGCAGCAGCAGCAGCAGCAGCAAGGAGTTGTCGTCTTCGTCCTCGTATGTGTATCGTGATGTGCTGCAGTGGGAAAATCGGGCATCTGGTAATGCTTGTGGCCGATAAGTAAGGAAGAGGAGAGAGGGAGAGGTGGAAAGGAGGAAAATGAAGACTGCAGGGCGTAAGGAAGGCGTACGCGCGGGAGCATTTATCCGCGGCGGTGAGTTTCGCGAGGGAGCGAGATAGCTGCAATGCAATATTGCCGAGAGAGAGAGAGAGAGAGAGAGAGAGAGAGAGAGAGAGGAATGCGAGCCGAGTCGGGAGAAAGAGGCCTCGAGGAAGAGAAGCCTGCGAGCAGCGGCCGCGATGCCAGTGTGCAACTGATGGACAGGAGAATCGAGCGCGAGGGAAGCGAGCTGCTGCTCCGGGCTGCTGCTGCTGCTGCTTCTGCATTCGAACCGAGATAAAAGCCACGCTACAAGCTCCAAAGCTCGCTCCCGATTGATCCGAGCCACCGAACCGATCGGCCAAATAGTAGTATTTGGCTCGATTACGTAACGATCGCGGTTGAAAAGCTCCAAAGTCCGCAAGCAGCAGCAAGCAAGGCTCAGCAGGTCGGCTCGAGCGAGCGACTCTCGGCACTACTAGCGACAAAAAGCCAATCTCCGGCTGCTGCAGTCTATGAGAAAGTACTCGCGCGCGCGCGCTGCCTGACGCGGCATACCGAGTAAATTGAAGCCGGCGCAAAATTGACAAGAGCTGAGAAGGAAAGAGAAAAAAAAGAAGCACGGCCCGAAGGATAGGAAAGGCAGTCGGAGAATATTGCAGTATAAGGGACAGGTAGTAGCTTGGGAAAAGTCATTGTCCAAGTAGACGACGAGGCTGCTGCGTTATACATATTACGTAGCTTTAATACTGGTTCGACTGTCGGACGCTCTCCATGTAGCTTTTATTGCGTCACACGCATGCGTTGCTTATTACAAGTGGGAGGGTTACAGGAGTAAGAGAGAAAGAATAGAGAGAAAGAGAATGAGACACACAGAGAGAGAGACTCACCAATCCTCTTGACGTGGACGTCGCGATTGAACGAGACACTGCGCTCGGGCAGATTGCGCGCCTGCCCAGCCGCCACTGCTGCGTCCTCATCCAGATCCCCGAGGAAGAGCTGGCCCGACCTCGGCGACTCGCTGCGCTCAACCACAGGCATGCTTTCATAACAGCCCTCTCATTACCGGCTGCACAACCAATCGACTTATATCGTTACCTCGCTTCCTTCCTTCCTTCTGCTACCGCTTCGATTCTCCTCCCTGTCGAGCCATCACAACACGCGCCTTTTTGTTACAACTATCTTCAGCTCGCTGTTTTTCTTAGAGGTTATAGATGATCGCCAAAATTTATATCAAGACGTTGAGCGTACGGAAGAAAGCTCTAGGGCCGTAAGATGCGCGGGCGCATTCCATCAACACGATTTGCTTTCTTTGCCAAAATTTTTTTTTTTCGGTCGCCGGCGCGCGCGCGCGAGAGAGAGAGAGAGAGAGAGAGAGAGCTTAGTCCGTGTCGACGCTGTTTGAGAAGCAAACCGGTAGCCACAACGCGACCGGCTATAAATACATCCGCGCAGAGAGAAAGATACGAGAGATGAACAGGTTAAGATGCGAGCGTTAAGTGCAGCGCTGATCGATTTTTTGGTTGAAATTGCAAATCACGAAAGCGTGCACGGCTATATACTGCAGAGACAATGTGGAAAGTCGACGCACGAGGGCAGACGTCGAGTGAAATTGAATATGATTTGGGAGAGAAAAGGTCTGCAGTTGTCATTGGGGGCCCGGCAGTGTTGTTGTGTACTTTTCGTCACGTTTTCACTGCCTAGGACAATGGCACTCTCTATGGAGAACTGCAGAGAAAGAAAAATAAAGATAGTCGGCCGGGCGACAATGGCACGATGACAGAGCGGCAGCGGTGAGCTTACTCCGCGATGACAATGGCGATAAGCGAGTAACTACTGCTCGGCGGCGGCAGCGGTGGCGGCGATGTCGATCGAGGATGACGATACATTGCAGATGAGATGAAGTATGAGCAAGACCACCGCGATCTTTGTTTAGCCTCGATGTTAATGGCTCAGCGCTATTCATCAACCTGCTACTGCAGCTTATACTGCGTCTGTTGTTCTCGTATACATACATGAAAGCTCTCGAAAGTCCATGCAGCAATTGCCGCGGCTAAGTAAGTATTGCTTACGCGGAAGAATAAAGATCCGCTCGAGATAGGCTAAATCGGCTTGTTGTTTTTGCGCGCTTGCGCTCGCGCTCGCGCGGGATTGAGCAATTTCCAGCTCTTTGTTCGTTTTTCCAGGCAGTTAGTCTGCGTGTCCATTCATCGGTTTCCAGAAAAATAATAACTAGTGTATGCAAAGACGCTGCCACGTGAGAAATGTTTCGCTGGATTCGCGCAGGTGAGTGAGCGTTTTTCGACTCGAGGACATACGCGCGCGGAGGCAATTTTCAAGAAAGAAAGGCGATTCGCTCTCGGCTCTCGGTGTGTATGTACATTGCGAAATAGTAGAAAAGAAGTGGCGCTGATTCATTGAACAAGAGTAGAGAGACAACTAGAAAGGAGTTGTAGATCGGTTTGGCAATTAGGAACAATACGTGTGTCGCGCGAGAGAGAGAGAGAGAGAGAGAGAGGAGTCTCACGAAAATGTCGCGCTTAAAATGCCACGCGACGTGGCTCTGCTCGTCGCCGGGGAATCTCAAAATCCACTTAGCTCAACGACAACGACGACTGTACCTAGCCATTACGTATAGTATACGGAGGCCGCACACGTATCAGCATTTTTAGCGCGTCTAAAGCCAGCAAAAGGTTAACGATCCTCCCACTCCGCAGCCGCCGCCGCTGGAGAAAAACCTCCATACGATTCCAGACGCAGTTTCGCGACTTTTGTTCCACCTCGAAAAGCGAATTAAGATGCATCGCCAGCAACAATGCAAACCTCTCTTTCTCTCTCCACCCCCGAGACATCGTCATTATCATCATCATCATCATCATCATCATCGTCGTCGTCGTCATCAGTTTCACGAAGGCCATCTCTTTATTTCACTTTCTGCGACTACCTGCAATATCACTTGCGTTTTCTCGTGACGCGGCTATAAACGTTGTGCTTTTTTTCCGCATCACTTTATTCGCTGCCATAACGATTTGCACTTCTTTTTAAAAGCATCTTTGAAATATCGTTACTATCTTTATACCAGTCTTGCACCGCCGCTCGTTATATATCTATTATAGTCCGGCTGACTCGCCAAATGAAAAATATGTATATGCAAGATAGCTTAATTCACCAATAAAGCAGTCGCGTCTGCGGAGTGTATTTTAGAAGGAGAATATTTTTCAAAGTCGTCATCAAAGTCGCGACTGCAGCAGCAGCAGCCAAATCGCGTTTTTATAGCTCGCGCATAAAAGTGTATTATGGCTCGTTAATTTGCATTCAGATAAGTTTGGCGAGCAATTTCTGTTTGGCTGCTGGGCCTTTTGAGCGAAAGTGAGTTGGGGTGCAAAAAAAAAAAAAAAAAAAAAAAAAAAAAAAAAAAAAAAAAAGATGGGAGAGAGAGAGGAGGAATGGACGGATCGTAAGTCAAGTTGTTTATTGAGGGGCTGCTCGAGTGCATTGGTATATAGAGGCTATCTGGCTGCACTTTGAAATGAGACAATTCACATGGGGCGTCCGCGGTCAACCGGATTAGAGAGCTAGCAGCGAGCTGCTTCTGCAGTTCTCTTTCTCTTGGCGGCAGTGGCGGCGGGCAACGGTAAAGGGAAAAAGCTTGGAGCGGCGGCGGCGGCGGCGGGGGCAGAGAGAGAGCATGTAATCCGCGGATACAATAGCTTAATGAGGCCTCGTATCTCTCGTGACTGGGGAATTTAGCGTGGCGGCGGCGATTTATTTACGAGTAAAGCCGATTACAAGCATTTCGTGAAACCAAAATGGAACGCTTGGCAGTCAATCGCGAGAGGCCCGCCACTTCTCTCTCTCTCTCTCTCTCTCTCTCTTCCTTCTTCTCTCCGGCTTCAGCAGTGCATGCACTCATCAATTATCAATCGTTTCGCTCGTGCCTGCAGCAGCTCTCTCTCTCTTTCGCGCCGGCGCGTAATTAGCATAAATATTTTGCAAACCATTACTTCGCTACCTCTTTTGTCTCCCCTTGGCACTGGCCCCCCGAGCTTTATGTTACTGCGCAGCCTCCCCAAAAGACAAACGACTCGTGACTGACAAGCTCGCCAGCCAACGAAACATTAAAAAATCACCCGGATAACATTACTCCCGGCGATTAATCCAAACGACATCTCTGCTGCCTTTGTTATACACGCCCCTCAGACATTTTTCCTCGCCGACAATTAAATAAACCAATTTGCCTCGTTACATCAATTTTAACGATCTCGCGCCTGCTGCAGCCGACTCCCATATACATATCGATGATAATGAAATTCGACTTTTTTTTTCATAGCCTCGCCGCGCACAATGAGATTCAATCATCAAGCCCGCAGACATGGTATGCGAAAAATGCGACGTGCATCAATAGGTCGAGCCTCGTCTCGTAAAAGTGACAAATTGTGGCGACGCGCAGTGACATTGGCGGCGCCAAAAAGTACCTAAATTCAAGCAGACTGGCGCTAAATATATCAGCCCGCAATGTATCGAAGCCCGAATGAGTGGTGAAGCGAAGTTCGCAGCCGACCTGGTATTCTAATCGTGCGCGTGCAATTGCTTCCTTTTCTTTTCTCTTTCTCTCTCTCTGTCTTTGGTTCGAAAGCGCGTGTACAGAGCCTGTTTGGAGGCGACTTGCTACTGCATATAAATTGATGAATCATTCAAATTGGCGTAGCGAGCTCGTTTGGCGAAAAATTAGCATTTGATTGTTTCTCAGGATCGAAATGGGGCTAGCAAATATAGCAAATAGGATGTAAAGGGAGGCAAGATTGCGGGGGTGTCGCGCGCGAAGCGCATCGAGGGCCAGTCGGGTTTACGAGGAGGCTGCACCGCTCGCTCGCTGGCGAACGGAGAACGGAGAACGGAGAACGAGAGTCAAGGTCGGAGTGCAAGAGTGAGCGAGAGAATAGAACGGTGTCCGATCGGCGTTGTTTCTCAGCTGTGCTCTCGTGCGGCGGGCAGCTCGCGAATCGAAAAATCACTCGCGTGCGCGATCGGCCCGCGATACCATACGGAACCTCCTCCTCCTCCTCGCTCGCTCCTTCGCCCTCTGGGACAACTAAACGGGCCGCTCGAATGAGCGAGGGAAAATTTACTTTCTTATCGCGCGAGCCGCGAGTATACGGCCTGTCTCGCTCGAAATTCGCGCGATTCTGCAGAAAAACGCCGTAATGACACGTTGCTGCTGCTGCCGCTGCCGTTGCTAAAGCAAGGTCGCGCGCTCGCACAACCGGCCCTTCCTTCCTCGCTCCTTGCTCGCTCGCTTACTTCCTCCCATCCTCTCTTTTTTTCTCCTCACCAGCCTCCCAACCATTAACTGACCGCCTGCCACCTATAAATAACCCTCTTTAACGCGTATATGTAAACAAGCCGCTCAACTCGTGCGCTGATTAAAAACACCACAGCTCTGCACCGCTGCACCGCTGCCACTGCTGCAGCCTCGATTAACGTTTTCATTGAGATTCTCTCAGTCCTACTCTCATCCCTTCAATCTCAGGGAGCGCGCGTGCGCGCGCATTTCTTCATTATACATTTTGCATTGGCGATGCGGCTGCCCCGACGCGACGTTTCCAACACGACTATCGCCTGCATCATGAGAGCAGATTATCGACGCGTGCAATAAATTTTAATGGCGATTTCTCATTTTACAGCCACCCCCCTCCTTGAAAGCGAGGGACTTAATAAAGCCTCGTTAAATCGCTGGCAAATGTCTCATTTAGGCAGAGCGCGCGTAAAGAGGCTTTATTGGGCCAATTTGAGGTGAAAAATATGTGCGTGCGGACGAGCCAAATAACATTGTAAAATTATCATAAACAGGACTTTCTCTTGGCTTTTAAATATTCCGGCGAACGAGGGAGTCGTCGAAAAACAGAAATGGAGATTGGCGAATTCCAAAGCTGTCGGGGTGGCCGGCCTCGGCCTCGCGGCTCGCTCGCCACTCGTTGTTAGCCTCCGTACTCTCCTCCGCGGAGTTTCTCTCGTTCGTCCTCGAGAAAAAGAAATAACGAGGACAAAAAACGAAGGACGGGAAATGGAGTAAGAGTGAAAAAATGAAGAAGGCGAAGGAGAAGAAGCAGCAGCAGAAGAGGAGGAGGAGGAGAGGCACTAGACGAGCAGCTCGCGGAGAGTATTGAGAATGAGACGGAGACTGTGTGCGTTACGAGGAAGAAAGTGAAATGGAGAGAGCCAGAGAGAGAGAGAGAGAGAGAGAGAGAGAGAGAGAGAAAGAGCGAGCCGAAGTCGTATAGTGGTGAGTGAAGGCGCGAGAGAGAAAAAGAAGGAAAAGGGATAAAATCGAAGGAACTTGTTTCACTTGGCTATCTCCTTTTCGAGCACGCAGCCCGAACGATGCGCGCATTCGTTGCACCTTACTTTGCCTATATGCATATTATGTCCTATATGCAATTCGCCCGAAATTCTCCATTCGCGATTACACTATAATATATGATAGCTGCATTCGAGATGTCATTAATTACGAAAGTAAGCTGCTGCTGCTGCTGCTGCTGCTGCACGCGGGGGTGTCGTTTGCATAAGTTTACTGTATACAACATACAGCGCCGCTTCTTTCTCTCACGCTTTGTATATTACGGGATCCGCACGATCCGGGCCTCGGCGCGCATCTAATTGCCACACTTTTCGCGCCACTTGAGCCCCGGCACCCGTTGATTTATTCAAACTTCTGTGTATAACGTTCTTCACATTACTCGGCCGCGAATAAAATGTATACGCACTCTCTTTTTTTTCGTGCACGTACCGATAGGCAGCGCGAGATCTATATATAATGACTATGTTTGGCGAACGAGGCGTCAGCGCGCATACGCTGTGTGATATTAATTGTAGGCCAATTATCGGGGAAATTAGCCGATCGCGCGTACAGAGCTAAGAGGAGAACGGCTCACTCACTCACGGGCTCGGATTATCTGCAGTAGTGGAATCATTGCAATGGGAAACAGGCGTGGTCGTGATGCTGCTGCTGCATCGCTGAGGCGTGCGGGATGAATATTCAGCCGATTGCGAGTAGAGAGCGTGCTAACGAAGGGAAGCTCGAGTGCGCCGCTGAAGCTAATTGAAATTTATATAGCGAGGCGAGAGAGGGAGAGAGTGAGGGAGGGAGGGAGAAAAGCTGCTGCGGACATTTGCGAGCGCGCGCGCCCGCCGATTAAATTGTAATGCGGGAATTTATCGGGTCGATGAGACAGCCAGTTTACTCGAAAATTTCGTTTATTTGCCGATGCCGCGAGCCCGATACAGCCGGCAGCACGACCAGCAGTCCGAGATCTTCATCTGCAGTACCGGCAAAAGAGGAGACTCAAGTGCACCGCAATCGTTTGTTTGTCGCGCCGCGGCGCGCTTCCTCGCTCTCCCGCTCTCCCGCTCTCCCGCCTCGTCTCCCGCTCTCCTGCTCTCTCGCTCAAGCTTCAACTATTTTATGATGAACCGTGCGAGTATATATATTTATAGGTATATACGGAGATAATCAGCTGCAACGTCTGTCTACTAGCGGACTCGTGGAAAATTAAACGTCCAATCCGCGCAACCAAGCGATTAAAGTGTCCGTTAACGCGCTTTAATTGATCTAGCTAAGGCTAATGGGGACCTTTCACGGCCTTCGTCAACGCCGCGTTTATTCCCCCCGCAATTCCTCCTCTATATACAGCCGATCATTCCCAGCACCCCTCCTTCCTTCCGTTATCCTACACAGATACATAAAACGTCTATTTCATGTTTTTTACATGCCACCCGCATTATTCATTCTTCTCTCTCTCGCAAATTGCGAAATTTCTACGCTTTTGACCTGGTTTTCTATGATGATATAGTGGCTCTTTTTTTTCTTTTTTTTTACCGTTTTACGCTGCTTTTTCTCACCACTCACTCTAATAAATGCTGTATGCGTCCTTGATCCGCGAACGAGTATGCTAACTTTTCACACCGGCCAAACTTGCAGCGAATCGTGCAGATCGAAGCGAGCGAGCGAGCGAACGAAAGAAGAAGAAAAAAAAAATCGGTATAAACACGCTGGCTTATATAATCGCGAGCGAGCGATCGAGGAGCAGCTCGAAGCAATTATACAATGTGTATACTTGTATATCGTCGAATAAAGAGGATCGATCTATAAGGTAATTCAATTATCCAAAGTACAATGGTCCATCGGATCGCGCGAGGTGTTTGTATTTCGATGCTCAAATTTTAACGGACGAAGACACATTGTCTTGTCACAATAACGATGACTTTTGAAAAAGAGGCACTCGCGGCCCGGCGCACCGTGTCCCACATAGAGATTCGTCCGACAGTTTCGAGATAGATTATATATAATACCTGCGATGAAAATCTTGGAGAAGCCATCTCTCGATTGATCAATAATACATCGCGCCGCGCGGAGAGCTGACGATTTAATTTCAGCCGATCGATCGATCGATCGATCGGCCGATCGACAATAATAATTGGAAGAGCGCTTTTCGTGTAGTTATCGGCTTGCCCAACGATATTCGCCTTGATTTGGAAATATCATAGACAGTATACGTGCGCGAGAGCGCGGAAAGCGGGGAATGTAGTAGGCGGTAGTTCTCTCTCTCTCTCTCTCTCTCTCTCTCTCTCTCTCTTTCTGACGCAAATATTACTCATCTCCGCGCTATTACTAAGCGTGTATGTGCGGCACTTAATAACAAAGCACTAGACAAGTCAAGGCGACCGATAACTCTATACTGTCGGTGTGTGTTTTTTTACGAACGAGAGGAAAAAAAAAGAAAAAAGAAAAAAACGAGAAGTGAATAATAATAATAAATGGCGAAAACTGGTGACGAACTTGACAGCACAGAACAGAACAAAATAACACTGGAATTTGCACACTGGGGTTAGTATTAAGTGGGTATTTGCGCTTATATACGAGATGGGCGAGTGAATGTCGGTGCGCACTTTGCACGTGCACTGTCCGCTGCAGTAGGAGAGGAGAGCTGATATCGGGGGCTGACAGATTTCACTTTCAGCCCGCGCGCGCACTGATCATGGCAAAACTCGCGACAGGGACAACGACTGCGGCACTTGTGCGATGATTACCTTCTCTCGGTTATGGCTTGAGCACTGGTGGATTGCGAGCTAGAGAGGCTCGGTAGCAGAGTCGAGTTATTGTAGTGAAAACTGTTGCTGTCTGCAGGCTGCACCGCTCTGCAGGTCGGCTCGTCGATTCGGGCACTTGACGCGGCGCGAACTTTGTAACTGTTCGATTTCGGTTCGAGGGTGGAAGAGGGAAGAGGGATGAAAGAAAATTTACAGCGGGGGAAGGAGTGTAGAAGAGAGAGAGAGAGAGAGAGAGAGAGAGAGAGAGAGAGAGAAAGATAGGGAGAGAGAGGGTGGGAAAAAGGGTAAAGGGGTAAAGAGGTAGAGATAGAGAGAAGAGGGGGCCGGTGCTCGGCGATCGCGCCGTGTGACAGCACAGCAGCGCTGACGCGAGTGCAAAGTGCCTTGCTTGCGTGCGATCGCGCGGCGCGGACGTACTGGAGGCGACTAACGGCGAGCTGCTCTCGAGTGTACCGCCGCTCGCTCGCCCGCTCGCGAGTCGAAGAGCAGGGAGCCGCGGCGGCGGCTGCAGCTAGTTGCTCTTGGCAGGGGGGAGAGAAGAACGCGCGCCGCCAGCACTGAGAGAAAGAGAGACGTATAGCGGAACTCGCAGAGCGAGAGCGAGAGAGAAAGAGAGCTCTAGCAGAAAAGAGAGAGGCTGGTAAATGTGTGTGTGTGTATGTGTGCCTATATCCTAATACACCTATAGCCATCCACTAATAACCTGCACCATCCACCGACTCTATAGTATCCAACCCTTTTTTTATTTTCGCAGCATCAACAGCGAGCTGCTGCTGCTGCTGCTGCTGCTTCCGACACACCGCTAATTAACTGCTGCTACGTTACTCCAAAAATCGTTCCGGAATCCCGTTTTTCGGCATTTCTCACCGGGAGATTCTCTCTATATGTGTGCTCCTAATGAGGGGACCCACCTTTCTTCCTCTTCTTTCTATATATCGCGCAATTCGTGTAGGAGGATGAGAGCGACACGCGTATGTATAAGTTAACGCCTCTTTTATTTTCAATCGGCGCTCGGTCGCGCATTCGCTTATCTCTCACTCTCTATCATCGACTCTTTTCCCATCACACACCTAATTACACTGGTTCCCGATGTTGTTTACCATTGCAAATGATCCGACCTCGCTCGTACACCTGTCACCCCAAAAATACGATACATTATCTACAGACACATCCATCTTCCCACGCGCATTATGTATACAAAGGCCGCGTGTGCAAGATTTTTTTGGTAACAGAGCCCATATTCGAGCAGTGTGTGCGTGCGCATGTGTTATTGCGCGCCTCACTCGGTCAAGGTTCGAGTCCATCGGAAAGTCGTGCATTACAATATAAAACGCGCGAGTGCGTAATCCCACGAGACGAGGGAGAGAGAGAGAGAGAGCGAGAGAGAGCAAGGCGCGACAACAGCAGTCAAAGCGGTTTGTCTCCTCCGCGCGCAGAGCATAGGAGGCTTGTTCTTCACTTTTTTTGGCCAACGCCGCACTCGCACGGCTCTGACGCATCGCGCGCCGCTATAAGTATATTATAGCACGCGCTCGCTCACTCTTTTTTTTACAGATTCGCGCGCGCACAGAGACGCAAAAAACGCTTACCGAGGAAGGACACGCGTCTTTTTCGTATTTTTTTTCCTTTTCGTCGTCGTCGTCGACGTTGAGATCGTTACAAGAAACGTAACGTATAGCTTAATTGTGCTCGCACTACACTCGTATAGCACTTACTTTCCCGACTCGTAGCAGTGATTTCAATGCTCGCGCGGGCAGATTCATGTGTCACCGCGAGCGCGCTCGAGAGAAAGAGAGAGAGAGAGAGAGAGAGCCATATTATACGCAAGAAGCTGCTCACCTTCTCGCTGCTCGCGATTGTTATCGTAAATTTTCTCCCCCCGCAATAACAACATACAACAGCGACGACGACGACGACGGCGACCCACTATACATATTTTTGTTGCTGAGTCATTTGTAAATATGTAACTTTTCACACGCTGCGATTCCGGAGCATTGTATATAACATATGCTATGCTACTATAATACAGGAATTACTACTTGTCTTGTTAGCGCGTATTATAAACTAAAAAGCTCCTCATGCTTCTCAGCTGTCCATACAGAGCGCCGATTATTGCAATTTACGTGCAATAATGCAGTTCCGGGTATAATACCTATCTCAGTCGAACCTGTTTCGACTCTTTACACGCACATAGCGCTCTGCCGACGTGTATATGTTATTAAAGACGGATAATAATTACAGGATTATGGAGAGAGCCAGCTGTTGAAGATATTTACTTTGCTCGAATTAACATTGTTTCTTTGTGCTTCACATTCGGATCAATCATTACGGCCATTCAATGAAAATATCGTAATTGCCGTTCATTGGCGCGCATCGACCGCAGGAAAAGTTGGCGGCTTCGACAATGACAAACCAGTCAAAGCCAAAAACATTCGTGCTTGTGCAGCGTGCGTCTGTGTGTCGAAAGAATAAATAAAATCACGTTGGCGCAGTATATAACAATGGGAGGCGAGTGTAAGAGAGCAGTTTTTCGAGTACATGTATCTCAAGGCTGCGACTACATAACGCGCGAGTATGGTATTCCGAAAGCAAGCAAATAATAAAAGAAGACGAATAACAATTCGGCGAACGAGTCCTGAGAGAGAGAAAGAGAGATGAAGAAAAAAGGAAATAGGCGTACATACTAGATAAGAGAAGACAATATCGCTCGTACGGTGAGTAAGACTCGAACACGAGAAGAAGAGACGACGGCGGCTGGGGTTCAACGGTCTGCGCGCGACTTTTGGATAATTTCAAAGCGAGATGCGGCCTTGAACTTCAAACCTGATGGCCCATGCGGGCGCTAATGACGAACAAATGCGCGCAACATCGTCCTTCTCGGGCTCCCTCTCTCTCTCTCTCTCTCTCTCTCTCTCTCTCTCTCTCTCTCTCTCTCTCTCTCTCGTATCTACCTGCGCGAATATAGGTATACGTATATAGCGAGCGCGCAGTCAGAATCTTAATTGGGTGATTTTTTTTAGGCCTGCCGCGCGAGTTCTCTCTTCTCTCTGATTTTTATTGCGCACAATTTCAATCCCATAAGCTTATTTACCGAGACTCGCCTCGTAACAATTCATTGACGGTTTTTTTTTCTTTTTGGCTATAATGTCAGAGAGCGACTCGTAACATTAAACGCTGCCCCAAAGTAAATATCAGATCAGCTTGATCGTCGATAAACGAGTCCCTTTTTGTACTTGCAATTTTAATAGCGAATAATAAACCTAAAATTCATCGGATGTTTTGAAATTTGAATACTCTGGTGCGACAGTGGTTGAAAAAAAAATCTTTGTCTTCGCAGTTAATCTTTGGACATCATGATACATACGTCGCGATACAGTCGATTCATCCGCTCGTCGTGTCCGCAGCAGCAGCAGCAGCAGCAGCAGCAGCGAAATCCAGTATTTCCAGTATATCCGCGACGACTGAGACGACTGCGACGCGACAATTTATTTATAATGCCAACAAATACACAGCCATACCGAAAGAGCAGCGTGTTGTGCGAGACAGGACAGCTCGTTATGCACGTGGACGAGCGAGGCAGGCATTCCGAGAAAGGCCGTCGTGCGGCGCGCGCTAAATTCGGGGGAGGACGAGCGCCCGCGCGCGCGTGCACAAAATGGGTCGCTTTGAAAGAAATAAAAAAAGAAAGAACACGATGATGAGCGAAAAGCAAAGGCTGCAGACTTGCAAGCGTAAATAAATCAAGTGGTCTCGGGATCGGCGATATAGGTCCTAACGAGCCCGTGGGCTCCTATGGAATTCCGGTTTAAGTCTGCGCGGATGTTATGGCGCCGCGTTGCCTCAGTCGGCCAGCAGCAGCAGCAGCAGCAGCAGCACTTGCGGCTATTATTGAATGTCCACTTGCGGCCAATCCAACGCTCGATTGAGGAAGAGGAGGAGGAAGAAGAAGAAGAAAATGACGATACAACAAGACAATCGGCGCTAAGATTCGCTCCAACATCGATCATGCGCTCCGCAGCATGACTGTTCCTCGAAATCGAAGCTCGCAGCCGCACGCGCGGCACACCACACACCGCAGATTATTGCCGCAAGAGCAGAGCAAAAGGTGCAGATAGAGGCGGCGGCTCGCGATTTATCGCTTGATTATTAACAATTTTTCCGACATTTAGATATTGATTTATTTCTAATTATATCTCTCCGCGCTGGGAGCCTCTTATTTTTCAAACGATCCTCTCTCTCTCTCTATTCCGCGTCCATTTCGTCCCAATTGATTCCACCTATATAATATAAATTGATACGTTTCTCGAGGCGGCTGTATTGGTTTTAGGAGCCGATTTCGCGTTTCACCGCCTCGCCTTCCCGCGCTGCCCAATTCGGCCATGGGATTGATCATTATTATACACCTAAACGCGTGTCCACAAAGACCCATATACTATCATTGATATGTCAGGCTTTTAATTTTATTTGATTGAATTACTTGTCACTCGTCGTCGAGTTAATCCGCCGACATTAGCAAGACACACGGTTGATTTTTTAGAGAGAGCCTCGATTTGACGTCATTTATATATTTTGGCAATCATTCACCGAGGAAACCGTTACTTTTTTGCTAGCCGTCAATTTATGCTCGGCAATTGGCATCTTCAACTATTATTATTTTCAGGTGGTTTATTAATCGATAGTTGAGCGTTAAACGATAGACAGAAGTGGAGGGCTTCGCAGGTGTGTGAATAACAGTTACAACAAGTAAAGTAGTACCTGCAAGGAGGAGAAGAAGAAGAAGTCGTGAAAAAAGAGTAGAGAACGCGCGAGCGCGCGAGTGCTCGCAAGTTTGCGGTATAACGGTATGCGAGCGCAAGTACTGAGTCTGGAAGCGCGACTAAGAATAAGTAGGTATCTGCACTGGATAGATCGTGATTCGCGCAGCCGACTATAGACTCAGACAGAGCGAGCCGAGCGAGCGAGTCGATAGGTCGTCCGCGCAAGCGGCAGATCGACTCTCTTCTTCTATCTTCTTCTCCTTCTTGGCGCGCACAACTTTTGATCGAGCTTGAGCCGAAGCCGTTACGGCCATGCTACGGCTATAGGCACCAACTACTCACGATTTCCATAAGTCAGCCATGAGCGACTCAGCAGCGCATTCGCCGCACTGATTTATGAGAGCGGCACAATGCGCACAGCCAAAACCAAACCAAACCTCGTCCCCGCTGTAATACAACAAGCCGCAAGCTCCATTCTTTTGCTTTTTTCATTATTGCGCTGCTGCTGCTACATTTTCTATGCGCCAATTTCATACTTTACAATCTCCTCGCTATTCTTCTCTATCGTACGAATGAGCAATTTCTTCTTTTTTTTTCGCACGGATGTCGATTCATCGCAGTCGTAACGGTTCGTTTCAAATTTTGTTTGTCCAACACGCCCAACTTTTAGGCTTTGCCATTTCAATGGGCGTGAGTACACGTCCAAATAACGCGTCAAAAATTCTTTCTTTCTATCCTATCTATCGATTAGATCGCATCGCGTGCTCGTGTCTACTTCAACACACGCACGTACTTCTTTGCCTTGATTGATACCCAATATACATTACCTCAACACACTTCAGCGATGTACGTAGCAATTTGACGTGGGAAAGCTTACTTTACGAAAAAATTAGCAAATACTGCGTACTTTTTTTTAAATATTTTTATTCGATTTTTCGACTGATAATACAATTATCGACGCACACTAATAAATACAAAATAAACATTTTATTTTTTATACAAAATCTTCCAGAGACATTCACTGTCGTCTTTTCAAGCCTCGTCAATATCCAATGAAAGCCTATGGAATAGAGGATATCAAGTTTGAAAGTGTGACAGTGTTATATTTACACTCGAAAATATATTTTCATATACTCTCAACTGTTTTTTTAAAAAATATTTGTGTCTTTGTAAATGGAAATATCTTGAGGCGACTGGACTATGAGAAATCAACTGTCGTTGAGAAAATTATTATTATCATTAACTTACATTTTTATCGACAATGTATACATGAAATTAAATTTTTGGTAAATGCTTGTTAAATTTTACAGAATTGTTCAGTCACACTGAATTTGTTCAAACGTCAAGATAAACATGATTAGCGCAAAATACATCAATATGACTCTTGATTATGCAACATTTTTTATAATTTTCAAGAAGTTAATCTCACAAAATTACAATTACGTTCCACATTAACAAGTTTTTTTGTTTAATCTTTGTCGAGTTAACTCTATGAGTTACGATACAATTTATAGTTTTTATACAATTTTTCACATTTACACACAGTTAGAATACTCCTAAAACTAAAAGAAAAATACATTATACTTTGTTCGTCGTCTTGAAAATAATGTGCATGTGCGTTTCATCACGAGTCAAAAATAAAAAAATAATACTTTGCTTGTATATCGAGTCTTTCAAATGGCTATTTCGAAATTATCGCAGCGTTAGTCAAGTGAGATAGTCTTTGTGCTTAACTGTACATTGAGGTATGCATCGTTCTCTCCGTCATAACCGTAGTAAACATATATAAATTGATAGAAACAGTAGTTCATTTTTCACATTAAATTTTCTATAAGCAAAATCAAAGACTGTTCATAGTGTGTCACTGCAGAAGGAATACGTCTTTTCTCTTGGAATGCATCGAATCACAATTTTGCAAATTGTATTTCGTGACATTCGATCAAATAAAAGCTATGAAAGCATTTCGTCACAAAATAATCAGGTAAATGTTACACGGGTCTATCGAGTCTTTGTCAAAATAATTCTGACATTTTTGACTTGCAAAAATATATTTATCACGGGAATAAGTGCTATAGCACTCGGCTAAGCATATAAATATCTTTGTCAATGATTGAATTCCAGTTGAACCTGAGGCATGATTAGGCATGTTACTTGTTATTTTATCATGAAAAACTTTGATCGATAGATGTAAGATGATCAGTCAACTATCATAGTTTTTCTTTCACTCTATAAACTAAAGCTGTCTCGCTAAAAAAAGAAAAATACGCAATAGTAAATGATCATATAAAAAAAAATTGTTGTATATAAGTTAGTAACTAGTTCTTGTCATGTCTAGGTTGCGCGTGTTGTCGTAAAATAAAAATAGAAGAGTCTTGGAGTGCGCTCCTACTGTAGTATAAATAAGTTAATTGCATTGACAAAGGTTCGCGTTTGTCGGGCAAAGGGCCGCAGCGGCTAATGGTAAGATAAGCGTAAAATCAGTTCGTATCTCACTGGATTGCTGACTCGTTGGCGCGACAAGCGAACGTAGAGAAAGAAGAAAGGAAGGAGAAAAGCTAGACAACTAGGACATAGATCGAATGAGAGAATGGTTGTCTGTCGAGGAGTGAGGAGAATGAGAGTAATTCAGCTGATGAGGCCGCAGCTGCTGAGGTTGTTCTGTATGATGACGTCGGTGACGGCGTCGAAGACGAACTGGATGTTGTTGGTGTCGGTGGCGCAGGTGAGGTGGGCGTATATCTGCTTCTGCTCCTTGCGCTGATTGAGGTCCTCGAACTTCATCTGTATGTAGGCGGCGCACTCGTCGAAGGTGTTGGGGCCCTTGTACTCGGGGAAGCAGATGGTGAGCGGGCTCTTGGCGATCTTCTCGGCGAAGATGTCCTTCTTGTTGAGGAAGAGGATGATGGAGGTGTCGACGAACCACTTGCTGTTGCAGATGGAGTCGAAGAGCTTCATGGACTCGATCATGCGGTTCATCTCCTCGTCCTCGGCGAGCACGAGGTCGTACTCGCTGAGGGCCACGCAGAAGATGATGGCGGTGACGTCCTCGAAGCAGTGAATCCACTTCTTGCGCTCGCTGCGCTGGCCGCCCACGTCGAACATCTTGAACTGCAGGCCCTTGAAGGAGAAGCGCGTCTCGACGATGCCCGTGGTCTTGACGCGGGTCTTGAGCACGTCCTGCTGGGTGGGCACGTAGCCCGGCTGGGTGATGCGGTCGAGGGAGTTCAGGTAGTAGGCCGCCGAGTCGTTGAGCTGGTACTCGCGGCTGCGGGCGAAGCAGGCCTGCACCCCGGCGTCCTGCCAGAGGCTCTTCATCAGCACGACCAGCTCGGCGCTCAGCTCGCCCTCGGGCGTCGACGAGGCCATGCCGAAGAACTCCCTGGCGAGGTTGGCCTTGCTCGCCTCGGCGAACTCGAGCTTCAGCTGGCCCATCGCCCTGATGATGGTGATGAGGCTCTGGATGGTGTTGCTGTAGACCACGGGCTTGTTCTGCTCGCACTCCTCGGGCGTGAAGCCGCTCTCGTGGATGATCTTCATCTGCTTGACTATCGTCGACTTGCCCGACTCTCCGGCGCCGAGCAGCAGCAGCTTCACCTCGTTCGCCGCCTTCTCGCCGTCGGCCCTCAGGTCTTTGTCGATCTTTTTCGACCTCTCCGCCGCAGCCTTGTCGTCGTTCGAGCTCGCCGCGCAACCCATCCTCACCTGCTTCGCGACGCTTGCCTGCAACAATTATCCTCCAATATACCTATCGCATTAGTTTTCCCTTGCCCCCCTCCCGTCGTCAAAGTCCCCCATCAAGTCAGTCTGTCTATGCCACGCGCTCGTTTTACCTGACCTGCCAGCTCTCGTGCTATACTATCGAGGCTCCTCACGAATATTAGCGCGCGCCAAAAATCCGACCCATTCAACACTATACTTTCTATAATTTTACGCGAATTACTGGCGCATTAGTCAATTATGTACATACAGCTTCGTTTAAATTTCGAACACGCTACGGGAAAACAGCCAAAAGTCTGCGGTCAGATAAAAACCAGCACCTGCTTTTTTAATATCGATAAGAAATAGTTTTAATTAAATGCGCTTTGACTCGCAAGGAGCTTCAATAGATCATTTACATTTTTTATGAATATAAATAATAAATGTGTTTTTATTCAGCGCTCAATCAAGAAAATTATGAATTTCAATTATTTACTTCAACATTAACACTATTTGATTAAATAAATTCAGTACTTTTGTTAAAAGATGCAGTCTATTTTTTTTATTTTTATTTTGTCAAATCTTATAAAAAATATCTATTGTATTGCTACCCATTCCATTACTATAAATATCTTTGTAATAATTAGAGCTTTCTATTTACATAGATAATGATTGATTTGAGAACCCTTATTTAACTACTTTCTAATTTTTTGTTCATAATAAAGTTATTCAATTTTTAATCTCTTCTCATTCACTTTGTTGAATGTATCATACTTGAAAATTTTGCATTCCGACATATCTAAACAACTAAAGTAAATAAACTGAATTCTCAAGTAAAGTTTATTAGTAGCAAAACACCTTATTAATTTTTATTTGAGAAATAGCTTTCATAAATTTATGTAGTGTAAGTTATAAATAGAGCCTTATAAATAAATCTTAAAAACTCTACTTGTAAGACTTATCTTTTCTTGAGAACATTGTATTGTAAAAAAATATAGCCTAGCTAATTGTAAAAAATAAAAACTTGAATGGAAATTGACGTAATACAATAATCATATTCTCTCATGAACATACAGGAACCAAATTAATGTTGTAAAGATAGTAAATACTATTATTCGTTTGAAAATTGTATTTATAGAATGCCTACATTTTAATGCAACTCTAATAACATTTTGTTTATTTCAAAAAGTTATCAGCAATAAGAAAGTACAGAAATATATGGTACTTCATGTTCGATTCATTGAGGTAAATAATTTCAATTCATTATTGATGGAATAGAACAAGCTAAATTATGATTATCAAGTTCTCATTGAATAAACTACTCCACTTCTTGATTCATGCACGCTTAATACTAGTTTACAATTCCAGGCACGTACGAGCAATAACATTCATTGTACTCATTAAACTATATACAATGTTCAATTAAATATTGGCAAGTGGTTATGCTAAAAATAGAATGTATTTTTCACACTGTAATGGTACATACCTTGAGGAAATTAATGTTTAGGACTTTTTCCTACAAAGGTTAGTTCTGAAGAGTGCTGGAGCAACTAGTTGTTGTGCTCTCAGCTGCTGTAGATTCAGTGAAATAATAAATAACGAAACTGCGACCGTATCAGCTACTGTTCGTTCTAAGTGGTAAATAGACGTAGAAAAATACTACAAACAGATGTCTTTCAGTTGAAAATGTCAGCATAAATTGCAACCCCTATACTGCACGAGGCACATCACAGAAAAAATCCACCACGATTATGTACACGAGCAGCTTCGAGTTGTGCGCGATTGGTCCCAAGAAAACACAGGTAAATACACGAAATCACACTGATTACAAAACTGTCGGGAAACTATAGACTAAAGACTACTTATGTATAAACAAATTGACTGGATCGGAGCTGCGTCCATGGGAGTACGCGTCTGGGTAAAGCTTGATAGGGAGTTGACGCCCGTCCCGCGATCGATCGATAAAGTCGAGGGTGAGTCTTACCGACCGAGTGAATGCGTCATCCCTTACTATCAGCGCCCCGTTCAAATTCAAATACGCGTTATGCACTGACTGAGCGGACTTCCCGCCTGATTGAAGCGTATGTACATTATTGAAAACAATCTTGAGCGTGTTGAGAGAGTGTATGAGGTAAATGAAGTTATTTTAATTTTGAATCTAATCAAATGTACATAAAAATGGTTTGATTGAAACAGGTTGATCAATCGTTATGAAGCATCGTATCTTTAAAAAAAACAAACAAATTTTACTTGAGTAGACGAGGCGATGAAAGTGGAGTAAGAGTATACGAGATTACGACTACGGTACAGAGCAGTGAATCTGATGGTGACGACGTAATGACTATGGGAGACGAGGTGCAGAATGAAAGTGAGTTTGAGGGATTACAGCGGCGTGATGCGTATGTATATAGAAAGAGAGAGAGAGAGAGAGAGAGAGAGAGAGAGAGAGAGAGAGAGAGAAAAGTCCGCCGCACATCAAGGTCTCGGAGGCAGAAAAATCGCGCGGATAAAGTAGCGGTCGCGGTACTCCGAGGATGAGTTTTATAGCACTCTGGCAGATGCACTTGCCGCGCGCTCGCGCACTCGTTTTCACGATACATACATACGCAGCCATGAGAGAGAGAGAGAGAGAGAGAGAGAGAGAGGCCGGGAAAGAGAGCTGACGTTGATGTACGTCACGACCTTGACTCTCTCGGCAGTGCGCGCAGATTGCCAAGCGAATCAAGAATGAGAGAGCCTCTGACAACAAGTGCTCCGGATAGCAGCGAAGAACAATCCTCCTTAGCCGCAAACTCGACCAAGCGAGAGAGAGAGAAAGAGAGAATAAGAGAGTGAGCGTCATTAAGGATACGGGAATAATAATTAGCTTTCGTCCTGATCCACAGTCTGCTGCACTAGTGCATTCTCCCTTTCGCTTGCGCGTTGAAAAAAGGGGCAAAAACCACCCCGATCGACGATTCTCGCGAGTTGTCTGATTGATTGTGGAACAGCGAGGCAAAAAAAAACCAAGCTAAGCAAATTGACTGCAACTATGAATGAAGCTCCTCTAAAATCTGAAATCAACAGCTCTCGATAAATTATACTGATAGAAGTTTCCGGGCGCTGCAGTGCGCAAGCGAGTTGATGCGCGCGAGCTGTAGGTAGAAAAAGCTAGGAGAAATAAATAGCGAGTAATTTGTAGATTGCAGGCGGAGGCGATGAAAAGAAAAGAACTGGAGGGGAGACAATGTCTATTTCCCGTGAAGCTCAGTGATCAAGAAGTAGCACTCTGAATAGAAGCGCAGCGCGGCGAGGGTTCAGATGGGGATTAAGTAAAAAAAACGTAGCTTCTCTCTCGCGGCTTGAGTCTTGACCGAGGCTGCAAGAATGAGCAGCGGATAATAACGCAGTCCATCGAGTCTAATGGATTCCCGTCAACAAGGGAAATTTCAAGGGTAACATTTCAAGCGTGAAAGAGCTGTTCAGGTGCAGCTCGCGCGCGGGCGCACTGCAATTCCCGTCGTAAAGTCTGTCTCCAGGTGGTCAACGACGTCTATGAGATGAGGCAATTTAAGTTATCGCTCTTTGGCACACACTGCAAAAAGGACGCGCAAGCGGGCCCACGGGCTCGATGAAACAAGCTCACTCGGGGGACTGCCATTCTCGCGGCCGCGCTCCCATTCTCGCCGCGTGTATCTGGAGCACTGTCGCAAACAGCAATTAACCGCCGCCGCAATTGCGAGCCAGGCTTTTATTGAGTTGTCCCGCGACTTTTCTCCGAACGGCTCGGAACCTCTGTACGTTTCGCAGCTTTTCACGCTACGCACCACTAATGACCGCTTCCGAAACTCCTTCCCCCCGCCGCGACTTTCCTCCGTTTATTCGCTTAACTACATCGTGAATCACGGCAGGGCATCGCACATTCCGTGGACGTTTTAATTATTGCGGCTTCTGCTGCTGCTGCTGCTGCTGCTGCTGTTGCTGCTCTCTGAGAAGCGCACAATCACCTGCACCTCCGACACGTACAATCAAACCCTTCAACAAATACTTCAATTTCAGATTTGTGCTCGTTCATTCTTTTTTTTTTAATCGAACCAGAGAGTTTACCTAACCATTATATGCTTTTTACCAATCAAAATAGATACGACAATCATTTATTGAGCTGGAATAAATGAAAACTTCCTTTCACGTACATTTTTTCATTTATTTACTGTGAAATAACATCAAACTCAGTTGCATTCTGCATTACATAATCAATTATTAGGGACTTTCTACATAAGCGAACATATCGGACAACTGACATCGACGCCAGACGTGCCCGGAGGTGAAAAAATCATTTGATTGTTTGCTTTTATCCTGCCAATGGTTTCTGCCTGGTCCAAAATAACCATTTACAAAATTTTGTAGCTAATGTCAAACAATCAATTTATTTTTACACCTCCAGGCATGTCCGATGTCCGGTGTCAGCCGTACGATGTCCGCTTATGTAGAAAGTCCCTTAGTAAATCTACATTTTTTAAATCTCACATTTTTAAATTTGCAAGTAAAATGATACTATTACGTATAAATTGGTCAATAAACGTTTCAGCTAATGCTTTCTCAAGAATTCTGGACAATGAAAAATATTTTAATTCTGGATCATAAAAACGCAACAACATTTTGGTCAAACGTACCTTTATAGCTATCCTGTGTAAACGTTTCAGAAAATATTTTTCTTTCAAAAGAACAACTTTTCTCTTACAATTCCTCAAAACATGTCTTTTAATTATTTTTAACCAGAAACTGTATCAATTATAAAGTCATAAATATAAATAAGAAAATACAACTACTATAGTTATGTCATTCATGCTCATAAGTATTGATAACACTTATCGCTGATAAAATAAATAAACATTGAATCATAAAAGAACTTTAAATTCTAAAAGAGATTTTTGTTGAGCTTTCTTAGTTTAATAATACCTTGAGAGTTTCAATTACTTTAATGATGGTGCGCAATTCAGCTTCTTCTCTAGTTGCACCTAGGCTCATTTCCAGAATGTCTGGAGTTGTATTCAATTGTATTATCAACATATAAGTTTTAGGACCTGCTGTTTGCAATAACATATGATGAAAGTCAATTTTCACTGAATCCAGCATAACTTGAAACTCTTGTTTCACTTTCGTTACATTTTCTGTGTTAATATTGTTTTGAAGTTTTTTCACCAAGTCTTGCAAATATTCTACTTTTGGCAATAGAGCTGAAGCTAAATCTTGGGATTTTCCCATCAACTCTCTTCGCTCGCTCAATGACTTGAAACCATAATTTATTTTCAACTTTGCAGAGTCACCTGTTGATTTCTTGTGTGTGGATTTTGAAACATTATTATCAACATCTTCACTTTTATCTATCTTCTTTGTTGTCTTTGACTTATTTGTTGGTTCTTTTGGCAGTAAATTATCCACGGAGAAAGTGTCTTGTATTTTTTGAATCATTTTATTTGCAGCATCAACTTTAGCTTGCTTCTTTGTTGTAGCTATTCCAACTTCAGTCAATGTGGACACTGTACACTGTACACTAAAATTGCGAGCATGTGGAGGACCTGTGGCATCTAGATCGTTGAAAACTGGTTCTTCAAATTTATACTTGTAGCATAGTTTCTGAAAAGTGAACATAATATTGGAAAATCCTTACTCGTTGCTATGTTATGATCTGAATGGCATAGCAAATACATACTTTTAATTCTTGTACTGTAGTATTAACCATATCAGACACAGTAACAGATGGTCGAATTATAGCTGTACGCTTTCTAATTTTTTCCAGCATGGATTGTGCTGCATTTTGTTTAGCATCTTTCTTTGAATGCCCTGAGCCTGAAGCAGTAACACCATCACAAATGACTTTGCATATAAATAAACATGCATTAGAATTAGATTCGCTTGAAGAAAACTCATAAACAACAGTGCTTTTAATTTTTGACATCATTTCGTTCAAAATTGTGACAGGAGTTTTATCAGCCATTGTATCGTAGTCGTTATTGAAACAATCCTAGGCAATTATATTTCCAAAATGAAAGCTGAAAAATAAAAACATTATTAAATTATTTTTGGGTTCGAAAATCAATTTATCATGTTATTGTCATTCTTGAATTCATCTCAACATAAAAATTATAGTCACAAAGATAAAGTCTTGAATTTTGAAGAAACTTATCAAGACAAAGAACAATCACTACACACTTTAGATAAACACCCTTATAACTTAGTTGAACAATTTGTATAGTTTCTATGTTCGTAATTACTACGTAGTTGTCCTTATTGAATAATTTTGTACACGCTAATATTTATTACATCAAACAATGAAATTAAATGAAGTCGACTCTTTGTAAGATTGCAAAAAACGATATATACTCACATTCTTCTTGCTTATTCTATTTTATTTGTAAAAACAATCGAGACTGTTCGAGAATCAAAGAGTGGCTGGAATATATCTGTGTTTACAAAAGATCACTTTCCGACGCGAGCTGTTATGTGAGGAACTGTCGCTCTCGCGCCGCCGGCCGGTAAATGACTTGTTGCGCTTGAACTCGAAAGACAAAGGAAGGGCTTGATCGATGTTTTTTTTTCTGGAAATGCGCAGCGTTGCAGAATCTATTTCGCGCGTAATCAACGCATGTTTGAATTTCATTCAAGTCATAATTTACTAACGAGGTTAATTATCGTGTAGTAATATTATTTTTCGAATTTGTTTATAATTTCAAATTTTTTAATATTTAGCCATTTTATTCAGAGAAAATTGTTTTTTTTTTTCATTTGCTACGTATGTATACATCATTGTAATACATTTTTATCGACGTCTACAATAACTGATTAACAGAATGAATTAAATAAATTTCTCATCAAAAAATGAAATCGTTTTAAAATAAAAATGTACCATTTATTAATTTGATAATCTAACCAACTACTAGTTATAAAGTTCACAAAAAATTAAGAAGTTATAGATTTTTAATTTATCGACTGTTTTTCACGCCGTGAAAAAGATCGTTAAAAGAGAAAGTAAGAAGCATAAAATATAATATTAATTTTTGAAGTATTGCGAAAAATTTAGCTGATGAATGTCTGGTATATCTTGAAGATTTCGCCTCATGTTTCATTTTGACTTATTGTTCATTTATCAGCTACGTAGTTTATGTTTGACTGCTTATAAACCGGAATATACTTTTCCCGATTTCTGAAGCTCACGATGTAGGCTATCGGTACTCTAGGTGCATCTGTATATAATATACATACGTTAATATAATGAAATAAATATGTAGGTATGTAGTTTATAGGCATGTAAATAAATGACACACATGCATCATATTACAAATATTTATGGGAGATTGCCGTAATCCTGATGCGAAAATCTTTGATATAGGTAAAATAATGTTTATTTTCACGCTGTTTGCGAACTATTTTCAAAAAGTTAACTCGTTGGATCTAAAAGACAGCAATTCTTGAACGCATAACAAATTAAAATAGGTAGAAGTTTATTGTAGAGCAGAAATTCTTATTGAAATTTCAATCAAAGACTGAAAAAATGTGAGACTTTGGAAGTCTTCAAAAGTGATCTTTCAACAAAGATCGTGCCAAAAAACTAACTAAAGTGGAGAATGATTTTGAAGGAATACTTATAAAGTCGACGGTGGCAGCACTTTCTTATGCGAAAGGCGATAAGGGCATAAGTCTAAACATCCTGGCTGAGGTTGGAGGTCTGGAAGGAGAAGCTAATGAGTCAGTCAACCTGTGCGTGTCAAAGAGTTGACACGCATGATCGGAGCGAGTCTGATATATATTACGCAATATTCTATTTGTTGATAATTTTAGTTGTTGCTTACTGAATAAAAGTATGGTAATAGTTAATTCTTGCGTGTTATAATTATTTATGGTAAAATCTTCCTTACACTAAACAACCTTATTTATCTCTAAGATGTTGATCGCAAGTTAAAAAATCACTCTTTTTCGATTTTAGTAAAAAGCCAATTTCGTCGGCATGAGCCTCTTCATAAAAAATGTGAAAAAAATAGTCCTATCAAAGGGTTGACTTTACCGCGGATCAAACTACATATGTAGGTTGAAAAAGTTTTTTTTAATTTGGTTTAATAATAAAAATTCGAGTTAAGAAAAATGGGATCGGATTCTAGAAATGTTAGAATTTCAAAACATATTGTTCAAAATTTTGATATTGCTTGAAATGTAATTAAGGAAAATCATTTAAAAATGACAACCAGTGGCCCGCCCTTTTCTACCTACAGCTATCAAAATGTCGGTTAATAGTAAAAGCACATGAAACTTTCGTTACTATTCGAGCCATACTACCGATTTTATCAATCTCTATAATAATAATAATAATAATAATAATAATAATAATAATAATAATAATAATAATAATAATAATGCATTTACAAATTTTTAGCAGAAAATTGAGTCACTTAACGCAATGTTTCTTCCACACATACAAGTGTCGTAAGTAAAATTTATTGACAAATAATGAGATAGTGCACATAACATTTTTATTAAGAAATCATTCGCGATAAGTACATTTATATTACAAACATGTTATAGGGTGAATGTACCAATTACCGGCACTTTAAGCTGTATATATTTTAAAAAGCTATAATAATAAATAAAAATAGTACCAAACTGTTCAATATGTACAGCAACACACGTTGAAAAGATTACAAAACCTCAGTAAGGGAAGAAAAGGTCCATTATTCGCGTTTGTTTAATGGCCGGTAATTGGTACTAAGAAAAAATTGAATGTACCACTATCCGGCCACTTTTATAACCTTCTCAAATAAATATATTTTATATTTTTAAGTAACGGAACAAGTTTTATTGCATTCATCAGGTTCAATAGATTAAAAGTAAACTAATTATTTTGCGTATACATTAGCCAAAGTTATTTAATCAAATTAAATAAAAGGGGCCGGGGAGTGAGTGGGGGCCGGTAATAGGTACATCCACCCTATATATTTTTCTTTCAATTTCCCTTATAATGAAGAATGATACTTCATCCGTTTCTCTCTTTCTCTCTCTTCTCTTCCCGAGGAACAACTCATCTAAACGCTCTCACAAGTCAGTAGTACGTATAATAGCGGCAATAAAAGCAAAAAGGAAATCAGAAAGTGATCGGCTTTAAAAGATCCGCCCTGGAGAAGGATGCGGCCGCGCGTTGAAATCAGCGTGAAAACGATTTGAGGATTCGCGCTCTCCGACTGTGGGCGCGCGCTGCAACCTCGCGCGCCAATATTTAATGAATTGCTTTTGATCCGCCGCATCTTTGGCCTCTTGGCCATGTCCATCTAACAAGCTCGCGCTAAATCTATTCGAAATTGGCTTGTACCTTGATTAGATTAAACTTATCATTTTTAGAATCTAAATTGAATTAATTTATCTTTTCATCAATCTTTCTTTCTTTTTTAATTTTTACGCCAATCATTTGATCAAAATGATCACGAGTAAAATTGCTATCCGAAACGACTATCTATAAATAATTACTCGTACTCTCACAATTGAATACGGATTTAAGCTTTCCATGCAATCAAGATGCAGTTACTTTTAATACAGAAAAGTCTTAACTGGTTTTCAAGATCGTATGCAAGGTCTACACCTTGCATGGTATATAACTTATAACCCCGCTTTAAATGTAGGTATCTTCAGGTGTAATTCTGCGCACACACTTATATTGCAGCCACCGTTATTCAGACAATACAGCTCGTTTAAATTTGTACAATCGAGAATTCTTGTTTACGTTTTGTGAAATAGTTTACGGCCGATAAATCCAACTGCAATTTCGTTTGAAAAATAATTGGAAAAATACTATAAACTGAAAATGGTTGAATATAAGACGAGATTATCATGATGAATTGATCACTTTAGAAATGGGTACTGTAATCAATAGAATGGTTGAGTTAGTAAAAAGTTGGATTAATGTCTCGATTAGCAAGGCAATTTTAAACGGTCATATTATTTATTGTAAAGTAAGAAATCACGAAAATCAGTTGCAAGTACAGCGGAGGATCCGGAGAAAGGAAAGAAACATGTAAAACGTTTGCAGTGCGAAGTTATATAGACGAGAAGAATAGATAGATGTATAAGAGCGGAAGGCGTCGTGCGAGAGAATTGCGAGAGTGGCATGATCGCGCGGAAAGGTGAAGAGATATATGTACGTTATAACAGCCGCGCGCGCGATGAGGAATCGCGGCGGAGTGAGAGCGCGAGCGAGTTTAAGCTCAGTGTAAGTATTTTCTCTTGGCGGGCTGTGCATGAAGCGATTTGAAGGCGAAAGACTCGCGCAAGAATCCTCCTTTCTCCTCGCTGGCGTCACGACTTATAGGCTTCGCGGACTCTGTTTTTGGTGGTGTTTTTGTCATGCACACCGATATCTATCCCACATTGCTCGCCTTAATTTCTGCATGTTTTTCCACTGAAAGCCTGCTGTATAGGTACAATGGCCCTTGTTTTTCGATCCACCAAAAGTACATCGCGACGCGGCCGCATTGTAGCCGAATTCCAAAGCTCGCCAGACATGTCTATAAATTTTTACGCGGTCATTTGCTGAAAACTTGTTGGAAACTCTCTCGAGTCGGGGATTTATTAAACTGTACACAGCTATGAGCAGATTGGATCTATAAAATGAAGCATATATGATCTGTAAGTGTATAACGGAGCATCTTGTAATGCGCTCTTGTAATTTTCGTTGCTTGGAGTTAGATGCATGCATGCATGCTTGCTCGCTTGGTCGAATGTGTTTTGCGATCTGGCCTAGAATCTGTAAGACTATATCCTTCAAGATAGTGCATAAGTATACTCGCATATAAATGCGTACTATGATAATCTCTTTCTCTCTCTCTCTCTCTCTCTCTCTCTCTCTCTCTCTCTCTCTCCTCGCGTGGGTGTATCTAATGCAGTATTGCACCGTTTGTCTTCGTAATCTAACGTCAGTGTTATACTTATCGGAGCGTCGCACGATGATAATCAGCTCGCGGGGCGAGTGTGTATATAAACATCATTCGCGAAAAATCGGAAGAGCAAGAGAATTCATTGGGGAATAAGAGAAGTAATGCAGTAAGGGATTTTAGGTATGGCACTGTGCGAACGAAATCTGCGAAGGGTAAATCTTGGGGCGATAGCGAGATGACGGAAGTGATAGGCAGGTTGGAATGATTTGGCTGTTTGTCCGCGAGTTGTCGGAAGTAGAGAGAAGAGCTGGAAAAGCCCTGGAGATAGGTACGGATGCATTGAAAGCTCTCCCACACGCGACATGTATTTCTCGCGGCAAGCAGAATATCCGCGTATATATATATATCGAGAAGGACAGAAGCGTGCTAATAAATATATTTTGCCGGAAAGAAGCAGCAGCAGCAGCAGCAGCAGCGGCGGCAGCGGCGTTTGGAACAATGCTGTATAAGAGGCGAATAGAGCCGTATCGCTTTGCAAAAAGGCTCTCTCGCGGGATGATGGGAAAAGTGTCGCACGCGCAACAAAGAGAGCGCACAGCTCCCCTGCAGTGAAAGTGCACGCGCGCGAATAGCTGCTGCTGCTGCTGCTGCTGCTGCTGTCTTGCACCTCGTACGTTCTCGCGCTCTCTGACAGCGCGCTCACGCTCTCTTTAAGTTCTGCACTGTTGTATCTTGTATGTTTGTATGTACACACACATGCACATACACTCACGTGTATATATGTATATGGCTTCTCTGAGAAAGGGACAACCTTCCGGTGCGCTACTGCTTCGTGCGCGGGCACCCGTTACGCAATGTCCCTTTACATATAGCTATACATACGTTGCACCAATGACAAACAGCTGCTTCGTCTCTCTTAACTCTATCCCAGATAGCTAATCACTAATCGCATATTTTTCTCCTTATATATACTTCTTATTGGCCTCTTCATTTTACAACAAAAGCTCGCTCGCTATATATATTCTTTCCTCAATCCCATACGTTCGATAAGTTTCAGGCTCGTTCTTTCGCTTTTATATCGTATACGTGTACGATATATTTTTTAGACAAGAATTTAAATAAAGACCAGCACCTTCGTTATTTTTTTTTATCTCTTCAAGACGCGCGAGCGCAGCACACTGATCGCTTCTGAGAAACGTGCCCATCAATTTTTAATATCCCGTGCTTATAAAAATTCCCCCCGAAAGAATCTCTGCGCAGCATATTTCTAAACAACCCTCATTCTTTTCCCAATAAAAATTGGCCTATTACTCAAGCTTAGTATATCGCATTATATATAGTATAGGTAGCAGCGACGGCGGCAAATTAAAATGTCGAGGTGTGCTTTTTTATACGGCGCGCGCGACAACCTTATCGCAAGCGATTAAAATGAAGTATAGCCTGCGAATTGCGATAGCAGCAGTAGTAGCAGCAGCAGCTGCTGATCTTGAAAAAATCGGGCTTTCAGTCATCGAATTATATCTCTCTCCGCGTTATGATTTTTTTTGCCGATGGTTGTCGGATTATAATGCGAGCAAGCGAGCGCGCATCAGCCATGTGATTTAAAAAAAAAAAATAAAAAGAAAGGAGATAGCCAGAGCTCGCTGTACGAGAAGAGTTTTGATATTAGTCTAGGAGCCAGGGGGGTTTTCGTAGCCGATGTATGTCCATGGAATTTTATGAGCGTTTTCTATGTATTTTGAC
>JAWWMK010000032.1:12324488-12336662 GCA_035047105.1 Galeopsomyia nigrocyanea | reverse complement strand
ACCGGATGCTGAATCGACGAAATCAATTACGATTTTGAACTTCGCGGGTCGCGAATTAGATTCCGTGCAGTGTACGTAGAGAGAGAGAGAGAGAGAGAGAGAGAGAGAGAGAGAGAGAGAAAGAAAGCGAATCTCAAATAATAAATCCACTTACGACTTTACTATAAATGCCGTTTGTTCGTGACATGAGCTAATAATTGGTATACAAACACATTTTGTATCAAAATTTTTTTAATGATTTAACCTGAAGTGCATTCGGTACAGGACCTCTAGCGGTCAAAAAAATAACTTTTCTTGTTTCGTTTCAAGACATTAGATATAAATAAATTAATAAATAATACATTAAAGTAATTATCTAATTGACGCACTATCCACTGGCATGATTACTTATTTGATTATTTCGAAAAAGTAAAATTCAAATGTTAACTTTTAAGAGCAACCAAAGGGCTCGAAGCTCGAAGTCAGCAACGATGGAAGCGATGGTGAATGATGGTGGACGCCAAAAGACGCTATCTTCGTTGCTTATGGCTTATGCCGTGTCTATCGTGATCGTGTATCGTGCTTTCCTCCGAAGGCTCTCTAAAAATATACAAGAAATAAAAAATAAGCAACTGCTTGGCGGCCATGGATTTATTTCTTTTGCCATATAAATCACTATTTTTTCGTTATTGCAGTTTCTGAAATCAATGTAATTACTTTAATAACCTTACATACTAGTATTAGATAATTGGTGATTGTTTATATGTGCATTAAAAACGTATATTTGTATTGAAAATCAGATTGTTGAATGTATGAAAACAATTTAATCGAAAACATCAGTGGATGTTATGAAAGAATGCGTTTTCGATGGTGTTTAATAAAAAGTGAATAGTGTTGTTTTCAAAAATATAAATACTATATTTTGTTACAGGTAGTATAAAGACTTACAAAAATGGAGTTAGGTGGAATAGGTATGGGTATGGGTGTAGGTGTTGGAATTGGTGTTGGCTCATCACCTCCTCCTTCAACAACAAGCGCCTCAAATCCAAAAAAGAAGAGACGTACCAACACAAATAATGCTCAAGCAGCACAGCGTGCTCCAACAATACAAGACTTTGTGCCACCACCATTATCAGGCTTTGGTGATACAGTTGTGGCCAGTAATCCATTCGATGATACTCCTCCAGCAGGAATGAACACTGGCATGCACAATGGTCCTCAACAAATGCTTCCTCATCATCCTCATCATATGGGAAATCCACAACTACGAGGTATGAACCCTATGGCAAGTGGCAACATGAATCCTATGATGCCCCACATGGGTGGTGTAAATTCAATGAATAACACTGGAATGGGTAATCATATGGGTCACATGGGTAATATGCCTAATGCAAATCTACCACCAGTTAATAGCATGAACCCAATGAATAATATGCGTTCGAACATGCCACCGCAAGGTAATATGCCTCCTATGAATAATCACATGGCCATGAATCACATGATGAATTCGCCAATGAGTGGTCCAACACTGAATAGCCCAATGAATGGAATGAATCACAATTTAGGTAGCCCAATGGGAGGTCCAATAGGCTCACCTATAAACAATATGAGTCCAAATCACATGGCTAGTAGTACTATGAGTGTTTCTGGGATCAATCCAGCGAATGCTGGTCTTCCACATAATGCACCTCAGCCTCATCCAAACCATCTCAACAATATACGGATGAATAGGCCGCACAATATGCCTATGACAACAATGAGTCCAACAGTACCTAATCCTATGTTAGGTAATAATCAAATGAACAATTTGAACATGATCAGATCACAGATCAATAACATGCAAAATGTTAATATGAACCAACGTAATCAAATGGGACATATGGGGAATCCAATGGGTAATGTACCTAATAATATGAGTGGGAAATCTCCTAGTCATGGTATGAACATAAGTAATGCAATGCCTCAACATGGGCTTCAAGCTCCACCTCTTGGACCTAAACCAATACCAGAATCAACTGGTAAAGTATATCCACCAGATCAACCTATGGTATTTAATCATCAAAATCCCAATGCACCACCTATTTCGCCATGTGGAGTTTGTCATAAAGAGGTACATGCAAATGACCAAGCTATTCTTTGTGAATCGGGTTGCAATTTTTGGTTTCATAGACGATGTACAGGATTGACTGAAATGGCTTTTGATTTATTAATGAATGAAGTTTGTGCTGAATGGGCTTGCGATAGGTGTATGTCATCGAAAAATGTATCATTGGTTAAGTTTAAGCCATAGTGTATTGTTATCTTTTCAAGTTTTTATCATTATCTATATGTAATATGTATACATAATTCGACATCTACAGTGATTTTTTAAACAATTGACTCCATAATAATTGTTAATAAGTAACAAAAACATAAAAATTTATTTAATAATAAAATATTTCTTGCATATATATTATGATTATGTAGTGTAATATCTCTATTGCAGCTCCCTGTAGTTCTATAAAAACCTCAATCTTTCTAGCTCTATAGATTAAAAGAAATAATTTGGTTGTTAGTATATTCATAAAGGTATATTTATCCCAGCCCATATCACAATAAATTGTTCAAACTGTCAATCTAAAAATGCACATATTTTAAATTTTTCGAAATAATATTAACGTTTTAGAATGTTGAAATATAATAAATCAATTTTGTTTTACTATCAAATTTATTAATATAAGTAAATAATACATTATGAAGGTAGAAAATACATATTATAAAAGTCGACAGAATTTTGATTGTAAAAATTTAATTTCATAAAATCTTTTTTTCAACGTTTACATTATTTACAAAAAAAATTATCAAATGCATTTATTTTATAAAATTTATGGCAAGTAAAATATTATAAAAATTACTCTATACTTTGATTTCAATAGTACACTTTAAATCAAACTTGTGATGCCTGACTTTTTTTTATAGATTTTACAATTAGTTTTTTAGATAATTTTTTTGTCAAAAAAAGTTGAAGAATTAATATTATAAACCTTAAAAAATATTAAAGTAAATATTGTTCATCAAACTAGCATCTAACATACTATTAAATTTTGTGATAGAAAAATTGGTCTTTAAAGCGATTTATTTGTCATGTGCGCTTACAATACTTGCAGTTGAAAAAAGATTTCAAAAACTATCATTTGTTAAATTATAAAAACTATAGAATTACTAATATAAACTTAATCAACTATAAAAGGCACTTTACTACAAATTTTTGGCATGCATCGCGCATAAATGCAAATTTTTGGAAATTAGTTTACATTTTTCCATTAGTTCAGTTCTAGTTCAAATTTTAATACAAACAATGAATTATAAAAGTTGTATATTTTTTCCTGTTTCAAATTTCATGACTGTAAATGTCATCAATGACTATCAAACAGTATATAAATATTTTAAGCATTAAAAATAACTTGTCAATACGTGTTGTTACATAAGCTCATTAACAAATGCTCAAAGTAAAATGTTTCTCAAAATTAAAAACATGGTTATAAAATATTGTTATTGATTATTTTTAATTAAATTAACGATTTGATGCTTTGAGAGAATATTCTTTTAAATTGCACATTCATGTGAATTAGTATTTGTTGAAAGATTTAACTTAATAAGCCACAGCTACTAAGATTATTTTGAATGATAACATCTGTAACAGCGTCAAAAACAAATTTAATATTATCAGTATCAGTTGCACAAGTCAAATGTGAATACATTTGCTTCTGTTCTTTGCGCTTATTGAGACTTTCAAATTTCATTTGAATATATGAAGCACATGCTTCAAAAGTATTTGGCCCTGTATATTCAGGGAAACAAATGGTTAGTGGACTTTTCTTTATTTTTTCCTGGAATAAATCTTTCTTGTTTAGAAACAATATAATTGATGTATCCACAAACCATTTGCTGTTACAAATAGAATCAAACAATTTCATAGACTCTACCATACGATTCATCTCTTCATCTTCAGCAAGAACTAAGTCATATTCGCTTAAAGCAACGCAAAATACAATAGCTGTTACATCTTCAAAACAATGAATCCATTTTTTTCTTTCTGAGCGTTGACCACCTACATCAAACATCTTGAAATGCAGCCCTTTGAAAGAAAACCGTGTTTCTACAATTCCCGTTGTTTTTATTCTTGTTTTCAATACATCTTGTTGAGTAGGAATGTAATTAGGCAGTGTTATGCGATCTAGGGCATTTAAATAGTAAGCTGCTGAATCATTCAATTGATATTCTCGACTACGACTGAGGCAAAGCCTTACACCAGTATCTTGCCACAAGCTTTTCATCAGTTGTGCTAATTCAGGATTCAATTCTCCTTCTTCCATTGATGAAGCAATGGTAAAGAATTGTCGAGAAACGTTTATTTTATTGGGATCAGCAAAATCAATCTTCAACTGTCCCATAGCTCGAATGATGGTCATCAAACTTTGAATGGTATTACTATAAACAACTGGTCTGAATTGTTTGCATTCTTCTTGACTATAACCAGTTTCATGTATTATCTTCATTTGCTTAACAATCGTTGATTTACCAGATTCTCCAGCTCCAAGTAATAGCAATTTCACTTCATTTGCAATCCTTTCCCCATCAGCACGCAGACCTTTATCTATCTTCTTAGATCTCTCTGCTGCTGCCTTGTCTGTATTTGCACTTGCAGCACAACCCATTTTGTGAAAATTTCAGTTATCTGAAATAGAAATGAGATTTATTTTCTTAAAATGTACTTGTTTAAATTACCAAATGAAAATTCTACAAAACAAAAAATGATAGCCTCATGTCAGGGCATACAGTTTTTATCATTTTTCAGCAAGTTTTTCAGGATTATTATTTTGAATAAATTGATTAAAATTTTAACATTTAGATATACATTATTTGTAACTTTTGACGAATATTTAAAAATGTATTGTTTGACCAATCAATGCCTATTTTCTTATTGCAACAGAAATTTAATAAGCAGTTTACTGTAGTCATAATATTTGAATGAAATGTAAATCTTTCACATATTTTTTAAATGATTAATACATTTACTCTAATGAGTCACTGACTCGCACAGAAAAATAAGATCTTATCAAGACAATCATTTTCACCGTAATTGGTCATAGATAGCATTAATACGAAAAATTATTACTGTACCCTCAGAAATAAATTTTTTGTTACATTAAAATAAGTGTTATGTATATAATTTTCGTTGTCAACGTTAATTATAAACATTACAATAGAAAAGCAACTGATTAAAAAAGCGCAAGTAAAAGATCGTACATAATTCAAACTATATTTTTACTTAGAAAATACATCATATTTTGCACACATTAGTTCTGTGTACACAAGATTTAATATAAAGTACCAAAAAAGTAATGTGGGCCGGTTTACCTGTTGAAATGAAATATCCGAAAATTGAGGTTACGTTCAGAACAAACTTGAATCTTCAACGAAGTTACCAGTGGTTACGATTTCTTGATAATAATTGCAAAGAAATATACTAGAACTTTACGAAAATACAAACACAAATCAGTCTTCCAACTTGGGTATACAGAACAGTTTAAATAGAAAACTAGATGACACAGTCGATAGTTGTGTATACTGTGTTATTCTAATTCTCAATGATTCAGTCTTCGAAAAATCACATGTTTTCGCAACGTATTGTGCATAAGAATTAATCCAAATATCAAAAGGTTTCAGGGCCGAAAACTAGTAATTTTAAAGCCACATGAATACTGAAATAAAACGAACAAAAAAATAAATAATTCACACGCCCGACTTTCAAGCTACATACGTCGGCATCAAGACGCTCCCAGAAACAGCTCCACACTGCCACACACTGCTCCACACTGACAAAAACACTCACGCACACATGCATACATACATACACCGGACGCGCTATCCGCCATCAGGCCATCACCCATTGCATATAACATATGTATGTATACTACCTATACATATACCTTATATTAGTCAGCAAATGCTCGCAACCAACCGCGAGTTGAAAGTTAAAATTATTATAAGTTTCATATTTCAATTTTCAATTATTAATACAATTATAGATCAAATTATTTGCCATTTTGAGCACTAACGTAATTATAGTAGAGCATTTAATTTCTAATTATTCTATTAATTATAATATGTTATTTATACAGATGTAATATGAGTGACAGATCCAATAATGTTGATGTCAACCAAGCATTCGATAATTTATTATTAGCAGAAGATTTATCAGAACAAGCAGCCTATCAGGAAGGCTTTGAAACTGGAAAAAGTCAGTTGGTTGATGGATATCACCTTGGATATCATAGAGCTAGTTCTCTTGCAGCACAATTAGGATATTATTTTGGAGTGTTGATATGTATTCAGCATTCTTGCAAAGTTCCTAAAATTCTTGACAAATCAAGAGCACTCATGAAGGATATACAAATTTTTCCTTTGGACAACAATGATACAGTTGATATTTTTGATAAGTTTGAGAACATAAAATTGAATTTCAAAAAGATTTGTTCCTTAGCCAAAATAGAAATTTCATATCCTGAAGCAAACAAATTTGATTTTTAAAAGACACATTGACAATAGAGACAAAAATTTTGGAGCAAGATAAATATTTTAAGAAAATAATTAGTTTTCTGGAAAAATATCAAAATCTAATTTGAAATGTTATGTTGAAAAAAATGGTTACACTTTCACCAATAAATTCGAACGTCACAATGAATTGTATCAGTGCAAATAATCGGAGCTCAAAAAGTTTTTAAAAACTACCAACCAGTAAGAGTAGAAAATATTCTGCCGGAATTTCGCGAAAGGGACTTGCATGATGGAGGGTTTTAAACTCAATCCAGGTGAGCTGTTGTTTCTCATTTTTATTCAAAAAATAAATCTTACAATTGTGTACAAAATTACGCTCTAACTTACATATTTACATTAAACATAGATTTTGTAAACGGTTGTGATATATATGCGCAAAACGGATTCTAAAAGGATTGTTAACAAGACCAGCTCAGAATTAAATAATATGGATTTCTCTGCATTTCATTATCAATGAAGAACTAACAAGAGAAGCCTTGGCCATTGTTACTTCGATTTTATGGAAACATAAAGGAAATATATTAGATAAATTTCGATTTAAAAAATTTGCTCTGCCTTTTTTTTCTATAATTGTCAAAGCGTGTCCTTTACGATTTCGTTTTTTATTGAGACGCATGTGCAACGAAGAAGTTTTATGAACATTAATAAATCGCATAGCAAAATTGTCGCTTATTGAGTTTGGATCGATCGCGAATCAATACGCTGAGAAATTTAGGACTAGAACGTAATTGAGTTATTTTTATTGTTTTTATGGAAGAATTCATCGCATCTATTCTGCATGTTTCTTTGAATGTCTTTTCAAACTGAAAGCTTGTGAAAACGTTTGATCACACTGATCGCATTTGTACATTTTCACGCCTGTATGCAAATTTACATGCCGTTTCAAATGGCTTGACAATTTAAATCGCTTTCCGCACACTTTACACTGAAACTTGCGTATAGAGTTGTGGGATAATTCGTGACTTTTAAGATGACTTGATTGGGAGAAACTTTTGTCACAAATTTGGCATTTAAATGGCTTAACTTTTGTGTGAATCCTCATATGCTCTACTAGATTACTTCTCTGGTTGAAGCACTTGTCGCACAGTTCGCATCTATGTGATTTAGAAAGTTCATGAGAGCTCATATGAACTTTCAATGAATATTTTTGACTAAACAATTTATCACAAATGTCACATTGAAATAGACCTTTACCAGTGTGAAATTTCCTATGCTTTTTGTAGCTCTTTGCAGAGTAAAATTGTTTCTTACACTCAGCACACTCGAACGTTACTTTTTTCCCTTGCGATTCTGAATTGTGCGTCTTCATGTGCTCATTTAAATAAGAAGGATAGGAAAATATTTTCTGACAAATGTTACATTTATGAACATTAATTTGTGTATGTAATCGCGTATGAGCGGCCAATTTGCTCTTGGAGGAATAAGATTTACAACAGCGAGCACAGTCAAAAGGTTTTTTTCGGTCGTGGATTACTTGATGAGCTTCTAATTTTGATTTGTGGCTAAACAATCGCGAGCAAATGTCACATTTGAATTTATTGTTTCTGATAATATCAGATACTAATGAATTAGTGATAACGTTAGCATGTGAATGCGCACTAATAACATCATTACTTATTTTTGCGGATTCATTGACATATGATTCTTGCGAATAGTTTAAATCTTGAAACTGGCTACTACAAATTGAATTTACTTTAGAACTTTCAATGGATGGGTCAATTGATTTTCCATAGTGTACATTTGCATTTGTGCTTGAAATTTCTTCCACTTCAATATTTACTTCATCACTTGATAAATCTACACTATCAGAATTGTGTGTAATACTGTGACATGCTAATTGAGTTTCATTATTGAATGTATGATTACAAACTGAACATTGTAAGGCACATGATGTTCTAGCATGCATTGATTCATGTCTCATGACAGAGTTAAAGTCGTTTGACCTAAATATTGGATATGTTCTGTCTGGAAAAATCTCATTATTCATAAAGTTACCATTATATCTACTCAAACTAAGGTAAGTATTATGAGATTCTACAATATGCATATGCTGAGATGTGTGTTCTTCTCTTTGATATATTGGAGAATGAAATTGATTATGGACATAAAAATCTTGATTAGAATAAGGATGATAATCCGAAAATCTTGATGAACTTTGTGAATACTGCAGAGGAATGCAACCTTGATTCTGGCTATGATTTTTGAAAAAATTGAGATCAGCTTTATCTTTAGAAAGTTGAACAGCAGCTTGCCTGAGAGCTTGATCAGCAGCCCTGCACTGCTCTCGAAAAAGTAGAGCAGATTCTGCTCTTGTTACACATCTATCACACATTTTTTCTGGCAATCCATCCCCTTGGGATACCTGTAGAAGATTTCAATTGCAATATTATTGAATGTACAAAATTGCTCTACATTCACGCTTACCTCTTGACATGATAAAGATTGCAATTTAGCACCTAAAGACGATTCTGGAGGACCAATAAACAAACAAATCATCTTGTCATTGTCTTCTCTTAAGCATGTTCTGCAAACTTTGCTAATGTTTTCACTATCAATTTTTTTCGTCACAATAAACATTTCGTAACGGATAGTTTTTTTTGAATAATTTTATTATTTATTTTTCAATAAAATTTAACCATTTAACTTATTTTTGCGTTTTCGAGGTTATAATTGAGTATGTTTAGTTGGCTTTATCGGTAATGGGGTATGGGGCTGGCTGGGCTGGGGACAGGGCACACTATATGTTTACAAACTCCATGTACTCTCGATTCCAGTAGGTGGAGCCACTCCGCCTATTCACCATGCGTCGCATCAGGGAGTGCAAGTTCAAAAATGCATCTATATACCCATATCAATTTATTTTACAATCAAATTCGCAAATTTTATTACAGTATTGTGTCCGAAAAACGTTTTCATTCGAAAGTTATTAATGATCCGACGTTGCTTAATCGCTACTTATTGTGCTTTAAATGAAATAAATTAAATAGAGTTGAATATATTTATTTATTTGCTGTGAGTTATAAAAATAATAAAATTTTTCTAGAATTCTATGAAAAAAAAAGAATAGATTCGTTGACTGTTTATTTTCGATGATTGAAATTTTGAAGAGACAAAAAACGTAGCGATGCGTATTTGTGAAGCAATGCTGCAGCTGGTACGTGAGCGAAATATCGTAACAGTGTGATCATTACGTTTGCATATAACAATCGCATCTAGTCATTGTCTGAATTTCCAACGAGAAATTGTATTTTATTTTCGTGGCACGATTTTCAATATCTCATATATATGAGGCTGATTTTTCAAAATCTAATAAAAAAAAAGAAAAAATATGTGCAAGTGTAACGGATGCTACGTGCATACATCAATGTTTATTTTTGTGTTCGCATATAAAACAATGTTATATAGCAGATTATAAAACTATTATTCATCTATTCATAAATATCTAAAATGAAATTAGGAGAGAGCGGGGTAATTTACCCTTGGGGCAAAACATCCGATCTTGAATATATCTTTGAAATGAGACACATTTAAACTAGGTTTAAGAAAGATTATTTATGTTTCTGTTCGTGCTCTTCCAATGGCACCCAAATTTGGCTATAGACCTAGCTTTTAGAACGTTTTCTGGCACATTGTCATTTTCGATCTATGATTTTGTAACTTTTTGGCTAAACAATTATGCGTTTACAAAAAGTATGCAAACAAATCATTACAAGATTGATACACAGTTGCAATCTTTGTCAAAGGCGAAAATTTTGACGGGTCGCACGCATCTGAAAGTTAATTTGCACCAAAGATACAGCGTATCAAAAAAAATTTATTCTTTGGGGCAATTCTACCCTCCCATAAAAACTCAATGTTAAACTTTTTCATCTCCAAATTTTTTGCCAAAAACTCGCGATTTTGAATCCTATTTTCATTGTCGAAATCTAGACTTGAAATAAACTTATTTATTCGCGAAACAAGTTGACTATGTCTCTGAATAGAAAAATTTCAAGTTTTCGTGTCAAGAAATTTGTTATTTTCTCCCGTTAGTGATTAAATAGTGATTAGGGAAAGTGCCCCACCGAGCGCGTAATTTTACCCCGCCGGCGGAGCACTTTTGCCCAAAAAATTTTTTTTTGATAAATGAAATTAAAATGTGAAAATTATAATTTCGTACATTGAAAAAAAATTGTAGTGGATTCTACAAATGCTGAGCTTGGAGAATCTATCATTAGAAATCGATTCACTGCATGGGAACATTGTTAAAAAAATTAAAAACCAAAAAGTTGGGTATTTTACCCCGCTCTCCCCTATATCTGCATTGGATTACATTATAAAATCGATGAAAATCAGATGAGCAGTTTTATAACCGTCGAAACAATCTGAGCCTCCGCATGCAGTATACATATGTCGAAGAATTCTTATTAATTTATCCTTACGTTTAAATTAGAGTCCCAGATGAACCAGACATTTGAAAATTGAATGAGAATAATGAAATCTATATATGGACTTATACAGATTGCTGTGCCATGCTTCGAATTCCATTTATAAATAATGGAATGAGAAATCGTGTTAAATCGTTATACACACTTTTATACAGAAACAAAAGATTTGTCGCGGCTTTCTTCCAATGGTTTGCCGTAATTATCAATATGGTAATTGAGAAAATTACTATTGATAAATGTTGCTGCATAGAGTGCGACTATCATCATTTTTTTGAGCATTTTATGCAGCTGCTTTTCATAGAAAAAATTAAAGAGTCCATGATGATTTCCAGCTGTCAGTTTGTTTATTACGCTCGCTAGCATCTTGTTTTTGTTGTAAATAAAAATAAATGATGCATGGACTTATTCATTTTTTTTTCTGAAAAAACAGCTGCATGAAATGCTCAAAAAATGACTAATTTTATTACACTTTAGTCAGCAACATTTAATTTTTTAATTTTGACAAATGAAAAAAATGCAGCCGCGACAATATATTTTATCCGCATTTATAGTGATCTATAAAACTGCATAACTAGTCTGTTTTTGGGATAGATGAGAATATATAAAAAGTGCTGAAATCACAACTCTAAAGAGTTGAGTATCACCCTCAGTTGTATAGGTTGAATGAGTCGATTGGGAACGATTTTGCAAAAATATTTGCATGTTTTTCTTCCATCTGAAAAAACTTGCCCTCGCTAGATCGATAAGTCGATCGTTCGCAATCGATTAATTCAACAGAATATAAAAGCTTTGCAAGCGCCAAACAGCAAGAGTTATAACTGTTAAAGGACAATGCATAATTTTTCTCCTCTTCATAACCTACTTTCTAGTTTTTTGCGCTGTCGTTGGTTAATTTTTGGATTTGACTCTTTTATGTTGACTACAAAGAGTGCAAGAGAATTATTGGAGATTCATGTGATACGGAAGATTGACTAGATCACAACGTCTCTGCTGAGCTGAAAGGCAATTAGGGTGCTCTACATGTAGCAAAGCTTGGATCGATCGAACAGCTACTGTGCGAGTATGGTTATTATAGTTGTTATCTATGTATGTGACGAAATCTATAAAAAAAATGCCGATTCTTGAAGCCTAAAATGGCAAAAATACATTGTAACGCTAGAGCTTCCGG
>JAWWMK010000032.1:12298073-12317274 GCA_035047105.1 Galeopsomyia nigrocyanea | reverse complement strand
AATTCTGATATTTTATTTTTTTTTATATTTAAATATCTAACTCGATTCGAGAAAATTAAACTTATGGATCAATCATATGTTTCAATCATGATCTGGAGTACAAGCAGACTTTGCCATTTATTAATTTGATTAACTTATAATTAAGAAATCTGCTCTTAACATTTGACACTTTTTTGGTCTAGGTAAACTTATCAGGATTGATTTTATTTCAGATCGAGCACGCAATTAAATTAAAGTACTCGAATCGGTATATAACTTTTTTCTTTATCAAATGATTTGTAAATAACGATTTTATGACGTATCAATGATTTTTAAACGAAGAAGATTGGTTTTAATATTTGATAAAAATTGAAAAAGTTTGAAGATAGCCAACAAAATCTTTCGATCACTCGAACGAGATTCCACGCGAATATTATTTAAAATCAGGCGTTTCTCAACAATTTAAAATAAATACGTTTATTAATTGAATTCAACAATTCTTATTGAAGTTTCTTTTATAAATTTGAAATATTTAATAGGGTCATAATGAAAATTGAATATTCTTTCATTGGACTAATTTGATAAACAAAAGTTTTTTTTACAATATTATTGAAAGCTTAAAAATCACTGTTGAAAGAGAGAGAGAGAGAGAGAGAGAGAGAGAGAGAGAGAGAGAGTTAGAAAAATGCTTTTAAAACAATTTAACATTGAGCAACGCAAGAAAAGCAGCTTGTTATAAGTACAATTTATACTGTTTTGTTAGTAATAAAAAATTGTTTCATGAAAATCTGATGGATCGAGAAAATAAATTTTTAATTATTTGTAGATTTTGATGTTTTTTTATTATTACACGTATTATTGTAAGTAACATTTGTTTGTGCACATCGAAGCGCAAAGTTAAGTTTTGTTTTTTATAATATATTAAATCGAGTCAAGAAGCTTGCATTTCTGTTCTTATAGAGTATAAGATAATTACAAATTGGTTTTGACGCAATAAAAATGAAGCCATTGATATCCGTTAATCGAGTATGAATAATACATATCGCATTAAATCCGAATGAGAAGATTTCGTTAATTTACGCTATTACTGACAGAAGCAAACACAAGTATTGCAGTTCACCGACTACAGTCATACACATATATACTCAATTGCCATACAAAATAAAGTCTTGGTAGGGTGGTTTTATTTTATACACTCGCTGATATATAATATTATATACAAATGGCTGGAACTATGGTACAATGTACATAATTGTCCGTGGTCATTGAACACTCTACGCAATTACATTTGAAAGCAAGTCTTGGAAAATTAAAAAAAAAAGAAAAATAGTTACAGTAAGAAAGATAGATGTGAGGAGAATAGTCGTTACATTTATAAATCCCAATACACCGGGTTGATATCACAGCTACTGATCGTGTCTCAAGAAAAGTCATATAAGTATATCAAATTCACAATTAAATATTTTTCCGTCTAAAAGAGTCAACGTGAACTTATATTATAACTGCAACAAATAAGAAATAGAGAAGACATAGAAGAGATAGAGAGAAAATCATCATCGTAGAATCATTATACATAGAATAAAATTAAATCTCTAGAAAATAGTGCATTACGATTGATTGCCTGCAAATACACGTAAATATTTACGTATAAACGCTGTCATTGAGTAGTTCAATCGAAGCATATGTACGGCGATAAACGCTTAGGAATCACTCGCGAGTTTGCTACGGACAAACTCCTCCTCTTCTTCTTCTTCTTCTTCTTCTTCTTCTTCTTCTTCTTCTGACGTCGATATACAGTTACGTAGGAAACTTGCTGTTTCTGCGACGCACTATAAAGATAAACCAGGAATGATAATTCAACTTCGCGCCACGCCGCAGATCATGATGTTGGGCAGGGCGCCGCGGCGCCGACGCCAGGCGCCTAGAGACTGCGCGTGGGCCTGCAGGGTGCGACACCACCTCTTTGTCCTGGCGCCGTCCTCAGCCTACAACAGATCGGTCGACGAAACATTTGTAACATTCGTCAACTTTTCATCGCATTATCCTAATTTTAACGTACCTTGAAAATAAAAGTCTCTTTCGAAGACAACTCTTGTATTTCAAAGTAGTCCTCGAGGTCTGTCTCACAGCATACAATACACTTGTCAAGGTAAAGTGGTTCCTGCGTAAATGAATAGAAAACGATATGCGTGAATTTGGGCTTGATTGCCATAGTAATGATACATCATTGAAAACTCACTCTTAATAGCGAGTAGCGTCCCAATTTTTCCTTGACAAGAAGAAGAGTCGCATCCTTGATGCCAATTTGCCTCGGGAACAGAGAATCGTCGGAGAATTCGAGGAACTCGCTATTCGGCTGTAGGTTGTTGGGCTGCTTGCACAAAAAAGGTAATAATGATTGAGTGAAAATCTGCGTGGGTACGATGATTTATGGAAAGATGGCTAGTACCTTGCCGTTGGTGACCAGCATCGCAGTGACGGGAGCGAGTTTCACGGTCCTTCCCCGTCTCCAATTGTTGTCCGTCGGCTGAGCTACCAGCAGTCGACCTTCCAGTACAAATCTCGAGTCTTCGTGCGGCCATTCCAGCACTTCCACAGCCATCTACAATTCATTCAACCAATCAGTTATTTGCCAGTGTTTCAAACTACACAAAAATGTCGAATCGCGCCTTGCGAGAAATCCAGAGCGCACGTACCTTTCGCAGTTTGATGTTGACCATATCCTGCTCTCCGGTCGAACGTCTACCGTTCTGAATGATCGAAATGCGCCGCCAGAGTTTCGTCGACGTTATATCTTTGGCCTCCTGCGAAACGATCAAACAATGAATTTGATGGTCAATATTATTGAAAGTAAAATGGAATGAATAGCGAGATAAGTACACGTACAGCGTTCATATGCTCCAAGTGCAGCTCGATATTGCTCTGAGCTTGCTTCAGTCGTTTCTTGAGCTCCTGCATCTCCGGCTTTCCCGAGGGCGTCGCCTTCTGGAGACGCGCCAGGAGAAGCGGATACTTGGTGACCCGCTGCACTGGAACCTGCGAGGAATCCCAACAACCAATTAAATTTGCCCCCCTTCAATCGCAGACAATGCAGACTGATGCCGCATTAGGTCGCATACCATTAGAAATGAGTTGAGATTCATTCGGCGAAGGACAGTGTTCTCCATCTGCGAGACCTTGAGGAATATCCTCAGCAGTTCCTTCTCCTTCTCGAGATTTTGCAGCAGCAAACTGGCGCCTCCCTGCCTCGTGCAGTAGCTCTCGAAAGCGTGCAGCATCCTCTCGGACTCGAGGAAAATCTTGCCCAAGTCCACGCTCACCAGGTCCTCGTCGCCATCTCCCTGCGACATTCAACATCGACATGAACAATCGGCGCAATGCATTGCTGCTCGCCTCGTTGCGACATTGCAGCAGAGAATTCCCGCTGCCGCCGCCGCATAATCTCAATATCGCGAAAATTCAATGCGCAGCTCATTAGTTCGTGCAGGCGGCTCATGGGAGATCGCGCTCGGCGATAAGCGCCCCTTTGCGAGGATCGCGTCATAAACAGCGAGTGTAGAAAGTGAGAGTACCTGAGCTTCGTTGACGGCATCCTTGAGCTTGTCGGCGAGTATCTGATTGTGCTCGAGCAGCTCCTCGACGTTGAGGAAAATCGCCGACAGCTGCTCGGGGGTCAGCAGTCCAGCTCGCAGCATTGGCCGGTGAAACTCCTCGAGGATGATGTGCAAGTCTCTGCCGTACTTCTGCTCCGTCTCCACGATCTCCGTGACGATCTCCTTGCGCTCCGCCCGCTTCTTGCCGCACTTGCGGCACACCGCCGGCACCGCCGGCGAGCGGTGCACGCTGCAACACGAACTATCGTCAAACTCCGTTGCTAATTCCGACCGAGCTATCGCGATTGATATCGTGAAAGTATGCCTCGAAGCCAGTGCAGACGAAAGCGCGGCCGAGCGATAAACGAGGTTTTTGGACCACCGCGGCTGCAAAAATCCAAATTACGCCGATAACAGCTTTCGCTCGCTCACCTATACGCGGTACATGCATGCATTCGTATCTGCGAACGCACGCTCGATAGCGGGTGAAAGTCATACCGCCGGCCACTTGTCGCGCCTACACTGCAGTGGCCGATCTGAAATCGCCCGAGTTTTCACTAATTCGCGGCCCATCGCAGCAGGCTCAAGTCCGATTATACTTGTTGAGCCGTAATCGATCGATCGAGCGTGTGGGCTCCTTTTTTGTAAGACCTATAGGTATTATTGCTCCGATTAGATAACGCTGATTTTTCCGATAACGCCTTTACATAATGGTGCCTGGGCGTCATTGTGCCGGGAACCGTAGAAAAAAAGCTGAAAAGAAAAGGACAAAAAAAGCGAGGCCCGTATAGCCGCGCACGAAACTCAACGAGTAGCTCGCTATCTGGCCTCGAGCGGGGGCTCGTTACGCAATGGCCCGAGGCAACGAACAACGTTTCTCTGCGCCCATGTGTGCAAGTGTGCCAGAGATTATTCCACTCTGGTCTCTAGAAAACTGCGGCGCCGCTGCATTAATTGGCAGTCTGGTGAAAATGGCCGTACGTACCTAGTCGCGGGAAGCGTTCGTGTGTGTGTGGAAAATGAAAAACACAGGCGCACGAGAGCTATTTGCATATGCAGCGATCGACAAACGAGCGAGCTGGCTTATAAACTGCCCTTAATTCCCGATCACTTAGCGTGCGCCGATAGTAATCTGTGGCGACAGATTAGCGCGCTCGCTCGCTAGCTCGATTTCTCCTCGCGAAAAGTCATCGGCGTCTTTTTGTCGCCGGCACTGCAGCCTGCACTGCGCAAGGACGCTTGCAAACTAGTTCTCCGCGCGCGAGTAATGGATATTTTCTAATTTACCAAAGAGAGACGTAGATCTGATACAGCCAACCTCATACAGAGTCGAGGAGGAGGAGGCTGAAATTTGATGTAGTGTCTCGTAAATTGAAATACATTAAAGTTTGATGGCTTGTAGCGGCGATTTCACTCCGTACCTCTCTCTCTCTCTCTCTCTCTCCCTCTCTTTATCTCAACACCACCTACATCAATTTTATTGGACCTTTTGCTTGTGCTCTCGCTACATTGCTTTTATCAAGTGATTAATTTGATCGCCAGGCGATGATTATATTTACGCTCGAGATTCAAAGTCGACTGAAAAGGTACGCGCGAGATCGATGACTCATCTGCCGTCTGTAATCATCTACCCGCACCAGTTACCTCTCAATCCAGCGCCGCGCTCTGCTGCAATAATAACCCGGCTAAATGGACTTTTAACAACAATTTATCAAAGGCACATGGGAAAATCAGTCACTGCCTCTTTGGCGTCGGCGCTCGAGCGCAAAGCTCAGCCAAGCGAGTCAAACAATGCTGAGAATAATGAATCACCTGTCGATGATGAGTGGCTCAAGTCGCTGCTCGCAGTCCTCGCAGTGTTTCACGTCGGGCTTACTGCTTATCTGCGTCGCCGTAGGCACCGTCGCGATGCCACCGTTCGCCACGTTGTTGCTCGCCTTGCCGCAGCTATTATTCGCGCTATTATTGTTGCTCTTGCTATTGCTGTGGTTGTTCTTGTTGTTATTGTTGTTGTGGTTGTTGTTGCAGCTGTTGGCGGCGCGCCAGCGTCGAGCGACTTCGCCGCTGCCTCGGCCACTGCTCGCCTGGCTGCTCTCCGAGCCGACTCCGCTGTCCGTGCGCTCAATGTCCACTGTGCGCGTCTGCTAATTGATTGATAATTACGGCTTATTAATCGAGAATGACGAGAATGTACGTGTGTACGTGTATGTGGCGCGATTATGAAGACTATTATAATTGAGAAAGCAGGACTGGATAGGATTTCCAATAGCTTCGAGAATAGAAAGGCTAATGACCTTGAGCGCTTCCGGCGAGTTGGTTAGAATGATGTTGCACTCTTCGCTGCTGTCCGACACGTTGGAGATTTGTGAACTTTTGGAGCTCAGGTCTCCCAAACTCGTTTCCTTCTGCTCGTACAGCGCCTCCAAGTCCCGCTCGGGATCTTCCTCCTCCTCTTCCTCCTCTTCCTCTTCCTCGTCGACTTCTTCCTCGTGACAGTCGAGCGACACATTGCCGACGCGCGTGCGCTTTTCCGAGTCCATGATAAAGTTCAGCAGCTTCTCCGTCATGGCCGAGCTCGAGCTCTTGTCGTTGAACGACTCGTCGGGAGGGCTCTTCGATAGGTAGGAGCACTCCAGATATTGCCCGGAGTTGTCGTTCAGTGGCTTGTAATAGGTGCCACAGCCGAGGTCTGCAAAGCGACAGAGGCAATGGTTAAAAATTCGAGAATCAATGTCGTGTCCACGTTTCTCTTCCCTATACATACCTCGGAAAGTGTCTTTGTACTCGTCGGCGAAGAAAATGCGATTTTTCAAAAAGTCATCCGAGGGCGGCGGACTCAGTGGCAAAGGTGGCGGCTCGTCGGGTATTTCCTCGTAGATCGGCTCTTTGATCACCTCGTAGGCGTTTTCTTCGAGGAACATGTTGCTGGAAATAAGCTCGTTCGAGTGAAGACTTCGCGATGGCCTAAAGTAACCGGATTCAGGCTCGAGATTCGACGTGGAACTCTTGAGCAAGCTCTGTTTGAGGATTTTCAGAATGGCTTCGCCGCTGCTCTCGTCCAAGATTTCACCGTTCTCGCGCGCTTTGCGCAGTGAATCTTCCAAAAGTTTCGATATCATCTCCTCCTTGGAAGCTTGCGAAGACGTTGGCGCATCGAGTATTTGCTTCCAGCGAGGCGAGTTGTCTGGCGACGACTCCTCCGCTTCCTTGAACTTCAACGTCGGCTTTATCTCGATGGGCTTACTCGTTTGATTTCTCATTTCGTTCGCGTTCAAATCCTGCTGTTGTTGTTACATCAAGTACACACAATTACCCAATGCAACGACGCATAATATTGCTCGCGGGCAAAAAAAAGATCAATTATTACCTGCTCTGGGCGATCGCTGCTAATGACTATATTCGACTTGTAATTGTCGAGAATAACGAGCGTCCTCTTCTGGTCGCTCGACGTCTGCACTGCACTCGGCAAACTGTCGGCTGTGTTGCTGTTGCTGTTGACCGAGATGACCGTTGGATTGCACAGGCTGCCCTGCCCACCGACACTGATCGTCACCTTATTGCCCAAGTCCTGTTCGCCGTTGATGATGATAGAAGTGCCGCGCGGCAAAGTGTTGTTGCTCGTCGTGCTCGTGGCCGTTGGCGTCGAGCCCACCTGAAGTCTGTGGACCATGAGAGATGCCGGCGCCGATCGCGGACTGACTGTGATTTTGCAGACGTTCGAGGCTGCTGCTGCTGCTGCTGGTTGGTTCGTCTGCTGCTGCACGATTTGAGTACTGGTTGGCGACCAACTGCTGGGTCGGTTAGCAGCTTGAGCAACTGCTGGCTTCTCCTCGGACTTGGTTCGTACCTCCTCCGTTACGTCTTCCTTGACTTCGCGACTTTCGACCTCCTCTTCGATTGACTCGCCCAGCACGCTCGACTCTTTGATCTTTGACTCGCGCTGAAACATTTTCATCGTTAATTTGGCAACTGATATTTCCCATTGCGAGTAGCTCTGAATTGAACATGTCACGTCACGGCGTAACCGAGAGCAACCGCCGACTGAACTGGAGTTTCACAATGCGCGTACATACAGCAGCTGCGAGATTGAATATACGATTTGGAATGCTCAGGTTGATTACGAAGGTAGCTTGCACAATTGGCTCGTGGAGTAAAAGTGTCGCTTGCGCGCGAGAAAACTACTGCTGCTGCTGCTGCTGCAACTCACCTTCATGGCAACCCTTCTCCTGGCCTCCTCGAAGCTGATCTGCCTCCTGCTGATGTCCTCGGGCTTGCCGTCGCACGACGCCTTGGCATCCTCCTCCTTGGCCCGCCGACACAGACTCAGCCTCATGGTGTCCACGAAGCTCACGTCCGCGGCCGACAATTCCGGCCGGGCGCTCGACCTTTCGCTCTGGCTGCGGATCAGGCACGTGCTAGGCTTGCTGCCGCTGCTCGTCGCTGGAGCTGGAGCTGCTGCAGGCAAGCAAGCAAGCAAAAAAATGTATGTTCAATTGATGGGGCGAAGAAGAAGAAAGTCATTGGGGCTCGGGAACGCACAAAGACAAAGTGAAAGGGATCTACATATGCATCGCGCGCTCGCAAGCGCAGCAGCCGCGATAAGTAATGTCGTACTGTCGATCGGCAGGATCTATAAATAATTCAGGAAGCAGCGCCGCAGCTGCTATCCCAGCTATTTCAATTGAATACCGCTGCAGGCGCGTGAGCCCGCGATTTTCGCCGCCGTACCCCATCATAGTCAACAATTACTGCGCCCATGCCCATCTCGTTTCTTGTTTCTCTCCTTTTCATTACGTTCATTACGTACTGTCGGTGAAAGCTCCCGCACGAATACGAATTTCAGAATAGGCGGTAAATATCATCCTACATACGCACGCGCAGCGAGCAACGCCGCGGATAAACTCGTTTTATTGATTAATTAATTCATCGACTTTCACTGCATTTGTAAAAGCTCGCTCCTCGCCGTGCAGCTCCAAATGAGAAAACTCACGCCTGCACTTTATCTCACTCGCCACTTCACCACAAATCCAATCCGTACGAGCGTTCGACTTTTGCAGCCATCGCTCACGACAGACATTATATGCATCCATACTAGCCGTAACATCAGCTCTCGGCGATTGATAATTTTTTTACAATCGGCAACATCGTTCACGCCAAACAATTTCTCGTTAAATAATCCAAATTCGAATGACCTTCATTTCAATGGTGACTTTAATTGAGTGAAATCTTGAGAGAAAGATGCGAGTATATCGCACAATGCTTTCTCCAATAATTCTGAACAATAAGCAATACGGCGTACCGATGAAATAGATGAAATAAGCTTTTTGTCACACATGCACGATTTTGCCGATTTTATGCTCGCAAAAAAGGACCTAAAGTGCCTTTTTTCCGACCAGCGGGCAAAAAAATTACTTTTCTGCCCGCTGTTACCGGGAAACAAAGACTTTTCTGTCCGCTGCTTTTTTTTGCTAATCGTTGACGAAACGCTCTTTATATAATATTCATACACACATGTATATATTCCTGTTCCTCATAATTACACATATATATATTCATTTTGTCATTTTCTATGAAATAAATGTTTATGTGAATAAATCAATAAGAAGTAGTTGCCGCGTCGAAAACCCGTCGTATTTTTCTCTCTTTTTATGGACGCAAAATCGAAAAATCAATACATGCGTAACAAAAAGTATAATACGCACCATGGACTAAAGAGGTTTTTTGACCTCGGGTGCTTGCAGTACTCGTCATTGGCTCGCAATGTACTATTGGTACATAATGTACTATTTCGACCGATTAAACTTTGAAAGGCCGAAAATGTACATTGAGTGACGACGATAGGCGATAGGGGTATATAGCGTGACCGCGAGAGAGGACTAATTACATCATCTGACTGCGCTCAATCTACTCGAGCGAACATCTCAAGTTAGTCGTTAATGATTTATAACGGTAAGTGAGCTCTACGGAAGAGCGAAGATTGCCTTCCTTCGCCCACCTTGCGCCAACAAAAAATTTAATTTTCCAAGTGTCTAGGCGGGGGTCTCGAAAAAAAAGCTCCAGTCTCATCCGGGCGAGTGAAAAAAAAACAGAAGCGGAGCAGAGATTAGAAACGGTATTAATTGGAATTTCGTGAGCGAGGAGGCTGGCAAGAGTATAGTTGCAGCTGCTGATAATACCGTTTTTCCCCGATGACACTGACTCGCGCGCGCGGCTCGAATCGACGAGCCAGAGGATCGTCGCTTCCCATGAAGCGCGCAGCGTGAAATTAACCGCGGAAATAGCGTGGAATTTAGTTCTCTCGGCTTTTTGCTCTCGTCTCCTCTCTCGCTTTTATTTATTGTTGTCCGATTTCCTGCGACAACCACTACGACGATGCCTGCACTTTTCACTCGCAGCCATCAGTGAAATTTCACAGAGTGCCAATCCCTCGTGGATTTTTGCAGACGCGGAATGGCAAATAACAAAAAACGAATGGCTTGATTAGATCTTGACGCGACGTGTTGATTTATGTCACAACGCTCACACTTCCAACGCTCGCGATTCTCCTTTTTTTCTACACAACTCGTGCATGCAAATAGAGCCGTTCAACACTGACACTAATGGATGACGCTTGAGTGGAAGAAATTTGCCAAATGGCAGATCTGCCATGAGGGTTATTAGGCCATCGCCCCGAGCACAAAGCCAGCGAGATGAAGAACAAAAAATTAAATAACCAATAGCCGAGGTCTAATCGCGTTAGGTGTATCGATCGATCGCCTTGAATCGCGGACCAGCTCTTCAAAGTTTCTGGGTCATTGCTGCGCTCTTTCATTTTTTTTTTCAAAGCGATGACGCAAAAGTGCATCACGATGCATCATTAAGATTAGTCGCAGTACACGCTTTAATGTATTTTTTTTTTCATAAAAATAAATTACACTTTATTTTTATATATAGCTAACTATATACGCGGCACGATGCAGTCATTAGCGAGTTTTAAGTTTAATTGGTGCTTAGTTAGCCGACGCTTCTTGATTTTTTTGTTCGTTTTAATCTTTTTTTTTATTCTAAAAAAGTATCAAAAATGGTTATTGTAGGTTATTTCGCACAGAAATCTCGCGGCGCAAAATCCTTCAATTAAAGTGATTTATCGTAGAAGAATAAATGGCATTTTCTCGATCGAAGGTTTAATTTTAACATTGTAGAAACTTTCAACGGGCGCAAGGCCGTAAAAAGGCGCAACGAAAAGAGAAGAAAAAGAAATACAGGATCTGGATGGTTTTGTTGTTCGGCTTGCGCAAAAAATAAAATAAAATAAAATAAATAAGTACGCAAGCGAGTGCCGTGACAAAATTTTAATATCAAAACTCGTGTATCTTGGTAAAAGCAGCCTCTCACTCTGCCTCGCACGGACACACGTCGCGCACTTGCACGCACGTGCATCATCGCGCACACGCGAGAGAGAGAGAGAGAGAGAGAGAGAGAGAGAGAGAGAGAGAGAGAGCAAGATCAAAAGGAGTTAAAGCAGAAGAAGAAGACGAAGAAGTCGTGTATGTATCGTGCAGCTCTCCGGTTTCCTCGGATAGTAAATCGGTCAATGCTTCGGATCTCTGCTGCTGCCGCTGCCGATGCGGTTTCCCTTCCGGCGAGCGCGTCTCAGATTTTCTGGCGGCCGTGTCTTATACGATACTTATATCGCGATATAGCATCCTAAGCTCTATACTTGGCCGTTTTTTTCCAGCGCTTCTTATACTCTGTACTTATGTGTGTATGTGTGTGTGTATGTGTAAGTGCGAGGAGCGTGAGTGTGTGTCTTCGAAGGGGTCGTATCTCGCTACAAGCATCTCTCTGCAGCGTATACTTTCTACCGATGATGTGCCGCTTTTTTTTCTCCTTGCATCTTCTCTCTCGGCGATGCAGTACTATGTAAATCATCGGCGTTTTTTTTCCTCCGATCAACGTGAAAAGGGAAAGGTTTCACTTTTAAGTGTCGATTCTCCGACTAATAGCTGCTATATACAGATATCTCACATTGATTTCAGTTACGAAACCTCCGCGATAAATTTATATATATATATATATATATATGTGTGTGTGTGTGTGTGTGTTTGTGTGTGTGTTTTCTTTTTTGTAAACCGGTTTTGTCGTATACTGTAAATCTTCAAACGAAATTGCATAAGGTACATATACTTGATCAAAAAGTCTGAATTAGTAGTTTTTTTGGAAAGTGTATATTCAATTGCCGGATGAATACGAGATGCTTGAACATACCTAAATGCAAATTTTATCCTCACTTCCTTAGAATGGATCTACAAAGATGATAACGACTTTGGATTCGCGTGGGAAATGTAAAAGTATAATATCCAGGAAAGAAATAACATATGCAAGGAGAAATGGCAGCTATATATATATGTGTGTGGAAAATCTTGCGGAGACTAGAGCAGCAACATTTAATACTATAATCTTGACCTTGCTCTCGAGCTGGCCCAAATACTGCATAATCTGGTCGTCGAGAGGCAGCAGCAGTACAACTTTCTCGAGGAGCACTCGAGAAAGAACAGTTAAACTAAGCAGAGAGCGCTCGTTTTCACGCAACATTAAAGAGAAGGAAAAGAAAAAAGCACGAGCAAACTGCTTGCCGATAAGAATCGCAAACAATAACGGCGGCCCATAATCGCTAACTGTATCGCTCTGAGAGACCAAACTCCCATGGCATCATAAATTTTCATATGGGAATCGACGTCAGCGAAACGGAAAGAAAAAAAGTGAGCATGAGCGTAGGACGAGAGAAGGAGAGAGAGCGAGAGAGACAAAGCGTTAACGCGCGGCTTGCGCGCAACTTTGCGCAATCGCGCGGTTCACCGTAAGTCATTTGCGTGCATTCCAGAAATTCTCGGGCACTGGACTTTCAAATCGCTCTCTCACGTACAGTGCTGCCTACCCGTATTATAAGAAGAGAGAAAAAGAGCGCAAAAAAAAAACGAATGTGTGTAATATTCGCCGCAGCTGCGAGTTTTTCACGCCATGTACGGCGAACAATGGGCGGGGAGAGAAATTGTACATGATCGTCGTGCACGCGCGAGGATGTGTCAAAGAAATCTTCTTTCTCCGCTCGTTTCATAGGCATTGCCGGCAATGGAAAAAACAAAGCGGGCAAAACCTCATATGTCAATCAGCACAGCGCAAAGCATATAATTTTCGATTCAATTATGCGCGAAGGCGAATCAAGATTTATATGAGCAGCTCGAAAGTTTTGTTCTCTAGCGCGAGCAACCGGAGCGAACGCGCTACACGTCGTTAGGTTAATTGAAATTTTCATGGGCTATTCAAATTAATCGCGGCTAATACGCACGAAAAAGTGGAAAGTCTGGTGTACGCGTATGTATCCTATACTGGCCGCGGTGGGCGAAGGTGTGAAGAAGAGAAAAAAAAGAATTGGCGCAGAAAGCCTCGAGTCGACGCTTAATTATATGCTGGTTTAAAAGCGCCACGTATGATTTACGACTGCGGTAGCCAATGCAAATACCTCGGCAATGCACGTGCTAATTATATATAGACAGACGACGGCGACAACGACGACTTCTCTCGCCGCTGACGCAATCCTCGAGCCAACAACACCGCAGGAGGAAAGTTGAACTTTGTACAGAGTCGAGATGTTGTTCCCACGCGTGAAAACTCGATCGGCCCTTTGCCGAGAGCTGTTGTGCAATGGCAGCTGCGACGACGGCGACGACGACGGCAATGCTCGCACCCACACACTTTCGCCTTGGCAACAAGCGAGCGACGGGTTAATTCACGTGCTATACGCGAGAGCAGCAGCGCAGAGGAGGAGAGGAGAGAGATTTATGCTCGGCTATGCCGTGCTATGAGCGGGGAAAACCTTCGTAGTGCTTCTTTTTCGCGAGCTAGCGAGAGTCGACGGCGTATCGGGCCGAGCGGATCTCGCTAGCTTCTTCTCAAGCTCGTTGACCCTGACCCCCTGCAACTATACGCCGCCAAGTGCGCCGCGCGAGCAGTGACTTCCGCCGCCGTGCTTCTGATTGTTTATCGCAGCCGCGGGAAAGTTTCGCAGTCGATCCCCGATTGATATTGACTGAACGCTACATCTCTTTTTCTCTCTCTCTCTCTCTCTCCTTTTCTCTCTGCTATAAAAGCTCCTCAATAGCATTGAGAGTGAACGGCGCCGCTGAATGCCTTGACTTTTTAACTTTCCAATTTTTCAACTTTCCAATATTATTGCTAAAATGCCAGTGTCAGTTTTGCAAGAGCGTTGAAAAATTGACTGCGCTGCTCGCATCTGCAATCGCGTACTCGACACGGCAGATTTATCAAAAATCACGTTAACTCGAGCCATTAAAAACGTTTAATAACTGAAAGCACTATAAAGCTTGTTAATGAGCGCTCTCTCACGGTCGCTCGTGATCCGCGTCCATAAATGCGATTTCCCTTCGGCGCGCGAAAATGTAGGTTCTAAGAAAAGCAACAGCCGTGGAGTAATCAAAGGGTGCATAAAAGCAAGCAAGCAAGCGCGCTTACAAAACAAACAGCAAATGTACAAGGCCCATCGTGCGAGTGCGCGCTTGTAATTGCGATTAATTATTGCGTAACTCTCGCAGATCGCTCGTCCGTAATCGCGTTTCACGACAAGGCCATTTATCCGTGGATGGACGCCGGCGCCGCTTCTATCTTTGGCAACGAAAATCAATTTCCAGATCGCTCTCTCGCTGAGTCATAAAGTTGTTGCTGCTGCTGCTGCTGGCTGCACCGTTAAATAAAGGGCACACACACACAGTGGTTTACCTTGGAGTTGCTCGCAAAAGTTGAAAGACCTTGATAACGGTGCGGGCGTTCGCAAATTAGCATATAGCATTATTCTTACCTTCGCACTTGTCGATCGTGTCCTTCTCCTCGTCGGCGGCGGCGGTGGCGGAGGCGGTGATAGTTTTCATGTCGTTCGCCTCGTCCGCCGTAGGTTTCTCCTCGTGCTCGCTTTTTTGCTGCTGTTGCTGTTGTTGTTGATGCTGTTGCCGGTTGTGCGCCTGATGCTGGTGATGCAGCTGTTGCTTCTTGGACGGCACAAACTTGTCAATCTTGATCTTGTCGATCGACGGCACGCTCTTGACCCTCGGCACGATTTTGGCTTCGGGGGGTCGGAGCTGCGTCGGTGGCGGTGGAGGCTGCTGCTTCGGGCTCTTGATGTTGGGGATCGTGATGAAGCGGTGCTGTTGCTGCAGTTGCTGAGGCGCTTCCTCCGGCACGATCGGCGCCTCGTTCACGATCATCGGCGACTCGCACTCGCTGGATTTGGCGGTGTCGCTGCTCGGTAAAGTCGACGGCGGCGGTGGCGGTGGCGGCGTTGACTTGCTCGTCTTTCTTTGTGGGCTGCGGGGTCGACGAACGAGCGAGTTTAGTATTTGTCTGCTTACTTGACACTCTTCGCCTGTCTCGCTTCGAAAAATATTTTTACTTTTCGCCGACTACACTCGGGAAAGCAATCAATTTGCCATTTCGTTTCTTTTTTTTTGCAATCGGCTACCCAACTATATCGCTTTACGGAGGTGACAAAGAACTCGTTCCCGCGACTGAATTTATCAGTCGATTGTGCGAGAAACCCGAACAAAGTAGACGCGGAATGAGAAGTCATGAGTCAGCGCTGACTTGCAGAGCGCCTGGTGGTGCAGTCATGGGGCATAGCTATGCAAATGAATGAAGAAATATCTAGAGGGGGTAAATAAAATAAAAATACCTGAGGCACGTGTCGGCCGGTTTCTCGGGCGCCAAAATCACGTTGTCGACGTTGAACAGTACGCTCTTCCGTTTGGCAGTCTCGGCAAACAGTCCCCTGTCGGCTCGCTTGAGGATACTTTTGAGGACATTCTTAGCCTCCTTCAGCCGCCTGGGCGGCCTCTTGGGCGAAATCTTTGGGATGGGTATCCTGGTAAGGGTGCACGGCTGCAGACTGGCTGCTTGCTCGTCCTCGTCGCTGGGCTCGCGTGGCTCGTTGAATACCCTGACCCGTTGGCCGCCGATTGCCGCCACCGAGCTCCGGCAGTTGGTCGCCGTGCGCTCGATCGACTTGACTTTCGACGGGTCGAACGACTGCAGCAGCTCGCGCTCCAGCGCGTTGTCCGACAGTTCGTCGCTCAGCTCGTCCTCGCTCCGCGCCTGCTGTTGATTTTTCAGCAGCAGGTACGGGTTCACGTCGCACTCGAGGATACTCTTGCGCGAGTCGCCGTTGTTGCTCGTCGTCGTCGTCGTCGTCGCACTGCTCGGCTCCTCCTCGTGCTTCGGCGAGGCCTGCCAGCTGCGCGACTTGCTCTGCAGATTTGGCAGCCGGATTATGCGACCCGGCTGCTGGGATCGCAGCGTCGCGTGCTCCTGCGTCTGTTTCTTCGGAGAAGACCAGTCGCAGTTCTCCTTCGACTCGGACTGTTGTGGGATTTTCTTAGTGCTTCTCTCCTCGAGCGGAATATTGGCAAGGGGAAAAGGCCGACTCACCGCTTGTTTGCTACAATCGTCGATCAAGCGATCGGCACCGTTGGCCGCGTTGGTGTTGGAGAGCTCGCACTCGGCGAACCACTCGGTCCTGGACATGGGCTCGACTGTGGCGACCTTCTTGACGGGACTACACCTGCTGACGACGCTTTGGCTCCGGATATCTCGCTGATTGTTCTGCCTGAGAGGCGAGGTACTTCGGGCTCTCGACCTCGGCTCGACGAGGCGATTGCGGCGCATCAGGTCGTACGGGTCGTCGACGCCGCCGCCGCTAGGCTTTAGCATTCCTAATACATACAACAGAACGAGCAGGTGAAAGTCAAGTATGCTGTATGCGCCAATTCAATGGGCTTTCTTCTGCGAGCGATGCAAGCGCGCGAAAGAGGATGTTTGCCCATGCAGATTATCGGCGATGAATATCTTCGGCGAACCGCCGCGCCGGCTAAAGGTGTATACCAACCTGCCAAGCTGGGCCGGGGCCTGACGTTGGAAGTGGGCACTCGACAAGTGCCGCCCATCGCCAGGCCGGCGAGCCTGTGGCCGCCGCATTTGCGGCAATTGCTGCCGAGGTCCCGCGCGGTGCCGTGCAAGAATTCCGGGCACGAGCAGACGAGGAGCACGGTGGCGGCGGCGGCTAGGGTGGGCCGCGACGAGGAGCCGCGCACCGTGCCGTAGAGCCAGGGCTCGCCGTAGATCATCTGCTGGGCGAGCACGCTCCCGCCGCTGACCGTGCCCCAGCCCAGCTGGTGCTGCTGGTGCTGCGGCTGGCGGCTCGGCATCGCGGCATCTTGCTGCCGGGACGAGCCGCGCGACAGCCCCAGGCGCACGCTCCACGACTTTTTCCCTTTGCTCAGCGTCTCGTAGCCCTGCAACCAATGCAAACAAGTTAGCATACAACCAACGTCTCTCCGTGCAAACTGTTATTGCCCGCTGTGTTTAACTTTGAAATGAGAAAATTGCGGGCATAATGCGGCGGTGGCGGCAAATCGGCCTTATTATCTGCTTATGCAATTGCCGAGCTTGTTGCTAATTAATATAGCAGCGATCACTACTCGTAATGTAAAAGTAATGATTATAACCTTATAACGCCGCATCTCTCTCTCCTACTCTCGTAAAAGCTTCTTTAATATCCGCATAAAGTAAGCGAAACGAGCAGCCTCATTAAACGGATAGAAGCTCTCCCTCTCTCTCACGATAAAACCTGCAGCTCTGGCGAAATGGTATCAATTGCGAATAAGATAAACACGAGCCGCCGCCGCCGCCGCCTCCTTCTTGTCAAAGTAGAGCTTCGACCCACTTGGAAGCTCTCGCAGAGCAATTTCGCGCGTTTCGCATAATTAATCGCGAACTAAAATTGTCTAGCCTCGTTCCTCGTCGTCGTCGTCGTCGTCTGCAGTAATCTAGCGATTTGCTCGTTAAAGCGGCTAGAAAAATTTAACGATCCGAATTCCCTGCGCTGCGTATGTAGTGTGTATGTACATGCGGGAAGCATTCCTACGAAAAATCTTCCGCCGATTTCTCTCTCTCTCTCTCTCTCTTTATACTGCCGCTGCTTTCTTCCGGCATTAAAAGGCGAACTGCAATTAACCGCGCGCAACTCTCGTCTACGTGCATACGTGCAGACACCAAATGAAAATCAAAAAGTGCTTGCGATGCCTTTAAAACTCGTCCGCCTCGCGAACGCGCGCGCGCAGGAGTTACGAAATGTGAGAATTTAGATTTCGGTTTCACTTTTTTTGCAGGTTGCGATAAAACCGGCCGTTATACCCACGGAAAGTTACAATGTCCGCCCGAAATTGCAGCTGCGGCAAATTGGCCGCACGATCAATCTTATATTATAAATGACATGAGACTAAAGTGTAAAAACAAGAAGGCAGCTTATCTTAGATGGAAAAGGCAGACGGGAAATAAGCAATTGAACGTTACATTGAGTGAATTGGAATTACAAGTATCTCATATATTTGGAGATGATTCTATTGGTACAGTGATAGAAGTCGGAATTCCCGCGATACAGGCTCGTAAATCTGAGTAAGTGTGGAAATTAAAATGTTGCGTATTTTCGATAATTCTAGTAGCATCACAAATACAGTATGCTTCAAAATATCGATCACAAAAGTATAATCATACTTGACCGGAGTGTTTTTGTTATTGTTTACAAAACAACGCGTCGCGATCGCAGCGCCTTGCGCGCTTACCTGAAAATTCTAAACGTCGCGACCGACTCACTTGACTTTTGCAACGAAACATCAGTCGTACTTTATTCTTGGTTGTGTAAGCATCGATTCGCATCGATCAAGATGCCTCCTAAAAGACAGACGAGATCGTAAGTTTTATCAGCTCTTCGCTTCTACACGAATAATACAATACAATGTTTCAAAGGTCTAGGAGTAAAAGGGATATTGCAAGCCCGGCTCAAGAAGAGTGGATGTTCAAAACTTTCGAGGAAAACAAGCTTTTTGCTAAAGATGAGCTCCCGGACGTTGCAATGAAGGCGCAGTGGGACAAAATGGTCACAGGCTTGAACGCGATAAAACCTGGTGTAGTGCGAAATTCAGAGAACTGGAAAAAGGTATGAATGCACATATAATATGCTGAGTTAAATTGAATTTTGTTTCGTAACGCGCGAGTGTATTTTTCGCAGAATATATTTCCGAGATTTTTGAGACTTGCTAACTTAGGTTATAACTTACGTTGTATTGATTCTAGTTTAACTTAAATAATTGATGAGAGAGAATAAGAAAGATACGGGAAATCGAAAAAGAGACAGAAAGAGAGAGAGAGAGAGAGAGAGAGCGAGAGCGAGAAAGAGAGAGAAGTGGAGAAATTAACACGTTGACTGACATAAGAGTGGAGGGGGGAATCGATCAAGTGAAAATAAGACAGCGATGCGCACGCGCGCGGGAAGGGACCGTGCTCATAACCTCTCCTATGTATCATTGGGGTCTGACCTGGTCTGACCTCTGACAGTCGTTCACACAACAAACTCCACGAGTGTGTAACACCACCGAAATTGAGAGGTTAAGAACGCGGTTTCGTTCTCCGTGTATGAATAAATCGTTCGTAAGCTGAATAGTGTTATAACTTATGCCTTGTCTACACCTAGACTTTATCAGAGACTATGTTAAAGCGAGGTTTAATATTCTAGAAAGATAAAGTGA
>JAWWMK010000032.1:12264914-12297973 GCA_035047105.1 Galeopsomyia nigrocyanea | reverse complement strand
TTGTACTTAATTTTAATAAATTCACTTTCAAATTGAGCCTAAGGTACAACCAAGTATCCGGACGGGGAGCATGTGTCGCACCAAGGGACACATGCTTTTTTTGACACAAATGGGCATGTGCCCCGTTTTCCAAAAAAAAAAAACACGTGTTCTTTTTCAACCGGGTAGGCCCATAAATCATCCCCCGCGCGTGCGTTCCACTTGAGTTTTAGTGTCTCGTCCGCGAGCGCGAGGCCAAATATATAAATGGCTCGAGAGCAGGGACACAATCGAAGATGCAAATGTGCGAGCGAGCGCGATATTCGAGAGGAGGAAAAAGGAGTAAAGTAAGGGGGCCAGCCGCCTACAATGCAGGTAAACGGCTTTCCTTAGCTGCTCATGAAAGTGCTGCTGCTGCTGCAGCCTCTCGCCCGTAAATTGCCTCGCTCTCTCGCATAAACATCCTTCTCCTTTCGCATCTCGCATCTCGCATCTCGCCTCGCTCGCTTCGGGCGGGCAGACATTCGTTTTCGACAAAGCGCCCGCTTGGGATTCCATTATTCAATTACATCACACGTAGCTATGTGTACATCGACAGAGCCGCTCATTAAATATGAATTAGCGCGTATAATTATCGTACAGCGCGTCGATTATTAATGCAAACACGTGCACAACAAACTAATTATACGTCTGTATGCAGCATATACCGTAGCTATGTGTACCTCAGGCAGAGAAAAGAGAATGCAGACTTTAGTTCTTTTTTTTTTTTTTTTTCTTTTTTTTTTTTTTGCTTCTTTTGCCGCGAGCGCGCTGATCTGCTCTGATCTAATACCGTTGTGTATATATATTGTGCACAGACTGCAAGGCAGCTTACATGTATAGCTGCTGCTCTCGCGAGCAGCGCGGGTGAAAGGAGAGAGAGAAACACACTTTGCACACCCACAGTAAGATGATTCGGCGGCTCTCAAGCTGCAAGCTCGCTGGCGCGGGAATGCCGTTTTTGCAATTGACACTGCATTAGAGGCAATGCGAGAGAAGTAGCGCTTGTCATGATTGACAAATCGAAACGCGACACTTTCATCCACATCGCCACGCTCTGCGAGAACGTTTCTCGCGCAACCAACTATCCGACCGCTAAAAACTCTAATGACATAATCTCTCAAATTAGCGCCCATGCAAATTACCTGTACATTGGAAAAAGAAAGAGAGAGAGAGAGAAAAAAAGCTCGAAAGTGATCGGCTCTGTAAGGCGGCACACGCAAGTGGGTCACACATACACATAACACACATACTCAGATGGTCTTCGCACGCCCTTCTCTTTCTCTCGCCAATGCACAGCTAATGAACTACTGGCCGTTGTTTGTATGCATGCATGCGAGCGGGGTGTACGGCATAAAATAAGCAGGCAAGGTTATCGAAGCGAAGGTTTCTAGCCGCGAGGAGTCGGCAAAAGAGCGCTAAAACAAATTTGCGGTTCTCCGTTCGCTCACGTTTTTCCATCTTCTCTCGTAAATGCCTGCACACGGACGAAAGTGTGTTCGCCAATCGCATGAATATTGATGAGCGCAAAACCTAAATTCGCTGGCCGAATTTATCGTCAAAACAAAAATACACGCACCCGCACGCAACAACCAGCTCCCATGACTTATTATGAGTGTGAGCGTTTAATAGACACGTCACTTTCTCTATGGTCTAGTTCTTTGCATCGGACGCGCGAGTTCCGCTCTCGAAGGACGTGTCAGATATAGAGACCCTTCACCGATTCGATCATCGCCCGCCGATCGACTTTTATTCTTAATGCTTCCAGCCAGCTGCTACTATAAATATACTCGCTTGCTGCTGCGGCGCCTATATACACTGCCGCCTTTCTCCCAACTTTTCGGGGCTTTTTTTTCGCTTTCGATTCTCTGTTGTTTGTTTTCATTTTTTCTCTCTCATACTCTCTATAGCTGGTTTTGATTCGACGGTGATAACCTGGATCCAAAGTGGGTCTAATCGAGTATAGTTGCTTTCGTGCTTTTCCTTTATCTGCTTGACGTGTGGTACATAAAAAGCGGATTCAACAAACTTTTCCTCGCGTCATCAATTGTACGCCCAATACAACGAAAATGCTTATTATTCCACCGATTCGACGCATAACTGTACCTCGGATCCATCGTAACTTTCATCAGACTAGCATTAAAAATAGAGTGGACGTTTCGTCGGGCTCGCGCGCGAGCGATAGATAATCGCGCGGGATTACGATAATTCGAGACAGGTGAAAAGTGCAGTGGATGTTCGTAATGGCGGTGCGGCAATTTTTATCGAAAGTAAAGACGGACAAAGGAAGAGCTGCGCCAGCGCGAAGAGAAATCTCGGCGTGGCCGATGCATCCCGCGGAGTTTCAGATGACTCGCTTGCGCGCGGATCCAGTGCAGGAAGCTAGCGTTGCTTGGGTGTTCCAACGGGGCGGCCGCCGCGCCGATTGACGCCCGATACGGAATCCATCCCGCGCGGCTGGCGTTCCGTTCCAATACGTGCAACCCGCTAGCCGCTCTGTGCGGATGATCGGCGAGTGCGCGAATGCGAATCGAATGACGGCCCAGTTCACATGCAGCAGCTAACGCTACGCGTACAATACCTTTATGCTCGAATGTCCAAACTGACTGAGTCAGCGTGAAATCGAGAGTAGATGCAACATTACAAATACGAGTCAGTTGAAATGAATAAAAAGCAGCTCTTTTCATAAGCCTCGATAAATTGTGCATTCGAAAGTGACCGTGAGTTGCGGTGTGCTGCTGTGCTGGCGAAGCCAAAAAAGAAGAAACATTCTCTCTCCTTCTGCGGTCATTATTATGCCCGTTTCGCCATCATTCTCTGGCTGCTCTCGCGTGACTGGCGCTCGCTCTCGTATTATTCTATTCTCTCCGTCCTCAGTGTCCTTAGCTGCTCGTAACGGGGCTCGAAAAAATCTAATTTGCCCACGACACGAATCGCCGTAATTATCGTGTTGGTCGTCGCGAATAGACCAAGGTCAGATATCTCTCTCTTTCTAGTTGTCTTTCTTTTGCTTCTTTTGCGCTCGAGGGTAATAACGAGCTGGCTTTATTATTCTCGCTCCGTTTCGTCATCCTGACGAAATCCGATTTGAATAGAGCCGCTGCTGCTCATGCTGCTGGCGGCTGACGACTGACAGATGTGCTTTTTCAAAAAACACCCGCGATGTCGCTATCTGCTCGCCGCTCGCTTCCTTTCAACAAAAATAAATGCCCAGCAATGGCATCAGTCCAGATTTCTGGTCCAGAGACGCTCCGAATCCGTTGAAACGAGCGCGACGCGCCTTTCATTGCAATCAACTGCCTCTGCGCCCGATCAACTCGCTTTTTCTTTCTCGGAAGCAGCTCGTGCACGTTTAGTTATGCAAAATTGGCGACGGGACCCGAGATTATAAGGTGGTCGCACGTCGCGTGCACTCAATTGCCGATGCGTGCATGCTTTTACTGCTGCTGCTGCGGCTGCTGCTGCTGCCGTTGCGTAAATTTCGAATTTGCGCAAGGCGAATTAAAACGTGCTGCAGCCTGATATTCGTTATACATTTCTCGAGTTTCTGCAGCAGCAGCCGCACTCGCGAGAGAGCGAGAGAGGATCGCTCCGCGGCTCGGCGCTGACGCAACTCGTCGTATATCGCGCTACACGTATTCTAAGCTAGAGAAAGCCACCTCCGCAAAAGCCGCGGAGCGATCGTTGCATAAAGCCATCTTGCGCAAAGGATGATGCCAAAGGACCAGCCCTCTTCTTCTCTCCGCCGTGCTCCTCTCTATATCGTGCAGCTGATTTTTCCGGGCTGCAGTCTGTCGGCGAAAATTGCCCACCGACCGACCGTTCATGACCTTATACTGCGAGCGCAGCCACACGCAAAACTTATTATGCCGCGATAAGATAATTGCCTAGCTTGCGCAAACCTTATAGTCTTTCCAAAAGTCTGTCTCTCAATTATTGCTCGAGTCGAATAACACGCTGCAGCTGCGGCCGAGTCTAGCCGAGTCGAGAGGTCACGTGCAAGCTCGTGGGCGGACGAGACCCACGCGCGGAGCCAGCCCTTTACGACCTCGCACGCGAACCAAGTCTGAACGCCGGAGAGCAAGAGAGGGGGAAGACAGACAATAATTAGCCTGGCTATTTTCGAGCTAACCGTTATAACCACACCGCGCTCGTAATGAGGCTCTCATTATGAATCTGTATAAGAGAGAGCCGCAGATGACCAGCACTAGAGCTCCAAGAGTCAGAGGGTCGCGTGAAAAATTGTTCTTACGTGCCTCTAAGTGCTCGATCATGCACAGTTAAGCCTCAGCTCTCTCACGCGCCTATACGTGCCTAACGTTTCTTTTATTAACGAGCGCTAGTCCTGCAGTTCAAACAAAACAAATTCAGGCCCTCGTCCGATCCAACTTTTAGCACTTATAGATTGAAATTTCTACACGAGTAAGCTACAAACTGAAAAAATAAAACTGGCTCAAGCTTACCAAGCTCCGATCGGTCCGGCGGCGGCGGCTTCGCTCGTCAATCCATCCGCTCGCTCGCCGTCTCTCTTCTTGCAGAGCAACGGTTATCCTTTGGGCACGGCACACATAACAACAAGAAGGAGGACCAACTGGCCGGCACTCTCGGCGAATCGAGGCCGCGACTATATATATACATACAACAACAACTCTCACACAGATTACACACTTGTACTATCGAGCATCGACCATCGGGGCCAATTTTATTTTTCCTTTTCCTTTTGCCAGCACACATGCACTCGCGACAACACCAAGTTTTCTCAGCCCTCTCTCGCGGTTACGTTGTTTGGGGCGCACGAATAAACACGATATACACACAATAGAGACAGTCAGACTGACAGACAGCAGCAGCCTGCACGGCAGCCACGGCAGCTCGGATCGGGTCGGGCGCCGCCGAGCGAGTGAGAGGCTTGTGCCTGCGCGCAGCACGTCTGTGCGATGTGAACCAGTGACGTCACGAGTCACGACTCTGTGGCTGTGCTGGCTGGCGCAGCTGCTGGGGAAGGGGCAAACCGACCGAGGCTCTCTTTTTAATGCTGCTTCTACACTCGCTGCTCCGACAACAATCAACAATCATCCCTGTAAGTTATCTTCGAGACCTGCCGAAATTTCCAACTTGACGAAGCTTATCATTGAAGTAACCAAAAATATGGGCCATGGAACATCGATGGGTAATGTAAGTACATGTTTATCCCATTAGAGTCTGTAAAAGGCTGCTCGCTGCATAGCTATGCATTGCAGGAAGACAGTTCTCATGACAATGCAGCTGCGGCGCCCGTCAAAAAAACGAGCCGTAGCTCGCTCTCTCTCGGGCGCGGGCGCTGGCGGTAATTGGACTCGAGCGGCATGCAAAATCGTGAGAACCTATCCCCTATCTCCCATTCTCTCTCTGAGGAGCGACTCGCTCGTGGGGCTATAACGGAATACGAGTCGCTTTATCGGCATTGTACGAGCGACATTACGCGCGAAAGGAGACTCAGTGTAGCGCTCCCTTTTCCATATACGTGACTTGATATGTATATATAGCTGGCCGACGACTTTGCCGATGGCTCAGCTCCTCGTGCGTGCATGTATAGCGCGAAAATCGAAAGCTCTGTTAACGGCTACTGGCATTGTTCAATTAGCACCCGCAGCGCTAATTGAGCTGCAGCCGTGCAGTCGCTAGCTCGGAAAAATATGGATTCAGCTATGAGCCGCGAAGCGCAACTTTCACCGCGCGCGAGCGCGGCATCTTCGCAGTTTATCACGTACAAAAAGCCTACACCATTTCCAATATTATACCTATAACAACAGCTCCGCTGCAGCAATCACTACGGCCTTACTAACTGTCGTCGCCGAGCGCATTCGCTGCAAGCGGCAGCTGCTGGCTTGTATTGGCTCTCTCGGAATGGCGATAGCCAATGCAAAAAAAGCTCTCGATCGCGCCTATAGCCGGCCGCCCGCCCGCGGAAGCCAAGCCAGTTTACGATCTCGCGCTCTCGTCTTTTGTCTCTCTTTACGGCTGACCGAGGCGCATTAAACTTGCTACTTTCTGCGAGCGAGCGAGCGAGTAGAGCGAGGATGTAACGGTTGCAGAGATGCGTGTGCATGCGTCATGCCGACCTCCTCGTCGCCGCATGATCGTCGCGCGTCGCGACAGTTGCCAGATGAACGAATCTATGATGATTACGTCTTCTTTTTTGCCCTCGACAAGAGTTACGAGCCAAGGATTATTGTCATTCGCCGAGCTCCGTACGGATGTGGCTGCTTTGTTTTTTTCTCCCCCCCCCCCTCTCTCTCTCTTTCTCTCGCTCGACCAGCCAACGGATTTTTATGAGACTTGCTTGCTTGCTTTTTTGCCTGCACTTATCCGGAGATTGATCACAAGCCTTCGTGATGAACTATCATTCCAACGAGGCTCGCACAAAGAAATAAACTTCATTCGTACTGATTGCAAAGTGCACGTATAACAACAAAGTTCATTGCGTCTTAGTAGTCGACGGCGTCAAATAATTCTTTGCTGGACTGTCCTGTCGGAGATTCGGTCGTGCGGGTGACTTGAACGCGCGCACGTGGCATAAGGCGCAAGTCGGCACGAAATTCGTGCTCCGCACATATATGTAAATAATGCTGGCGCTCGCTGCGGCGCGACGGTTGCGTCCGAAATTTCGCGGTCCGTGCGTATTCGCAGTACACACGTACGGAGTTGCAAAACAATGTGTCTAGAGAAAGAGAACGAGTCTTACCGGAATGCGATGCTCGTAGAGTCGTTACGCGAGGGACGACCGCAGCGAGAGCGAGCTGCTTTTTATTTGTCCGACGCAGCTATGAAAATCTGGATATTTTTATTTCGAATGTACAAAAGCAAAACCACCAGCAGCGATTACGCCGAGCAATTCTTTTTTATGGCAACTTTCTTGCGGAGAGCCAACACGCATGTCGTAAGACACGCTAACGACGACAATCACGACGTCGACCACCACCAGGGCCGCTTGATGAACTTTATTCTAACACTCAAGCCGATATGTCATCCAAAGTTATCAATCAGAGTCAGGTAAAATCAACATAAAAAAACGACACTCGGGGTCGCGGTTATATTACCGAAAGTATTATCCTTGACACGAGTACAATGAGTAACGCGCTCACGTAGGCAAATCAACCTCGCGCGAGCGAGCAAACGAGCAAAAAAGAGAGAGAGAGAAAAAAAATGCAGCTATCCACGGAGAATCCTTAAGGCCGCACTTGCGCGCTGATGTAACGTATAAACGCCGAATTAATCTGCCATTCCGCATGCTCGTGCGCTTGCTGCCGACTTTGGCCGTAAAGATAAGATAGCAGCGGATGGAAAATAAGGTGCAAAGCCTTCGCGCGCAGCACTTGACCTGTCGGCAAGGACCCCTTGAGTGCAGTGCACAGCCACTCCTCCGTCGTCGTCAAAAAGCAAATACGTACATTCCTGCGTAGCTTAATTCTGCGCAAACACATTTATATACTTTGGGCTTACGTTCGCTCGTGCTTGCAGGGCTACTTGACTGTATGCGAAAAAAAAGAAGAAATGATTAAGAGGAAGCTCTCGCAACTGTCGATAATATTGAGAATAACCGAGTGGTAGACTAATTACTTTCGCTTCCCGCATTATATCGCGGCGCGGAGGGAATAAGCGCTCGCGAGGAAATTGAAAAGATGTAGTGTGTGCGGAATAATAGTGCTCGTGTCTGTGTGTATTATGGAGACCCGCGCGAGTAATTTCTTCCAACTCATGGCACGTACATCAGCGAGAATTCTTGCTCGCGCTCGGATATAGTAGGCAATTCTTTGAAAAATGCGCGCAACGCGAATCGTCATTAAAAAGGGGGAGAACTGCCGAGTATGCGCGAGAGAAAAATTTTGTATCTCGCGGTATCAGCTTACACTGCAACTTTACGCAAGGAATCGTGCAATAAATTTGATACGCCGCTTCAATCGCCATCGCCAAGTTATTTCCAAAAGAAAGTTCACTTTCTTGCTGGAGCTTTTAATTATCGTAAATTTGGCCCTGCACTGCCGGGGATCGCGAGCTTTTGAGCCGACACTTTGTATTGCCATGCCAAAGTGCAGCTGTTACATCAGTAATGTATATATACTTTCACTGTTGAGCGATTTTCCGAAAGTGCTTGAATTAAAAACGAAAGGGAGTAGCTGCGAAAGAAGAATGTGATAGCGAGGCTCAGTAACGAGCGATGAAGAAGCCAAAATTGCGAACAAAATATGGAAACTGACGGCGGCAGCAGGTCTGCTGTTAGAGAAGGAAAGCTTAGGAAAGAGGAAGAGAGTAAAAGGACTGTACGGCAGTGCGACCGTGATCTTGAACGTTGCTACGCAGTCGTGAGAGATTTTCGCACAATTAGCGCGACTGGCAGTTGCTGCGCACGCAAAGACAATGTGTAATTGCAGTTATACATAGCTACACGCAGACACACATATATAGATAGGGAGCTACCCCCGCAAGGCTCGCTCGGCGGCAGGTGCATTCGTCGAATCGCGCTGCGCTGCATGTATCTTAATTGGGCGGCTCGTTACACCGCGCAGCTGCTGCTGCTGCTGCCTCCCTTGAAATCTAGTTCATTTCAAAGTGCAATTAATAATTTATCGCGCGCGGAGAAAGCCTCTAATCAAGCTCGCATCGCCAAAGCGAGAGTGTGTTTGATTCGTAGAAAAGTGACAATTACGCTGCTGCAGACGGCAGAATTTGCACGAAAAGCAAGAAAAAGAAAAGAAGAAGACGAAGAAGAAGACGACGACGACGACGACGAGCCAGTAGGCAGACAAACAGACAAATTAGCGACGAGCGACAAGAAGCGAAGGCGAGCAATTAATGATTTCTGCGGCACAATTAGCCAACTGGCGGCTCGAGCGCGACGTATAGCAGGAGAGCTCGAGCGACTCGCGCGGCATACATACATTTTTCCGCGGCGTGCAACGAACGCGCAAGAATGCCGCAGCCACTATGTGCATATGTACACAAGTGCGCGCAAGCGAGCAAACGTTCGGGGAACAGCCCGGCGCAATTGGAGCTCGACGAGGCAAAAATCGTCAAAAAACGTTGAGTTATATACTCGGTGCGCTTTCGCATTTTCACTGCACACACTTCCATTTTCACTGCACGGCTAATTTATCTCCCCTGCAGCTCTCGCTTATCTACATTATCAGTCTCATAAGCGCTCTTATCGCACTACCGCCATCTCTCCGTATGCTCATACGAGTCCATAACCGCCATAACGCCGCTGCATAATTCATCGGAGCTGGACACAAAATTACACGCATGCTCGCACCTCGTACCCACCTACACTACAAAAAAAAATTCTTATTTTAAGTATGCAGCAAATTTTAGAACTTTTTTATTTTTCGTTTTTATCTTGCTTAATTATAATTATAAGGCTCAATTTTTTTTTACCGAACACTTGTTGACCTAAGTGACAAAACCTATTAATTTTCAGATCATTTTTACAGCTCCTTAGTTGAAAACGAACGAGTTCTTAAAATTGCTGCATACTTATTTTAAGAACAAACCTACTTAATTTAAGAACTTTTTTTGTAGTGTATCTATCGCATATGCGCGTACACACAATGGAAAGTGAAAAAAGGCGCGATTCCGTGTAGCCCGCCAAGAGAGCCAGAATAAGAGAAAGAGAGAGAGAGAGCTCGTTAGCTCAGTAAAGTGCCGAGTGTGTGTAACGGTACCAGCGAGGTAGAGCGAGGCGGAGAAAGATAGCCCGCGTGTCTGTGCCTGTGTCTGTGTCTGCGTATGTGTATCCACCCACCCACCCACCCGCAACCAACACACCACGCCAACCTATAAGAAAAACTTGGCGCCCAACATACACTCGCATGCCTCTACGGGCTCACTCCTCGACACACGTTTAGTCTCTGCAGTGCTTTGTAAGACCTTTTTTTCACTCTTTTGCGCACGCCAGTAGCGAGCGAGAAGGCAAAAGTGAAAATCGAGCGGAACAACCAACACGTTTTTGCATGGCAATTTTTGAAACCAATCGTCGTTGGAATGCGTGCAGGGCTGCGCTCGTCTTGCGTCAACGTTTACCATTTTTTTCTGCAAACACAAACATCAACACAACTCCACCTCGCAAGTTTTCCACGGAGTCGAACAAAAAACTTGCAGAAAGCTCGGAATTGACTGCGACCAAGCTGTATAAGCGTATTCTAAAACGCACTAGTAGAACATCAAAGCGGGGCGAGCAGTCGGCCGTGAAGAATCATTTATTCACGCTTGATACACGGCTATGTTATACTTATGTGCATTGTTGCTCCGCGTCGGAAAATATGTATGGCAAGAAAATGTGCGCCATAAGATTGCTCCATAGGCAGTCGCGCGTGGATCCATGCGTGAAATTCAATCAATGTCCTCGTGCCGTCGCGAGCGCCATCGCGCTCTCTACCAATATATCAATTTAAAGGAAAAATTTTCACGACCCGTTACTGCTAAAGATTAAAGTCAAATAGAACGACAAGAAAAACAATCGACTTTTGAAATTGTGCGTGGTCGCGGATAAGCGCATGCAACGCGCACACACCCATAGCATACAAAATATATCGCTGGCACGAGTGTCATAGCTCGCTGGTTTATGTCCTTCCGCGTGGTAATGATTCGGCGGAAAAGTGAAGAAAAAAAAAGCGGCGCACAGCAGAATGATGGATGGCCATTCTCTAATATTTCAGAGGAGCGGAGAACGGCCGATACACCGGCGCACTCGGCTCGCTCAACCCGGTCACTTTCTATCTGGAACACAACAACGCCCGCGAGACACCATGCCAATTTCTCTCTCTCTCTCTTTTTACTCGATTGTCGCGTACGTACGCATAGGCCGTCTATCATTTTCGAAAATTGCGCTGAATTTCGATATGCGAACTCATGCTCTGCCTGCCAGCAGCTCAAGAGAAAACGCAAACTTTTCCTGCATCGATCAAATTTCGATCGATCGCCAATTGATCGACTGCTTATTTATCTTTGAGATTGCAAACGGCCAAACCGTTGATCAACATCACTTTTGTTGACTCGCTGCTCGGCAGAATTACCCACAGGATTTTCGCCGATTTCGCTTGGAAAGCCAAAGTAATGGACAAATTGTCGCTGATAATACAGATATCTACCTTGGATCTAAGTTGTTGGCGAATGGCCCTCGGCGAGACCACTAACGCCATCTCCTACCGAGGCACTCGACTCGCCAGAGCTTTAGGCGCCAAGAGAGAAAGTTTATCACGATAGGATAAATAAGAGCGGCGCGTCGAAAGTCCATTCGTTCGAAAAGGATGCGCTTTGTTAGTTTCTCTAAGCGGTTAGTTGTAAAAATTCCCATGCGTCTATATAGGTACACATCCGACAATGTTTGCTCAGCCGCTGCTGCTCGCCCGCGCGATAAAAACTATCAGCCCAGCTTAACGATTAGCTATCGATATAGCTTTGTTCGCGGCACATCTGCCCTGTCGCCAATTTTCAATTGCAAAAAATCTTCCGACAGTCTCGTGCGCGGATGCGAGATGAATGCTCCAAAATCGGTTGCCAGCGCGAATAAGGGCAGAGAGATAAAAACGCGAGAAAGAAAGAGAGAGAGAGAGCAATGGTTGCACGTGCGCTGACGCAACATGTGGGTCAAACATTTTAGCGGTCGCTAACGATCTTGCGCCTCTCTCTCTCTCCCGCGCACGCAGCTTCTTTTCATCGGCCTCTTAATCGCGTTACACTGCTCCTCGGCCCCGTTAATGACGTTCGCGCCGATTATCAGGACCATGCAAGATCTTCCTCCACTCGAAAGATATATAGACCATTTCCACGAGCTTATATCGTCGAACCGACCACCTGCGCAAGTGTTGCCAGTTCTAATGAGGCGAATAGCTATTAAAGCGTGACCACCGCCGGATGTTTGCTCGCGAGTCAAACTCCTTGAATTCGAAAAGTCAACGCGTCAATTCATTGTACATTTAATCACTAAATGTCCCACGAAACTATTCTCTACATATAAAATGAAATTAAAATTTACTGCGGTGAAATAGCTGAAACGCCATATTCCAGGGAGTTGCGAGTTCAGGTCACAAAAATCCGAGGGTCGGCGAAGATGTGAAACGGGCCCCAGTCGATAAGGGGGCCCCGCCGCGCCGCCGCGCCGCTCCGCGCGTCAACGGATCAAGAGAGAAAGAGAGACACAAACGAAGGGAGACAAACGGCTAATCTTATCTCTCACGTGCTCTCTTCTTTTTTCTCTGCGTACGCTTATTTGCTTGAGCTCTGACGCATTCGACATCGCAGTTCGCAGCGATCGATCAGGGCTCCTCGGAGCTGATTCACACGACGAACATTTGCAGCCAGTCACGTGAAATTTCATTCAAAGGGACTTTTACGATCGAGTACGTGACAAAGGGATCGCCGACGCGCCAGAGAGACGGTATCTGTAGTGGAGCGACCTTCCGACACGCGGCTAATGAATCGGATGTGCTTAGGGCCAATTTGTCTATTATCTCTTTACCAATTTATTTGTTACACTTACAATCCTCTTTCTCTCTCCAAGCTTACACGAGTACGCTCTTGCTTCTTTTTCCAGTCTATTCTTTCGTTCCCATATTACTTTCGCCGCTCTTTTTCCTTCTTCCATTTTTTTTTTTGCAATTATGACTGTGAGAAAAGTCAACATGGCTTTACGACTACACTGAATGACAATGAGCAATAACTTTTTCTCGCGTATACTCGTTTATTCATACGTAAACATATGGCGAGCAAAAAAAAAGACTATAATCTTTAGTGAAGTTACATCGTCGATTAATATTGGTACTGTGATAAATCACTTGCAAATTGATTAAACAGATAACTAAGCTAACATTGTATATTACCTGCAAAGTTGTTTTGTAAACTTTCCATTAATCGCTCTTCCAGTCCACCTCAAAATAAACTTATCGAAAATCAAGTCAAATATCCGATTAAAAATATTTCTTAAAGAATAAAATCATCAATTTACGTTGACTGGAAAAAAAAAATTTCAACCGCACATAGCATCTGTGTTTACGACCCAGAAAGCGCAACAGCTAGGCGCAACAACAAAAAAAGACTAACCGCCGCGAAATGAATAATTAACTATTGGAAATCGGAGCTCGAGCGATTATCACTCGAAGGGTTAAAAAGCACAAAGCAGGGCGCGACAGGCCCTCCCCTCTCGCAGTCACATGTTGATAGGTGGCCGGCGTGTCGTCGTCGTCGTCGTCGGCGGCGGCGGCGGTGGCGGCTCATCGCACGTTAATGCGGAACCCAGCGCCGGTGGCGGTGGCAGCGGCGACAGTCGTGAGCACGAGACCGGCGCGCGAGCACAACTCTCGTTCTATTCGTTTCCACCTTTTTCTTCTTTTTCTTCTAATCTCACATAGCAGTGGTGCATTAAGGTCGACATTAATTTCCATATCAACGCAATGCTCTTCGTGTTGCAATTGCCTCGATAAATACGAATTGAAAAAAAAACCAAGTAGCGACCTGTTAAAGTGTAATGTAATAACTTAGACATGCGCGGCTATCAATTGAATTCAGCACAAAGACCTTGCTCATGCCAGACGCTGCCACACGCGGGACTCATTAGTGCCACACACGGCCTGTTTTAGGTAAGTCGACTTGCAGGTGTTTTCGTTTTCACAATCGGTTCTCTTCAACATCGCTCAAGACAGGCAGAGGGGAAAGTCTTTTTTTACAACGATGTTTCGACGTTTACTCACTGTAGAACAATTTTGAAACTTAATAATTGAAACCCTAATGAGAAACGAATCGGGTTTGAGCGATAATCGATGCTGGGAAAAGTGCAATCGATGAACGGGCGCACTTCGAAACGCTGTTGCAATAGGTTGTTGCAACGTTCCCAACGTCATACACGGTCTATACAAGTCTATTTCCAGATAAACTTTGATTATTAATCGCTATTTGATGGCTGCTTGTAATTATTAGTTGTTCGAATCGGAAAAGTGTGATTGATGGATTTGTCAGGAAGATACGCGAACGGATGAATCGACGAGGATGATGTTGATAAGATGCTCGTTTGCCACTATATAATAATGGCAATTAGACTGGTGGTTTTATCCACTTTGGTCATAAAATTATTGAAAAATTACAAGCTTGTATTAATCGAATGAAATTAATTGAAGCAGCTTTCTCGGTATCACTCACTAAAAGCCGTAAATCACGTTTTTCGCTCAATTAAAAATGAGCTGGCAGCACGAGTCAGAAAAATTAACGGTCGGTTGAAAATTGTTCGTGCAAAGCAACCAATCCCGACAGAGGGTAGCGCTCGAAAGTCAAGAGGATTGAAAATCCGTAAAATTACGTACGAGGTAAACAGACGCAGCTGCCCCCGTGCGTTACGGTGGTATATAACGGGATCCCCTTGAGCGCACTGCACGTTACATTATACGGGCTGCACGCGCGGACAATTAACGATGATCGGCCCAAGTCAAGCTCTTCTCGCCGTCGAGATATTTTTCATAGGCAAACAGGCCCGACAGGTACATACATACGATATGCACGTCGTGCGCGCGCTTTATCATAGAAAAGATGAATCAGTCGAGCCCTTGGCGATGCTATCTGCGCGTATTGTACGAGGTGAATCGGATGCGGCGGCGTTGCCTTGAATCCTCGATGAGGGTCCTAGCTTTTTATTGTCCTAGGTCATCGACTCGTAAGACGGCCACATACAGCTACATTTCGCGTATAAATGGAATCGAATCCAAGTTCAAGATGTAACCCCTAGGCTGACTTGGTTTGGGAAACTGGAGCAGACGAACGGGCGGCAAACGTGAAGCGCGGCGAGCGAGCGCGCTCTCGGGGTTGACCCGCAAGCACCGTATAACCGCTTGCTCGATATATCGATTTCTTTGCCCGGCTCTTTCTCTTTTTCCCGCTCTGACAATGGGCCGAGATGCATGTGCAAACCCACTCGCGGCTATTCTTTGCCTACTTTTGCCATTTTTATGAGGCGCGCGCTTCGCTTGGCTACTTCTTGTCAAGAACAATGTTCTGATGATCGATTGTTTATTTTTACCAGTTTCAAATACAAATTTCCTTCTTCTCAGCTGAGTAAATGTACTTTTCGTGATTTTATTTTATGAAATTTTACGATAAGCTGGAGCTTTTCAACTTTGATACTATAGTTTTGTGGAAATCTAAAAATAGATGAACCGAGCGGGATTGGCTACTGCGGCTCATTTTTTTAATATTGTGACATTTAATTAATCAAACCATTCCACTAACAGTAGCTAGTGCATGAATAATGAAGGAGATAAAGATCATATCTTTAAGAAAACTGAAGCATCAAAGGTTGTATAAAAAAAATGAAAAAGAAAAAGCTTGTATCTCGATGTATTTAGATAAAAATATGATGAGAAAATAAATGACTGAAAATAAATATACAAGATTAAAACATCAGAAATGAGAGTTGTACGAGAAAGAGAAAGAGAGCGAGAGATAAGTGAATCGATTATCCGTGGAGAATGATTATGAATGGGTGGTAGATTCGCGGGCGGCGAACGCGAGTGAATAAACCGTGGTAAAAGGAGCAGATAGATGGACGCTACTGCTGCTCTTCGACTCTCGACTCTCTAGAGCGGCCATTAATAAATTAGCTGCGGCAACTCGTACGTACGTTGCGTGCTGCTTGCTCGCGCCAACGAAGGATGCCTCGCACACAATGACGGCTTTACTGTCCCACGTAAGGGCTTTAGCTGTAATCATTTTCTTGTAACTTCACGCGCTTATTCGTTTTGTTCGTCGCTCGAGCAGCTCTGTCTAGATAATCCGGAAATAATAGACGCGAATATTGATCCAATCTTCCGAAAAGCTTTGTCCAAACTGTTATCGTTGAAAAGAAAAAAAAAAGTGGTGTCGTGAAAAAAAAGACTAAACAAGAGCAAGAGGGAGCGATGTAATGGGCGCGCGCAAGCTCCGCTCGGCCGCAGCTTGACAGAAGACAATTGCCCGCCATCGCACATCCGCCGACGCGAGCGAGAGACTTCGAAAGTATTCGCTGCTGCTGCCGCTGCTGCTGCTGCTGTATGTCGCGTCACCGCCAAACTGCTCTATAGCAAGGACGCCAGCCGTGCCGAGCTGCTATACCTTTTTTTCACTCTGCGTCTCCCTGCTCGCTTATATGAGCTTTAATGGGGCCTGCGAATGAGCACGTGCTTCGAGAAATTATTCTTGTCATGTGATTCTCCAACGAATTTCTACATTAAGCTCACGTGCCGGAGCTTTTTATTGTTATTCTTCGGCAATAATGCACTCTAGCAAATGTCCAATTGCTTTTTATTGTTTCAAATTATAATGCTCCGCGTCCATTTTGCAATCATAAGCCTTACAATGAGAATTCATAATCGATATCAATATTTGTCGCATAGCATTTGTAAATATTTTATTCATACGTCTACTTTACGTTCTTGTCATTCGAAACTATATGAAAAAAATGAAAGTAAACGTTTTTTTATTGATTTATTGGGCGTAACAATTTAATTGCCATTTCACAGGGCAATTGATTAGCGCTCATTAGCAGATCACGTAATAAATTGTTGAAACATAAAAGATGAATATTTTCAAGTTACAATCTTCTCACTGCTATAATGACTTCCTTCTTTACGCGAGGTTCTTGGTCATGAGCGCGTCAAATCCATTGTACCAGAGCTAAGCGCGGCTGAATGTAACACGCCGGAAAAGTCCGCCAGTCGAGGTAAGCGAGCCCCGTTCACGTGGTTAGCGCCGTTTAGGCTGAATTATGCGGCTAACTTTTCTCGCTGTCGCACCGAAAACAATATTTAACGTGCGATAAATTTTTTCAGTGTAATACTCGACAAATGTCAACCTTCATACTACCGAATCATTATATTTTACGTATCTAACTGATAAAATTTCAAACGAGATAATAGGTTCCCGTAAAATTGAAAGCGAGACATACTTGAACATTCAGTCATTCTGAAAACTATTCTGTCGCAGTAGACCTTTACCACGAAAATAAGAGTCATTCCAAAATGAGTCATTAAAAATGAAGAATTCGTCTGATCTCTCAATTTGCATTAATTTCGAAGCGTTAAAAGCAAAAAAATGACAAAGTGCTAGCTATGTGGGCATTAATACGACAACCTTTCAACCGAGGAGAGACTATCGATCAGCAGTCAGTCAATTCCTGCGCGTATGGTAGTCGAACTACTTATCACGCGCGATGGATTTCCACTCTGACTAGGAGGGCTAATGGGTGGTCCGTATCATGTGTTGCGCCGATGATTGATGAGCGTAAGATTACAACTATAAGAGCATAAGACAAAGTCACGTCAAAAAGTTCGATCGCGCGGCTCGGTGTGTACGACGATTTGTCGTCGCTCGAGACCGGTTTTCTTCGACAAAAGTGACGACTGAAATTTTTTTCCGGAGGTGTGAATTATTTTTTATCTTCTCTTTGCTTTTCACTTTTTCGAATCTTGCCAGTAATTGATCTTACATGAGCAATTCTTATTGAAATAAAACTCCGAGTGAAGCAATAAATTAGTTGATTTAACCAGTGTATATTTTCACTTGACGCGTTTGAAAAAGAAAATCTTGCGGCCCCGCGATTAGTATATTCATTTGCAACAGAAACATAAACTCATTACGTGAAATTATCGCGAACATGGCCGCAGCTACGAGCTTATGCGAAAGTATGAAGCAAGAAGCAAGGCAAACGCTAAACGCGTGCGGGTGGTGCTCGTGCTTTCACGCAGGATGTCGTTATAACATCCAAAAGAAGAGGCGGCCAGACAAGTAGCGTCCCGCCGGAAGGAAACTCAGTCGGTCCGCCGACAAAGCGACCAAGCGACGAGCCGTTTCTTCCCCCCTCACTGCTTGATATTCCAAACTGCTTTTCGGCACGCGCGCGTCGCGCGCTTTTATTGTTCATACTCGCGGACGCGCGCTGAATACGAACAGCGTACGCACAGCACGAGGAGTTATATTGCGTGGCGTTGCAGCGGAGGCATCGCAGTGGTCGCGGGCGAACGCGAATGAGGAGGAACGATGCAAGCGAGCCGAGGCAAGCGGATCTTCGGGGTCCTGGCACTGACGCTGCTCCTGCTGGCTGACGGCTACCTGGCGTCGCTGGCCGAGGACGACGGCGTCCACTACGACGACGACGAGGACGAGGACGACGACAGCGCCACTTCCCAGGCGGCCTCGTCGCTCGACGTCGTCGTCAGTCAGCCCAGCCCGACGGCCGCCACCGCGGCGCCGACCGCGAGGCGAGATCTGCCCGATCGATGCTTCGTCAAGGCCGAGCACGGGCCCTGCAAGAACTACGTGCACAAGTGGGCCTTCAACAAGACCGAGGGCAAGTGCCACACTTTCGTCTACGGCGGCTGTTTGGGCAACGACAACAGGTTCAACACGGAGGAGGAGTGTCTGCACTACTGCATCGGCGGACCCGACCGTGAGTATTTCCGGAGAATCCTTCCTCCCTTCGATTCTCGCTTGACACCTGCACTGATGATGATTCATCCGCGACAGACACGCTGCCGCCGTACATAACGACCAAGAGCAGCGTCTTCGTGACGACGAGCGCCACCGTCACGAGTACGACCGCTGCGAGCACCACTACTACCACGCCCATGCCGACCTTCACCCCTACGAGGCCTACGCGCCCGCCTGTGCCCAGGGACAAGCGTGGAAAGGTATGCATCAACTAGCGGCGATGAGCTAGTTCGATAATCATTTTCAGCAATTATTTCATCGACAACTTGCGCAGGAACTGACGTTCATGGAGTCCGGCTACGAGAAGACTTTCATGTTCGCACAAAGTAATACCTTCATTCAACTGGACGGACCCGGCATCAGGCCATTCCAATTGAGGTGCGTAACATCCTGTACATTTGGTCGTCTGAAATTTTGGCGCTGCATGCCAGCAGCAAAACAATCTTGTCAAATGGCCCGCGGCCCTAATTACGCTTGCAGGCTGTGTCGCGAGATCTCATTCAAATTCCGTACGAAGCTGCCGCACGGGCTGCTGGTCTACCACAGCGTGAAGGATCGACCCGAGCGTCTGGAGCCCTACGCCCTCTACGTCATCGTGGAGAAGGGCCAACTGAAGGTGGTGCACGTGTTCGGCAAGAACTTGACGAGCTTGACCGTTGGCGAGGGCCTCAACCGCGACGAGTGGCACAGTGTTCTCGTGAGGATCGACGTTCACGGGGCGAAGCTCATTGCCAGGGTGGACGACAAGCAGACGGAGACGACGGTCGAGGTGTTGGAGCATATCGTCAATTACGGGGTGTCGGAAGAGCTCGCCTCCGTTGTGCTCATTGGAGGTTTGCTTTTATCAACAAGTCCCAATATTTTATGAATCCATTTGTGGGGGAAACCTGAAATAAAAAAAGGAAAAAAATAAACAATTGACCGTTGCAGGCTTGAGCTCGGAAGAACGGTTACACGGCGTCAAGTACATCATCGAGTCGTTTGTCGGCTGCATCAGGGACATGGTGCTGAGTTCGGGGAAATCGGCGAGCGATCTCCTTCCCATACGGCCTCTTATCGCGACCAAACACGAGAACGTCAAGGAAGGCTGCATCGACAAGTAACTCTTTCTCTCTCTGCTCTCCTCTCCTTACACTTCATTCTTTTCGCCTACTCGGCGACATTCTAACGGTCTAATTTTCAAAAATAAAAAAAAATAAAAAAAACAGGTGCAAGACGAGGGAGAATCTGTGTTTCCGTGGCAGTCAGTGCGTCAATCATTACAACAGTTTAACGTGCGACTGCTTCGGCACTAAATACGAGGGAGAGAGGTGCGACGTTTACAGTAGGTGTCAATCGTCGCAAACGAGGCCGTACTACTATTATAATCACTTGCGTAACTTTAACATCATTTCACTTGATATGTGCATATGTGTTTTTGTAGCTGCCACTATACTGACGCTGCGCGGCTCCTCCTACGTCTCTTTCCGCGTCTACGACTGGAAGGATCGCGTTCACTCGTCGGTCAACAGGATTAGCCTGATGTTTAAGGTGAGCGTCATTAATAAGTCCATTAACCAGCTGCACACACTTGCCTACAAAGTCGCCTTATCAAACTTGGATAGGCTGCACGCGTACCTTACACTTGTGCAAACTAAGCTCTCTTCTCAGAAGTGCAGCTTATATCCTCCAGGCTCCCGTTGTAAATGTGTCGAGTTCGAGCGCGTTCCAATTACCTTCTGAATGTGATTTTTTTAGACCAAATGGGATGACTCTGCACTGTTTTACGCCTCGGGTGAAATCGATGGAACTGTCCACTACATAGCTGCCTCGATTCTCAACGGCAGCGTGGTCGTTGAGATTGATTTCGGCCACGACTCCAAGATCAATTCGCTGCTGGGTCAGGATGTCATTTCCAACTACTGGAACAATTTAACCATTTTTCACAACGTCTCGCTCGTTTACATAAGTCTCAATGACGAGATCAAGGTACACGAAGTACCTGGCGAAAGCTACACCATGATCATCGATCCCGAAATTTATATCGGCGGTGGGCCTGAGCTCCACAAGAAGGAGGGTCTTGTGTCGAACAATACTTTTGCAGGTATAACCTTTACTTTCATTATTTCCGTTGACTCGCTCTACAACTTCTGTCTTTTATAGGCTCCTTAAAGTATGTATTTTTCAACGACAAATCAATCATTTACGAGCTTAAACGCTCCAATCCTATGGTGCATTACATCGGAGTTCTCGAGCCGGAGTATCACGAAGACGAAGTCGAAGTCATACCCATTACGTATCCATTCGCTGGTAGTCATATTTGGTGGCCAATAGACGACCCCAATTCCTTGAAATTGAGCTTTGATTTCAAGAGCTCCAAGCCCACGGCCGTGGTTGCTTCGGGCAACGTTACCTCGGATGGCAGTTTAGGATATTGGGAGGTACAGTGTGATTTTTTTCTCGTGTCTTTTTTTATTCCAATATCAATGAAATCCTGTTATTGATTTGCAGTTGCGGGCAGTAAACAATGAAATTAGTTTTATTCTTTTCCCGACTCTCGGCGAAAACGACACATTCACCACTACCGTCAACTTTCCGTACAACACTTCTTGGCACGCAGTTGATCTTAACTACACCAAGGAAGAGCTTAGCATTGTGGTTGATTACAAAAATAAGCAAACCAAGTCATTCGATCGAAATTTGAAATTAGCGAATAGAGTGATTATAGGCAGTGGCCAAGGAAATGCTGGTAAGTTTACATAAGTAATTGTCGTTTTTTATTGAATGAAAATGACTACAAAGTCAAATAAATTTGCAGGCTTGGTCGGATGTATGAGAGAAATTTTCGTAAACAATCAAAGAATCGAGCCACGCTACATCATCAATACGGAAAAGGTAGTCGGCGAAGTTGCCATCGACAATTGTCAATTCGTCGATCCGTGTACGCGGCCGAATACTTGCGAGCACGGCGGCAAGTGCTCGGTGAAGGAGGACAGGATCAAGTGCGACTGCACCGAAACTGGATACGTGGGGGAAAACTGCCATTTCGGTAATTCTTTATCCACTTTATGCACGTACAAAGTGACTCATTTGAATAATTGCACTTACAGCTCAGTACAGAAAAACATGCGAAGAGCTGGCACTGCTGGGCTACACGAAAGACGACGTGTACAAGATCGACATAGACGGCAACGGCAGGTTTCCACCGGCACTAGTCAAATGCGAGTTTCAATCGATCGAAGATTCAACGAAAACGATCGTCGAGCACAATTTGCCATCGCAAGTCGACGTGCGATCGATTCAGGAAAACGATTTCATGTTCAACATCTCGTACGTGCAGTTCAGCGCTGAGATGTTGCAGGAACTGATTTCGCACTCGCTCTACTGCAGCCAGTACGTCAAGTACGACTGCTACAAGGCGCCGCTGGAGCTGCATAGTGCTACGTGGTTTTTGAGCTCCAAAGGTACCGCTATCGACTACATCGGCAACGTCAATCGTGGCTCTTGTCCATGTGGAGGTAAGGTTTATTATTTCTGCCAGCTGCTGTCAATTGTTACGAGTCATAATTTGTCCATAAATTTAGTGAATAGAACGTGCGTCAATTCGAACCTGAGCTGTAACTGTGATGTGTCGGCCGGTAAATGGCTGTCCGACGAGGGCTACTACGAAACTCCAGATTCCTTGGGGATCACGGAAATGGTCTTCCTCCAGCAGCGTCATCTCGAAGAAGATGCACAAGGCAGAATTACCCTCGGACCTCTCGAATGTGTTGAGACAAGTAAGCTGCAATCGCTAGAAAAATCTTTATGAACAGTTTTTAATTGATATATTATCACTTATTCAATAGACACCCAGAAGTACGTTGTCACATTTACAACATCGCAATCGTACATCGAAGTACCAGGCTGGCGGAAAGGCGACATTGCCTTCAGTTTCAGAACCACCGGAGAAAAGGCCATTCTGTTGTATCAGCCGCCCATTCGCAAAAATTACCCGTCGTTCATGGTAGCACTCACCTCAGACTACAGACTGACATTCAACTTTACGCTCAATACTGGCAAGATTCGAGAGATGGAGGTGAAAAGTCGACGGAAATTGAACAACGGAGAGTGGCAAAAGATTTGGATTGATTATAATGATTACCACGTGAGGTTCATGATAAATACCGATTTTCAAATGGTCGATTTGCTTCCCGAGGAGGAGTTTGGACCCTTCGAAGGTTCCATGTTTATTGGTGGCGCAACAGCGTAAGCTCTTTTGCATTGCGATTGCAAAGAGAACAAGATGATATTTAGAATACTGATGAGCATTTGCCATTTTTAGCGAACACCTGAGAACCTCCTCAGTAAGGCAAGGACTGATTGGCTGTTTCCGCGGTCTAGTCGTCAACGGCGAGATTCTCGACATTCACAGCTACATGTCAGTCCACTTATCAGAGATAATAAAAGACTGCAAGCCCTCGTGTCAACCAAACAAGTGCCAGAACAATGCTCGCTGCGTCGAGTTGTGGAGTAATTTCACGTGTGTCTGTGAAAATAGGTGGGCCCATCTGGGAACATACTGCGAGACGAGTGAGTAGCCCCCTCAAAATTTATAGCTCAACTATATCGAGGAAATTAAGCTTTTATGTCGTCTTGTTTCGCTTCTCTAGATATCAATAGCAAAGCTCTAACCTTCACGTCGCCGGGAGCCTTCTTGAAGAAGAACTACTTTAGCTCGAGCGAGGAGGAAGAAGAAAAGACGTTGCTGAAGAGCATGCTGTACAAAAACGTACTGATAAACTTGCGCACATACGACATGCACTCGTTGATCCTCTACGCGAATGACCATGTGAATAACTTTGCCCACCTTTACATCTCAAACGGCACCAACATCGTTTATTTATTCAACGCTGGAAACGAAATCAAAAACATCACCGTGGAGTATCCAGCCGCGAACACGGGCATCTCCGTACAGATAGCCATCATTCGCACGGACAATACAACGACGCTGCACGTCAACGAGTACAATGTGACTCTGGATGCTGTTCCGCTACTAATTGACACTTACTCCAACAAACCTTGGCTCAATCCGGAGAAGGAGGTGCTCGCCCCTCAGCGGCCCCCGGCGCCTCCGACTGACTACTTTCAAGTAATTATCAATATTCCGATATTTTATTTATTTTCCGATGGATCCTACTCGCGTTTATGGATCGACAGAAATAATCAATTTCCTCTCTGACTGTACAGGTCAACTTGGGAGGATTCGATCCCGACAATCTTTTGAGAATGGGCCAAGAGGGACACTTGATCCAAGGCTACGTCGGTTGCCTAAGAGGTCTCATGATTGGCGAGTACCTCGTGGATCTGCCAAATCTGGCGAGCGAAGCCAACCACGAAGGCAGCAAAGGAGTACTTCCCAATTGCCACATGAAGTGCGACGCCATACCCTGCAAGAATCAAGGTATCTGTACGGAGGACTTTGGCAAGCAGGAGGCTTCGTGTAACTGCGAGCTCACTTCGTATTTCGGCGAATATTGTGCTGACGGTAATTTGGTTTTTTTTTTGTTTTTTTTTTTGAATAATTTCAGAAATTGAAGCAGTCGATGATAATAATAATAACTTTCGAAAATTTTAGAAAAGGGCGCAGATTTCAGTGGAGAAAGTGTATTGCAGCGAGAATTCGACTTGGACGGCGAAGTGCTACAAATCAAAGTGCAATTGGCCTTCTCGACAAACGATCGACAGCGAACTTCCGCTTTATTACTTCTTCAAACGGAAAATAAGTAGGTCGCAGCTGTCGCAGTAGGTCGCCGCGCGTAAAGCTCGTCTCTGAATGGCCGTATAAAATTTGAACGTTGGATTTTAGGAGAAGTTATTACTTACTGGTCGCCCTCACATCCGAGGGTCAGCTGATCTTCGAGGAAGACAGAGAAGGCTCGGCCTACGGCGTGCGACTGAACGACCGCACCTACTCGAACGGCGCCCGCCACAGTATTTATTACGTGCGAGACAATAACACAGCTACGCTCCTCATCGATCGCGAGCCCGTGCAACTGATGCCCATACCTGCGTTGAGCCTCGGCGACGACGAAGACGAAGAGGGCGGCGAAGACGACGACGGTCCTGGAACGACGGAGATTCAGTTGGGTGGACTGAATACCACCGACAAGAGGTTCAGGGCCTACAAGGGATACACCGGCTGCTTGAGCAGTGAGTTTTCTCTTCGGTTGACCTTTTCCAACATCTCCAACGATACAATCGCGGCCAATAATTGTTTGCAGACGTGGTGGTTTCCATAAACGGAGGCGTGGGCATGAAGCCTCTGGAAGAGTACATGTTGTTCACGAAGAAGGGCAGCGAGACGGTGAGAGTGACCGCACCGGCCGGAGTTCGAAGCGCCCAATGTGCAGTTTTCCACACGCAGCCCCGCGGATTGGAGCCGCCGAAGAACGACACAGTGGTAATTATAATTTGAAGCAAAATGACGGAGAATGAGGCGGAGATGAGGGATGAAACGAACGAAAAACCCGGCAGAACCGCGAGCGGGCTTGGGGCGAGGACCCGCCGAAACGCATCCTCTACAAGTCCCACTACTTGGACGCGGCGGAGGAGGAGCAAGGCGCCGGCACGTACATCTTCGTGGCGCTGCTGTGCGTGTTCGTGGCAGCGGTGATCGGCTGCTCGTACGAGGTGTGGCGCAGCGCTCGCAGCGACCGGAAGCGCCGCAAGCAGCAGCAGCAGCGCTCGCGCTCGGGCTCGTCCACCTCGGGCTCGCAAAGGTGGCCAGGCTACGACGGCACCGCCTCGCTCACCGCCGGCAAGAGCGTGGGCTTCAAGGCCGTCGTGCTGGACGCCGCCGACGACAAGAGGCCCAACGGCACGCACAAAGTCGCGCCCAACGCCAAGGATTACAAGCCCTTGGCCAGCTCGGAGGCCAAGGCCGATGCCCTCGCCGATAAGAGGAATCCCAAAGGTGCGTGCAGTGCCGACGACGCGAGGAGCTTTCATTGATCGACCTCGTTGTGCTGCCTTTTTCATTTTCCATTTTTCATTTTTTTTTCAAGTTATTCTCGACGTGTTTGTTACAGCGGACGAAGAAGCCGAGAAGAAGGAGCTCCTCGGGGTAAATACAGGCCTCGCCTCTAAACCTGCCAAACCGAACCCATTTGTAAAGACCTTTTCTTTTTGTTTTTTTCATTACCTTGTTCTCTGCGTATTGTCGAGCTTGCATTCTGGCTGTTCTCGCAATGCATATCACGTGCAAGCTCTGCCCGCGCGCACGGGCCAGACAGAGCCTTCCACGCATCGATCGCATGACTTGATGTATATATCATACGACGACGCGAGGTCATGCGAGACTGAACCTTGTTGCTCGCTCTTGATCTCTGGGCCGCCTCACGCTTTTCCTTTTCGCCAAGAGCTTTCGTTGCTTCTTCGTTCTTACTTTGCAATAACTGTCTTTTATGCATTTGATCATTCTGTCCGAGGGAATGAGATGCACTTGCTGTTCCCTTGACAGGGCTGGTTGCAAGTGGTTCTCAACTATGTCAATGTCTTTAATTTTACAGTCGATGGAGGATCTGCAAGAGGAGCCCGAACTCGAGGAGGAAGAGCAGAACGCGGAAGAAGAGGAGAAACCCGAGGGAGTCGAGGCGACGAGCAGTCCGCTGGAGGCGAACGGCAAAATAAAGTCCGCGGCGTCGACGCCACCGGTAAGAGGCAACAAGCCGCGCAAGGCCCTGCTACAGACGAATTTCTCGGTGACGGGCCTGAATGAGATCAGGACCGAGCGAATCACTGCCGCGGATTCCGAGCACCGCATTGTTCTGCAATGCGACATTACCGCGGGCCCCGACGATCACTTTGACAATTGCCCGCCCACGAGGCCCGTCAGCCTGCATCTCAATAGCACTTTCACGACTTTCAAGCCGCCCAGACCCGGTAGCATGCACGTCGAGAAGGTTACCGCTAAATTGATGGATTCCCCGACGCGAAACGACCAGTAAATAACTGCTCGAGTACTTCTCATCGATTTATTTATTGCTCCACTTCATTTTAATAGCGCGGGCAATTGTCAATTACAATCACATTTCCAAGTCTGCATTGTGTTTTTATCAATTTTTAAAAGCAATAATTATCCACGACGTATTTAACACTGATTCAAAGGTAAATGTTCCAGATGCGCATTAAATTTTTACTTTCAATCAAAAGACTTGAAATATAAGACTAATTACGTTAAGTTTATAATTGTACTTATCATCAATTGTACGAATACGCACAAAACCAAATATCTTTATAAAAGTAGAGTAAATGAAATTTACTCGATTTTCATTTATTTGATAGAAGCATTTTAGAACTGTAACATTTACTTTGTAGAAGAGTAAGAGAAAAAAAAAGTGTAGCGAGAATGACGTCCAAATTATCGTAGACTTGTAAAAATATTTTATCTCTAGAATTTAAATGTTGTTTTATGTGTAACACCAATGCTGTTTTACGCGTGTGGAATAACAACGCTTCGGTGGCAAATATCAAATTCATTGCACAGATACAATCACGACATCATCAATGACGAATTACGCTTAAGCTGATCAATTTTTGTTTTACGAGCGGTAGTGTAAAATGATGTTGCGCACGTATTATTTCAGATTAGAAAAAATTCATTAATTACTGCCGATGACAACGTGATTCCCTTAACTTCAATCTTCCAGCTGTACGATTCCGATAGTTCTAACGATAGCTGAAGGTACATATAGAATTAAGAATTTGTTAATAAGCTTCTCAATATAAATTGATAATGAAATCCTGCGTGCCATTGATGGATAATGGAGAATGCGCTGTATAATAATGACAATATATCATAATAGCGCTATATATCTTTTTGAATGAGCATGATGTCGACTGCGCAAATAATACTGTTGATCAAAAGCAAACGAACAAATTTTCCAATAAAGATATAAGCTTTGTAAATTACTCGAAGAATGCCTATCTACCTTACCTCTATCTTTGACTCGTCACAATCATACCCACCGGAGTCTCATAAACGGCGCTGTATTTACGAAATCAGTACACGTGCCACGTGAACTCGAGCTCGTCCTATAGCATTATTCATTTCATTGCATGTCACTTGCTTTGGGCTGTTGTCCTGAATGCCTAACTACACGCTTCGACAAACATTTACGCAAGAGTACAGTAAGTAGATCAATTATAGTCTGAGTTTAACAAATTGTTATGCATGCACCGCTTCACGAGATGCTTTTGCGTACATACATATACGATTGCCGTGTTGATATGGCAATACAGAAACTAATAACATTTGTGATTCGATGCGCAGGCCCCTGACAATAACGGCAGAGAACTCCGTTCGTCGACTTCATGGAGCAGTGCGACAGGTTTGTTATTTATTTGGGCTATGAGGTCGCAGCTGTGCCAACCGTGAACCAATGAATCGTTACAATTTTCAGCTGCAGAGCAAGTTCGAAAGTTGCAAAACGCGAGCCTAGCTCCAATTTACTTGTCGCCGGACCAGCGAACCTTTGCCAACCCCATCAGCTATCTCGGCGGTCCGCGGCTGCCCACCTCCAGAAGCAGAACGTCCATCGAGTCGATGCTGTCTCTCGATTAAGTAAACTCAGTCTGCTGTATACAAGTGATCAGGGCCCGCGTCTACTTAAGTAACTGCCTTTTTCCCATCCCGGAAAGAATCTCAAGACCGTGCAACGATGCTAATTCAGTCGCTGCGTGCAGTGCAATTCATACTGAATACTTACAAACAAACTGACTAAAGCGAACGCTCAGCGTGCTAAGTACGTCAAAGTGATATGTTTGTGTTACTCGCACTGTTGCACCGCTGCGATCCTATCTATGTGCATTTATCATTTGATGGCTAGAAGAACCATTTGTTAGAGTGCCTCTTTGCACATGTTAATTTTGCTCAACTTTACATACTCGTGGTTATTGAATGTTGAATTTGCTATCAAGTAACTTTATTGTTTTTTTTTAGAACGAGGTAACGTGTCTGTTGTAATTGTACAGATTTGAATAAAGTTCAATTTTCGTTCAGGTGTCTTTTTCAATTATCATAATTCGATAGCTTCGTAAAAGAATCTATAGTAACTGATTTTAGACATTCGAAAAAGGTTTGGTTGAATTTGACCAAGATATTTTCACAAAAGAGCTGACTCATCTTATTTTTTTATATTAAAAAGTATCGTATAAAAATATAACTATTTATACATATGTACAAGTTGATTAAGACATTTGTCTCATTTAATAATAATGTTTCGAAAGTTTTATCAAAAAGCCTTATTGTCGTAGAAGGAAAAGTTTCCTCGCCAAGGAACAAAAGTAGATGGTCGTCGATTCTAAAATAAAAAAGAAGGATTAATTTATTATCGCGTAGCTAACTTGAACATGTAAAATGAAATATTTACCGGTATAGTGGGCGATGTTGGTTCAATTGGGGAGTATATGATTCCAGAAATACCTTCTTCTCTGTTCTCCAATTTGCCTCGTAATTTACTAGGCCTTCTGTTTCTGTATATAACAACGAATAATGTAGGTATGAGACAAACTACAATGACGAACAGCGTCAATAACCAGAAGGTATAAGAGAACAATAGTTGCACAAATATGTCAAACATTTGACCGTTGAATTGCCTGAAATTAATAGTATATACGTGATTCCTAATGAAAGAGACTATTCAAATGTAATGGCGCGCCACTTACCAATCAAAATAACTATAAATAAACGTGGCTGCGAAAAAAGCCACTTCACTGAAGAAAATAGATAATGTGAAAAAGAACGTCCAGTATGAACTCATTAGTAATATCTGCCAAATCAAAAGATTAAATAATGCAAACCATTTTATATATTCACCAGAAAATATCTTGTTCATACCTGTAAATTAACGACTAATGTTACAATGTAGAAGATGCAGGTACCAAACTGCCAATGCTCTACTGATTCACTGTCGTATATCATAACTGGATTGCATTGGTAGAAGTAGAATGGAATAAAATATACAACGCACGCTTGCCAAATTGCTGTAAACAGAAAAATACTTGAAGATATCAATTTGAAAAAGTAATATTCGAATGAAAAATGTGTTAAGCTGCACATTATTATTACCCATCAACATCCACAAGATGAAATGACTGTTGGACAACAAAATATTTCTCCTATTCAATTGATACAATTGCGGATAACTTGACAGCGTTTTGTCTGAATAATTTTGTTCGTAAACACCGTAAATGAGGATAGGAACAGAGGTGAAAATTATATTAAAACACATTAAAAATATCCTATCGTACAGGGTCTACAAATAAAAATTGAATAATCACAATCGATAATAATTAATAAGTAAAGTCAACAAGTCAATAATACCTTCGCTGAGTAGCCGGCAAAAATATTATACAGCAGCTGCGGTGTAATGAATACAACGTTTTTGTAAAAAAAATATTGTACAAGCACAGCAACTCTGAGATAGTACCAGTGTCCATGTACGAGTAGTACACGTTGCAAGTGCATAAACTTGGCAAAAGCGAAATCCGCGCTCATCGCCGCCTGTCTACCTTCCTTGCCGGTGATCCCAAGTCCCACGTGAGCCTCTTGAATCATCGACACATCATTACCACCGTCGCCTATTGCTGCCGTCAGAGGCCTACTCCTTGCTCGCTTTACCAAATGCACAATCTGCAAGAAATTCCTCAAGTTTAGCACTTTTAGATGAAAAAATCACTATTGAAAAAAAAATACCTCGCTCTTTTGAAGAGGGGACATGCGACAGCACACGACGGCCTCGCAAGCCATCGCGACGTTTCGCAGTAAACTCGGACAGCTCTTCAACGCTGTTCCCGCGCTTATTCCGTCAATAAGCAAACCGTACTGAGTGAAAGGGTCTATTTTAAGTTTTCGCCTAAAATCAAAATAACGATTGTCGTTCAACATTATGTAAGAATTCACTTCATATTAAAGTTTTCAATAGATTAGTACTCAAAACTTGTCAAAAGAACGCAGCACGATTGAGTCGAGTCTTGGTCCATTAGCCTCAAGATTTTCGTTCCTTTCTTAAAGTGTCCGCAAAAGAAGGCAATGTTTTCGGCCGTTTCGGCTTTGTCGCCGGTTAGAACCCAAATCTTGATACCAGCTGCACGAAGCTTTTCCATAGTTTCAGGAACTTTTTCTTGCAAACGATCTTCAACGGCAGTTACGCCCAGCAGCACCAAACCAGTTTCCAAATTGTAGTAGGCACATTCAACATTTCTTGTTCTATCTTTGCCAATTGTTTGCCTCGCTTCGTTCATTTCTCGACTTAGACGTTCGTATTCCTCTTCCGTAAATTTTTTGAAACCGACCACGAGTGTTCGGAAACCTCTCTGAAAAATTGTCAACCGATAAATTTTAACGTTTCGTCTACTACTCGATATCTTTTATTTTTGCCAATACAAACCATTGAAAAATCGCCGACAAAAGTTTTTGCTGCTTGCAGTTTTCCGTGCTCTAGCAAGGGAAATATCGATGAATCTGCTCCTTTGCAATACAACCAAATATCACCGGCTGTATCCTTTACTATCACAGACATACGTTTTCTATCTATAAGTTGAATATCAACATTAACAAAATTCGATAAAACTACCGGATATATTGCAGACACTTACCAGAAGTAAATTCAAGGATATCGAGTCTCTGATAATAAAGGTAACTGCCCCTAGCGTCAATCTCGATTTGATTTTCATCAGTTTCATCCAGAAATATAATGCCACATCGAGCAGCAGCTTCTACTAAAGACTTTTCATCCGCAGAAGTTGCCTGCGATACCAAATCATTTATACAAAATCATGTTTTTTGATACATTAAGACTATGAGTGATGGTACCTGATATTCTGGTAAGCCAGGATCCATCATCAAAGAGCTATTCAACCTCACAGGTTTTCTCGATCGCAAGCTTTCACGGAACTCGACGCGTTTCAATTCTGCCTTGGCTTTTTGAAGCGGAGGAGCAATATGCACAGTGTGGCACAACGATAAACTTAACATAAAGTGCCAAATTTCAGGCTAAAAAATAAATCTTTTCTGTAAACTTGAATTCAAATTATCTTTTCATAAAACTTACGCTCCAAGTGTTCATCTTTTGGGATTCTTTCTCATTGCCGTCTGGTGGTAAGAGATACAATTTTCCATCACAGTCATTTTCACAGTAAGCACTGCCATCAATAAAACATCGTCTGAATATCATGTTATTTTCAGTGAGAGTGCCTGTCTTGTCGGAAAACAGATACTCAACTTGGCCAAGATCTTCGTTGATATCTGACGTATTTACGATTGCTGGTTGATCAGACAGCTCGTCGTACATTTCTAGATCACAGCTGAATAGAAATGCACCAAAAAACTTTTGCATCTCTTCAAAGTTTACAAATGAAAGAATTAAAATCAGCTATCTCTCAAAAATGGTTTTGCAATATTTATAACTTACCGATTGTCACGTATAGCGAAATGGGTACAACGTAATTGTAAAGACTAACGAAAATAAGCATATCCGTCAGCAGTTTTGTGTAAGAGTTGTCGCTGTCGCTGTCGCTGTCGCTTGAGCGTCGTAGGTAATTTCTCAATTCGGCTTTACTCGATCTTACAATTTTCATAGTTGTGCAGAAAATGACCTCCAGGACCAAAACAAACATAAATACCAGAATATATTTGTTAATGGATCTGAAAAAATGAAAAACACAATAAACAATTTAGAAGTATAATGGACACAGAGAAAATCAAACTTCACCCCTACGAGCACAAACTTACTTCTCAGCAGTTGAAAACTTTTGAATGCTCATTTTCGAATTGAGCGATAATTTAGTATCCTTGCCAGTGTACACAGCGCAACCGATAATGAAATCAACGTTTTTCAGTCTTGCACCTCTCAGAGCAACGTTTTCAATAGTAAGAGGCCCAGACCGCGTAATTACTTCCTCGTCTTCGTCGATTCCAGGTATGGTGGCTTGTATTTTGCCCTCAAAAACGTACAAACCGGCCGTTGGATGTTGACACGTTATCGTGGCCTTCATTGAAATAATTTGAGTAATGTCCAAATCTAAAAATATCTTAGGCGTCTGTAACAAGGTTTACGAAAAAAAATTGAAAAATTCATCATAGTCTAATGTCTAAAGCTCATTTCGTCGGGTCAGTGGAAAAAGATCCCACCTCCAACCAGTAGTTTGCTCGGACAATCAAACCTCCAATTGTTCGAGTTTGAAATCACACATCCAAAAACTTTTGTAGAGCAATAAATTATTAATGTTGTTATTATTAATAAATTAAACTTTTTTCAAATAATAATATTATATTTTTTTAAAAAAAAGCCACGAGAAAGGATTTAGATGCGTGATTTTTGTCAAAATGTATAATTTTTTTAGAGTGAGCAATTATGTTCAAGTAATAAAATTATTATTACAATTATTATTGATAAACTAAACTTTTTTACAAACAATAATATTGAGTTATTTCGTCGGGTTAGTGGAAAAAGATCCCACCTTCAACAAGTAGTTTGCAAAAATCCCACCTCCAGTTTGCCGAGACAAAAAATCACACATCCAATTTTTCAATCGGAAAA
>JAWWMK010000032.1:12216150-12264814 GCA_035047105.1 Galeopsomyia nigrocyanea | reverse complement strand
CTACACACCAAATAGTTTGTAAAAATGGCTTCCGTTAGCGCGTGCCCCTAATATGAAAATTCGGACAAACGGTGCCGCAATTATGGCAGTTTTTTTGTATAATTTCTCATATATCTATATAATTGACATTATATTAACTTGATGCAAAAACTACGCTCAAAATTTTACGTTTTTACTTTTCAAATGCTTTGTTTTCTTCATTAAAGATTGAAAATTGGTTTTTTTTTCACTTTGATATACAGCATTCAAGCAGATAATAAGTATGTAGCAGCATCAGTTTTCATTTATAAAATAAATAACAAAAATAATCAACCGTCTCATAAGTTATTTTCGCGAAAAATTCGGAAATATTTGCATGTTCAGTAGAAATAATATTTTGAATGAAATTTCGAGGTGAGACTAAACAAAACGAACTTTTAATTGTCAGATGATTAATCAAAAATTGATCAAGTTTCAAACATGATAAGTGCCTGCTAATAAGTGTACTAGATTATATTTTTAACGAAAGCTGATGAAATTTCTAAATGGTTTGTTATCCAATAACAGCTACTGGTGGATTAAACTATAATTTTTTTTACATTTTGGATTCGTGCTTCTTTCGATACACGCCGCAAATTCAAAAATTTACGCAACCACTTTTTTTACACATAATCATCCTATGAATAAAAGATTAAATTTAACGTTATTAAAATGATTGTATAAACATAAACTTCAAGGATAACGGTTACCTGCTAAGTCAAGTCGTTTAAAACTTGAGGCAAGAGAGAGAGAGGGAGAAAAACATTCTTTCGCGACGAGTTTCTCTTTGTTCTCACGGCAAGTGTAGAAGCATGTATGTATATGTATGTACATATATGTATCACAGTCAATTCATGAAAAATTTTGTGTCTTTGCACGTAAATTCTAGGCAAGGTCATCCTATTAATTGACTTAAAAGTACATAAACCCTTAAAGTTATGTAAGTGCAAAAATATTTACGACTTCCGGTTTCGGCGATAATGAATTAATCTAAGTTTCTCTCTCTCTCTCTCTCTCTCTCTCTCTCTCTCTCTCTCTCTCTCTCTTTCTCGCGCTCCTTTGATGGCTGCGTTGATTGTGGCTTGTGTGAGTGTGTGTGCATGCATGCGCGCATGGCGATTGGCGGTCTCTCGAAACTCGCGAATGTCGTCTCGGTCGCCATTCTTCGTACCACTTCGTACAACCGTAGGCGAGTAAGCGAGGAATTTCGATAAGTTCGCAATCACACAATTAGTTTCTGGGTGCCGACTTTTTCAATAAGTGTTAACGAATTGAACGAGTTTCATTTTTCATTGGTGGTAAGTCAATTGTAACGCATTTATATTCTTTTATCAATAGTCCAATAGGTTACAAAGAAAGCCATGGAATTCTGTGGAATTTTGGTTGTCCTCCTTTCCTTTCACGTTTATATTTGTCAATTGTTTTTCACAAAGACTTAATCACCGTGTTTATTCTTGAGACTATCAACAATATTATTTTTTGTCATTTACCTTGTTTTATTTTTAAAAATGTACTTTTCACTTTTTCCCTCCTTTTCAACGACTGTCGGTGAAACTCACTCGACGGCAATTACCGCATCAACGGAATTTCCCATTTTTTAATAGTCGCAAACAAATTTAATTTTTATGCCGTCTCGTTGAAAATTTGAATTGATTTTGTAACTGGCTAATGAATTATTGACTCATTTAAAATAAGAATTCTTAATATTTCGAGGAAATCTTATGTTTGCAGGTTTATCGCAGGGTCTGTTGGTATGTAAAACAAAAAGTCGAGGGAGAGTGTGGCCTATGGCCGATTTTGTGCCATAAAAAAAGATTATTGCATCGCAGCCAAAATGATCAAAGAAAACGAGCCTTTTTGGTTCCTTGTAACGCACATAGAGATAGAGGGCCAGTATTTGAAAATATGGGCCCAGGCAGATGACATGGTAATTCAATCTGTGAGCAAAATGCTCATATCTCTTCAAGATAAATTTGATTATTGTCAGACCAACATAGTATCACCCAACAATGTCATGCCGCACACACAATGCTGTGCCAGAGGTCCTAATAATGAATTCTCTCGAGCTAAAATTCTTGGCTTTCGCTCGGATGGTATGGTCCTTGTTCAGTTTGTCGACTATGGAAATGTCACTCATGTTCCCATTCACAACATCAGACTGCTAGATAATTTACCTGGAGCTGAGTATCTATTCTCGGTGCCTGCTGCAGCGACTCCCTTCATATTAGCAGATGTTATGCCAATTGGAGGCACCTGGATGCAAGAAGTGGTCAAACAAATTCGCTCTTTTCTGGTTAATAACAAGTTCCAAGGAGTTTATAGAGAAATGAATGGCTGCAAAATACTCAAATTCAACATGATGAATGATGATTTTGGTACTTTATTGGTCAATAGAAACATGGCTCTATCCAGGTATTTACACATAATAAATTTCTGTATACCAATTCCATCACGTGAAACATTCATAAATTTTGTTTTTCAATTTACTAGCTCATCCTGTGTAAATAATTCTCAACCTAACGTGTCTGCTCCAGTACAAAGTCTGAGATTGCCTCACCAAGCGAAGCATTCGACACAAGAGAATTGGAGAGCATCTGCAGTGCAACAAACGCTCCCTCAAAAAGTTGTAAAAACTAACTCCTTCAAAGCCATCCAGTTAGAAATAGGTTCAGTTCACGATGTTCAAGTTTCTTATGTAGACGAAGGTCCTTGCAAGTTCTCGGTACAGCTGCTAGAAGCAATACCCTATTTGGAAGCGATGATGAAGTCCATCAATTCCAGGCCTCACGTTGCTTTGCAAGAGTCACCCATTGCAGGAACTGTATGTCTGGGACAACAGACTCATCCTCCGAGGTTGTGTAGGGTTGTGCTCAATTCACCTGGTGATAATTCTTGCAAGGTAAGCCTTTTTTGGTGGTTTGCTAATCATGACTTGACATTCACGACTTTTTCTTTCTTAGGTTTACTATGCTGACTATGGACATCACGAAGTTTTGCCATTTTCCAGCCTTTATCAGATACCAGATGAGTTTTTTGTGCCAAATATATTTTCAATAAGATTTACTTTGAATGGTATCAGTAATTGGAACGTGTCTCAAGAAATGAAAGATTATTTTGGAGGCTTGGTTGCTAACAAAAACTTAAAACTCAGAGTTTGCAAAGGTCCTCTGTCACCTCTAACGCAGTACTGCGATTTATATTTAAATGGAAAAAGTGTGAGGGATATCTTGAGCGAAGTTTTTCCGGAATCATGTGAACTCTGCTATCCAGAGCCAAAACAGCTACAACTTGGAGCTAAAGAAACTGTGATGGTGCCTTTTGTTGAGTCAACTGCCAAGTTTTTCGTTCAAATTGAAAGCGACGAAAAACTATTAGATGATATCATGCAACAAGTTGAACAAGCTTCCAGAACAGCTCCCACACTGACCCACGGACAAATGCGTAATGATATGTCGTGTATCGCTCTATACGAGGATGAAAAGTGGTAAGTCTTCTAGCTTTTTCTCTTCTTCTTGTCGCTAATTTGAGCAAATATTATTCCAGGTATAGAGCCTCAATACTCAAAATCATTGATGATACTAGAGTTTCAGTATTCTACGTTGACTATGGTAATCAGGAAAATGTGTTGCTGAGTAATTTAAGATCAATACCTTCCCATCTAGTTAACAGTCTTCCAAAACAAGCCATTCAGTGCAGTCTGAATGGATTTCAATTTGAATCAGCAAACCAAGAGTTAATGAAAAAGTTTGAAAGTTTAGTTCTAGAGGAACGCATGATATTGGTTGCCCATAACCATCTAAACGGTAGTTACCTCGTCAATTTACATGATGCAAAATACATAAGTGATCCCATGGCAGACATTGGTGTAAAGCTAAGGGCTATGGAACCGTTGCAGAATCAAGTGCATGTCAGAAATCAAGAATCATCGGAGAAATATCCAGCTCAACATCAAAGGTAACTAGAACAACTAATAACATCATTCATAACTTATTTAGATTATGGCTTTTTAACAATTATAATTATGTAAATGATTTGTATGCAACAAGCCAATTATCCATTATACAAATTATATATCAGAGTTATCCATATATAATCATATTAATAAAAAAAAAATGACCTAATCGCTTTAATCTTAGGTCTGAAGAGAAGTCTCAATTAGCTCAGAAGACAAGAGTTAAGAATAAAAGCTTAAAATCACGGTAACAATACAATGATACATTCCAAGATAAGATCATTGCTTATGAATCTGCTTCTTTGGGGAACATCCTGTACTCTATAATCATAAAATGAAAACGTGCTTGAATAACCCTGGCAACCTGCAATAATTAAACATTTATTACATGTTCTGTTGCTAATAATAACGCACAGTAATCAAAAAATGTATCACCAAACGTTGTGACATTTTTTAAGTTCATGAAATCATTGTTACTAATGTTACAGATAAAATATGTACACAACTAATGTTTTCTTTAGAATAAGTACTTTTTTATTCCTAATGGCTATTCAAGTAAAAAATGCCCTCAATATTTTATGTTCATTTTATTAACGTAAAAATATGATCAATAATATTGATTTTGTTGTGTGCCATTTTTTATGTATGATTTTGCTTGCATCAATGAAAAATCACAATTTTTTGAAACAAAGTAACAGTGAGAGCAATGATCTATAACAGTATTTGATGCCGCAACGAGCGGTATGGCTCAAACTCTACTGACTAGTTTTCAATTTTTAATAACTTCTGCTAATGTAGTTTGCAGGTTTAAAAGATTACGATATTCCTCCAAATTTTCAAGCTGATTGCTGCCCTTTTTTTTAATCAGTACAGTTTGAAACTTGCTGCCCTAGCAAAGTCAAGAATACTTCAAACTCACAATTTTAAAATAAGTTTTATGTTGACAGTTGTAGTTTGGATTGCAATCATTTGCATAAAACCGTACCTATCGCAGATTCATTAATGACTATTTCATAAAACTTATTTTGATATGAAGGTGAAAGCTAATTAGTCAAATAAAAATGTTTTATAACTTTGAATGATTGTACTCCGCGGTATTGGTTCACATCAGCTTGTGGCTTGAAACGCTAGTAATGTGTGCGGGAATATTAATTTCAACAATAAATGTTTTTCAGTGATAACTGGACTGGAGCCAGCATCTGGAATAAAGATAAAGAGCCAGGTGTGATTCAAAAAACCAACAGCTTTGATGACAATTCCAAATCAAAGTTTCGCAAAGACAACGAAAACGAACAGCGACACGACAATCGATTCCGCAGAGAAAATTCTGACTATCCAAGCGGAGCGTCAAGCAATCGATTTGCTAAGGACGAAAGAAGAATCGACAGATTTGATCAGAACGATAGGTATGGAAAGCAGACTGATGTTTCTCGGTTTTCTGGTGTAAAAGACTATCCCGGCAGCGAACGGTTCAATAAAAGTAATGAACGTAATAACTTTGAGTCGAATAGAACGGGAAAAGAAATGCAAAATAATAGAAGCAACGTCAATTCACGCCTAGACAGGAGTTACGGATCCGATAGAGATTCCGACACTTCCTCCAAGAGTGGTGGGAAGCGTAACAGTCGAAATGCTAGGCAGACAGAAGACCAGCGAACTCGAGATTCACCACCGAACCGCAATAGAGCGGGAAGATGGGAAAATGACCGCCATAATAATAATGATTCGCGCAATGGCTTCTCTAGTAAGCTCATTCACAAATTGTCATATCACTTTACAATTCGCTATGTAAATAAATTACATGAATATTAACTTTTCCAGATCACAACAATGCTGATATCAACAAGGCAAGATCAGCAAAAGATGTTCGTATCACAAGGCCGGAGATGGTATATTTCTTTACCGTGCAGTTATTGTTCGTTTTGCTCGCTTGTTTAATTTTTAATATTTGTTTATTTGTTTTTTTTTCTTCAACTTACAGACAAAAACTTCAGAGTTCAAACCTAAAACGTCTAGCCAAATACCGCCGCCTAATATCACCGTTGGAGCGGTGAAAAATTGCATAATGGTCTACTACAAAAGTCCAAGCAGTTTCTACGTGCAATTGTGCCCGGACAATGAAGAGCTGAACCTTGTCATGGATAAAATTTATTCCACTTACGAGAAAGGAGGCAAGGTAAGATTGCTATTGTTTTCAGCTAAAGTAAATAATTTTTCAAAGTCCTTGTCTCCTTTCATAGATTATTCCTGCGTCGCACATCAAAGAAGGATTACATTGTATCGCACAGTGGCAAGATGATCAGCAGTGGTATCGAGCCGTTGTAAAAAGCGTTGATAATGCCATCACTGTTCATTTTATCGACTACGGAAATCTGGAAATAGTTGACGCAGATAAAATCAAAGAAATCCAACCAGAATTAGCTAAGCTTCCCGCTCAAGCGGTTCATTGCAAACTGTTTTGTCCTCACAATTCCGATTGGACTAAAGAAGAATCAGATCAGTTGGCTAGTGCTGCTGATGACAAATCATTGGAAGCCGAATTCATTACTGCGGAACAAGGAGTGTATCAAGTTTTCTTAAAAGACGTCAAATCCAATAAGTGTCTGAATGATGCGTTTGCGAATGGCATTGATTTACTGAAGGAAAAAGAAATGATACGTAATAAAGCGAAAAGCTTTGCTAAGAGGGATTACATGACGCCAGAGTATGCTTCGTTGAGCGAAAAGTGGTTGGAAAATGAAGTTAAATTTGGTAAAACTTACAGCGTCAGCCAAGCATATTTCCTCAATCCGCAAACTGTTTACTTCCATCTTCAGAATCAACAGAAAGAATTTCGAGATATGATGAACGAAATTCAAGTGACTTATGCCAAGCGACAGCCGATTTCAAAGCAATTGGAGGTAATGAAAGTCCTTGCCGTCGATCATTGCAGACTCTTAATGCCGCGTGTTTGTTTTTAGATCGGATCGTCCGTTATTGCCGTGCTTCCTGAAGACGGAGTACTGTACCGAGCCAGTGTTGTAGAGCTTGACAAACCACGGGGCCCCATAGTTCAATACGTTGATTACGGTGATCGAGCTATGGTGGATCTTCGTAAAATTTACCCCGTTGAAAAGAAATTCATGGTCTTACCGAAGCAAGCTCTGTATTGTGGCCTGAAAAATATTGCTCCTGTCTCGGGATCTAATTGGTCGAATGCCACGGAGATTGGCAAATTTTTCAATGCTGAAAAATATGACTGTATCTTCCATGAGCTACAAAATGGCCAATACTTAATTTCTCTGAACGCTGACGGTGTAGATATTGGCAATGCCTTGGTGCAGAATGGTCTGGCTGTGTTCTCGTCTCTCGAGAGGCGACTCGAGGCGTCGGAAGGTAATTTCTTTCATGTGCTTGCCATCAAACTATTTGTAAATATTTGCATTGCTTTATATGACGGTAAATATTCTTTCCTCATTAGAACTAGCCGGAACAATGGTTCCAACTGAAGAAGTGCCGAAAATAGATGTCAATTTACTCGAAGGTCAAACCTTGCATGTAAAGGTGTCAAATGTGGAAAGCGTTGACAAATTTCACGTTCAATTTTACACGGCCAAAGCTTGTCAGCAAAATGTTGATTCCTACATGGCATCCAAAGATCTGCAGGTTTGTTTTTATAGACATTGTTTTTTTCTTTCTCACTAGAAGCATTAAAGATACTTGATGGAAATTGGCATTGGCGAAATTTTGTGTATTATACGAAACAGTCGTTCACGTGAAATTTGCTAATGGTAGGTGATGCCAGGCCTGTTGACCCACGAAGTATGCCTGGGTGCAGGCTGTCTTGTTAATAGTAAAGGAAAATGGAGACGCGGTGTAGTCGTTAACTTTACAAAATCATACTATGATATAAGACTAATTGATACTGGAGAAGACGAGAGAGTAACTTTGAGAAGTGTGAGTTGCTCAAAAAATGCAAGTAGCATGTCCCACTTGGTTTTTAAATTGCCTGTGCTCCAGTCGTATGACTGCACAAATGAATGGCGTTCATAACATCATATAACACGGCATGCGCGAATTATCAATTCTTCTTACCAACTTGTCTATTAATCATACAGAAATCTACAAAATATTATAAACTAATTGATCACTAAACATGACAATCAACTTGAACGTCTAATCATAAAAGTTAATGGAATTCCTTTTTAACAATTTGATTGCCGCTGACTGGCGACTGCTATACAAAATGATTAACATTTTTAACACTATATAATCGAATGAATTGATGAATATCCTAATGGAAATTTCGAACATGCTCAGATGCTGAAGCTGCCAGGACAATTGGCAGCCATGCAGAATCAAGCTGTAGAGTGCAGTCTTTTCGACGTGCCACTTTCTTCCAAGGCCGACGACATGCTGAAAAGTTTGATCGGCGGAAAGGACGTGAAAATCTTTGTCGAGAAAGTAGAACGCAACAGGTAATTTGCCCATGAAAGCGGTCGATAAGAAAAATTCCGTTGAAGTTAATCGCTGAATTGCGTTAATTAGGCTCATAGTCCGTCTGTTCGACATGACTGGCAACAAGATCAAAGTGATTGGTTCTCAGAATACCGAAAGAATAAGTCCAATATGCAACATGCCGATACTGAGCTCAACCCACGAGGTGATTGTGACCAACATGAAAAACTCGGCTTGCGTGTGGTTGCAGCGAGTGTCAGATGCGCAGATAGAGAAGCAGCTTTTGGACGAGCTGTATGAGTACTATTCGAAGGTGAAAGTACAGGCCATAGCCATCGAGCATGAGGTGTTTGCCGGGCGTTGGGTCGACAGCAACTGGTACCGGATGATGGTGTTGGAAATGAGAGGCTCGGACGAAGTCAAAGTACAGCTGATCGACTACGGCGACACGGGCAACATTCTGGCGTCGGACTTGCGAACCCTCGATCCCCAATTTCACGCGCCGCATCAGCTGGCCGTGAGGGTAGCGCTGAGCGTGACTCTGTCGGGCAGCAACGACAGCCAGCTCGAGCTGTTGGAGCCGATGGTCAAGGACAAGCAGCTGACGGCGACGCTCTACAACGTGAACAGGAAGTGGATAGCCGAGCTGTACGACGAGGCCGGCGACAAGCTGAGCGACAGGCTGAAGGCCTTGAACGTGGTGAAGGAAGCGACGATGATAACGCCGTTCGAGCACGCCGAGGCCAGCGAAATGGTGGTGGGCGAGAGGTACGCGGTGATGGCCGGCCACGTCGACGCGCCCAACTTGCTCTGGCTGCAGCGAAAGGAGGAGCAAGAGGCCCTGTACGATCTGCACGACCGCATGCAGGAGCTGGCCGCTTCGTGCCCGGACTACGAGGGCGTCCCCGAGGAGAAGTCGCTGTGCCTGGCCTTGTACTCGCTGGACGGCTGCTGGTACAGAGCCGAGGTGATCGACGCCGACGACGACATAACCACCGTTCGCTTCGTCGACTACGGCAACACCGACGTCATCGACAGCAGCGCGGGTCGCATCAAGCAGCTGCCGGATAGGTGGAAGTCGGTCAAGAGGTACGCCGTAGCGTGCAAGCTGGACGTGGTGCCGCTGGCGGACGCCGCCGCTGCCGCCGCCGACGACGAGTGGCCCGAGGCGGCCTGCGCGCGACTCAAGGATCTCCTCTCGGCGGACGCCACCAGCGGGCTCAGGGCTCTGATCATCGGCGACAAGGCTCCCATGCGCGTCGACTTGTTCCTCGACGACCGCGACGACCACGAGAGAGAGAGCAAGAGCATTTGCGAGCTGCTCGTCGCCGAGAGGCTCGCAGCCTACGTCAAGAGCTCCGACGAGCTGGAGGACGGATTGGAGGTCGTCGAGGAGGAGCCGTTCGACCCGAGGTCCGCCTTCGTCAGCCACATCGTCTCGGTGGACGAGTTCTGGGTGCAGGAGGACGCCAAAGTCAAGGACCTGGAGATGGTGGCCGACAGACTGGTCATGGCCAAGATGTTCGCGCCCCTGCAGCAGGTCGAGCTAGGCCTCGTGTGCATCGCTCACTACCCGGAGGACAACCAGTATTACAGAGCGGCCGTGTTGTCCCGCGACGACCAGGCCAAGCCCAGCGCCGCCAGGGTCAACTACATCGACTACGGCAACTCGGCGATGACCGAGGACATGAGAGCCATTCCCCAAGACTTGGCCGACATACCGCCGCTCTCGAAGAAGTGCTGCTTGGCCAAACCGGACGGCGTGAAGCGCTGGCCCGACAACGCCAACTCGGAATTCGAGAAGCTGGCGGCCAACGGCGCGACCGTCTTCATTCTGGACGTCATCGCGGCGGAGGGCGAGACCTTCCTCGTCAGGATGACGCACGATTCCAGGGACGTAGCGATGGAGCTTTTGGAGCTGTGCGCCAGGTCCGCCCACAGATACGACGACGAAGGCATCGTCGTTCGGGATGTCAAGGACGACATCGCGACGAAGGAACGGCCCGCGCCGATAGGCGAGGAGAATAGCTCGAACCTGTGCAAAATCAGCTCCGCGATGTCGCCGATGGAGTTCTGGATACAAAGGAACACTGACTACCTACAAATCGATCATGTACTCACAAGACTAGCCGACTCGGAAATCTTGGCGTCTGCCAAAGACGTAGACGAGGGCAAAATTTTGGCCGTCAGATACTCCGAGGACGATCCGCAGTGCTATCGCTGCAAGGTTCTGACGAATACCGATGCCGGCATCGACCTATTGCTCATCGACTGTGGCATTTTGACCTCTGTGCACTCGGACACCATGTTACGCGAACTGCCAGATGACCTCGCGCACATTCCTGCTTTGGCTGCGGTCTGTACCCTAAAAACGCCAGAAGGCCTGGACAAATGGCCCGACAGTGCTTGCCAAACATTTAATAAACTGACTGCAGACGACCTCGCAGAATTCAGATTGGCAATACTCGATGCCACCGAGCAGCCTTTGCCAGTAGCGCTCTACTATAAGGATCAGAACCTCGCAGAGCTGCTCTTGTCAAGTGAAAATCTCTCCAAGGAGAAGTCGAGTTTGGGCGCTGGAACGACCGCACGTGAAGGCGTGGATTACCAAAATACCTCGAGCGATAGTGCCGTTCATTCCGAAACAGAGCAACATTTGTGCAGAGACACGAGTGCGCAAAAAGAAGATGTTACAAAAGACGATCAGCGCGAAGCTGCGATTCCTTTGGCTGTCGGAGAGGATGATGATTCTGATGGACAAGAAATTGCGCTTCAGCATGAAAACTTGCTTTCTGAAGATCAAACTGTCCCTGATGAGTCTGAAACTACAGCAATTTGGAAACAGAATGTCGACGATGAACCAAAAAGCTTGACAGAAGAAAAAATCGTTCCAGGATCCATTTCTCGGGGCATGTCTGTCGAAGAAATTGCAAGGTACAGTCCAGTCCCGTTACACTCGTGTCCCGAAGAGAAAATTGTCCCTGGAAGCATCAACAAAGGCCAGACGTTCGAAGCTCCCGGAAGTGTATCTTCTCAGGAGGATGAACAGTTGGACACAGTCGTGGCGGCCACTAACGAGGAAGACTGTGAAAGTAAGCAAGTCTTACAGTTGGCTAATGATCTTCAGACGATTTGTTTTGACGACAAAGTTGTTCCTAGCTGCATTTCAAGAGGAGAAACGCCTATCCAAATGGATAGACCCACGACGCCGAAAACTGCACATTCGGAGAAACTTGTAGCTGGCGCTGTTAATGCTCAATCTACTTTGGACTTGCAAGACGAAGAAGAAACCCTGTCTGTTGAGGTAAAGAAAAACATTCCAGAGAAGACACTATAATTGAACCTTTACATATTATTACTTTTGTTATTCAATCTTTTTTTTTTATTATTGTTAAACTGTAAGATCTGGAATATCTCAACAGAAACATAGATGTAAGTGGTCGACTTGAAAAAATAACTTATAGGCTTATATAAATGCATGTTCTCATTTTCAAGACTTGTGCGTTGTTTATGCCATTTTTTATTTAACAAAATATTAGTTTGTAGTGAGTTCATTCTATCTTTCCCGGCATAAGCTCTTGCAACAGAAGAGGAATCAAAGGAAAACTGAAAATTCATACGAAAAAGATCTTGCGTAAACGATGACTAAAAATGTATCAAATGTAATTTGAAAATTGTAGTGATAGGTTATTCAAATGATTATTACAAAGTGTTATGTACATTGAACAAAACAAATTATAATGTCGATTACCAAAGACAAGGTAAAATGATTTATCAGTAGCCAATGAAAGACAATTTCGGAAATAAGATTAATATTAAAAAATCACAGTCAAGTCAAGAAATTAATTTAAGTTTTTTTTTGCTATTATGTTTTTTTTTCTCCTTCAAGAAAATATTTATTTTTATTCTATTAGTAAACCTTCTAATTCTTCTAATTTATTTGAAACATGAACGACTATTCAGTCGTGTGATAATTTAGGAGTTAATAAAAAGGTGATGTATATGTAGACATGTGAATAATCCAACTGTGCGGTATACGCGTATTTTTTTATAGTTGGCAACTAATAAAAATGTTCAGGATTCTCATGATTACTCGTATTATTTAATATAATTTTTTGCAACTGAACATTCATAAAAAAAACATTTTGTTTTCAAAAATTCTTTTGAGTGGATAGTAGTAACAGTAATATTAATGTAAAATTACATTCAAAATATTTAGCTCGAAATCTAACTTGATCAGTTATTGTTGGTTCATTAAAACAAAATCACGCGAGATACTTGCGGCACTTTGAATCCATAACTATAGTTATATCTATAGAGAAAAATCGTTAGAAATATTTAAAAAAAAACTTTGTACAGTGGTGAAATAAAAGTTTTTCTTGATAAAGTTTTATTAATGAATGACTAATTATTTTTATAACCTACTTTTTCAATGTTTAATGAGAATTTAAACAAAATTTAAGATGCTATCCTTATCAAGTCTGAGTTTTTGTCAATTTACATCGCAATGTGGCTGGCAAACGTTTGGGTGGCATCGGATCAAACTCTTCCAGACGAATTTTAAAGTTGGGACCTCCTGCGATCAAGTCGTAATAAAGATTCGCCTTTCGCGGGATCGCAACAAAATCCAAACGGGTTTTTTTTGCTCATTGGTTCTTGCTTTTGCGACTGCGCTAATTTCTGTTTACCACTCGTTGCCGTCTTTTTCATCGCAGAAATTACGAAATTACACGCTCTTCCAACTAATTTTAGGAAAATTTTTAAGGTAAGAAATATTTTAGACACAAATTCTTCAACAACAATCTGAGTATCTGACTATTTAACATATTTAGCAGTGAAAACTTACGATTACTTGTTTTGTTGATTGTAGGTTAGTTTTGTATGTTTGAAAGATTACAAATGGTCGATTGTCTTATGTGGATAACGAATACCTACCTTTTTTTTCGTAAAAAAGAGATATAACTTGCGAATTTAATCCAACAATTAATCAATTGTTTAGAGAAATGTTACTGTCAAGACCACTCAATATCAATTTAACACTTGATGATTTACAGGAAACAAATGAAAAATGAACACTTCTAGCTTGTCATCCAATTTGGGATCTACTCCAAGTCCTCGAATTCAAGAGACTGAAAATTCAGAATCGTCTAATGCCAGCAAATTTTTAATTCATATTAAGTCCGATCTTCAATTACAGAAGCATCAAAAACGCATGAACCGTGAACTCCATCAAAAACGATTACAAGCTTTAAGAAAAGAACTAGAGTACTTGAAAGCAACTGAATGGAAATATCAACCTGTAGATAGATAAACTATATAAGCTAGCAATTGATATTGATCAATTATAGCATTATTTGCTGCAACTTTAAAAAATCTTAGGACAAAATTGGTACAAAATATTGATGAAATACTAATTAAATCCATTATTATTTATAATTTTGTTGTAATACATAGATTGACAATTTACAGATTTTCTAGAATAAACAAACATTTGAAGAATATACCTTGTATAAAATGTATAATAAGTATAAATAGCATAGCTTAGGAAATAAATTCAAGTTTTTTTACATGAATATTTTGTTTTATTTTTACCACTCGCACTGCTAGATACTTAAAGTGCTCATTTAAAGTCAGTGCGATTAAATCTGAAATACAAATAAATTGATTAACGATTTCATAATTAAGATTAATGGTTTGATTGATGGTCTACCTTTGTTAATTCCATACTATGCTGATTGGATCTTGATTTTTTGCCTTAACTTTTCTCTCTATCAGGTTCTCTAAGGCTTCACTTCGAACACTCAATGTTTCAACTTTTTCAACAAGCTGTTGATATGGAGAAGCAGGCTGTCCACCCATTACTACATGTCCCAATTTGCTATCTATTTTAGCATCAAGTCGAGCGCTTCGAATCAAGTTGACAATCCAACATTCAGCATGATCAATTTCCATGTTTAGCTTTTCAGCAAGCATTCTATTTGAAAATAATTCATGTCAACAAGCTATTTCTTTATTTTAAATTACTTTTTAACTTACTGTATGCTGATGCATTGATGAATTCTGCAGAAAGTTTCAAATATCATTAATCGTGCATTTTCCACAAACTCGTTGAGCAAAGCAATTAAGAAGAAGTCATTGCACAAAACTATTTGACATTCCTGTAATTTTTGTCGAGCACCATCAAAATCAAAATTTACATAGAGATGCTCTAAAAATTCTGTGATTGGATCTCTGTAAGTGTAAGATTCTTGCTGGATAACTTTGACAAGGTCCTTCAGTGCTGAGCGCCTTGATCTGTTAACAATAACAGCAGCAGCCAAGTATCGCAGAACATGTGGGCACATCGTTTGAATAGCATTCAAATAACTGCAACACAAATTTGATAAAATCGTTTTTCATATTTACAATGAGATGCTCATTTGATATGATAACTTACTGTGGTCTGTAAAGGAACATATCAATAATCATGTCCCTGCCCTTGATGTGGTTGAAAAATACAAAAAGACTCCAATGGATCAACCAGGTCCTCTGTTGCAGTACTTGCAACGAATTTCCTATTCCAATATTGCTATCAATCAGTTCTCGCACTTTGTTAACATCTTCAAGAGCAGTGTCCCAATCTTGAGTTAAAATTTCAGATGCAAGCTTTCCCCAAGAAGCATTTAAGTAATTCTGAAAACAGACTCGTATTAAGATAAATTGTAAAAATGCATCTTCATTTTGAAGAAATTTACCTTATCTGTGGGTGGCATAACCAGCATATAAAAGTATAAATATGAACTTGCTGTCTGGTAGTTACCACATTCGTATCTGTACTTGGCAAGCTTTACAATGTCATCCATCATTTCTATTTTAAACTGCAAAGAAAATGAGAAATTGAAATGTAAACAGAAACATAATAATAAAGAAATACTTACTTCAACTTCTTCTGCTAAAAATTTGATCAGAGCCTTTGAATCTCGCATACTTTCCATTTTTTTCATAACATTTTCATCCCCAATAAAGTCGAGAACAACCTTGGCATTTTGTTGCAATCTGCTTAGCTCTTGCAAAATCTCTTGCCTGCGATTCTTCATTTCCTGCAATAATCCAACATTTGGCATGAGAATGGTTATATTGCAATAAAAAAATCAATACAAACCTCTGGTACATTGATTTCAGGATACAACTGTTTCTTGACGTCAATCAAATAATCAATCATGTTGGTTTTACTAAGGACATCGAGCTTGGCTTGCAGTAGCTCATTTTCATCAAAAATCTAATGTAAAAAATAGAAATAGAGTTAAACAGAGCCAAGAGTCACATGGAAAAAGGAAGCAGGTGTTGCAAAAAACTTACTTCTTTGGCGCTTAAAAACTCCAAATGCGGCAGAACCAAGTGCCGGTCAAGGTATTGACCGATGCGGTAGGTCAAATCGTACTTTGCCATCTTTGTTAAAATAAGCTTTTTAGCTGTTTTTTTTTAAATTATACAAATTAAAGGCTATAGAAAAGAGAGGTTAGCTGATGGCGAGCAGCTAAAAACCGCGTCACAAGTCACAATGACGAAAGCGCTGCGCTGCACGAAAGAGAGGGAGTCCCGACACTCCCGACCCGACTCCCGAGCAGTCCCGACATACCCGACCAACTACTCTTCCTTACCATACCATCTGATGATAGAACTTAAATTACGGAAGCAGTAGTAGCAGCATTTGTCATATGGCTCATCACAACATTTGACAACACTTCTGCGGGCCTTCGAGCCTTGTCCGTGTCTGCGTGCAAGTCGTGCTGAGTCGGGCTGCACTCTTTGTGTACTTGATATACTTTGACATTTACTGTATAACTTAAAACAAAATAGAAAGTGTTTTAGAAGCGGGAGTAGGTACTTACATCAATCAGTTTATATCCGAATAAGCTTCAGAGATATTGACGAAAATGGGAGATCCCGAACAAGACAATTTGGAGCGTGGTGATGGTGATAATAATAAGAATGATAAAATGTTTACATTGAAAAAATGGAATGCCGTTGCCATGTGGAGCTGGGACGTTGAGTGTGACACTTGTGCGATTTGCCGCGTTCAAGTTATGGGTAAGCCGCTCATTCATAACCTCTAAATTAATTCAATACCTGTGCATGTATATGTTTATGTTGATTCGCAAAACGCGATATCCGTTTTTACGTAATTTTATTTGATAAATTATTTCAGTTCTATTGCAATGCCAAGGACGAAAATGTCAAATAATCTTTTTTTTTCTTGCTTTCCACTGGTTTGCTAAGATCGCTATTTACATCTCATTTTGTTGTACAACAATGCGTTTTACTAGCTTTGTCCTTCTTGAATTGAATTGTTCAAATTACTCAACTTTATATCCGATTTTCAATCTAATGAGATTGACAAATATATTATTTTTAATTTGAATCTCAATTTTTGAGTAAAATGACTGAAAATGAGTCTGATGTTTGCAGTATTGAGGCAGTATTAATATTGAAATATTTTCCAATTCAACAGATAGTTAGTTCCTTTGAACAAAAATTTAATCATGCGATAGATTCTGTGATAAAACAACGGCATAGTTGCATGATTTATTCAATAAAAATGTTTATTTATTTATTTTTATTTGATTTAGTATTTGAAAAGCAAAGCAATCATAGAAAATTGAATATGATTGGTGTTGGTTTTTCTCTTTGAATATGTTGTAAAAAGTCTGCGTCTAAATCTACGCAATGAATTTATTTAAACATAAATTTTTTTTTTCCATATGTAAAATTGTTTTAAGTCTTACTGGCACTCAAGAAAGACGAAATAAAGGTTTTTAGCGAGTTTAACTAAATATATCGCGATAGAGAGACGATAATTGAATTTTTTTACTTTTTTTGCCTAGATATAAGAAAAATCAAAAGTAAGAAAACCAGAGGGGGGGGGGGGTTGAAAAATGGGGTGATTAAGTTATCATTCTTTTCAATTACGTAAATAATTTACTTCATTTAGAATGAGGAATTAGCCAAGAAAGCCTTTTTTTTTTCAAATTTTTGCATAGATTTAGCCTCAGTGATAATGACATGAAAATAGCATTATTAACAATGATTTGACATTGATTTAGCAATAAAGTTAAAAATTGCAATGAAAAGATGTGCATGATGATTGGTAAGATGGGTTGTGTGGAAGCAATTGAATTGATGAGAGATATTATGGAAAAGTTGGTTTGTTTACTCATAGTCATTTTCAAAAAGTACATATATTGATGTGTACTTGAAAAATCAATAAAATTATCTAAGCTCTAGATTGTTTTTCAATATGTATAATTATTACATAATAATAACAAGTAGGTTAAACGGTATTGATCTTCAACAATGCTCTTCTGCAGACAGGTACATTCTTGACAAGTATCATAACAATAAATATCGATTACATATGATTGTTTTCATTAGAAAAATAGCCATTGCTTCTGACATACATTTGAAAAAAAACATCACAAACTATAGTACAATGTAAGGGTATGCAAGGGTAATTGGAATAATTGTATATCACGTTTTGAGAAGAACTCGAGCTTTGGCTCGAACGCGGATAAAGGAACATGATTTCAGATCCATTTGACAGAATATTTACTTATAACTCTGTGTCTGGCAGAGTGATTCTCGGCTTAAAATTAAGTACGCTCTTGATTTGGTACTTGGCGCGCGGCTGTCCATTGGTGTCCGAAAAATGTTGAAAATGTAAAAACGTATCACTCAAAAGCAGTCACATTCAGCTCAAGCACGCTATTTACACAGCAGTCATAGCAAAGAGAACTATACTAGAAGGATCTTGTTCTACACAAGCCTTTGACTATATACACGTACGACTTTGTTGCGTGGTCGACTGAAGGAGATATTAATAGTAAGAATAAGCTAGTATCGCAGCAACCAGCGTGTAGTGATTGTCGGGATGGTTATTGCTCGTAGGGAGTTGAGAGGAGAGAAGGGAGGAAGGAGGGCCTGGGGGGCATGGGGGGTTAGCAGGCCATGGGGGTGGGCTTCATGTTGGCGACGGCGCTCATGCGCCTGAGCCGGGCGCCGGCGGCGCTGCTGCTGCTGCTGCTGCTGCGGCCCGTGAGACCGCGCTCGATCTCCTCGAGCGAGCGGCCGCTCGTCTCGGGCACGAAGAGCCGCACGAAGACGAAGCCGCCGAGGCAGACCGCCCCGAAGAGCCAGAAGGTGCCGCCCCAGCCGATGAGTTTGGTGAGGTCGGTGAACATCTTGGTGACGACGAAGGTGCAGGACCAGTTGAAGCCCGTGACGACGCTGGCGGCGCTGCCGCGGATCTTGGCCGGCAGGATCTCGCCCATCATGAGCCAGGGCACCGGGCCGAAGCCCAGCGAGAAGCCCAGCACGTAGACGACGAAGGAGGCCAGCGGCAGCCAGCCCAGCTGGGCCGTCAGCTCGCCGTGCTGGTCCTTGAGGTAGAAGTAGCCGCCCAGCACGCCCAGCGAGACGACCATGCTGAGGCTGCTGATGTAGAGCAGCACCTTGCGCCCGAGGTGGTCGATCACCGCCGTCGCCAGGAACGTCGAGGCGAAGTTCACCACGCCGACGATGATGGTGCTGAGGTTGCCGTCGATCTCGCTGCCGGACTCCTGCAATCGCCAAGCAACAGTCGCCACAGTCAGCCAGCGGCGGCAGCGGGGCCTTCGTCGCGAGGACCGACGGGCCCCGCTCCGAGGCGGGCACTCACCAGGAATATGTGCACCGTGTAGAAGATGACGGCGTTGATGCCCGACATCTGCTGGAAGAACATCAGCCCCAGCGAGATGGCCAGCGGCCGGAGGTTGCGCCGCTTGAACAGCTCGCTGCGGCCGCCCCCCGGCTGGCGCTGCTGCTGGCCGGCCGCCTCGCGCTCGCTCTCCACGTGCATGCGCTCGACGCTCGCCAGCTCCTCGCCAACGTCGGCCCCGGGGCCGCGCAGCCACTGCAGCGACTGGCGCGCGCGCTTGGCCTGGCCCCGCGCGATGTACCAGCGCGGCGTCTCGGGGATCGCCAGCATGAGGAGGGCGAACGGCACGGGGATCAGCGCCGCCGCCAGCGCCAGCTGCCACCAGTTCAGGAACATGCCCAGGGTGAAGCACAGCAGGATGCCTGTGCAGGTCGAGCGGTGCCCAGACATGGGTACGGTCATGCGGTTTCGCTGCGCTTTTCGCGGCTCTCGGGACAAAGCCTACTTACCGATGTTGCCGAAGGCCGTCGGCAGCAGACCCAGGGTGCCCCTCACCTCCGGCTGTATCGTCTCGCCCAGGTACACGGGCATCGCCAGCGTGATCACGCCCACGCAGAAGCCGCCCAGCGAGCGGCCGCCCAGCACCATGCCCACGTTGCAGGCCAGGCCGATCAGCAGCCAGGCTGCAACAGAAGACGAGTCGCAACTCCTGAGCCACTGCCCGTTGGCGCCGAGACGAGGAGGTGCATTCAACGATACTCACAGAAGAAGAACGGCACCGACAGCGCCAGAATGGTGTTGCGCCTGCCGACGTTCTCGATCAGGGGCCCGCCGGCGATGCCTCCGATCAGCGCGCTCAGCGGCATGATCGAGCCGATCCACGAGGCCTGCAACGAGCGAGCAACGCGCGTCAAGGACCAGCGGCAGCCGAGCGACCTCGCCGAGAGACTCCTCGACCTCCAGCTGCCGCTGCTACCTTCTTCGCTCGCGCAGCACGTACTTATTGCCAACGCACGCGCCTGCACTATGCCTGATTGAACGCGCCCGCCCGACAGCACTTATTTATACGTACATACTTAGTGCACACGCGTTTACCACTCACTCCTATAATCAATCAGTTTTTCAAGCTTTAATCGATGCTTGCAAGCCCCCGCTATTTTCCAATCCGCTGCAACAACAATTACATCCACCTAGATGAATACAGAGCGGGCGTGGAAAAATTCTTATGCGCGACAATATTTTTTTTCCTTTCTGCTGATTTCGCTCGATTGCTTAGCCATACACGATCGTTTAACAATCGCGCATCCGCGCTCAATTGAGGCAATGATGCAGCGGCTGTTGCTGCTGCTGCTACTTTGGGCTCGCATGAAACGAAATAAAATGAAAAAAAAGAAGAAGTAAAATTGCAAAATTGCGCTGGCGATGAGTTGCGCAATGCAATGCGCCGTTGGATTCGTAACGACGAGAGCGCATCGCTGGTCCGTTGCGTGTAATTGGATTTTTGACTAATCGCGTGCGAAGGCGTGCGAAGGCGTGCGAAGGCGTGCGAAGGCGTGCGAAGGAGGAAGTGCCGCGTATGATATGCATCGATCGAAAGGTCAACTCACCGTGTCCTCGTCGACTGGGAAGGGTGTGGTGGTGTTGTCTTTCATGGTGACGAGGGCCGGCGAGGTGTAGGACGAGGCGAAGCCCACGACCATCGAGCCGATGGACACTGAGAAGGCGGCCAGCACCTGCAACAATCCATTGCAAAGTCAAGAATTACGTAAAACCGCACTGAACCACTGGACTCTCCTGGCTGCAGTCAAAGCAAACAACGCCAAAGGAAGCGAAGTGAAACGAAGCGAGGCGAAAGGAAAGGAAAGGAAAGGAAAGGAAAGGAAAGGAAAGGAAGGGAAAGAGGTGCAGGAACGACGTTGGGCTGCACTACCTGACTGATGGTGCACTTGGCGACAGGTGCGTTGCCCGGAACCTCGATGTTCACGTGGGTGTCGGCTCGCATGAGGATCTTCATGTTGCTGAGTTGGCTTGACCAATGGATAAACAAAGTGCCGCAAGAGCGTGTTTATCGCGCAGGACTCGCACTCTTCTGTGTTGTGGTGGAGCCCTCGACGTCGCGACTTCTCTTATACGGACGAGCCCCCTCCTCTCCGGCTCTCCAAGCCTCCAAGTACTCGCACTCGCGCATATTGTAGTCCCCCTGCCCGTGCCCCTGCCCCGCGCGCCACGGCACGATCGTCGGATGTGTGCTATCTTGGCGCGATCATTGTATCTCTCTCTCTCTCTCTCTCTCTCTCTCTCTCTCTCTCCTCTCTCTTTGCTATGCTTTTCGCGTCTACGCGCGTGTGCGCGCTTCTATACTAGGATGAGCGGGCCCTTGAATCGCTATCCAAAGCTTATACAGATACGGATAATGCTGTCTCTGCTCAATAACATTCAACCGGAAGCAAGCAAATTACTTTCATCTTCGAATGGATTAGATGCCAATGCCGACCATTTACCGCTGTAAATGCAAGATCGCGGCAAAATTTTTTCGATTTACAAGAACTCTCGTGGTCTCGCTATTTTCAGCATCTTGTCTTGACAGTTGCAATTCTAATCGAGTTTTTCTTTTCGTTTTCGTTTTCGTTTTCGTTTTCGGCATAGCAACTGCCAAGCGAAACTGAAATAGCCCGACTGCAACGTTATTAAATCAGTCAAGCTCTTGAAATTGACATGTTTCGTTGGCGGAAATGTGTGCGCGCAAGTAGTAAGTTATGCGACTGCTCGAAAATATATATTGAGTTATCCTCGTGTACGTGCAAAGCTTGCAATAATGGCGCTCTTTTGCCAATCTCGCGCAGCCTCCAATGCCGCGCGGCTGTACAGCTGTCGTTTTTGCCGAACAATAAAGATGAATAACTTGAATAACTTCAGTCATGTTCGTGCTCGATTGCCGCGGGCGTCTATTCGATACAAGCTCCTGCTCAGCGGAGAAATGGAGGAGAGAGTATCGATAGCCGGGAAGAGGATGCAGAGCATTGAAGGTCCGCGACTCAAGATTTGTTTGGTCGTCGAATTTGCTCGAGGCAGCAGCAGCAGCAGCAGCAGCTTCCAGCCGGCGGCGCGCTCCCTTCGTTTTTCTCATTATCAGCTGTGCAGCTGTGCCGTGCAGTCCGCGTTCGACACTGAGACGCCCGCATTTTCGCGTGACGCTCCTTTCATCGCACAATTGTAGATACTCGTCAGTCGCGCTAACCAAATGTCCCAAAGTCGGTCTGTTATTTGTCGGTGTTTTTCCATTGGTCGATTATCGATTACGCGCGCAGAGAGAGAGAGAGGGGCGGGAGGGGGGAGAGAACAATAAAATTACGCTCTCAAGATCCTTGCACTCCGCGGCATTCGTTCGTTCCTTCGCTTTGTTTTTATGAGTATTGTAATAAAAAGCAGCGCGAGCATACTTTCGTTCGAACAGCAAAATAATGAACGCATAACTTGGATAGATTGCAGTTGCCGCTGAGACTGAACTTATAGCGGAGTAAACAAACGCTCACGTTGCTATATGCTCATGTCCAATTGCAAAAACAAGCGTGCAATTTTTTTGCCGTTCGCTTTCTCGAGCTCATTATGCAATAGCAGCGCGACTGCTGCTTCTTAAATGTCGATCTCGACGATGACGCGCTCGCGCGCTTGCGAGTGCAGCTTGCTTGCGATAAAAAATGTTCGCGGTCGGCGTTTGATCCGTTTACATAATTGCAGAAGTCCGCTCCGGCGGCAAAGGCGTCTTCTCGATCGGATGCCACGAATGACTGTCAGTCGTAATCGCGTGATTGATTGCTGCAACTAGACGTCGTTTTGCCCGAGGCGACGTAGATTATTCGATGAAAATAACATGTCGCGCGACATTTGACACGAGCTCAGTTGCTCAAAGAGATACGAGTTGCTGGATGTTGTTGTCAATTTGCCGATCGAGCCAATGAGATGATAATTTCAAGCCCTCATACATCTTAATGCAGAGTCGAGGAGGGAGCAGCAGCAGCGGCGGCGGCGGCGGCGGCGAGGGGCGATCTCCATTAAAGTATATTTGAAGTTGCAGACAATTTCTCGCTAGCTATATCAAGCTGAATGAGCAAGCAGCGAAATGCTGGAGCATCGGCGATAAGATTTCTTACGCGAGATGCGTAATGCCTTTGTCCTGCTGGTGCTGCTGCTGCTGCTGCCGAGATTAGAATAGTGGAAACGTGGCGCAAAGCTGCACTGACCTGGGTGAGGTAGTAGGGCCTGCGGCGCCTGTGGTGGGCCTTCTGGAAGTGCTGCAAGTGCTGCAGGGCAATGGGGCTGCCGGCGGCGGGCTGGGGGCCCGAGGCAGCAGCGGGCTTCTCGAGGTCCTGCGACTCCATGAGGGTTTCGGTGTCGGAGGCCGGCTCGTCTGTGCCGAGCAGCGGGTCCAGCTGCTGGTACTGGTCGTAGATGAGCGAGCCGTTGAGGGCCTTGTGCTGGCTCTTCCTCAGGTTGTCCGCATAGTAGTGCTGCTCTCGCTGGGGCTGCTGCGGCTGCTGCTGCTGGCCGCCGGCTGCGGCCTCGAAGCCCTGCTGGCTGGCGAACGGGCTGGCCTGGGTCAGGAGGGTCGAGTTCGACGAGCAGTCCTGCGCCAGCTGGCTGGAGCTCGAGCGGCCGATCGAGGCCACCCGCGAGTACTGCTTCGGCAGGATCGCCCGCTCCTGCAACAAATGGCCGAATGGCCAATCAGCAACTCAAGCGCCAACTCGATTCGGACTAGCGCGCGGCAGACGCAGCATGCACTGCACTCTTCGTCCCTACTGATTATTCACGTTTATTTGTTCATTTGGCTGTGACGCGCGCTTCTAATGAATCGACGAGCTGCTGCTGCTGCTGCTGATGAAGTGAACACCGTGCGCTCGCAGCTCGTCCGACAACCAAACTTTTCCATCAACGCCTAATTAACGAGCATTCATTTTCGTAAGTTGCCGTCGCGTCGCCGATGCAGCTTCTGGACTTCTCGCCAGTTCGCAGCTGCTCCTTGCCTTTTCGCGCGATCTCGCATTGTTGTTCCTCGCCCAAACCCAAAGTATCAAGCGGAAATGAGCTGAGCGCCAACGCGAGGCATTTTGTCTTTGGACTAGAAATAACATATGTCGCAGCATGGGCAATGTTGTTTGCGACACAAGAGCTTCGAATATGAATGCGAATTAAGAGAGCAAAGAATGGAAGAATGAGACTAAAGAGCGAACGTACCAGTTGCGCCAGTGGAGCGCGGGAAAGCTGCTGAAAAGGCTTCGGCGGAGATTGGCAAGGCAAGGCAAGCAAAGTCGGCGGCTGAACACAATGAGCGAGGAACGACGAAAGAGCACAGACACTGAGGAGTTTAAGGGGATAAAGGCCAAACGTTGGACTATTTATACGGGATTTATCAGTTTTTCAGAGTGTCCGCCGAGCGATCGAGCCAATAGCAGCAACAGTAGCAGCGACCGCCGCCTCATTTGCCTGCTGCAGCATTCTCTCTCCTCCTTGTTTGTTGCTTGAACTTTGCGATAACCTTTCTTTGCTGCCAGTGGCGGCGACCCGACACCAACGACCTCGCGCATCGGCTCCTCGTTAATCACATGCTCATTTAACAATTACTGCAGCTCATCCTGCGATCGGCATCGCGAGCCTTCGCATCTGTTCGACATTCTCACGCACCGCGCCCCCACCTTACTCCCTTACTTGCTAATACCGCTGCTCAACTTTTTTCGCGCTTCTTCAAACTCAGCCAATTACAGCCCTTCAGCCTATTTTCAGTAATACCTTACAGTTGATCTGTCTTTACTTGCATTTTCCTTTTTTCCATTTCTGACTAATGTATTTGCGCAACCAATAATTATTCACATTTCATCACATCCCAGCGAGCTAATGTCAAATTTCAGCATCTTAGCAAAGCTTATCCAATACACTTTTCATTATTCAGTCAATTTTCCGACTTCTCCTTTTCGCATCTAATCCAATTTCCAATTGCAATATTTGCCTTTTGGACGCAATGGCATTTTATCGGAATTCAATGAACCCTGCTAAAGTGATTTTTATTTGTGATTTTAGGTGAGTAGTGATAAGCACTGATTGATTTGGACAAATGACCCATATCACGTGAGTTCAAGCTAGATCCATTATTTATTTGTTTGTTTTTTCATTAAATAGAGATTACGCGTGTGCGATTAGGCGTCGATAGATTGATTTGAGCTGTGGAGAGTTTTTGAAAAGAAGCAAAAGCGAATTTTCCGTATAGTATGAAATCCGGCGCAGTATGATAGGTGGGGAAAAAGTATGATTGACGAGCATTTTTGTGCCACTTAAATAGAGGAACTGTAAGATATATCACGTGCAAACATGCGTACAAACTTGTTGACTAGTGAGTGCGAGTGCGTGTAACAAGTGACGAAGCTTTTGGAGAAATCGGGCAAGCATAATTGGAGCGTGATCATCGCTCTGGAGTCTCGATTGCGCAACAATCACCGCCGCCCATTGGCACTAAGATCGCAGCAAAGCCAAACTCCGCGAACGAGGAAAACAAATGTAGGATGCTTTCGAATCGAATACATATAGTCATTAGTGCAGGTTGCCTGAAAATGTGACGCGAACGACCTTTAAATGCGACAGGCAGCTGTTATCCGACAGTAATTTTTATATTACTAGCACATTTTTTGCTTCTATCGCGATCAGTGCTTTAATAAAAATCGTTCAAGTATATCATCGGACCGTGACCTCCTTCGGTTTATCGCGAATTTCAATTGAATTGTTGTCCGGCAATGTTCTATTGAATAATCAAAAAAAAACATTTGCATTGGGAATATGTTGTAAAAGAACTGCACACGGCGAGCTTGGAAGGAGAGAGAGAGAGAAGAAAGCAGGAATATCTAATTGGGCAATGCTCGTTGGGATTGGCGATAAGAAGCAAGAAGCATGCGTGTGGCGGCTCCTACGAGTAGGCAACGCGATAGTCGCGCGAGCATAGGATAGATCGCGCAGCTAGGCGCGCCAGCTGCAGCTTCGTTAAATAGCCGCTACGCGCATTTTTCGGGCATCGTGCAGTTCGTTTATCGTAATTGTAAGCGCGCACGCGATAATACACGTGCGATACTCGCGAATTGGAGACCTTCAAATCTTATCGTCCATTCATCATTTGCTCAAGCCGATTATCGTACAAAAAACAACAGCAACAACTGTTTTTTTGTTCGTCTTTAATCTGTGTATCAATGTGCGAAACTGCTGGACGAATGAATTGTAGCGTGCTGATTTGAACCTCAGACCCGTAGCCGCGATGCATGAATAGTGATGACAAGTTTTATTTGGCCGGTGATATTCCACTCTCGAGGCGGCGGCGGTGGCGGCGGCGGCGGCAACAGGTAATTGAACCCTGGCGCGTTTATACGCCTTTCAATTAGATGCGTGATGTAATGCGAGAACGCGAGATGGTCTATTTATAAAACGCAGCAACAGGTTTTCCGCGGCGGGTGCCGAAAAATGCATCGAACTTTCGAGAGGTCGTGTGTCAGTGTGTGTGTGTGGTTTGTGCTTCGAGCAATATACGTGCAGTCGATCACTCAGGACCTACCATAATTGCCACTGTCGTCGTCGTCGTCGGCGTCGTCGTCGTCGTCGTCGTCGTCGTCGTCGTCGTCGTCGTTGACATCGTCCTCGCTATAGTTAGTATCTGCTTTGATTTGTTAGTATCTCGTGCGTGGGCCTGCTTTCTTTTGGCTTCTATAAGCATACGCACATTACATTGCTGCTGATCCATGTAAAATATTCGATTTTGACGCAAGCACGTGTTCCAAGCGTACCACGTGGACGTACAGATCTATACATACTGCTTAATTATCGCAGTCACGCGCTTATCGTCGTAACTGGTTCATATAGCGCGCCGATCAATCAATTACCGGCTTATCTTTGTCTCTGGCTCGCTTGCGTTTATTTAGCCGGCAAGCGTGGAATTGCAATGCAACGCAAAAAAAAAACAAACCAAAACGAAATGAAAAAGGAACTTTGGCAGCCAGTCGTCTGGCGATCAGCGAGCTCGTTGGTAATGGTTATCGGGGCAATTCGGTAATCGATCGAACGTAGCCGCAAGGCCTTGAGATTGGGGTAAACGTAATAGGAGCGTGGATAAACGATAGCTGCGCAAGATAGGCGCGCTACTTAGAATTGCGCGAGGCACAGCGACGCCAAGACGACTGCACGACGCGACGCGAGCGACGATTGGGTAGAAGGCTAGGGTCAGGGTCGTGCAGCCGTTGCACCCGTAGTATATTTGCTATGCAAATCGATCATCATTTTCGTCGCTTGCTACAAGTAGATACGCAACTGATCGAAGACAAGAGGCGTTTTGGCGCTTTGGCGTTTTGGAGTGAATAAAAATTGATGAAGCGAATTTCGGGCGGTCGGCGCTATATTGCGCAGTTCGGCGAGCTCGAGAGAGTTGAATTAAAGCGGGCAATTGAGAAACACGTGACACGAGGCGGACGGACGGACGGTCCTGCTGTTGTTTGCACTCGTCGACTAGCGTGCGTGCTATGCAGGCTGAACTTGTGCGTCGAGCTGCAGCTGCTTTTTCCTGGATCAATGGCAGAGTGATAATTTGCATTGGACTCGCTCGAAAATCCCTGCCTGCAGCCGACAATGAGATTACAAATAAGACAGACAGTCTGCTTAAGTAGCCGGCGGCGGAGAAGAAAACGAGCAGCTACATAACTACTGTAGTCGAGCAGTGGAAAAAGGAGGAAAAAAGAGCTATATTGGCGTGAGTTGAGTGGCAACGAAAGGAATCACACGAAGCGGTACTGGCTGCGCGCAAGGGTGTAAACCTGCGGAAAATCTGCTGAGATCGAGGCACGCTTTGTTGGCTTTTTGCAGCTGCAGGATCGCGAGGACCAAAGTAGCACGAGGCTCCACTGGTATAGATCCTTCTAGAAAGTTTCGCTCGCGCTACGCGCCAATGTTCATTTGCCGGCAGTTAGGGCTTTGTTCGACTCACCTTTGGTTTGCCAAAGTTGGCCAGGCACAATGGCCAGGGCTGCATGATTTGGCGCCTGGATTGCTGCTGCTGCTGCTGTGACGAAGACATGCTGCTGCGATTGGCAGAGCGAAGGAAGCGATCGTCGCGAGCCGGCTGCTGCTGCTGTCTGCTGTCTGCTGCTGTCTGCTGCTGCTGTCTGCTGTCAGCCACGTGCGTTCTGGGCTCCGCTGCAGTGTGAAGAGAGCGAGAGCGACCTTATCGGCCTGCTGTTTGTATGGTGCTTACTGTCGTCCGCACTCTCCGGCTTCCCAGCGCCAACTGCCGGCGATACGGGCACTCTGTGCTGCTGCCTGCCTGCCTGCCTGCCTGCTCACTGCTCACTGCTGCTCACCTGCCACACTCCAATGCTCCAAGCTGCACCGAGCAGCCCGCACGTACTTTACTTCTTCCGGATGCACTTGTTCTTCTCTGCCTCTCTCACTTTTCTTTGGATTTATTTGTTTGGCTTTGCTGTGCCAACGCTTCAAAGCGAACATGTACCGTCCGCTCGCTATTTCGCTCGGCTAATCAGATCGCGCGCGGCCGGCTCTTGTCTTTTATACGGTGCGAGGAGCTGCGACGAGAGAGCGCGCCCGAGAGTAGTAGGGGTAGCGCCTGCCGGCCTGAAACAGCAGTGAAACTGCTCTCGGCTCCGAATTACCTCCATCCTTGCCCGCGTACGTGTGCCGCCTCAACTGCGTTCCGCCAATTATCAGCACCACCACAGCTCCTTCCCAGCGTTCGGCTTGCAGCCAAACCGAAGCCCCTTCGGATTTTTCCGCTCCACGCCGCCGCGAGATTGTTCATTGGAGCGGCGTCAATTTGCTGAAGGAGGCGGCCCGCTGTCACTGCCGCGCTGCAGTCTCCTGTGCAGCTGCCACTTTCTCGTGCAGCGCACAACTATACGCATTACTTAGGTGATTTTGCGGCCAGGCCAGCAAAACAAACTGATCCTCGGGTTCATTCCTCTTGCACTCGTCACTGCTACTGCGTCGACTCCGCACTCCGCAGCCTGCACGCCGGCAGTTGTTCTGTTCATTCGACCCTCTCCATTCACCGGCCTGACACTGCAGTTACCCTGCACCACTGTGCACTCAACTCCCTTTGCGCCGATAGATTACACATTGTTTCGTTTTTACTGCTGCTGCTGCTGCTGCTGCTGCTGCTGCTGCGATAACGCACCATCTCCCCGCTGCGTCAACGTACAGTCCGAGACGAGGCACAGGGCTAACGCGCAGACTCGCACTCGTTCACCAGACTTACTATCATTATCAGCTTTAATCAGGGTTATCTGCGAGCCTTCGACTGCTATTCAACAAGCACTTTTATGGCATATGCTTTCACGCGCTCACCCTCATTTCTTCCTGTTTTTCAATATCCCATTCTTTTTATATTCTTTTCTCTCTTTCAAACCCCATTTTATTTTGCCTTTTCTTTTTTCTAATCGCAAGATTTTTCCCTGTCTGCAGACTTTCAATCTTATTCCAAACACTCAGCGAGACGCACAACTCCCATCAACAAACATTTCCAGAATGCGATTAAGCCGCGCATGTCAATTTGTCAAAAGCTGCTTTGTCTCAATTTCAATTTCAATCATGTCTTTTATTTGTTTTAACTAGTTTTCATTAACTCTTCAGTCCAGTAGCACAGCAAACCAATTTCTGCTCAAAATCTTTCAGTTTACATAAGCATTCGCTCTATACCCTTCAATCGAATCATTCCAAATGTTTACTTTATTTTTCGCTACTTCACAAGACTCATTGTTGTCGATAGTTTGCTTCGAACTGAAAAATTCCATTGAACAAATGGCAGCCAACAGGATGAATGAGGCTACATTAATTTAAAACCAGTCACTCAACATTGCCAAGGAGATTCAGCTAAAATTCAATAACGGAATAGATCATTACTCAGCATATCTGGAAGCATCCAACGATCCGTCAAATGTTCTCTTAGCTGAGCCGATGGCAACAAGTAGAGGCAAAAACAAAAAAAGAAAAATAAAAAAAATAAATAAAAGTCAAAGTGAGCAATTCTGCAGCGTGAGACTTGAATCTAAAGAAATGTCAGGGAAAAAAGTGGCAAGGTACGTTGACACTGTCGATGCGATAATAGCTGCCTATGTTAACGTGCGGGCAATTGCAGGATAACGAGCATGTGCAGCGCCCTTTTAGCCGCAGGCCCGTAATCTGGGTCGGAAGTTTCCGACCTCTGTCCCCAATCTATAATCGCGCTTGATCAACGTTTCCTATTGATCCGCTCGAGATAGCACATTTTTTCTGCTTTGCTTTGCTTATACCAGCTCTTAGACGTCAACTGCACACAAGCAATGTGAATCGATGAAAACAATTAGTCGTTCACGTGATTGTCATTGCACGGAAAGAGCCGAAACAAGCAAGCAAGCAAGCAAGAATTGTTTTGGTGGGAAAGGAAATGTGCGTGGATCGACAGCTGCTGACTGCGATTATTCTGCAGCCGTGATGGCAAAGCCGACTTGCGCAGCTGCAGCGCATGACTTGGGCGTGTGCTCGAGACAAGTTTCGAGATTTACAAGCTGATAATGGAGTTGAGATGCTGAGAATGGCAACTGTTGGACTGGTATTTGCATTGTTAATCGCAGTAAGAGAAGGATATAAGGAGCTCGAGGAAGCTGTAATTGCTGATTGTTGAACGTCAGCGGCGTTATTAATTGCTTATGCAAAAAAGTCTTTCCATTGTTTCGTAACATTGTACAATACATGCAAGCTCATAGATAAGTCGAGCTGCGCTGGAGCTTGCGTTGAAAGGAGCTTGAAGCGGCTGAAAATTCAGAACTTGGAGCTTTGGCTTGAGCGCTGCTGAGCCACCATGAACTTGACCGAACTTAGCGATGCAGAGGCACGTGTTTACTCGGCCCTGACTTTCAATCAGCTCGCAGCAAAGCTGCACGTGCGCTCGCGTTCTCTGCTGCACTGATGCAGCGATAGCCAGACTTAACTGTACCGATGGCCGCTCACTCGACTTTACATTTTCTGCAACGCCAATAATCAGAACTGCACGCTTAAGTGTGCCAGCTGCGATTGCTTACTTAATTGCAGCTCAAATTAGCGATACAGCCGATATGTTGTCGATCGCGAATCGCCGATTAACTGCAGCTGAGCGACTGTTAAACGCCGCCTACACCAGATCAGTAGCTTTTTCAATGGCTCTCCGCACAGTTCAATCTTCCCAAGCACCTCAGACGAACATTCATTCATTGTCCTAACGATGCAACCTGCAATTATGCAAGTTTCTTGTCCTATTCCTGACGAGCAGCTGCCAGTATGAGAAAAGCTCCTAGTAAAACAAGCTCACTAGACGACAAACAAACAACACTGCGATGCGATTGATCAAACTGCAGTGTCCATTTATTATCGCCCATGACAAGCTTTCGTTGCATTCAAGTAACATATGATATAATTCGGCCGAGCGGGCCGAGAAAAATATTATTATTATATTATTAGCAGAGCTGCAAAAGATACCAAGTCGCTCACCACCAATCAAAGTGCACTGAACCAACTTTTAATTTGCTTGCTGGCCAACTACTCGTCGTTATATCCATTGTGCGCCTTTCCTATCCGTCATGCGGATTCTCTTATTTTCATTAGATTTTGTACTTGCAGCATTCCTTTGATTTGTCGCATCGGCTTTATTGACCTACTCATTGATTCATAATCTTGTTCAAGTGTCAGTATATATATTAGTATTTTACGAGCTACCTAGGCCTTTGATCTCAAGTTAGTGCCTTAAAAATCAGCTTCATTGTAAACAGTAGCTTGACTGTTTCATCTAAAGGAAGTGATTTGCTTTGCTGACATTCCAAATCCAGTTAATTGGTTAGCTCTAAACGAGCGCCATTCAATAACACTGCTTCAGATTTACCATTGGCAAAATTTCATATTCAGCTTTATAAAAATGCTCAAACAAAGCATCTCATTGAACAGTCGCCTGCAGTAGCACAATACTGCCTTACATCGGATCGAACCTTTCCATTGCACATTCGAGACGCTTCGTACATTTTTTTTTCTTTCTGCGATTACATTGCTCGTAAATCAGGCATACACCTGGTCTATTTTTGAGCCGATAGCTATTTCTGCCCAGTGACTCTCAGTCATCAGCGCGCAGCTCGGCGCAGTCACTCGAACGCATCATTTTCTTGTTCAATGAATCATGCCAAAAATTATCTCGGACAAAAGCCCAAATAACCTGTCGAAAATCTTGCAACGAACATTAAACATTATTCGAGATGGCGATAGACCATGAGAAGTATTTTTTGAGCAAAAACTTGTTACTCGATAGGAAAAATTTTTTCTTCCAATGAATTCAGTGGGTCACGATCTCATTGGTCATGAAACAATGTATATAATCCACCTTGATGGATAAATAAGAACCGTTGCATGTTTATACGTTGGATTAGAATTTTATTCGAACGCCCTACTGATTGCCGTCAACGTTATTGCTATTAATTGTGCGAGCGAAAATTTATTTTAAAACAAGAGCTGAGTGCATTTGTTTGAGTTGTTGTTGTTGCTTTTGCACGTGCGCGTAGAAACATGTAAATTGGAGAAAGTACTGAAGTAAGAAGAACAAAAGGGTTCTAGACAGTTCTGCAGAGTGTTGTGTCTGTCGAAGAGTACGCGCGGACAAAGAGGCGACAAGAAAAAGAGGAGAGCGAATGTAATAACGTGAGTGTGAATAAGCAGCTGCGGCGATCGTTCTAGAAAATGTTATTCGTCCACAAGGCGTTTGCCCTGCAATCGATCGATTTTCCCTGCACTCATCAATAATTCCAGAGCAACGCAGCCGCCTAATCTGATTGTTAATTGGCGATGGAAGGATCTTCGTGAACGACGCAATCATCGATGGGGGGAGGGAGGGTCAAGTTGCCCGCGTCGCGTCTTCGGGATTTGTCGCTGTGGAACTTTTTCGCCGAGATGCTCTATAACGGGTGTGCTTTTGCGAAGGCGAGTCATTTCGAAAGTTGCAGATGTTACTTGTCTCGCCAAATTTGCAGCTCTGTGGTTGTTTGCAGTTTAGACTGTTCTGATTGGAGAATGGGCGTTAGAAATTGAGCATCGGCAATAGTTTTAATGAGTTAAGCCAGTTTCGCGTGAAAGCTCGACAGATGGCCGCAAGTGTGCAGCCTCTCGATCAGCAATAATCTATTACTCCGAGCCGGGATGCGTGGAGTTTCTATGAAGAAAAACACGGCGGGATCGCCGCGGTGAAATATGGAAAAGCTGTGGTATATCTACGTATGTGCGCACGCAGCCGATATATTGGCACATCGCTGCAGTGAATACAGTGAGTGGAATACTACCCGAACGGCGAGCACTCTCATATTCGCTCGACCGCGATCAATCGACGTCAAGTCGATCGAATTATTAACTACTGCTTTACATGCACTTATTCAACACTGCAATGCATCAGTGCCATTCCGCATCGTCTTATTTGATTTGTTCACTTAATTTCATTCCAACTGCTGCATTGTTCAATACCTGAAAGATTGCGATTGTACAGTCGATGCGCTGTATTTGAGTACGGAAAATTCGTCGAAACGACAATAAACCTTCATTTGATCCAATGACTCAAGTATTTCATTGACTTGCCGCGTTCGATATTTCGTGTCTTATACTCGCTGTTAATCTGAAATCTGCCAGAACATTCTATCCGCCGAAAGGGCAGTTTGTACGCGAAAGCTGCACATTTACAACGATTATATGAGAATGCAACAAAGCTCGATTACGACGCCAGTCATAAATTTTCCTAGTCCCAGCTCTTGTACAATATAATGCGCTTTATCAAAATATCAATCGTAAGTGTGAAAAATAAAATTGTTAATTGCGCGCAATATTCCACGCAGCACGTTAAGAACGTGATATCGCCTTTTTATTATTTCCCCGTATTCAATTACGCAAACTACAAACATGTTCATCGCCTGTTGTTCAACTTTGCAAGATTTAATTCTCAGGCTGCAGTGGTATACGATATAACGATTTTTATGTGCGTATAACAGCTGATCAGCGCGGGCTGTCTGATTGTTCTCAGAAATCATCTTATTCATTTCATTCTTTTCAACTTATCTTAGCTACTTACGAATTTAGGAAATATGTTCTTATCATCGCCTCACCCCCGCTTCAAATGCAAATCAACCTAATTTTTTCTCGCCTAGTTTTGCAATCTCATTGTCGGAATAGTTCAATCAACAACAAATTCACTTTTGATTACAGATTGACCGTTCAATTAATCAAATGCACAGCATATTGTATAATTATATTAATGCACAAATTAAAAGGCTAGATTTGCTTCGGCTGGATCAAATCATCAAATATCATTGTTTTTCTCATTTTTTCAGAACAAGCCTAAAATTTGACTGAAGAATATTCAATAGGCAAACCAGTTGGGTTATACAAAAAAGTAGCTAGTTCACTTGCTGATTATTCAAAGCGATTATTAAAAGCAGCTCGCTCGAGAATATTAAATGTCGTATAAAAAATGTGGTGTGCGGTGATTTTTTAATTAGGAAACTGCGCAGCAATTCTGTGATTTCCTTCTGCCAACTCATGTTGCCAGCAGCAAGGTGGCCATGGCGTAAGGCGAAATGTTACAGTAATGAGCCGATATTTCGAGTTTTTTTTTCTCTTGAAAAAATAAATGTAATGCTTGTTTTTGAGTGCTGAAGCGCAGACTTACAGTTTTGGCGGTTAGGTAACATAATAAATGTTCAGATTTGAAGATAAAGTAGAGGAGTATCTAGTAAATGTTTATGAGAGCAGGTTCGGATAAAGATTGACTGGGTTTAGTCAGTTGCAAATGAAGTGACATAGACAATGTTTGGGGATGACAATAATAATTGGCATGCTTTGTCCTTTGATATGTCTAATTGCTACTTGTTATGATACTTATGATGGAAGAGGGGACGTTGAAAATAGTTGAAAGTTGAATGTCAGTTTGTTGAGTTGTAAGAGTGCCTAAAGAAGCATCGTTGTTGTTGAAATTGTTTTAGACGCTTGCCTACGCTGCCAGGCGGAGAGCAAAAAGGACTTCTACGGCAAGCAAGACTGCGTGGTGGTTTGGGGCGAATGCAACCACTCGTTCCACTACTGCTGCATGTCGCTGTGGGTGAAGCAGAACAACCGATGCCCGCTCTGCCAGCAAGAGTGGTCCATTCAGCGGATGGGCAAGTGAGCGCGTCGACTGCTCGGCCAGTCCTTCTCCATTGCCGCTCCTGCGCATCTACCTAAGTATTTCTTCGTTTTTCAACCACACCTCATTGTGATACAAGCCCATTAATGTTAATAAAGTTGGTTCGATTTCATGCGACAATGTTCATTCCTCCCGCCTCCATCGGACTATCGCTCCTAAACGTTGTTGCGCCTCTTGCTCATTGTCAGCATATCGCGACTGCTGGCTGGCAAATATTATTTTTAGTCGGACAATTGCTTCCATATACGCGCGTCCTCGTTTTCCTTTACAGCGGCCAAGAAAAACTGAAGCGGCAAGAAAATCACAAGCTTTCCAAATCAGTATATCGGCTGCAATAACTTTGCATGGAAAGTATGCATTAATCCAAGAAATTGTCGCGAACAAATGAAATCTCGTCCGATTAATGCCAGTAGACTGCAGGCAGCAGCAGCAGCAGCAGCAGCTATTTGTTTGCTGCTCGTTAGAGCTAGCCTCGATTGTTGATTTCAGGAAAGTCGTATGTTTCGCCAATAAATCAGCATCAATTGCCGTTCTCGCACGTCAGCTGCCTGCTCGCGAGTCGCGCTTACGATACAGTCACGCGCGCATTGTCCCCTAAGATGAGTTGCTCATTGTCACGTACATTAGTCCGTCGATAAAAAAAGAAGAAGAAAATGTGGCGCCAAGTAGACGGCGGTGGCGGCACGTGTCGAAAGCCGTGAAAGGGAAACAAGCTCGAGGAATTGCGGAGGCTCGTCTCGGCGCTGAGCCAATCGCGCTCGAGAAAGCCGCACTCTGCCCCCGCGGCTCCCGACAAGGCGACGAGCCTTCGCGAGCTGCTTATACTGCTTGTTTTCTCTCCTCCTCGCATTCCGAGACCTGCCATGACGTAGCCACTTTAGAGACGCTTTAATGCTTCGGCGTTATTCGCAGCGCTGTTGCGTCAGCTGTCGGACTTTCGATTCGAAGTCGAACCTGTCCTGCGCGGCGCGCGTGCACAAGTCTCTCTATTATGATGATCGCCGAGTTATGCTTATCCAAAGTGCTCATTAGTTTTCGCTATTTCCAACAGTCATGCCAAAGCAAATTAATGTGCAATTCAAATGTTCTTGGGCGTACACACGTCAATTATTGTGCAATCCCCTTAAACGGTCGATGGCAAGTAGTTCCAAATTGACCGATATCAGTTGAGACAATTAATTGTTATTTACTTAACTGCAGACTATACGATTTGCTTGCGCATTGCCATTGATGACTTTCTATTGACTTCAAATAACGGATCTATCCACCTCGTCATTTTTTTTATCATTTACGATTTATATGCAACTGCGTCAGTCAGGGATTTTCAGTTAATAACACTTTGGCTAAGGCGACATTTCAAACTGCTAACTTTAACGAACGATGTCCCTCGGGGCGATTGACTCAAAAGCTTGCGGCAGTGAAAAAAAATGGATCTCGTCAAGCAGTTATTGCCTGAAAGTATGATGGAAAATACCGGTTTTGCTTAATAGCGCCTGATAATAATTAATCGGTTGGCTGTTTCCACAAGAGATCCTCCTTTCTTATACAATGATTTCCGCATCAGCACAGCTGCAGCTGCAGTCTCTCAATGAATGTGATTATAAAGAGCAGCAACAACTGGGCGTACCTACGTAAGATCCTTGAAAATTTGGCGAGCCGCGAGCGAAAGAAAAAGGCCAAAGAAAGATGCCGCCGCCGCCGGCCGCGGTGCTGCTGCTGCTGCTGCTGCTGACGAAATAAAACGAATGTGGAATGAGCCTGGGGGGCGCCAGTGAATAAAAACGATTTTCAAGGATCGTCGCAGTCGATCCGGTTCACTTTGGATCGGCGGCGAGAGATGCGCCAACAGGCTGCAAACGGCTCTGCAAGCTCGGCGACGTGCGCGTGTTAAATTGTTGCTGCCTCAGCTATTGACGTCTGATAATTGTCTCGGTCGCGAGAGCGAGAGCGTTGGCAAGTCAGTAGGACGAGCCTCCAGCCAGCGCCCAGCGGCCGACACTGCAGGCGCTATTAATTGAGCCCCGGTTGCGTAGCTCGCACTACGTACTCTAGCACGGGACTGGCTGCCTGGCGTCCGACTGGCGCTTTCTTTCCAGATCTCTATTAGCCAGCTAATTGCAGCCAATTGTGTCGACGACTAGGCCAAATTGCACGGGCGATCACGCCTGCACAGCTACATACTATACATTTTTGAGACCCATCGCATCACTCCTCCCTTCAATTATTCATCTTTTTATTAGACTTATTTAAAAAAAAACAATTATCTGAAGACAGTATACTAGCTTGCACAAAAAGACACTGAATATAAGCTCTTTGTCGAAGCTTCTTGCCCTTCCGCCCCCGCCCGTCTGTAAGTATTTCGACAGCGACGACTCGCTCAAAAACTAAGCTCCGTGCGGAGTTAACGCCAACGACTCGTAGCCAATCAACATTTGGCAGAGAGGACTAAAATCGTTCGAGCCCTCCGATTCAGGCACACGAGCAGCTTGCACCACGTCAAATGGCTGCAATGAAAGTAGCTCGCATCCCGAGGCCGCCGCACCACGATCAGCTTCCAGATGACATTCTTACTTGTTTCGCGCCCAGTGCAGCAGCTCGCTCCTTTTGTCAGCTAGTTTACAGAAAAAATCAACAATTTCATCCAGCTGCGGCGGCGCGGCGGCTTATTCGTCCAAACAACCAATTGATCAATCTCCGCCGAATTCATTTGTCATAAATATTGCAGCGAATGACCAGATCTGTCAGTATGTAGTGCACTATGACGCGTAATACGAATTTTGCATGAAACAGCATCGAGTATCGCGGATTGACAATTGGTCGGATAGCGCCCGAAAAATCTAACTCGGATGCTCGGATCCCCCCAAACAGTCGCTGGACTTTGCATCATATGCACGCTAGCATTTCTTGCGAGGCGTTTGAATTGCGGCGCATAGCACGCGAGAAGGTCAGCCGAGAGGCTCGTCACTCGAGTCGACCAATAGCCGATCGTCGCCGACTCGCATGCCTACTTTTTTATTTCTCTTTGACGATTTACGCAGCTCTCGCTCTCATGCCAACGTTGCAGTCACGATCCGACGAGCCATCTTCAATTCTTAACATTTTTTGCGACTCTGCAGTTCCGCTTGCTTGCTTGCTTGCTTGCTTGGGATTTTGATGTCAGAATGCCACTGCCCGTGACTAAACAATTGGACAAACATGGACGCCGCTAATTTTAGTTGACGGATAGCTTCGAGGAAAAGTTGGCAATCGTAGCTACTTTCAAACGCCTCGACGGCTTATCTAATGATCAATGCCTGTCGTTATTTTACGTTGTTTCGATTTCAAATAGCTAATAGACACCTTAATTATTCGCGCGCTGCCACTTTGGAGCATTTGCAATTTTCGATTTGATTTAATGCCAGCTCGATGCAGCAAGGATGATGAAATAACCGCTTGTCGTGAGCAAACCTCCATTTCTTCCAACACTGCAATTCAACAATTACATTTATCAATCTCTCTCTTTGTTTCGCTGCAACATGCGAGCTCGCGAGCTCGTGAAATGTTAGTCAATAAATCAAAGGTAAACCGCGTCGACAAGAGGAACAAGAGTGCAACAAATAAAAAAAAAACTACTGATACTTGATTCGAGAGATTTCATGTTTTACAGCAGCTCGTTTTTACCGCGCATCAACTTCTTTCCATCGCCGCATGATCCCAGTTACGCTGCGTGTTCTTTTTATTTAATCGCAGTAATGAGCTGTTTTCCTTGACTTTCCTGCAAAAGTTCCGCAAAAATAAACTCAAAAGAGATCAAAATTACAAGGTTCCCATGCAGCTTATATAAATAGCAATGAATTGCCGCTGTGGCCCATTCAGTCAGCCGCAAGTAAGCATCCGTTTTCGGTGTTATCAAAATATATCGTCAATACTCTCGCACAATTCGTCAAATGAACAAAAAAAATTACAAAAAACGATTATTATTGCGAGTCGCTGATTTGGCAAATTGGCTGAAGTTGCCGTAACGAAGTAATCCGATGACGTGTGGCACGTCCAAAGGTGAGGTTCCTTGAAATCGACTCGCTGAAGGCGCTGAAGCGAACAATTACAGTCGATTCGATTTTACATGGCGTAATTAATAGCTGAGTTTTCAATTCGCGCTCGTCATCCGCGACGAGATCGACCTTCGGACGCAATAGAATTTGGCGATCGACGGACACCCGGGCAATTCGTGGGGCGCCAACGAGCCTCTCGTATCTGCCGCGGAGCGAGCCGGATCGGACGATTGGAGCTAGTCTGCCCGGCCGCCTCTGACGCCAGTAGCGCCTCGAACCCACTCGAACCGAGGCGGCTCTCGACACTACCTACCATGGAAAGTTTCGGTCGACAAAAGAAATTTCTTGCTTAGCGCGCTAATCAATTTGTTTTGCCTCGTCCAGTAAAAGGCAGTTTATAAAGGACAATTCGCGCGGCGTGCATGCTTGCCGCGTATAAGCGACCGCCTTTTCTTTCAATTTCTAGAAGCGCGTGCTTATCCGACTTCACTATATACATACGTACATACATACATCATTTTTCCGCTACTCCACTTTTGTTTTCTCCTTTTCGAGCATCTTTACATAACGCCCTACTTTTTCCTCTACGCCATCTGAGTAAATTATAGCCTTCGATACTGGAAAAAGGATATACTTTTTATTTGCAACCTCTAGTCTTGATGATATTTACATGACGATGCATTGTACTTTTGCTGATTGATAGCACAAACGAATAAATCATAAAAATCAATAGTCTAGCGCATAAACTTATTCATCAAACATCCGTGAAACAAGTGATGCGATTTTTATGATCGCTAATACAATAGATCTCGTGGCTTCTTCTTCGTTTCTTTTAATATAAAAAATAATATTGCTAAATTCTACAAGCGTATGATCGTGGCAAGATCAAGCGCTACGCACGATAAAAAGTTCCTTAACATGGAATTATAATCCTTTAAGATTATTCAACAATCCATTTACATAAAAATCGTTTATAAAGTTTACATCAGTTAATTTTCTCAACAGCGCCAGTGTATATGAAACAAAAAATCATATTTTTCACAATCTCTTTCTCTCTTTTTCTTTTTCCTCGATTCTGCCGATAAAAATATCACATATCCATTTTCTACATGGAATGTACAAGATATAAGTCTTCAATTGATCAACCGCAGATTACCTGGTTAGTTCTGTTGTGTATAAAATCAGATTTTCTATTAATTCAATGTTTAAGTACTAACAAGGAGAGTGTCACATGTGCGGATCACCGATTCGCTTGTAACTTTAATACGTAGAAATATGTAAGAAGCCGCGTCCATTCATCCTAACGCTCGATATTTCTATAGTTATAGGCTATTTTCATCAAATCTGTGAAAATATATGTCTCTCTTGGAATGGAAATAGTTTGTAATCTAAGCATAATAGCGTTATTCTGATACCACCAAATCAAAGCTGAGTTCAAACCCTTTCAGAGAAAAAACAAAATTTGGCAAAAAAGATCAAACCGTTCCAAGGTTACATGACATTTAAACTTCATAAGCTAATTAGCCATTGTTCCGAAACAAAGCATTTTATTGAAAATTTCATATACTAATTTCAAAACGCTGTAACTTTCGAACGGTTTGATCTTTTTTGTCAATTTTTTTTTTCCTTTGAAAGGGTTTGAACTCAGCTTTAATTTGGTGGTATCACAATAACGCTATAATGCTTAGATTACAAGCTATTTCCATTCCAAGAGAGTTATATATTTTCACAGATTTGATGGAAATAGCCTATAACTATAGAAATATCGAGCGTTAGGATGAATGGACGCGGCTTTTTACATATTTCTAGGTATGAAAAGAGATCCCCAAGTTACAGGCGAATCGTTGACCCGCACATGTGACAATCTCCTTGTAAGTACAGATTCAACTCGATTAAATCGTCAAATTATATATATATATCAATGAGCTGCCTATTATAAATGACTATTAGTGGAAATTAAAACAACTATGAAAAAAGTGTTAATAAGTGTGAAGGGATCTGGAGAATTGCCTTTGGTGAATGATGAACTTTTGAGTGTTACAAGTTCAGAGTTAGTTAAATTAGCGTGATGAAAACATACACGACTGTAGCGTGGATCTCATCGAACCGAGGTACGTTAGATGTGTGAAGTATGTGATATGTATAAGAAAAAAAGCAAGTATGCGTAATAACAATATCTCTAAACGTTGTGTTAATACATATGTGTATAGTATATATACATCTCATCAAGGAATCCTACTCCGTAAAGGCACTTGGAAATAGGTTTTCGTGTAGTTGCTGCAACATTCATTCGAATTTAGTTAAGGGGCAGAGGGTTGTCCATATAGAATGCATAGTTACCGATATTTTCGAATATTCGGTTTCTTTCATTCAATTTGGACCTTTTTGTAAATATCTGTGTCACCCATTATTCCTTAATCAAATTCAAATTGCGGATGACACAGATATTTACAAAAGGTTCAAGATGGAATAAATAAAACTGAATATTCAAGGTAGATTCCTGTAATTGGCCCTCATCTCCCCTTAACTTGATGCACAATATAATACTAAATGCGTGCTCTCAGTGAATGAACGGCGAAAGTCAGTGAACATGTCAAATGTGTCTGCCACGAAATGTATTCAAGCCTGAAACTTAACTTTCGCGTCATTGACCTTGTCAATTCCAATACTGCAGTATATATTTTTTCTAAATAAATAATGAGTCTCGTGCATGTTAACAATTCGTATGCCTTGAGCGTCGCATTAGCGGAATCAAGATGCTCGGGTGATCAGCTTGCTTCAGGAACGGATCCTCCAGGAGTTGAGCTGCAGTTGCTCGGTGAGCTGGGTCGCGAACCAACATCTTCTCCAAAAACTTCTGCAGGACTGGGCTTACCTAAGAATTTTTACAATTTATTTGAGCTCTTTATCCAATTCATCATTAAGTATTTAGAAATAAACAGAGATATCAAAAACTATTTTACCTTTGTAGAATTTTTAAGTTTCGGCGGCGGCATATCTCGGATACGTCTCATTGCTTGTAATGGTGGTTCGTTGAAAAACGGTGGTTCTCCGTCAACCATTTCGATGATCATAATGCCTAATGACCAAATGTCAACTTCTGGACCGTATGGTAACCTTTAAAAAAAGCAAATTTTTTTAAATTCAATGGTGAATTTGCATCCATAAAAGGTTTCAATTCTACATGCAAGTCAATTGCAAATAGGCAGTGCAACAGGTAATCTGCGAAAGTTCTTTAGCGTCACTCGAAAATACAGAGTTATTATTAACTGCTGTACTATATAGATTTTTTCGCTTTTAAAAAATCGGTGGCCGGATGTTGTGAAGCATTTAAGACCCACCCCCCCCCCCCCCTTCCAGACATGTATATGACAAAATCTACAAAAACATGCACTTTTTTGAAGCCCAAAATGGATAAAAAAAATTTGAACGCTACAGCTTCCGGAGTTTTTTCCTCTTCTTTTTGAAGTTATATGTATAGTGACGGAAAATGCTCGTGAACATTGGAAAAGTTTACAGTAACTACGTTTTCGAGATTTTACCATTACATATAATCAAATGGGCTTATTTCAGTGAAAATAGGCAAAAAAACGTCATTTGGTTCAAATTCTGATTTCTCGGCGTCTAAGATCGCTAGAAGCATTTTTGACCAATCAAAATTGTAGCAAAAAAGAAGACCTTTATATAGAATATATTTTTGTTTCAAAATAATTATGCGGTAAAAAGTTATCAAAAGTTATCAACAAAATTCAGTCTTCAGTTCGTTAAAAATGCTGAATAAAAGTAGTTCTTGGGGACTATTCTAATGTTCACGAGCATTTTCAGTCACTATATACCTTCAAAAAGAAGAGGAAAAAACTCCGGAAGCTCTAGCGTCAAAATTTTTTTTTCCATTTTGCAAAAATGTGCTTTTTTTGTAGATTTCATCACATACATGTCAACGTGTGAAGACCGACCCATTTGTTCCATGATTATTCTTTGATGAAATAAAATTGGGATTGGACAGATTCATGACAAACACCTCTTGCTATTAAGTTTGCGCTAAAGCAGTTCTAAATAATTTTGTGCAGCCGTTTTATCAGAAAAACATCCAAAAAGTCACGATCTAAATTCAGGTTATAAAATCAATAATAAACAATGAGCGCATTCACATTTGTTTTATTTACATCAATGACAGCCCAATAAATTATTCACTTTCTAATTTTTTTCTGATTTAACGGCTGTAAAAAATTATTCGGCATTGCTTTAACGCAAACTGCATACCGAAAGGTATTTGTCATAAATCTGTCGAATTCCAATTTTATTTCATCAAAAGATAATCATGGAGCAAAGAGTCGTCGGTTTTCACGCGTATTTTTAGATCTATACTAACTACATGTCCAGGGGCCTTAATGACGTCACGCGATTGGATGATGTTTTTTTTTGCTTATTATAGATATCATTGAAAAGTGTGAGAGGTACATCATAATTTCTAAACTTGAAAAAAGACTTGAGGCGCGCGCTAAAAGACGCTAGTATTTTAAAATGTTGGTGATTTAAATTGAAAGAAGAAGTGATGCTTCGTATCTATTTACCTGGATATAACTTCTGGACTCATCCAGTAAGGTGTACCCACCAGCGATTTTCGTTTGGGTAACTCCTGCGACACCTGAGCGCAGAAACCGAAGTCCGAAAGCTTAACGTTGCCGTCTGCGGTCAACAAAATCGAATCTGATTTGATGTCTCTGTGTATAACGCCTTGCGAGTGTAAGTATTGCAAAGGCTTAAGGCACTGTAGGCAAACAGTGGCTATTTGCTTTTCATTCATTTTCGAATGTGTGACAATATCGGTGAGTGCCCCACCCTCCAAATATTCCATAACCACCCAAAGCTCGTCGTTCACCAAGAAACTGTCATACATTTCCACAATATTCGGATGGTGATAGTCCCTCATGATGACCACCTCGTTGAACAGCAATTCTCGGCGCTGCTGCTTTCGCAAATCCATTTTTTTGACAGCCACTTGCTTATTCGTCTTCTTGTCTAGGGCAATGCATACTATCCCTGTGCTACCTTCGCCAATCTTTAAAAAGTTTTCCAAGTTTTCCCGTGGATCCCCCGTGCTGACCTGCAATCAAAATTATTGATGAGCAAATGTACTGGTGATTTGAAGGCAGGACTATTAAGGAAAATTTACGTACCACCATCTGCAATGCAGCTCTAAATTGCTCATGAGTCAGTCTCTGTTCAGCATTCTGCTTTCCAGAGCTGTTGGAAGCTGCATTTGAAGCAACAGCAAGATTACCAGACGACATGGCACTCTTCATATTCTGATTCTGGTCCGGAGTTGCACTCACACCAGGCATGGAAGTCATAGCGCCAGCTTTTGAGAGATTGTGCATGGACTGGGAGCTCTCGATGGGTTTCTGGAAGTGCGTCTGGAAGCTTGGATTCTCTACCAGGCCATAATTCTGCACGTGTTTTGGTACATTGTGAGAGCTGAGTTGGCTCAGCGGGCGCTGTGAGGCAATAGATCCAACCGGTGACACTTTGGGCTGAACATTTTGCATCATCATACTCGGAGGCACTGGTTGATTTCTGGCTGGATCAAACTTGGGCTGCATGTTGCCATTGAACTGAGCAACTTGCGACATTCTTTGGAAATCATAGTCTTGCATCTGTGGAATGTTGGGATTGGAAGGTGGGCTCTGCATGCTTGGGATTGGGCTCAAATTTTGGAAATTCATAGATAAATTCTGTGCATTGGCAGCCACATGCGGCATGTTGGGCGAAGATTGCATGTTTGGATTCATATTCTGCAGATTGGGAATCATATTGTGGCCTGAATTGGCTGCAGGTCCAACGCTGGGAGAATTTTGTCGCATCTTGTCCACGTAGCCATGAGGCTTATTGTAATTAGAATACATTTGTGTTGGAGTTGGATTGCTGGACATTTCTTGACCTTCTGGAACAGACGCTGGCAGGTTTGAATTGTTTCTGTAGTCCCTCCTCAGCCTTGGTGGGCTGGAGGACCTCAGGGAATTGGATCTTGCTACACTAATCATTTTTGGCAAGTTATTCTCTGCGCTTTTGTTGCCGATAAAGGATTGTCCCAATCTTGGGTCATTGTGACCACGAACAATGGTCTTCAGATCCAGAATTTCAGTTGGCGTTATTTCACTTGGATCCACCATAGGCAAAGGCCGGTTGGTAGATTTGAGGATTTGATTGTTTCCAACAATAGATGCCCATTGCAATGGCAAGCCAACAAATTTTTTCTCCTGCCTATCGTAGCCTGTGTGAACCCTGTGTTCAAAGTTTGTTGGAGTTGAAATCTGTGGTTTCTTCTTCTTCTTGGCAAACATGGCAATGGCTCTCAATTTTATCTTATATCAAGCAGTCACTAAATTCCCTGTGGATAAAAATAGTTTACTACGTAAGACTAGAACCATGTGACAGAGCTTGAGAGATAATCAATATTCAAATTCAGCAATACAGGTGAGATGCAAACAAGTGAGGCTGTTATTGATCTAAGTGAGAAGATAGCAGGGAGCAGGTGTATATAAAAAAGAGGTTGAAAACAGACTTGGATGGTAATGTGAGAGTATAAACACTGACTGAAAGTGTGAAGGCGAGGACAGCCGAGGTTTACCCGCAGGATTGAACAAAAAAAAATGCAGCAGAGTGGCAGAACGTTGAGCATTCGCGAGTGGCAGGCGAAGAGCAACAAATACTTTATTGACAGGCGCGTCGCAAGAGCAACAGCAACAGAAAAAGCGAGCGGCGCATTCCAGAGCTTAGAGCGCTACTGGTTAATGGCCTAATAGCATGCAGCAGAAAAGTAGGCGGAAGCGAGCGATAAGTGGATACTCACGTATTTGTGGGAAATGCGCGCTGCTATGCACGGAGAGCAGAGCAGAGCAGAGCAGAGCAGAGCACGCGGTGGAGATAGGAAGAAGACAGGACGGAAACGGAGGGCCAGACGTCGGCGGCGGCGGCGAGGCTGCAGTTAATTGTCGATCAGTCGTGAACGAATTCGTCATAAACCGGCGGCTGAGCTGAGACGCTGGCTACTACTGCTGCTGCTGCAATAACAGCCGTGGCAGTGGCTTTCCAATCCCAGCCAGCAGCAGCGGTTAGCCGACATTTCCAGATTTGAAGTCGTCGAACGCTACAGGTAGCCAGAGCGCGCAGGGATAGGCAAAACTAGGTGCAATCGAGGCATGTACGCAGGTCGCGTCGTCGCGCGATCACCAGGCCACCTTGGAAAACACACGCACGCACACTCTTGTTTGCAGTGGTTTGCAGAGCACTACTGGCACCACATGCGGGCACTGCGGGCAGGCACTTAGGATCACTTAGGATAGGGCTTCCGGATCATGCACGCTGCACTTGGACGGAATGAGGTGGAGTTTAGGCTGCTGCTTGCAGGCGGGGCGCGGTATCTCACATTCTGTTGCTCCGCGTACACGCCATAGCATAGGTACCAGGTACAATCACGGGTACGATGATGGACATATACGCGCTCTCACTTGCTCTCACTCTCACTCTCCCCCTCGCGCTATCTCTCCGTCGTCGCGTCTTTCTCGCTCGGCGAGTACGGAGTACGGCACGGCTACAACATTGTACATACAACGCAGGCAACTAGCTATGGTAACCTACGCGTACGCTACCTGTAGGCACTTTTCGGAGCTCGCGCTGGCATTCGCGATTCGCCCCTCGTCCGGTCAGCCTGCACTGCACTCGCAGCAGTCGCAGCCCGCGGCCCGCCGCTCAAGGTGTACTACGCGCTTACCTATTATAATGAGATCATCAAAAGCGAATGCGTCATTGCGGCACGCGCCTCACATTGCGCGTCGCTGGAAGTGCATGCACCGTACTGCCTATCCCAAGCAAACAAACATTTAAAAAAGTGAAACTCGGCAAGCAGCCTTATTTTTCATCATTTCATAAATAAAAAATGTAATTGTACTGAATATTCTACTTTAACCCTTTTCCCGCCTTTGCGATTACCTAATATGCCCATTAAGATTTCAAACAGCTATAACTTTTTACCGCGAGCGAATTTTTTGACGCACATGCCTTTATTGAAAACTGCCCGTTTACCATGTAAAATGATGCCACGCACGATCAGTTTAATGATGTTCAACTCAAGTTATCGCACTTTGAAGAAAATGTGACGGAATTTATTTTTTCCGTCTACTTATATTTATGAATTATTTAATATAAATATATATTCAATATTATTATTATTATTATTATTATTATAATATATGGGAGAGTAACGGTGCATCGATCACTATGTGAAGATCGATTTTATAAGTTCACCCCTTTTCTATTGAGATTGGCGGTCACGTGGCTAATTCACCAACATGGCTGTCGACAAGTATGGAGCCGATGTGTTTTTCGACTATAGTTTAAAATTTTTGATCGCTTTCAAATTTTCAGACACAGAAATTTGTTTATCTTATTTTTTAGAATTTTTTGATGACAAAAAAAATATTTAAAAAATAAAAAAAATTTTTTTTTGAAAATTGCTCAAAAAATTCTAAAAAATAAGTCGAAGATATTTCTCTGTCTGAAAATTTCCTAAAAGTTCAGAAATTGAAACTATAGACGAAAAACACATCATCTCCCTATGCTTGCAATGTATTCTACCCTACTTGTCGACGGCCATTTTTCTCGACCGCCAATTTCTATAGATAAATCAAGTGAGACACTTAACAGCTTCCGAATGATACGGAAAATAATGAAAAGACACGATGAAACATTTCTGGCACTTCAGTTCAAAGAAACAAGAAAGAGATGAATTGACTGTCCAGTTGGTCATCATGCGGGCGAACTGACCCCGTAATTTAACAGATGAAATATTGTTTGATACTAAAAAATAAGTTTCGGTATCAACGTTTATTATGAAGACGTCCTATTTTCATATATTAAATTATGTGGTAACTTATTAATAAACACTGGTTTAAAAAATAAACTAGAAATATACCATTACAGGTCGATATAATTGGTCGAAATGAATTTTTTTCGAGTTCTTTTACATTTACGCTTCTTTATTTGAACAAAGAAATGCAAAACTGTATTGAGAAAAATGAAATTGAAATTTTGACCCATCGTTTATATATTCGTCGGGTCAGTGGAAAAAGATCCCATATCCAACGAGTAGTTTGCGAAAACCCCACCTCCAGTTTGCCGAGACAAAAAATCGCACGTCCAATTTTTCAATCGGAAAATCACACCTCCAATTTTTTCGAGTTTGAAATCACACATCCAAAAACTTTTTTATCTTAGTGATTTTTTATTAAACAACTCAATATTAT
>JAWWMK010000032.1:12182342-12216050 GCA_035047105.1 Galeopsomyia nigrocyanea | reverse complement strand
AGAGAGAGAGAGAGAGAGAGAGAGAGAGAGAGAGAGAGAGAGAGAGAGAGAGAGCGACTGGAAGAGGGTCGAAAGGATGAATAAAAAAAGTCTACGCACGCATACTCACAATTGAAGGATCGCGCTCGCGCGCGCGACCTCAAAGCCCTATACGATGATTCATCTCTTAAACACTCCCTCTCTCTTTCGATTATTAACGCTCTCGCCCCCTCTTCAATGAATATGTACACGAAACGTCGCTGCTGCTAACTCAATTCTACCTCGTTGGAATCCATAAGTGAAAAAAGAAAAAATTAAAAGTGATGCGACTGAGTATATTATTGTTTATCCGATTGTCGAGAGCAGAAGAAAATACGCGTAGGGAGCAATTATCGGTGAGGAGTACGTATAAGCGGGGATCGACAAAAGGGCCGTTGGCGTGCGGCATGCGATACTATAGGTCGTATGAGACGGCGGCAACCGATGAAAGCCATTGTTTGTCGCAGGCGCGCAAGTGCACTCGAAGGGTTGCGCTTTTCTTTCAGCGCAGAAAAGACGTCGTGCGATCGCATTCTTCCAGACGAGACGGTTGCTTGCTTCAACGCGTGTAGCTGTTTGCCCACTTACGCGCACCTCGCGCGCGCTCTCTCTTTTTTATTTTGTTTTTCAAATGCGTCCTTCACTCTTTGTTTGCGCAATTGCGATAAGGGTATATAATACGCCTGTTTTTCGCTCGGCGAGCTGTTCGCGCGTCAATTCAGCACAAAACAAGTTCGTCGAGGATCGCAGAACATGAAGCTATGTACAATTGAATATAATTGAGAAGTAGTGCTCGTTCAATCGCTCAATAATAATTGAGGGGCGAATTCAAGATAATTGTCAATTTGCTTTGAAAATTATCAGAATAGATTTGATCAAGTATCATTTGTACAATTATTCAACCAGTGGAGAATTTCACCTGCTCACAAGAGAGGGTACTTTAAAAAAGAAAAGCCGAAAATTGAGATCTACACTAGATGGATGGTTGTTTTGAGAGACAATACACAGAAGGTTAGCGTTGTTGACCACACGTAAAGCCGCACGCGCTCACTCGCGAGATAAACATCTTATCCCCCGGTCGGTCGCGAGGCAGCGCGGCATGGAGCAGTCGACGGTGCAGTGTCTCGCTTTGGGGGCTTAGCTTGAGTTTGGCGCTCCTCGGTGTCTTACGTAACGCCGCATTGTGTGGCTTTTGTGCACGCTAGCAAGCGAAACAATGGAGAGAGAGAGAGAGGAGAGATATAGTTCAGGGGGGCGTGTTTATGACACTCGACCAGATAAACAGGCCGAAGTAGGCACAACGATGCGCTCTACCGATTTCATCCCCCATGAATTTCCAGATTCCTGCGGTCAGTCGCTGCTGCCGTTGCTTGTCTCACTATTACGCCCAGGCTCGCGAGTTATTAGCTTTCAGATTTCATTCTGCCGATAAGTTTGATTAATTAAACGACTGCCTCATTTTCGATGCTAAAAACAATGCTATTTCGGTGCTCTGCATTTTTTCGGAATACTTTGTTATTTAATTTTTTTTACCATGAATGTATAGCCTGTCCCATAATTACAATAAGCTTTCCCAAAAAATGAATGGTCCTGGGAAAAATGCGATAAGCGTTAGCATTCGAATCCCCGCTAATTAAATTAAGCAGCCGTTCGAGCCCGAAGTTCTCTTCGGCGCAACAGATAAAAAGCATTGCTCGCGTTTTTTGGGCACGCAGGCAAGGAGCGAGCGAGCGAGAGAGACAGGAAGGAATTCATAGAGCAGAGCCGCGCGCAGAAGCGAAAGGGGGGCGTCCTTCCCACACCAATCAAAGTAGTAGAGAGAGAAAGCCCTTGACGCTCGATCCCCGGGGAGTTATCTACCCTCCCTTTTCTCTATCTGTCGGCGCATAATGTTCGCGATCCCTAATACCCTCCAAAGCTCATTTGTTCGACATGTCGCGCGTTCAAAGGTGTATACATTACAATGAAGTCTCGTGTGTGCGTCTATATGCTGACCACTCGCTCTCCCTCTCTCGCAGATTCCGAGCAGTTAGTCGGAAATATTCATACTCTCGCCGGCTGCTGCTGTTGCTCGACTACTCGAGACTCGAGAGACAGAGAGAGAGCACGGCAGGGGGCTTAGATTCGGGCCCCCATGTAGCGGCTCGTCCAATGTTCGAGTGGCTTCTTGGCCGAAAATCGTCCATGGGAAACTGAGGCGCAAATATTGTTTTATCACGATTTTCGGGCGCTTTGATTGATGCGCTAAACTATACACGGCCTAAATTGCCACTAAACGCGACGTTTACGGTGAATACCTTTCCGCTCGATAAAGTGTGCCGCGGGGGTGGTTATAGTTATAGTCGGCTTATCGCGCGAGTTTACGTGCTAGCCGATGCGTGACCGCGCGCGTACGACCACCTGGTGCAGAAAGCCGCACGTGTCGCGTCGCGCGCGCAGCTCGGACACGTCGTGCATGGGGGTCGAATGTGTCGAATTGCTCGCTCTCTCGCTCGGCTAATTAATAAATTTCTCCACTCTTTTTGCCTGTCTGCTTGCCTGCCTGCTTGCCTGGCTCGATCGATTTTTATACTGAGGGTGCATAGGAATTCGATTGCTTTGTTAGACACTATGGGGAAGGGCTGCTACTGCTGCTGCTGCTGCTTCTGCTGCTGCTGTTGTTGTTATTGCCATGCGCCCCACGTGATGCCTAATGATTATCTTATGCTGGGCTAATTTGCTACCGCTAATTTTAGCCTCGATCGTGTGTGTCCCCAATCCAAATTACCGAGTTTTTTTTATATAGAGTCCTTGGTATTGAAAATTGTATAGTCATTAAATGATGATATCGAATTTTATGTCAATTAAAAAAAAAGACCGAAGAAGGTCACTTTAGATTGACTTTGAAATGAAATTGAAAATCGTTTCAATCTTTGGATTACAAAACAATCATAAAAGTAAGGTAAGTCTACCCAATACCGCCGCTAAGATTTCAAATCGTCATAACTTTTTACCCCGAGCAAATTTTTCAATGTACGTCATTTGAAAGCTGCCCGTTCACCCTTTGAAATAATGCCTCGCACGATTAATTTGGTAAAGTCTAACCAGAGTTATAACACTTTAAAGCGAACAACTTATTTTTAGTTTAAAAAAGTGAGTATATGACGAAATCCTTAAAAAAACACACTTTTCTGGGGTCTAGAATGGTAAAAATTTTTTTTAATACTAAGGTTTCCTGACCCTTTCCCTCTTCTTTTTGAAGGGTCGGAAAATGCTCATGAACATTGGAAAAGTCCTCGGGAACTATATTTTGTCAGCATTTTCCCGATATCAATAACAAACTACAAATGTAATTATTTTGCAATTTTTTCGATAACTTGCCAAAGGATAATTATTTTTGAATGAAACTTTTTTCTGCGTAAAGGTCTTCTTTTTTGCTATCATTTTTATTGGTCAAAAATGTTTCTAGTGGTCTTAGAAGCCAAGAAATCAATATTTTAAGAAATTCCGTTTTTTGCCTATTTTCTGTGAGAAAAGATTATTTGATTATAATGGAAAGATGCCGAAAAAGTAGTTCCTGCTGACTTTTCCAATGGTCACGAGCATTTTCCGACACTATATCCTTCAAAAAGAAGAGGAAGAAGGTCCGGAAGCCTTAGCATTAAAAAATTTTTTTGTCATTCCAGACCCCAGAAAAGTGTGTTTTTTTAAGGATTTCGTCATATACCCTACTCCGCCACTTCGAGAAACAAGTATTTTGGCAGATGAAAATAATGTTTGATATTGAAAAATAAGTTTCGGTATCAATGTTTACTATGAAGACTTGCTATTTTGACATGATACATCATGTGGTAACTTCTTAATTATTAATAAACACTGGTTTGAAAAATAAACTAGAAATTGACCGTTAATAATTGGTTGAAATGAATTTTTTTCGAGTTCTTTTAGAGTTGCGCTTCTTTATTTCAACAAAGAAATGCAAAACTGTATTGAGAAAAATGACATTGAAATTTTCCTGTTAGAAATGATCACGAATAATTCGCGAATTTTTCGTGAATTTGATGGGTGAGCGTCACGCTTTAAATGCAACAATAAAGTGTGCTCAATATATAAACAACTTGTCGGGGTTTGTCTCAGACATACTAGTGATGATTATGTACCATTTGATATGATTATAATAATCATTGAACAATAATTTCAAAAAATATAGGTGTATTGAGCGCCAAATCGTATGGGTTATATGGTTCATGAATTTTTTCCGTGAACTTTCTAACAGGGTTTGAGCCATCGTTTATATAGGATTTTTGAAAGTGGCTATGTTGGGTGAACTCGAATGAGAATAGTAATACGGTCGGTATTTGGCTTATTTATGCGCTGCCAGAAATTCTGATGAGTGTTTTTGAAAGAGCAAAAGAAGATAAATCGAATGGTATGTCGCAGTTTCATGTTTAGGTGTATTAGACTATAGTTAAAATGACAGATATTCGTTCATAAGAATTTCGGAGAGTTGGAAAATTGGCTCATCCAGAGCATAAAAGAGCTCGTGTAAAACGAATTTCGTATTCAATATGATTTAAATCATTGGAACTTTCATTAGTTAATAGTACAAACATAATGTCACTGCGACGTACCGTTGTAGCAAGCGCACATATAAAATATAAGAGCGAGCGGCGGAATTGGATAGATGGCGGAATTGAGTATATATACCTTAATTATAATTGAAATTTTCTTATTTTTCGGAATATCCGCATGAAACAACACATTGGTCGGCAGAGAGAAATCTTCCGTTCGGCTAAATCCATTATTACGAGGTATTCATTAAAATATATTGATTTTATTGATAGAGTGGCAGACGGAATGGTGAGAGATTGGAGATTATAATAGAGGCACTTCATGGGAAATAAATTCAACTGTACACGGTAAATGCAGTGCATAGCGCGACTTTTGTGATCGCGCGAGCGCGCAAGCCCGCGCCGAGATGTGGGCGGTTTGACGGCCCAATAAGGCATGACATGAGCGATCAGTTTACCGTTTTTCCCGCTTCTTGCTTCTCGCGATCGCTGCTGTATCTTCCTTTTTCCGTGACGCGTTCACACGAGTCTCGAGGGGCGAGCGACCGGAGGGTCGAACTCTTGCGTAATGGGGTTGAATTAAGCCTAGAGTGCCTTTGATTGTCTGTTTGCTTTGAAAAATTGACGTCAATTTCAGACTTTTCCAAGCAAATTAGTCATGCCGGAGAGATTATAAACGGCAGAGTATCAGTTTTGAATTAGGATGTCGCTCGACTGCATAGTGTAATCCGATTGTGAATATCTGAATTTGGCTGCTCTACACCCCCGCTCTCTCGCTCGCCGGCTGATTGATGCATAAGATAGGACTGACCGCCGATGAATAGAGTTCCCAAACGTTCCCCAAAATCACGGACCGTTTGGCAATGATTTTCGATCGCTGCTTCTCGGTTTTCAGGTATAGTCATAACTATTGTCGGCTAGCCATTGAGCTCTATCACTGTCATTTGCGGCTATTATCTATTCTACACGTATACATATCCATTCGATCATTAATGAATTGTACGAACACTACAAAAAATAGTTCTTATTTTAAGTATGCAGCAAATTTAAGAACTTTCGTATTTTTCGTTTTTCTCATGATTATTTGCAATTACCAGAATCAATATTTTTGCATCAAACTTTTCTTGGCATAAGGAGCTATCATTCAACCTATTCATTTTTAGATCAACTTTCCAGCTGCTTCATTAAAAAACATCGTGTTCTTAAATTTGCTGCATACTTATTTTAAGAACATTCCTACTTAATTTAAGAAATTTTTTTTGTAGTGAACATGCAAGACCGATTTTTCAAAATAAAAACAGTCTCGCAATTATCTTTTCTTATACATTGAGACGTCAATGTGTTTACATTTGAAAATTAATCGTGTAAAAAAAAGTACGGCGGGCTGAAGCAAAACGAAATTGTAACCCGTTCGTAGGAGTATGTGAATGAAAAAATGTCCCCCCAAGTATTAAGCTCAAGTCAATACGCTATATATAGAGAGCAGAGCAGCCGGGAAAATAAGTCCAGCCACTGAATCGGATTTCCGGGCAGTCTGTCTATTGTGTCGGCGCGTGGCGCACTGCGCAGGCACGTGAAAATCTGACCGATCCATCAGCGACGAGCCGGCGCTCGTTATATACGCTGCCATTGCCTATTGTCGCGAAAAAAAGAGGGAAGCTGCGACTCCTGGCCGTTTTCAGTAGTCTATGAGATTAGAATGAGCTTCGAGGATTATTTGTAATGGATACCGAGCACAATGGCAGCGCCTCTTGAGCTATTCATGCAGCAGAAGTATTTTTAGCGAAAGGGGTGGAATTGGACTTACTATAGAATGATGAGGACATCCACTGAACGTATGTTCGGATAATTTTGTCTAAATGCAGGTACGTAGTTGAGTGCGGTTTTAAAGTATTACTTTTTCGTACTTGGGTAGTTAACATTAATCATCTGTTCATAAAATTAAATCCAATAAAAAATAGTTTAAAAAAAGTTGTAGCTCCAAAATTAAAGAATGATTAAAATGTCTGTGTCACAACAGACGAACAACTACAAATAAAAAACTGCCTTTAATCATTTTATTAGGCATTTCAATGTCAAGTTCTTACTCGCTACAAGTAGGCAGAGTCATAAAAAAACTAGAGAGGCTCTCTTGTAATTAAAGGATGAAAGCCATCATAGACGAGTAGCTCACGTCAACGCGCATCACCAATTAATCGCGCCCCTTGGTATTTCCACGAAGTAGCAGCAGCAGCAGCAGCAGCAGCAGCAGCTCGCAGCGGCGGCGGCAATAACACGACGCCCATTGTCCAGCAATTGAGCCTGGTTTGGGGTTGTTGTGCTGGCAGCGCTGGTATGTACGAAACCAAATTGATTCAAATTGCCGTGCGGTGGACGAATGAAAATAAAGAAAGAAAGCTGAAATCATACGGGAGTATTTTGGTGTGACTTTACCTGGCGAGGCAAGTACAGCCCTCATATAGCATATAGGCAGGCGAATCTCAGCCCTTCTTTTTCCGGGGCGCGACGTGGAAATCGATGTGGGATCCCCGATGTTTATGATTTATACGTGTGGAAGTTTTCCTCGAGATTTTCTCAAGGAGCTACTGTTGGCTTCCTCGAGCTTTTCATCGAGCAGAGGCTAAAGCGTGAGAGAATTGCCGTATGTGGGTGTTTTTATTGACCTTCGATCTCGACCTTTACGAGAGTTCGAGGCAAAGAGAGAGAGAGCGAGAGAGACATACACACACACACACACACACACACACACACACACACACACACACAATAAAGATATAGCCTTGCTGCTGGATATAATCAGCACGCGTCGAGGGCAATTAAAATGCATATGGACTGACCATTAAACCGACTTCCGGACGCGCGCTCACGAAAGGGTTGACCAGTTTAGACAATGAGCCGCTAGGACGTCCTACTGAGCGCGCATATCCTCGATGAGTTTCGTAGGACACGCGCGTGATACATAAATCGTGGCGAAAGAAAGAGAAATGAAAAAAAAACAAAAAGAAAAAAATCGGCGAGATTTCGGCGAAAAATCTGTGTGATGGTGCGGCACGGGACGCACACGGGACGACACACACTGTAATTCAATACTCGCTTAGCGGACGTATCAAGGGGTTATAAACAAATGTGTTCAAACATATAGGGTATCGCACTCACACGCATACGGCCCGAAAAAGGGTAGCACTTTTCCCTTGTGTCAACAGCAGCCAGCCCTACGCTAGCGCTAATCCTTTCAGCGCGACCGGCTGATGCGGCTCCTACTCATTCTCTAACCGTTGAGAATTTAATCTCCGCTCTCTGACTTCTTCATGTTGCATTGCTCTCTTATTAAATACACATCACGATGGTCGTCGTCGTTGCGTACTGGTTTGGTAATAACCAATGCTCAACAGGTTTCGTACAATTTTCATCAACAACAGTACTATTATCCTCATATGCAGTATAGCTTTGAAGTTAGTTTAAGATGTAATTGAACCCTTAGACGATAGCATCTCGAGCAATTAAAAGAAAAAAAAAGTGGCCGATTCTCTCTCTAGCGCACCCTCGAAAACTGATCGCGTGTAAGCGCGATAAACGCGCGATAGCATCAAAATAACGAATGTGGGAGAAAAACAGATAACAACAGGTATAATTGCATTCGTGTGAACAGGAGTGTAACCGAATAAGAAAGCACTACGTGCAGTGTATGCAGCGGGGGAGAGTGCAGGCTGAGTGCAGCGTTTAATAGAAATTAATCGGAGTCGATGGGGTATTAGCTACGCGACTGCGATCGATGCTGCATCGACCGAGCTTTATTGACGTGAGAATCGTGGCCCCTATATAAATATACACACACATATATATATACCAACCAAAGGAAAAAGGCTTGATTATAATGTCTAGTCTTTCAAACGATTAGATAAATACTGTCTAATGAAGCGTCCTCTGCAGTGGATGCTCCGCAGCGGCGCGGGCGTACGTCGAAAATTCGCCTATATACACTTCTCATTCCCATCCCAGTGCAGTATGTATGTAATCAACGTGTCAGTAAAAGCACATTGTCTCGCAATAACCTCCTTGATAATAGGATTGAGTTTCTTGTTTTTGTCTGCAGTTTCTCTCTGTACGCAAGCCGCACAGAAGCAGCAGCGGCAGCGGCGGCGGCGGCGAAGGGGAGAAGAGATCGCTTGGCGCGAGCCGCATTATTGGTACATTATTCGCCGCTGCCGCGCAGCATATGTTTGTGGGGGACTGCAGCCGACTGCACTAAACGCTCGGGGGTGGCATCTCGCTCTCTCACTCACTCTCTCTTTCTGGCTCCCTTTTTTTCGGGGATGCTCACTTTTGGGGGGCGTGCGCGCTTCCGCAACCCAAACAGCCACGCGGCCACGTGAAAAAAACGTCGCTTATACGCTGTTATTTGGCTGTCGGATTTGCATATTTTTTTTGCTGCCCTTCCACGAATTTATGTCTTATCTGTCAGTTTTTTTAAAGTGACGTTTATAACTCATTTATAATGGCAGGGGAAGGCTGTATTTACTGGGCATTTTTATTCATTATACTTGAGAATGTCTTTTACTATGCATCGCAAAGAAAATTGAAACACGGACATATTGTTATTCTGAAAATTTAATATTGACTGATAATTTGATAGAGTATAAATATTACTTTTAAGAATGAAAAACGCGTACATGGAAAACACGTTAATCATTCTCAGTTGGATTCGGTTGACAAATGCACAAATAAAGATTTGGACAAAACCGCGCATTTGCTATACAAAGGAGAAGTAGAAGGCAAAAGGGGAAAGGCGCGATCGAGGAGCAGCGTGACAGCGATGGATTTTTAAAGAGCTGCTATAGTATGTATTTGGCTAGAAGTATACGTAGTATTGGAGAGCGCGATGCAAGCGCAGGCAGTCGGGCGGGCAGGCAGACAGGCAGTCGCGTGGTTGACAGGTGACAGCAGAAATTTCCAAGCAAACGTGTCCACCTACGTGCCCAGGGCACGCGACTAGCATTGTATGCAAATCAAAGAGGAGGGGGGCAGATGTTCTTTCCTCGGGGCCCTGACTTTTTGGGGATGCAGCTATATGCTCTATCCTTTATTGCGTGGACGTGAGCTGGATTTCTGAATGGTTATTGATGAGTATCGCCAAAAGCTGCACGCGCCCACGCTCGCGATTTGATACACTCTCTTGAGTGAGAGCTTTCCTTGCTGCGGTTTCGATGCTCATCTGTTATAACTGTAGGTATTCTAATCGATTTATTTGACAAAGGGCTCTCCCACAATTTCCATCTTGAATGAACGCTTTCATATTTGCTCTTTTCTATTTCAAAGCCTATGAAGAGTTTTAGCTATCTGTCCGTGTCACATGAATAAGTATTTATTTATTTTCTTTTTTAAACTATAAGAAAAAACATTCCTGAAAACCAAGCATTCGGCTTTATAGTCGAAATAAAAAAGATCGCTCGACACAGTCAACTCTGTGAAAAAAAGCAAGGTATACGTTCCCTTTCATCGTTTTCCCGGCTTTTTCCTTTTTTGTTTTTTTGTTTGTTTTTTTTTTGTCGCACGCAAAGAGCCGCGCCTCATAAAATTGCATAAAGATCGTTGAAGCTATCGCGAAAGCAATAGTCGGAAAAGTGTCGGGCGCTGAGCTCGACAAAAACAGAGCGAGAGCGAGAGCGAAAGAGCGGCAAGAGGAAGAGAGGGAGAGGAGGGCGAAGGGGTGGGGAGGGAGGAAGAGGTGGAGAAAGCAAAGTGGGTGGAAAGCAGATAGTGTCAGTGGCAGAGAGAGGAGGGAAATTTGGCGCAGGGAGTGTATAAAGGACAATAGAGGGAGAGCGAGAGAGAAAGCTCCACGTCTCTCTCTCTCTCGCTCCCGAGCCAACAATCAAATCGGAGCGAGCGAGCGCGCTATCAGTCCGACCCCATTATCCTTTGATCCGCTGCTGCTACTGCGGCAAACACGCGTACACACAGGCACAGAGCGAGCTGATTGCCCGAGAGCTCGCTTGCACTCTGTTTAAATAGGCCCCAACTCTCGCTCGCTGTTTAACCGAGCGACACTTTTCCCGATTTTCCTCTACTACTGCCTGCTGCTCTGTTTAACTAGAGAGCCAAATTACGGCACGAGTTGTCGTCGTTGTCGTCGTCGAGCGAGCTCTCTCGCTTTCTCTCTCTCTCTCTCTCGTTTTTTTTTTTTTGCTTCCTTCTTCGCACCTGGAAAGGGACACGTGGTCGGAAGTGACGCCAGTCATAGATATGGGGTTGCTATCGGCACGCGCGCACGTGCCAAATCACACATGCATGAAGTGATATGCAAGAGTCGCGGGCAAAGCTACTAGTTTTACCAATTACTGCTCAACATACACATATACGACTACTACTTCCTGAGATGGCTTGAAGCTTCGTAACTCTTTCAACTGAAAAACATGGTTTATTTATTTTTTGAAAAGCTCATCGAGCTGTTAATCGCGGGTAAAGGGATTAGCTCGGACAAACACTGAGATTCCCGTGAGTATCGTTTAGCGGCTGCTGGCTAAGGGTTGTCTATACGTCTGTGCTGTACGTCTGTGTCCCCCAGCGAAAATCGAGGCTAATTGCGATTTCCGTTTGGCCGAGTAGCGATCTCCTCTAAGCGCGCACGGCGCAAGTCCTTCAGCAAACAGCGATCAAACGCTGCGCCAGCCATAGCTTTTATTGCCTCTAACAGCGCCGAATCTCTAAGCCTCGATTAGGATTTTTTATGCCCCACTAATCTTCGAGCTTCGGCTTCCTTCTATTTGTCCCTTAATTATTCTTTAATTTTCTCTCCAGCCTTTCACTCTTTATACTCTGACTCATCCCTTCCCCACACTGCTTTTTTATTCGGCGTTAATTGTGTATTTCGAATGACCGATGCTACTCTTACTACCATTGCTAGATGCTCAAACTAATGCCTCAATACGAGTTTAGATTAGGGAAGTAATAGCCTGCGGTATATCTCGTCTGCTTTCGAAAACTCCTTGATCAAAATAATAGCCGTTTTTTTTATATTTATAGCTAACGTCATCCATTGCCTTGCCAGTGGTGGGAATTTCTTCTTTCTATACAAATGAAAACTCTTATTACGTTTTTATCAATTATCAGTAAATAAAAACGTGTCAAGGATAATTTTAAAACGAGCGACATGTACAAATTTCCCAGCTCGTGCGCAACTGACTCGCGTTCGAAAACCTATACACCAGCAACATTTCACATTTGCTTTTACATGTAAAAAAAAAACATTTGCATGAGATATCTTGTAACTTTCCATTAGGCATTTTCAAAAAAACATTGTAACCACGGCTTAAATATGCTACTGATAGAAACTGAAGCGATACTCAAGCTCTCGAGAGCTTTCGAACGCGCCAGTATGATCGGAATAAAATTGGCGCTCTCAATGGAGTGCAGGCAAGTAACGTATATGAAAAAGACGTTAAACCTCATTTGAAAGAAGAAAAAAAAAGATGGCATGCGCACTCGATGCATATAAGTAGAAAATTGTCGACACACATCGTATGTGTGCGTGTATTACAGCGAGACAGAAGGCGGCACGCGTTGTATGTATGTACGTAGGTATCGTGGAGGACGCGTGCGAGGCAGCGGCGCGTGCTTACCTCGTCGTCGCATTCGCACGAAATACGTTTCTCTCTCTCTCTCTCTTTCTCTCTCTCTTGCTCTTTCTGTCTTTCTCTCTGTTGCCGACGAGTTCGATCCGAGTGTAACGGGCCGTTGTCTTGCGATTATGCGGGTACTCGGGGCGAGGAGGAGGCGGCGGCAGCGGCAGCAGCGGCAGTGGCGAGGGGCACTCACACCGAGAGCCTGAAATTTCCTAATTCCCGGCCGCCGCCGACGACGTGTGTGAGTGGAGGGAGTGAGATTCCTGATTTTCCCAAAGAGTTCGAAATACTATGTCGACGAAACACGAGCAAACTCTGATAAATAAGCTCTCGCAATACAGAGATATACGCTTACGCTTTGTTGACCCAAATTAATCCTCATCAATTAATTGCAAGCCATAGAACAATCGAAAAATCAATAGCTTGGTCAGTAAGTATAGCCACAGTTAAGGAGTTTCCGCTTGTGTCGAGCTAAAACGAAACTTCGCTTAAAATTCCATCCAAGTGTCTCACTCGGCGTGTCCCCCATGCAAGCAAATAAACAACGATTTCCCAATGACAAGAAGATCGGAATAAAAAAGAAGAGAAAGAGAGAGTAAGAGCGGCCAAACAAACAGAGAAGGAAAAAAAGGGGTCCACTGCAGAGGAATCCAATCAACCCCCACCCTGCAGTGCAGTAGCGAGGACGATGGTGTTTAAGGGTAGGTAACCCCGGCGTTAGACGGGCGCTCATTGGTCGCGACACGCCACTCCCCGCAAGGGCGGAGTTGCTTGGGCTGCCTCGCTCGCTCTCGACTCGCTACGCTACGTGCTACCGAATCGAGCTCACCTCGTCCTGCGCCAGTTGGACGCGTGACTCCGTGTTGCACGCACGCTGCGCAGCCTGCACGCTCCAGAAACGGACAGCAGACAAAAACACTGTGCGCGCGACAGACAGGCACAACAGAACAGATCAGATTTTTCCTTCGGACTCAGTGTTGTTGTTTCGTGTCTGCATATGATTCAAAGATCTCGTTGAGTGCTGGAAGGGACATTGTTGGCAGACAGTGCTGCTGATCCGGGGACGTTGTTGAGGATCGACGATTATCATCAAGGACATTCGACTATGGTGGTGCTGTGAGTATTTTTCTTTTTTTAACTTCATCACACTTATGCTTTCTGTCTGAATTCCAATCTAACAACAAATGCATCCTACTTTTACGTATTTCACTCACTTTCGATCCAAAATAATATGCTATTTACGAATTAACAGAAGTGCTGTAGACTTAGGCACTGATCATTTGCTGAATACGTATATATAGAATTTTCCCTGCGAAGGATTTCTAAGTTTTTGTACAATCGTCGATTTTTTTAATAATGCATTCGTTCAATGCTTGTTGCTAAAAGCTTCCGCAATTGAGAATTTTAATTGAAATTTTTGGTCGATACAATCAATAAAAATCTTGGAATTCATCAGCAATACAAGTTTTAGTTTGCGATATGAATTATTTGTCGTACAAATTCTCGTTTTCAATGACATTTCGGAACGATCAATGGATTAACACCCGATAATCCGCAATATGCACGTATGCACACGAGTACGCGCGCGCGAAATAAAAACAAAATTGTTCCATGCATTCACGCGGTTTTTTCTCAGCTCATTGAAAGCCACTTGAAATATAATTTATAAACTGGATTTAAAGTACGCGCGGCCTTTCCATTTGCAATGCGTGCAGTAAAAATACATATATAAATTAAGATGGATCGGCAGATCGGAAAGTAGATTCGATTAAGCAAGGGAATGAAATTGAAATTGGGGAGAGGGAGAGAGCGAGAGAGCGGTAGATCTAAAATTAGGCGCGGGTAGACGGAGTTCGGTTGGATTAGAGGAGTTGGCGATCGAGAGCTGGAGCGAGTTTGCAGTGTAAAGGTCGAAAATAGCAGTTGGCGTATCTAATCAGTGGGCGTGCGGCGCTCCCCATTGGTACGTGGGCGTCTACGGCGATTGGCTGTTGGCTGGGATTGGATCTTGCTGCTTGCGCTTACTACCTCCTAATCGCTCTCTCGCACTCTCTCTGCTTCACCTGCCTGCGACTAGGCGACTCGACGCCATGTTTAATCAGCGACGTGATTTAGGAGGGCGCATGTGTCGTAAATCGCACCGAGCGCTCGGCCGAGCGAGCAATTTATGGGCTCGATGATCGGCCGATTAGGAGAATGCCGTTATCGATGTAATTGAGAGGTAACATCGGTGCAAGCGAGCTCATGCGCGCGATTAGTCATTGTGCAGCGCGAATAATTCATCTCTCTCGATTTGATCAATTAGCGGCGGCGGCGGCGGCAGCGACGCTGGGAACGAGATATTAAGCTGCAGATAGCCCGAATGCGAAAGAATGTCACGACAGATAGCGTCCCGTGGAGCGAGTGCGAGAGAGAGAGAGAGAGAGAGAGAGAGAGAAAGGGGGGTACACGTGTTGCCGAACGCGCGCGGCCGTAAATCGCCCGCGAGGCCCTTAAATCAGCGCTAATATATGTACTCGCATTGATCTCGCGCTGCGCGAATTCAATACACACACACGCACACTCGCACGCGCGGGATATCAACAATTAAGAGAGCCGTGCTCAGCTGCAAATTGAATAACTCGAAGGGACGGATCGAGTGGATAAAGTCATCGCCTGGCCAGCCGCGCCGCGAGTAAGATGATACATCGCGCGCGCCAAGTCTAATTGTGCTGCATCTCGCGTGCACGGCGGCGAGTATAGATACTCCGCATGCAGCGCTGCATGTTTTAGGAAAAATCCAGTCGCTATAATACAACTGCAGTCTCCAATCTCGGCTTGCTTGCTTGCTTGCGCCCCGAAAGCCGAGAATCGGCCACCCACGGCCAGCCATAAGTATAACTCGCGGCCCATAAATTGGCATTTTATCGCGATCGCGCGTCGAGTTGCGCAACGCTAAATTAGGACTTTTCTTTCGGCGACTCGCGATTTTCGATACGGCGCGTTTATCATCGAGACCTCTCTCTCTCCCTTTCTCTCTCTCTCTCTCTCTCTCTCTCTCTCGCTCTCTCTCTCTCTCTCTCTCTCTCTCTCTCTCTCTCGTAGTCAGGCTCATTTATTTCACATCGCGCATTCCAAAAATTATTGTAAGCGTTGCGCAATTAGGGTTCAAGGGTGAGAGCAGAATGCATACGGCAGAGGAAACAAATGCGGCGCCGTTAGCGCGCGCCACTTATTAATCACATATGTATACATACGCGAGCGCGAGTTTGTATTATGCGCAGTCGCCCACCGCGTGTCAATTAACTTTTGAGTAATAATTCCGCGGTAGGCGTTGCGCGCGCGCGCAAGCTCGACAAATTGTCGTGGCTGTTGCCGTTGTTGTATTCTAAGTGCCAAAGCGAGAAAAAGTGGCGACGCGAGAGGCGCGCGCGTGAAACAACATCACACACGGCGCGGAGGTGCGTGTGCACGCGGTCAGTTTGGTCGTTTTCGCGCGGCCGAGCGAAAATAATATTAATGCCCTTCGCGCGCTCGCGCCAATTAGCGTCTCAGCCGCGCGGCTTTGAAAAATCGACTCGCTGCGATCTCTCTTTCTCTGTCTCTCCCCCTCAACCTCCCTCGCCTATGGTTATATTTGCATTCCCGTAGATTGTCTATCCTCTCATCGCACGCGCACGCGACTTGCTCGCTTGTCGTTTCTTTGTCGCCTGCTCGCAAGGTATAACGAACGATGGCCTTTTTTGTGCTTGCAGGAGTCGAGTTGGGTCGCCGACGATGTCAGCGACTGTTGCCGGAAATCAGCAGCAGCAGTATCCCCATCAGGAGTGGGACATCAACGATTCTAATGTACCAAAGGTCAGTTTATTATCTTATCCGCGCGAGTATCGCATGAGTGTTGCGAGCTTGAAAAACCGGTTCGTAATTGACTCGCGATCACATAGCGGCTCGCTTTATACTTCGTTAGCAGTCTCTGCGTTTGCAATTATCGAGCGTCGACAAGAGTAATCAGTCAATAATCTCCGCGAGATGTAAAATGTTGGCAAAACGCGCGAGATTGGGCGAGCAGCCGGCGCCCGCGTTCAGCAAAACTTAACTGCAGGCTAATGGATGGTGATGTTAATGTGAAAGGTGGTGGAATACGACGCATGGTGCGAATGGGCGGACGGCCACGTGAGAAAGATCTACGGTCCCGACTGCGAGGAGGCCAAACGACACGCGTCCGGCTGGGCGATGCGCAACACCAACAACCACAACGTCAGCATTCTCAAGAAATCCTGTCTCGGCGTACTCGAGTGCTCATTGAAGTGCGTACTTCCTGCCGGCGGACGCGTTCATCTGCGACCTGCTATTTGTGATAAGGTAATCAACTGCACACTTACGATGTATCTTTGGAAGCCCCAATTTTTTTTTTTTTCACTTTTACACGCTGCACTTTTTTTCTCATCAAATGTTTCGCACAAACTTGCATGGCCGCGCAATAATCCAGCATTTTGATCGAAACAGGCAAGAAAGAAGCAGCAAGGCAAACCCTGCCCGAATCGGCAATGCGCCGGCCGATTGCAGATCCACGCGTGCCGCGGCCACTGCGGCTATCCGGTGACGCATTTTTGGCGACACACCGGTCACGCGATATTTTTCCAAGCGAAAGGCACTCACGATCACCCGCGGCCCGAAGCTAAATCCACGTCCGAGGCGCGGCGAAGCGTCGGCGCGGGCAGGCGAGTCCGAGGCTTGGCTGTCTTACTCGCCCGAGAAGCTGCTCTTGGTTCCAAGGTTTGTTCTTCGCATTACCATATTGAACGAAAGAAAAAAACTTAGACTTTCTTTTCGCGCGCGCTACAACGACGTTCATTTCTCGTTACACAGCTGATGTCGCTCAGAGGAACAAAGAGAACAAGTTCGGAGCCTATGGAACTTGCCAGCAGACCACCGCAAATTCCACCGCTGATCAGTGACAAAGGTGAGCAACACAAAAATAAGGAGACCAAAAAATCTCGAATGAACGCGAGCAAAGTAAATCAACGTCAAATAATGTTACAGGCTACTCATGCTCGTGCTCGCCGTTCGAGTGCGTGTGCGGTACGATGCAGCGAAGCTACCCCCAGACGACCAACCATCAGCAGCAGCAGCAGCAGCCGCCGCAAGCCTACCAAACGTCTCACCAGCAGCCGCACGAGCCGCTGGCGATAAACAATCCGACGAATCCCATGTACAACCCGCACGCCCAGCAGATGACCGGCAACGAGGCGCCGGCCTACTGGCCCCAAGAACCCAGCATGGAGCAAGGCTACTCGTGCTTGCCTCAAGAGGCTTCGTCCTATCCCAGCGCCGACTTCCCCGCTAGCTTCGGCAACGATTTGTTCCAACCGGAGGAAATATTCCAGCTGGATCAGCCGATCAGAGCCGATTTCACGGTCAACAACAACGAGCTGCCGACGAGGTCGCCACCGAGCTTGCTGGACTTGGGCAGTGGCACGATCAAGTACGAAATGCCCGAGATGCACGAGTCGACCTACTGGACGCAGCTACTTAGCGAGGACTCGAGCAGCAGTCAAGTCAGCGTGTCGCAGGTAAATGTTTTTTCAACTGATCGTCGAGCTCTCAGGTCGTTGATTATTCGATTGCTGCGGATAACACAAGTTTGCTCATGTCTTCAGAATCACGAAAGCGAAAAGGGCGTGAACCAGGCGCGAAGCTGCGCTCCCTACAACCCCTACCAAGCGCAAAACCAAAACAACTGGCCAAGCGGCAACGACAACCGCGTGGACTACGCCAACGGCAACGGCTACGAGTCGGCAGCAACGAAGGACGTGCGAAGCAATGTAATCTCTAGTCACTCGCCGGTCGCCGAGGCCGCGCCAGCCAGCTTCGCGCCAGCCAGCTACGACGCAGCCGCCGGCTACCACCACCACCAGCAGCAGCAGCAGATCATGCAGCTGCCCAGCCAACGGCAAGCTGGCGAGGCTTCGCCCGAGCACTCGCCGGAGCATCGGCAGCACAGGATCCTGGAGGAGAGACTGAGCTACAACCAGCTCATGCAGCAGTCCAGTCCCGAGCCCTACTACTACCACCAGAGCAGCGACCGGTGTCATTACACGTGCGAGGTGCTGGACACGCGGCTGCCCCAGATGACCGGCAACAGCAATATGGGCTACGGCGAGGTGCCGGTGGCCGGCGACCTGGACATGCCGCAGTTCGTCGATTACACCCTCGTCGGCATGCTCTGCAGCTCGGAGGAAGAGCAGCAGCAGCAGCAACAGCAGCAGCAGCAGCAACTGTCCTCCTGTCAGCAACAGCAACCGCAACCGTTGCTGCACGGCTACGTGCCCCATCACTAGACCTAGTGTAGATCAACTTAGTCCCAGCGTACTTACCCGAAGACTGCGCGCACAATTTTTACTGTATAAACTAAGAAAAATAACAACAAGTCCCCTCATGCTATTGTTGTTGGGAGCACCCAAGTTCCTTCCAAATTCTAATCTTAAGCGTTTTTCCATTCTTCATTCTTATTCTATATAAATATATTGCTGTTTTCCAGTAATTGAGTCTTTGATTGTACATAGTTAAGTATTATTATATGCATTTTAAATGACATTGTATGTACATAGATATATATTGGATGAGAATGTTAAGTTGATGGAGTGTTGCCGAGCATGGAGAATCTTAAATAAAAATACAACTCGTGTCTCATGTAAAAGTCACTTGTTTTTCTTTATTATTCATTCATATATAATTATTTGTGATTCCTTTAGCTTTTTAACAGTTATCTCATCTCGACGATCACAATGCTTCGAATATTTTCTCGCTCTCTTTTTCTCTCTTAATCTCTCTCCTTCTCGTTCTAACTCTTCATTTTCAGCTCTATTATAATTACAGCTTTGTGTTTTACAACGACGTATGGTAAAAGCAATGAAAAATAATAGTAGAATGTCAATCGTTGGAAAAAACAATATTATGCTTGATTCTCACTTCCTTCGCACGTGCTCTACTTCGATTTGTCGTAGACTCTATTTCTTTTTCTTTTGTCGTTTTTGAATCTAATTTCCGCTTAGGGGAATGATCGTGTTTTATTTCGTTTTCTATTTACGAGCTATTCATTAAAACAAAAAAACAAGACGAAGCTTTTACGGTCATGTGTTTCTTTTACTTTCTCTAAGGAGGTAATTTGCTATATCACTTACATAGTTTTAAACGCTTCTTTTCAATTGTGACGCAATAAACTGCGTGCAATTTAACTATTAAGCAGTTGATTAGTCATCAACCTTATATTTCTAACTATGTTTTAATTACTTCTCAACGGGTTTATCTAAAAATCGTCACTTACAAAGTTTTGAGAATTATAGGTTGATCACGACCGGAAGGGATAATACAATTTTTTTTTTTGTTTTTACAAGATATCGTAGGCACATATCTTTGATACTTAGACTTATATCAACTAATTAGTTACTTTTAATATTTTTTAAAAAACTTTTCAACTTCACTAATGTTCTTTTTTTCTGCATTTTAACAAATTTTTCAAGATTATGCAGATCGAAAATTTCGAGATACGTGCGAAGGTCCACAGAATTATTAAGAAATGTACAAAAGAATATTTGAAAAACGATTGGTCAAGTTTTTTTTATCTTTATATTAAGGGACGAAGAAGCTTGATCACAATCGTCACTGTTCTTAGTAGAGTTTTGTTTATTTGAAAAAATGAAGTATAAATTAATTAATGAACGATGCTTATAATTTAAAATTATCCTTAGGAATCAATTTTTAGAGTGTCTACGGACAAATATTTGTTAGGTAGCATTAGACAGAATGAGGAATTTCATCTATCACGTTTCTCATTCCTCCACAAAATTCTACTTTCTTTTTTATGTTCACATGAGATTGAAGTTGCTAATCACTACTAAGACGTGAAAACGTTGAAGAGGATTAAACGGGTCACGGCCACTCTACAAAGAATCGCGAAGAACCCCGCAGATGGTCATTTGTTTGAAACAATATTAAACCTTTTTTACAGGATAAAAAGTACAAATAAAAGCGCATTTTTGTCTCATATAAAAAACATAGAAAAGAAGTTTATCATTCCGGATTGTTCGTAGAGTGGCTGGGCGCCGCAATGATCACAGCTATTTTAAGATATTCTATACAAAGTGTCTATACGCGCATCGGTAAGAACAATCGGTGCCTATTGTCCTAAAAGTAAAAATTCTCGAGTCTCACACAATCTATTATATATCCACAATTGTTTGAAAACGATAGCGATCGAGGCTAATGATAACGACCGCATTATCACCGGCTTCTTCTCGCCACGTCTCGCAAATTTTTTTTCTGGATTTTTTTTATTTATATATATTTTTTAATAAGTGAAAAACGAGCAACGTGTTATCGCTCAAAACGTTTACACATTTTTATGGGCTTTTCACCGTACAAAAAATGAATCGAACTTTTTTTGTTTGTTTAACCAGTGACTCAGCTGGTGCAAAGTTTCAACGCTGAACTAAATAATCCAAGTATTACGTGAAGAAAAACTTAATTACAGAAGCTCAGAGACGTATCTAAAAATCAGTCGTATTGAATTTTTATAAATATAAATGAAGATGATAAATACAGCGAAACTATGTGATTGCGTCAGTTGCTTTGCTATATGTAGCGGAATAAACTTGATTATTACGTTCATCTTGAAAAAGAAAATCAACCTATAATTGTTTTAATTATTCTCACATACAAGTTATTGCACACTCGAGTGAGATTACTTAGACGAATAATAGCAAGTTTATCATACGAATATATATTATTCATAAGCGCATATCTGCAAGATACACGATTATACGATTGCAATATATAAAAGTATGACTGAAGCAAAGTATCGTAAGTTCATACGAATTATAAAACTTACATGTCTACTCTCCACGAGGTGCGAATATTATCTATATGTGTATGCTTCTCACAGTATAATTACTTAGAGCTTGTTTTTTTTTTATTTAAGAAACAATGGACCGGCTGTGCGCCATCGTCATCATTATTTCAATTCGATGTTTTGTTTTGCATCAATATAAAAAAAATCGACGCTTCCGTCGTCAGTTTGTTTGAAAATTTAAACTAAAACGTGAAAAAAACTAAAATAATAAACATTGTTTTGCAAGCGTCACTCAGGCTTACTTTAATATTTCACGTTCTCTCCAAATCACTTACTGCCCTTGTTACATTCTATAAAAAAAAAACAACAATGAATACGTATGCTTTCTCTCTCTCTCTCTCTCTCTCTCTCTCTCTCTCTCTCTCTCTCTCGCGCGGTCATAGCAATCCACAGCATTCGACGAATATGTTTCTCTTACGTTATTTTTTTGTCGGCTTTAGCTCGGATTTTTTAAATATTTTTTCCATTTTTAAATTATTTATATCACAATAAATGCCAGCGCATCCGTTCGCACACGCACTTGCTCGCACTCAAACCTTCACGGGGATGCGCCTCGAGGCTCTGGCAGGTATCGGCCTTTCTTTTGATAATTTCACCGTTCCCTGTAATTAGGCAATGTTTGTCCAAAAGACTTAATGCTTGCCTGCTGTTATCGGCCTCTGAAGCGGTTTCACTCGTACTCTGAAGAATTTTGTTCCTTGCGGAACCCTGTAGCGGTTTTCCGGCTATAAAAATCAAATGACCATGAATCTCCGCTCCCTGTTATTTAAGTAGAGGATTTATTCAAAATAAAAGAAGTTTACCTTTCTGGCTGAACAATATTCCTTCTCGACGACTTCAGCGATAACGTGCGGCTTTAACGGTTGGCCATCAGGCCCGAGTTTGAGATCTAGATCAGCAATGCAGTCCGAGTTCAAAAAGTAGAAAGTTGGCGAGTCTTGCAGGAGCGTGTAGTTGCGATGTGCCTGATCCCAGGTGACGAGCACTATGTCTCCAACATTACAACTCGTGTACGTGATCTTTCCCTGTTGCACGAGGGTGGTTGTACTCTTGGTGAGTTTATCACGCACAGAATGAGACGACGAAGCCTCGCGACGACTGCGCTCGGTGCTCGTCGCGGCGTCGACTCGGCTGGTCGACGTCCCAACAACTGCCACCGAGAGATTCATTTCTTTGTCGCGATTCGCATCTGGAGATGATGCAATTGAGGAAGTACTCATCGAATCCGTAGAAAGAATTCGCTTGGATACGCGTTCCTTTACTGTATGAGAAAACAACTTGCGTTTACATAATTGTAATAAGATCACGCGTATAAATACTACGTATACTATACTTACATAATTCGATCTCAAGACGACCTTTCTCGTTAGCAAGAACCTCCAATTTTGCTTCCACCTCTTCTTTGCTCTCGCGAGACGCTCTCAGCTCGGAGTTCAGCCTCTTGTTGTCTGCTTCGAGAAGTTCGAGCTTCGTAGGCAGAGAAAGCGAGTCGCTGTCAGTTTCCAGCCTGACTTTCTTAGACTCCGACACCTTCACGTCGTCGGATTTTTCGGATTTCATCGATTCTCCGAGCTCGCTGTTTGTCTGGCTCATCTTCAGGCGTTCGTCCTGTATCGCACGTTTGCATTCATCTCTCTTGGCTTCTACTGCCTGGGAAATCATGGTCTCTTGATTGGCCAGTTCTAGCAAATCTACACGCTGTAAAATAAATAAGTCCATCAATTAACATTTTTTTATCGATTTCAAATACATATGTACGAGCTTGCGGGACCCGAGACTATATATTTACCTCAATTTTTTCAAGACTTGAATCACTGGGACTACGTTCCATCGTGGAAGCATGCATCAATTTGAATCTGCTTCTCATGGTCTCATACTGGGCTTTGTATTCTAATTGTAATTTGTCGCTTTCCTCCTTGATGGCCTTCTGATACTCAACCTCGGCCGACGCCAATTTCTCTTCCAGTTCTCTTATCCTTTCTTGACACTGCTCCAGGGAACCTCTCAAAGTATTCATCTCCACAACTCTGGCATCGTTAGATTGTTTGATGGCCGTCTCTTTGTCGGCGTGCGACTGCTCTAGCCTCTCTTCAATTTGTCTAAATAAAATCAATTTTACCTTAGTATATTGCAAATCTCCCCCCTCCCCCACACCTTTTAGGTAAATCTGACATGCGAGTAAGCTGCAGATACTTAGAGATTGTTTTAAAATCAATTGTTTAGCTGCACGCAATTATATACATATATAAAAATTGTCATTTGGATTGTAACTACGACGCGCTAATTTGGAACTTTGGTCGTTTTGCTATTAGTAAAAACGCGGCTACTTCGTGCCTACTCGCATGCGAGCCGCTTCCGCGACTCTTAATATAAATGATGAAATGGGAGTGCAATGGTCAGATGAATTATTACCGATACACGGTCTGCAACTTCTTCATTTCTTGCTGTTCGCCTTCAAACTTCTGCCTCATGGTCATAATAAGCCTTTCCTGCTCCGAACTCTCCGACTCCTTTTCCATTAAAGCCCTTTCGAGATTGCGAACCTGATCGTCTCTGGCTTGCAGCATCTTTTTCAGATCCGAAAGCTCGAGTTCGTGGTCGACTGTGATTTCCTGCTCTCGTTCCCTCAGCGCACACGTATGTAGTGTAACCGCCTCGCCGATGTCCTCGATCAGTTTGACAACGGTTCCTCGGTCCACTAAAGCTTGTTCTTTGATGACACTGAGTTCACGGCGTAGCACGAGAAGAGAATCCATCGCCACGGATTTCAAGTTGCGGATTATGGCGCGCAGGCGTTCCACTTCTTCACGAGTGTTGCTTAGATTTTCCTATAATTTTTTGAACGGTTGCATTTTAATTTTTTTTTTCAAGCTATTGAAACTTTTATTACGCAAATTTACTTTTTCAACAACACTTGTTTTCTTTGTACATTGTTACTTTTGATGAGTAAAAATTTTGTACTTCATGGTTGCATTCATGCATGAGGAACACAAGTGTCTCAAACAGCAAATTTTTCCAATGTACTTTCAATTTAACTGTAAATCCACGCAGTGAAATTTTGAAATAATGTTTACTTTGCTTAAGCACTGCTGAAGCATGTCGAAAAAAATGATATGTTCGAATATAGTTAAAATTTATATCATTTTCTTCTGTGACTATAATATTTGAGTAATAGCATATACTAGAACTATAAGTAACCAGACTTAAAATATAAATGTATTGTTATGGGTTAAAGTGAAAAACGTTCATTCTTGCCTGGAAGTAAAATATATACTGGAAGAAATTGGTAAAGGTTACGGATAAAGAGATGGGATAAAGTGCGACGGCAGCTATCCTGAAAAAATCAAAAGTAGACGAAAACCCAGAACCGTAAATAAATTATTAATTTTTATTCCTTGTTTTTGAACAGATCTAATAGCCGTGCTCTAGCGGAATTCCATATTTTTATAAAAATAATGGCAATGTAAAATAATAAGCAACAGAACAGATGAATGCACGAAGTGATGTTAAGTTTGACTAATTGTAATTAAGACAAGCTGAGAATAAAAATGATGTTATAAATGCATACTACCAAGCGTTTGGATTAGAAAACGAGAGAGCGTATACGCCAAGGAGAAGAACTAAATGGACCATTGACAGGTGTAGAGATATACTTAAGGTAATGAGTGTCAAATGTGACTCGAAGCGAGGTTCAAATAAAAAAAAGTGGGACGTCGAAATGGCTTAATACAGTATTGAAGTGTAATGATTATACGTAAAAATGTGACAATGAAACTCCATATACTGATAATTATGAACATCTTTCAAGTGGTGATGGTGTCCAACGACTACTTATATATATCTAACAGCCAATCGAATCTACAGAGAAAGTATATAACAGCGGATGTGTCGAAGTTGGTAGTGTCCCGTACCTGAAGCAGGGACACAATAGCTTGATGCTGGCTATCAGTCGGATGTTCGCTCAGACTGCTAGGCAGCGACTCGTCCATGTAAAACTCCGTGCCCAGAAAGTCATTGGGTCCAATGCCGTTGCCTACAGACGGGCTACTCCCATCGCTGCCGGATTGTCGCCTCAGCTTCTTCTGCTGACCGTCGCACGAGCTCGTCGCGGTGTTGGTTGGGAAATTCGAGACTAATTGCGGGGAAGGAGGGGTGTGTTCAACACATTCGGTTAGAGGACTCAGAGGCTGCTGATCTTTTTTTTCGCTAGTGGACAAAGATGGGAATTGGAGGAGTTCACTCGAAGAGGACGTGGATCGATTCAAAGGTGAGACGTTAGTCGAGGTCGATGAAGTCGATATTGAGGCGGCACCAACCTCCATTTGCTTTTGACGGATCGGCGTTTGCTGCTTCGTGCTCTCGTACGATGTCAGCTTCGAGTCCATTGCTGCCTGCCCGATCTTTTCGAATTCCTCCGTATCAGTTTCAGATTCAAAGTCCCCTCTGCAATTATTAACATCCAATAAGTTATTTTATTATTTTTATTAGCAATATGTACGTCATTTTAACGTTTCAACGCACCTGTCACTAATTAATGGAGGTCTGACAATCTCCTGCTCCTTGGGCACTTCGTCCACGCGCATCGATGAACTTTCCTTTTCTTTGTTGCCGTCGCTGCTGCTTTCAGTGATACTTTTGGAGAAGAAAAATTGCGTTATGCTACTCAAATCGGGCGTGGAAACGCTGTTTGCCAAATCAGGTAATTTTTGTCTCAACAATTCCATGTCTTCTGGATTCAGCTGTAATTTTAAGTAACAATATTTTTGAAATTCAATTGAAAAAATTTGATGATTAGCAAAGTTGAAATTTATTTTACCTTGGGCAAACCATTATCAAACACTGAAGGAGCCTGCGTGGCAAACGGTGGTGGCACATCCTCTAAGCCCGGGAAAAGTGTATTCAAAAAGTGACCTTCAAATTTACTCTGGAACTCGCGCCTCCTCTCGATCTCTTCGCTGTGAACGCTGAGAAGTTGGCAAGCGAGATTGCTCGCCCAAACAAGAAATGCTTGGGAGAAGGTGCGCCGGCGCACGACCTCGGCAATCGCCTCCACGTACATCTGCGGTGCCAGGTGAATTTGGCGTAGGATTTCAAGTTGACGCCGTAAACGTCGCAGACTCTCGTGATACATAACTAGCTTACTATCAACCTCCATCATCTTGTTCTCCACGTACATTATCCACTTGAGACGACGGTGGATGTTTACCGAGAGCTCCTCTTTTGCCTAAAATTATAATTTTAGGGATTGAATACATGGAAAAATCGATCCAAATGTTTGCCAAGTTGTTATCGTATTTGTGCTTTCCTCTGCCCAATTTATCTTATCCTAGCATGTTTCCTCAAACTTTGTTTCTGAGAAAACGTGTGTCATACGAAATGATGAAATGATAAGTACCTTAGTGCAACGACGTCGAATGTCACGCAGTTGATTGTGATTTTTCAGCATGACCTCGAGCTGCTTGCGATGGGACATGCAGAGATCAGGTAAGACGCTCTCGTCATTGAGTTTGGACACACGGTCTTTGTTCTGGTTGAAGCCGTGCGACAGTTCCGTTTGCTCGTGCACGAGTTTCTTCGTTTGAGCCATCAGCTGTTCCAAGGCAAAAAGACGCTCGCCTAGCCCCTTGATCTCCTTCATATCCTGCTTGTTTGCCCCTTCGATTGCACTGTTTATCTGCAAAAGAGCAACCAGATTTTTCTTATTCATCAAAACAAAATTTTTTCAAGCACATTTACCGCAAAAGCTTCCGACAAACTTATTCTAAATTGCATTTGCCTCGAAAATCAAGTTTAGAATTTATTATTTTCAATTTTACTCAATTTTTGAAATATCCGATTTTGGCGACGAGCCAAACGGGCTTTGTTTGTTGATTTATCAGCGAGCAATATCGTGACAGTTACGAAGACAAGGAACTATACATCGATGGTTATGTCTCAGCATATCTGAGTCACAGTTATTTACACACGACGTTAGTCAAACGCGGTCGACGAGAGTATATCGCTAAAACTTAATCCCAACAGCTTTGTAAAGCGCTTGCGGTCTAAAAACGTGCACATCGTCATCCATTAAATCCAGTGACCGCAATAAAAAGTGCGCGAGTCGTTAATCTGTCGTGCAAACTTGCTGCTGCACTCGTTGCGCAAAAAAAAGGAAAAAAAGAAGAAGAAGGCGAAGGAAGAAAAATGCTCACTTCGGTCTTGAGTGCCTCCATGGCGCGCTCATCGAACTGCTCGAGGCCACGGGAGCACTGCTCGGCCACCTGCTCCAAGCTGCTCTGATTGTCCTTTGCCGAGATCCACTTGAGCAAACTCAGCGCGTCCGTGGCTGTACCCTCGCATTCAGCCTCTCTGATGGTCGGATTGGCCGCGACAATAGCGTTATTGTCGTTTTCAGTGATAGCCTGCTGCTGCTGTTGCTGCTGCTGCTGCTCCTGTGGATCGAGAAAACCGTCGGCGTGGGCCCTCAGCGCCGGCAGAATCGGGATCTTTTCGAGCGTTCTCAAATCAACGCTGAAGCTAAAATTGCAGAATTGGAGCGTGAACCAACGAGTGAGTCAAAAGAAACGAGAGAGAAAAAATGAAAAAAAAAGAAAAAAAAAAGAGAAGCCACTGACTTTTGGAGGAGCTCCATATGCTGCTGGCGTTCGCTGAGGTAGGCGGCGAAGTTCTGCTGGAGCATCTCGGCGCGGGCCTGAAAGGTCTGGGTGATGTCCTCGAGATTGGCGACCACGGCCGCCCAGCCCTGCTGCTGGAGATGCTGGTCGTGGACCAGGCGCTCGCAGATGCGCGTCTGGTCGCGGGCCAGGCCGCAGCAGTGCTTGGCAAGCTGGGCGCGGGCCACCAGCGTCTGGTACGTCGCCGGCATCGCCAGCGAGCTTTCCACCTGACTCTGCAGATCCACATCTGAAAAAACGAATCGATCAATAAATTTAATTTCTTCCCTGCAGTTTTCGGTAGATTAGTTTGTCGGACGATTGCAAACTCGTAGCGACGTAACCGTATATCGGTAAAAGATATTTTTTCGTGACGCAAAAACGTGGAAAAGCGATGTCATTGATTTTTTTTTCCGCTATGGTAACGACTTGATTGCGACTCGTTGCAAAAAAAATTGAAAGATACCGTTCCTCGAACCGCGCTCGTACACGTAAGATAATTTGAGTAACGATCTGCTACAAAGTACGAATTACTTTTTTTCTTGCAGCGTTAATAAGCCGGAATTATTTGAAAAGTGCATCTTTAATTCAAAGTACGAACAATTAACTAATCCGTACGCTGAAGGCAGCGAATCATAGGATCGTTGTAATTTAGACGAATCAGAGCAATTATCCTTACGTAAGATTGAGCGCAAAGTGTAACGATATCATCTCAAATGTGCTCCCAAGAACATTCATCCGAAGAGCGCGCAATGAAACTCACAGCAGCAGCAGCAGCGAAGCAAAAAGTTGGCTTGAAAATTCAAGGGCAAAGTCTCCGCTTTCGGAAAACTTGCGTCACTTGCGCGCGGCTGCCGAGCTTCTATGGGAATTTGTCGCTTCGCTCCAGTTCCATTTGGCGACGCTGTTGCGCGTGAAAAATCGCAAGCAAGCCTCTTTCGGCTTTTTTTATTTGTTCAGTTGCTTTTTTTTCTTGTTTGCAATGCATGGGCGGCAATGTGCATAGCGAAACCGCGGTGCATAGTAATACTTGCGTCACGTGCAGGGGACATCTGATCCGCGGAATTATGAAACGGCGGAACACGGTGTACGTGCATGCGCGCCTCTAATTGCCATCGCGCTATTCTCTCTTGCTCTCTCTCCCTCTCCTCGCGCGGCCACTTTTTATCGCGCAACGTCGTTTTACAAACTACGTCCTCGGAATTAAAGACACATTGTATTATGACAGTCGATCGGCAATACATTTCTATCGAGTATTTTTACCATTTAATCGTCAGAGATATAAAATGCACATATAAAGGTGCCGAATAATTTGCAAACCAGCGATGTCGTACACGGGCAAAACATATTTTTTTGCAAAATGTTGCGCCGCCGCGCCTTATCGAATGCGAAGCGCCGGATAATAACAAAGAGACGAAAGAGAGACTAAAGTGTAATCGCACGATGAAAAAAAAAGGGAGAAACGATAACGGGGTCGACGACGAGGCTTTTTATTACACGACGAATCAAAGTCTATAATACGTATAATAGTTAGAAAGTTTGTTCCACGGTGTGTTGCGCAAAACAAATAAACGTTTGAATACTGTTTTCAACAGCAACAAAAACATAGGAAGCGTCATTGAGAGCTCATTGTTTTTGAAGCGTCTCGTCGGTCTCGAGGCGATTCCGGTAAACAAATGATGAAGGTGCGCGGGCGAAAAACTTGCTATAAGCCGCGGCGATTGGCCAACTATTCATAAACAACTGGCTGCTCGTGATCGAGAAAGCCTATAGTTAATTTGCATCACAATCCACTTTCGATTTTGCTGGCAGCGGCGGCGATTAGCAGCATGAAAAAGAGAAGGAACGTATGTACATATCGCCGAAACAATATAATGATCGGTTAAAGGGAAAGCAGCAGCAGCAACAGCAGCAGCAGTTCGAGCGGCGGGAAATATAACTCTCGCATTTGCAGCACGCAGATCGCACGGAACAATAGATGGCCATCTGTCTCGCTTTCTCGCTCGCTCAGCGCTGCAATAATTATACCGAACGTGCGAACGCAGACCGCGCGGATTCTGCAATATGTATATATATATATATCATCCTTTCGTCGAAAACATTCGAACGATACACTTTCGCGCTGCTGCATGCACTGTTAATTAGCGAAAACAATTTTCACCGAGGCTGTAACCTTGCAGCCACTTATATAATTAGTGCTTTTCTTTCGCCAAGGGGGGCCTTACGCGATCGCCGCCCGCGCCGCCTCGTCATGTATACACCACACGCCAGATTTGCAAGCCAATGTCCACGTGCGCGCGGATCAGAGCCGTGTGGCGTGTTTTTTTTTCGTGCTTCGAAACGCGCGGCAAACGCGAGGCTTTCTTAATCAGATGTCGTGCAAATTGTCCCCTCACGAGCGAGAGAGCTTTTCATCGTTCGCGAGCAAAATAGTTATCGATAGGATTGCCTATTGGAGGTGGCTAATGGAAAGATCGATAAATAGAGAGGCTCGCGCATGCTATAGCGTGGAAAAGTTGCGAAATCACGCGCGAGCGACGATGATGATAAGCCAAGTGTGTATAGCGTGCTATATAGTGCTCATGCTCGAAGCTCACGCGGCGGCGGCGTCGTACTGTCTGCCGCGCTCGAGGCCAAGCCCCTCTTACGCTCACTTTTTGCATATTTTTTTTCCTCTTTATTATTTTTTTTTGCTCTCGCTCTCTAGCCAAGTAAATAACATACGCGAGCTTGCTCGAACAGCGGCAAGAATAATACTCGATGCTCGTGACGTGGCCAATGGTTTCCATCGGAAAAGTCGAGGGAAAAGTTTTGTTGCGCGGGCCGAATGACGAATAGTATAGAAGAGTGAGAATTACCAGAGCCGTAGTCGAGGCTGGGCTGAGGCGGCAGCTGGCTCTCGATGGCCGCCTTGCTGAAGAGGTAGATCGGGTTGGTGTCGGTGCCCGCGGAATAGGAGCAAACCCGGGCGTTTGCCTCGAGGCTCTCGCCGCCGCTCATCAGCAGCACCTGCTGACTTACAGCCACGTTGCATTCTCGCTCGATCGCCTCCTTCAGGTCCGATACGCTGCAACAAACCAAACAACATTCAATACACATGTATATTTTATACTGCACTTTCGCCGCCGCCGCCGCTGCTCGACTTCCGATAGATCGCATAGATCTACTTTGGAGCTTTAACTTTGCTCCAGAATCATACTTTTAAGTGGATTAGTGAGACGTAGAGTCATTTTTACGACTATAAGTCACGGCCTGCTGCTGCTATTGCTTCGATGTATATAATTGCTCGATATTGTACGGTTTCACTCATGCGGCGAGAAACAAAGTGCACCACCAATCAAACGAACACGAAAATCTCTCGAGACGAACACACGCGATGTCGAATTTAACGAGGTACTTGGAAAAAAAAGTAATTCTCAGAACAAACAAACATCCTTACAACCTGTGTAAGTAGCATCATTATGCAGTTTGAAATTACAAGCCGAGGCCGGCGCACAACGAGTGCTGTTCCTTATTATAGATTTAAGGCGAAAACTCATTACGCGTCCTCGTGTATGTGTTTGTGTGCAGCGAGCAAAAGAGCTCGAGAGGAGCCAACATACAGCTTTTGAAAACCGAAAGCGAGCGAGCGAACGAACGACGCGCGAGCCCATCAAATTACATCATAGCCTTCGAGTTCCTATTAATAAAATGCTGCTGCCACAATGCGCTTTTCGTTTTAGCCGCATCACACACTCGCGCACAACTGACCTAAATCCCCCGACCCAAGCTGCCTTCTGAGAAAATCAACTTTGCAAAGTAGCGCCGATGTTCGAATGAATTAGCCTTAATTTTCGTCGCCGGCTCTTGTAATTAAGAAAAAAGAAAAAAGAAGGAAAAAGAGCGCAGGCGCGTCGTCGATTTGATCGTACCGCGCGCGTTTACATAAGCTCGAGTGCACTACTGCCAAGCAGCAGCGGCCTTCGCAAGCACGCCCGCCCCAAGGTCGATCATTCGCTCGGGCATTATGTTTACTTGTCGAAATAAAAAGTTCGGTTGTCGATGCGTCATGCAGCCGCGCGCGCGAGACCTGCAAATTTCGTGGATTTTTCGAGGGATTTTTCTTTGTTCCCAACGCGTGTGTGCTATAGCGCGAGTACCGAGAGAGCGAGAGGAGGGGGAAAAGTGAAAGAGCGAAGACACGAGTAGCGGCGGCGGGAGCAAGAGCGAAAGAAAGAAAACCTCTTTGCTCGCTATCGGGCGCAGCGACCTGCTTGCAACGCCCGCCGCCACTCGCAGGTCTCTCGCTCTCCTCGGTTTGTTGCAGCTATGTGCACGCGCCCGCGTTCAACGTCGTCGACGTTGCGACACGATGCTGCTGCTGCTGCAAGCGGCTTTTCGATTCATAATGCATGAGAATTAAGCGGCGGAGAAGCGCTTGCGCGACTTGGCTTTTTTGCAAATAAAATCTTTGGATCGCTGACAATAGAAAGTGAACAAAGCTATAACAAACGCTACGTGTACGTTAGTTAACGAATGTCGCCGTCGTCGCAGTTGAATTTCAAATCAGCGCTTAAAACGCTAAGCTTTTTTTTTACGAGCTACGCGTACTTACTTACGGCTGATTCATTCGTCCGCGACAACAAGGCGCGGCGAAAGCTGCAAATTTTCTTAGATTTCCATGCCAATATTCCTTTTATTTTTTTTCCTCAATGCTAAAGACTAATGAGATTCCGAGCTCGAGCAATTAAAGAGTTCGCAAAGCTATTTATAATTGACATTAGTATCGGAGAAAGTTGGCAAATATTTATATATTGGCGAATTTATCGGTCGCTATCCCGCCTGCCGTTTTACTCATCGCTGCGCATTTAAACTTGTCTCTCGCAATAACCGCTAGTATTGTATTCTAGTCTCCATAATGATTGGAAATCAATGAGAAAAATTCAGCAGTGTAAGACTTCCGTTCCGTCTACGATCGATTACGACGACTACAAACTCCTTTGTCTAAAATTCGCGCGCAACCGCCGAAATATTCTCGATAACCTTGGTCGAATATCAAAATAAACCCGCGGACTTAAAGTCGAGGAACTTTTAATTAAACTCAGGTGTGTAATATGCAACTGTTGAATCTGTCGCTGTAATATATATCTATCGCATTCCGGGCTTTAGAAATTTGGAAGTGTTCCATCGCGGCGGTGCATGGCCACCTGCGAAATATTGACATTAGTGCAGCTGACGTCCGTTTCGGGCTTGATAACGACAAGTGCAGCCCTATTAACTGTGCTTGCGCGACTGTTACGAAACGGGCGGAAAATGGAAGACTTGCGAATGCAGTAACACGCGATTTTTCGCGCGCGCGTGAGAGCGACACTTTTCCCCCTGCAATGATATCCACAACGAGCCGCTGATAAGCGTTTATGTGACGATCTGGGATTCTTTTTCTTCTCTTTTTCGTTTGGATGATAAAAAAATGTGTCTCTTTATCTGGACCGAGCGATAGCTGCTGTGTGGACAAGTCGTAAACGCGTGAAACTGAGAGATAGCCGCATATCGAGGACCCAATAAATCACGCAAGTTAATGAAGCTAACGTGTTCAATGAACCGAGCATCAAGTTTTTCTTCTCTTAATCTATTCGGATCATCTGAGCGAGTCAGTGCATGCCTCTTTTAAAGCCGCAGCATTAAATTATCTGCGTTTTACTTTCCTGCATTTCCTCGTATTATTGTTGCGTTAGGTTGCGCTAAAGCGCGATTTCATTGAGCCTATACGTGTGTATACCGGTTATATTCTCCCTGTACAATATTAACCAAATCGAAATAGGCCGATGTTGTATAAGCGATTAATTATAGATTGCACTCGCCCCAACGCTTCATCCAACTATTTATTTAATTTCAGCTAGATAGTGTAAACGCGTTCGATCCGGGGGGGGGGGGGGGGGGGGGGGGGGGGGGGGGGGGGGGGGGGGGGGGGGGGGGGGGGGGGGGGGGGGGGGGGG
>JAWWMK010000032.1:12144468-12182242 GCA_035047105.1 Galeopsomyia nigrocyanea | reverse complement strand
ATATGTTCATTCATTATTCATCTCAATTACTCAAATATATTTTCGTTTAAGCTTGTATTCAATGATTCAACAACATGGCTCTCAGAATTCTGTGTAAACGCATGGTATATCACCTATTTCTCAAAAATACGTAGTCTCTGTAGTAAATCCTCTTATAATTCTCTTTTTGTTTTTTTTTTACAGGTGAACCTGACAAGGAGGGTGCCGCGCCCTTGAGCGATCAGGTAACATGTAGGTATAGTGTAGTACCTGACTCTGAAAATTCGATACGACTAGAAATGACAGCTAGGGTACACTTTCTAATTTTAAGTCCAGATTTAATTCGGTATCGTGACAAAGTTATCGTAATAAAAATCGACAAATCCGAGGGACGTCATCCTCCTCGTCAGGCAAACTACTTAGTTTATGGAGTTGTTTTTTGGTTTTTTGTTCACGATTCACGTTCTTTAATTTGTAATGATTTAGAATACTTATACTCAGAGAGTTGCGCGGCTGTTTGATGTTGCGGCGAAGGCGGGGACCGTCCGGCTCGCGTCCTGGGTGTTGGCATGCACAGAACACAGCACAAATCGCCAAACAGTTACAATCAGACAGAAGGGAAAAAGAGAAACTATTAGGATTATTATAGGTTATTAGGCTTTCTATGTGGGATTGACTTGGGATTGTTATATATATATATATAATAGCTAAAAAAAATTTGAATCTATTAGATATATTAATATGTATATGTATATACGACACCGAAATTAATAATATGTATATAAAATTAGTAATATTAGTAATTAACTACGTGATTGAAAGAAAAATAATTTTGAGAAAGGAGAGCTTATAATGAGTCATTAGCTACTGCTTTTGTCAACGTTAACATTGTTACTCATTAGGTACAAATAGACTACTACTAGTAAAGCGACATACTCTTCTGCTTGTTATTTTCAAGAAAATTTCTTTATCATATTGATTTTATATTGCACTATAAACTAGTATTTGCTTGTATACTTATCAAAGTCTAAATTATTATCGACTCGCAGGTATAGGTATAGTCTAGTTGATTGTCTATTGAAAATTCGGTAACAATGCGCTTACAAAGTAGGCATGCTTTCAATTTCAGTAATACTGGTTAGTAGTAAGTGTCAAAATGAAAAAAAATCAAGACGAACACGAGATATAGAAAAACCAAACTAGATGAAAAGTCAGTTTGAAAAATCTCTAGACTATGGATTATACTATATAGATCGATCACATCAGAATTTGTACCTTAAAGCTATATATACGCATGATATCTTTAGAAAGATATATACTTGTCAATATTTCTGGTGGATACGGAATTTCTTTATATGCAACCTAATCGTACTTGTTCATTTTATAAAGTCGAATTTAAAATTCTCAGGTCTTTGATAAACTTTCCACAAGATGGTGATATATAATGAACGAAAGAAAGAGAGAGAGAGAGAGAGAGAGAGAGAGAGAGAGAGAGAGAGAGAGAGAGAGAGAGAGAGAGAGAGAGAGAGACAGACAGAGAGAGTGAAGTAAGGGAACAGTACCTTAAATCCGCCGCCGCCTCCGCCTCCACCGCCGCCACCGCCACCACCAGTAGCAGCAGCGGCGCCACCGCCGCCACCGCGACCGGGTGTGACGTACAGGCTCTCGGTTCGCTTGGGTTGCCCAGGACTCGGCAGTATCTCCTGGCCAAGGCTTTTGTTTTTTAATAGCACGTCCTCGAACTGGCTGGACGTCGAGGCGGCATAAGTCGGCGTCGCCGCTCCGCTGCCGACCACACTGCCGTTCAGCGGCGTACCCGACCTTAAGGCGCTTGGGCTTCTTATCGACCTGCTGCACAATCACAGCCATATTCACTTAGAATCACCCTTTTTTCAACGCTTTTTTCCTCTGTCAAACTTACTTGTCTGGAATATCTGGCGTTGGCGACGAGGCCATTTTATCGACGGAAGTTTGTCTCGAGCCACTGACAAGAGGATGCCTTCGGTATCGGTCGACCGAACTGTCTCTGCTGGGAGGCCTCTTGTAGTGATCCAGCCTGTAACGTACAAAAGATAAGAGCACTTGGCCAGTTATTCATCACTCCTGGAACAAATTCGAATCTATATAAACCGATGTCTGACCTGTCGTTGAGGGTCTGTCCAATGCCACTTGCAGGCTTGTCCTGTGGATTGAGCACTCGGCTGTTCCTACGTATACTCGTCGCATTTGCTTGCCTCTGGCTCTCCTCCGATGGATACTGCTGTTGTTGCGCTTGATCTGGCCTATGCGCGTATTGCGGCTGTTGTTGCGAGCTTGCACCATACTGGCTCATCTGGTTCATCATCGACTGCTGATGGTATCCGTACTGGTTCGTCATAGGCGGCTAGAACAGAGTCGTCGCATCAGTCACCATCGACCGCAAATACCGTGAATAGCCGATCGTTCAAAGCTTTGTGTGTGCGTGTAAAAAACAAGAACTACAACTAGAGTATAAAATGTTTGTAAGCGGCTGCTTTCTCTCTCCAAACATCTAAGTACACTAGAAAAGAAAACATGGGGGGCAAGGGAGGCGGATCTGATCCGATAAGCTGAGTGGAGGCTTGGAGCATTAATTAAATCGAGAGACTTTTAAACGGTGGGATCAGTCAACACTCGCTCAACACGGGGGCTTACACCAAATGGCTGCGCTCCATAGAGGCTCATTTGACTTAGCGACATTGGGCTGTACGAAGCCATAGCCGGCTGTTGTTGTAACAACATCTAGAACGAGAGAAAGGTTCACATGAACAGGTTCAATGCAACATTGACCAGTTGCAACGACGCCACTTCCTCGTCTCGCGGCTCGATCTCGAAGGACAAAAAAAGAAAAATAAACGCAGAAGGCGAGTATCGCAGCAAAAGTGGATGATCCTGTTTACCTGTTGGTTCGCGTAACCGCTGGTCTGATACTGATTCTGGAATCCCTGCGCGTATCCGTATTGGTCCACGTTTTGCGAGGTCGGATAAGTCGGGTACTGGTAGGCCTGCTGCTGCTGCTGCTGGTAGACTGGAGTCGGCGACGGCGAGGTACTCGGGAATTGATTCTGGGGCAAGATGCCCGTGGGCGGCGTGTACGGCGAGCCCGGACTACTCGGTTGCGAGTAATTGCTCGTGCTCGGCGGCTGATTCTGCGGCAGCACCAGTACGTTTTGCGGCAGCGGCTTCATACTGGCCCGCCTCATCATCATCGTTTGGCTCATGCTCCCCCCAGGGTTCGACTCGCTCGCGTCCGTCCGATCGGGCGTCATGCTCGGCTGCGGCTGCGGCGGCTGCTGCTTCATCGGCGAGGGATTCTGCTGGTCGAAGCTCGAGCCTTTGTGCAATATGCTCTTGCCCGGCGCCGCGTCCTGCGGCGGAGGAACGTATCGTGGAATTTCGCGATTCTTCAGCCTGTGGGCAGAGTCAATTGGTAAATGCGAGGAGACAGAGTTATTCGTGCGCGAATTGGCGGCGTCGAGCGACCTTTCGAGTCCAGGTTGACGGAAATCGGGGGCGAACTGCCTGGCCGTCTGCTGGGCAATGTCCGAGTCGTCTCTGGCCTGCTCGGCGGCGATGTCCGCCAGCTCGGCTTTGCCCCTGGCGGTGGCCGTTCTCGAGATGGCGATGTCGGCCTTCTGCAGGGCGAACTTGCTGGCGCGCTGCGCCGCCGCCACGGCCGCGTCTATCCTCTCGCGGAACTTGGCCGAGCGTATGAGGAACAGGTGCTTCTTCTTCTGGCTGGTGATGAGCACGTTGTTCTTGTACTTGCCCTCCTCCTTGGTGTTGTCGCGGAAGGTGGTCACGCCGTAGCCGTACTTGCGGTTGTTGAACCACTCGCCCTCGTAGCGCAGCCCGTCGCTGCGCTCCGAGATCCCGAAGCCCGTGCGCTTGTCGTTCTTCCACTCGCCGAGGTAAGTTTCGGTTACGGAGGCGTCCATCTGCTCGTCCTGCGAGTACACAGAGTATTTCTCTTAATCCCCTTTGCACTCAACGGCTGTAGAACGAAAGGGTGTGTGTGTGTGTGTGTGTGTGTGTGTGTGTGTGTGTGTGCGTGTGTGTGTGTGTGTGTGTGTGTATGTGCATGTGTATGGGGGGCTGACCTCGATAACAAAGGAGGCGTTGCTGTCGGTGTGCATCGAGGCGGAAGCCTGGCTCTGCGAGCTCTCGGTCGACATCCACGACGCGGTGCTCGCATTGCTCCGGATACTGCCTGCCGTGCCACGCTTTTCAAGGTCTCCCGTGCTCCTTTGCTTGCGGATCTTCAAGCCCTGTGCGACACAAAGCAAAAGCCAATGTTAGCTGGTCGATCGAGCGTCAATCAAGCGAGTATGCTTACTCACAGCGAGTATGCCCTTCTTGAGGGACTTTTCGGTGAGCGACTTGCGCCTCGCGGGCGGCTCGTCGCTCCTCGCTTTGAGCACGAAGCCTCCTCTGCTGTCGTCGACGCGCCTGTCTCGCCTGTCGGTCGGCTCGGGCGTGGGCGCGGACGTTCCTTCGGCGCTCCGAAGGGACGTCTGCGACGCCCGCGTCTTCGATTTGTAGTGAGACGCCAGACCGAAAGGCGCACTCGCACGCACCCCGTAACCGTGTCGCATACCCCGCAGCCATTGACCCTGGTACGTTCCTGCAACAGAGACACATCAATTTATTCCTCCACATCTATACTGCCCGATACCAATACCTGCTTCAAGCATCTATAGTTAGCTTCTCAACGGAACCCAAGTTAAACTCTGTACTGTGAGTGACAACTTGATAGCCTTTAGCTTCTTAGCACTGAATAAATAAACAATAGCCGCTCCGGTAAACAAATAATCGTGGCTGATCGTCACGCGCAACGCCAGTATTGAATTCCTTGAAGCCGTTATTTCCAGACTTTCCTTATTCTTTTTTCGGCTACTTCGCGAAAGCCCTAAAAAATCACGGAACATTGACATTTTTTCGCAGTGACGCGTTTCATTCAGTCGCGGGCATCTCGGAGGAAGTGACGGCGCTACGAAATTAGCGTGTAACAAGCTCTGAAAGAAACAGCGAATTCGCCACGAGCAATGACTTTTCTAGGCATGTGCTTATGGCTCGTCTGCGCCCCTGAGTCAGAAAATGCTCGATGACGACATTTATTTACGCGTCGATTCGCGATGAATCAGTGCGCTAGCACTCGCGGGAGAGGAAAAAATGTCGTTAATGCGGTATGCTATATTGTATATAGTTCGTTGTCTTCGAGGGGGTTTTTGTGCTCGCTTTGCTGCGCTAAGTCTCTCGGCCCCCGGCGGAAAATAGATTTTTATATTTATAAATATGATATTCGGCCGGAAGTAGCTCTCGTTAGATCGTCAATTTTACGAGCTGTCTTTCCACGATTTTTCCTTCTTTTTCGCCTCGACAATTCACTCGCAATAATGCTTCAGCAACATTCCAATAGAATCAAAAGAGGAAATAAAGTCAATCGTACAAGAGGATTCCCCAAGTAACTTTCCGCTCATTTTCTCGCGCTCTGAGCTTTCCTCTCTCTCTCTCTCTCTCTCTCTCTCTCTCTCTCTCTCTCTCTCTCTCTCTCTCACTCCAGTGGGCCGAGCTTTCAGTCACTTATTTTTAGTGACCCGTACTACTCGCCCGCGACTGCCACCGCCGCACAATAAGTAATAAGTGTCCTTGTTCGAGAAAAGAGAAAGAGAAAAGCGGCATATCGGCACGCTCTGATCATTGAAGAGTGTAGCGAGCATTGAGGTCGCGGCTCGCGAAAATTTTTCAGAAATTAAGCCTTGAATCTATGCATATTTCCGTATTCTATTTTATTAGATCATAGCAGCTATTTCCGAGGCTCGATCGATTTCGTTTCTGTATGTTTTTTCCGAAAATACGGTAATGTCGCGCTGAATTAATAAACGACTGACTCGCTCGCTCGAGCCTCGGCAAATATCATTATTGAAGATAATTCAATTAGAGACCGCGAGCAAGCATAGTAGAGACATTATTATTGCGGGACAAATGAATCATTGATTTTCCCATTCAACTAATGTAATCGCAATCCAGTTTCATTTCTTACGGATTTTCTCTCATGCCGCATTTATGCAGCTGAAAGATGTATTCAAGCAATTGGCCTTGAGGAAAAATTGTAAAAAGAAAGCGCGCATGGATCAGCTTAATTGGTGTAAAACGCGACAACGCGCTCCAATTAACGAGGCATCGGCCTGCCACCGTCGCTCGACTGCCGCGCCACGAGAAACAGAGAAGATCGACTATGTCGTCGCGCCAACGCGAAAAATCCAAGCTGACACCATTTACCCACACGGCTTCTGTATCAATGTTTACGCTCGATTCATCTCGCCTGAAATTTCCTGAAACAGCATCTGCAGCCACAGTCGCGCATGACCGTGTTTACAAAAATGGCTACTTCCGGAGTTCTCCGATGATGATTGTTTCGATACGAGGTCTCTTCTGCGAACAGTCTTGGCTGTCCGTTAAAAAATTATTTCTGTAGTTATTTATTTTGATTGCATGAAACATTGCGAAGCTAAACCAACAAATGCTATTAAAATTCCGGATAAATAAAAGCTTCAGTAAAACGTTCACGTTGAAAATGAATATAAAATCGAAGCAAGTGCCCATAATCTCGGCAAAATTTTACGAGCGCAGTTCCATTGGAAATCAATCGGACGTTATTAATGGACCATATACCGTTGAATCTTTGAAAAGCTTATTTATTCCAGTTGTTGTGTTTTCCAAAAATTATATATTGTAAATTTATGCTTTATCGCTGTTCGCTAAGCATTATTGAACGAATAATTTGCGATCACGTGCAAAGTCGAGGAGAGAGGGGGGGCAGGTTGGAGAGCGAGAGGGAGGCAAAAGAGAAAGCAGTAACACGGGGCGACGCAGGTAGACGAGCACGAGGCTGCTGTTTCTGTGGGGCTGCCGCCTGAAAATAGCCCGTTGGCCCGCTGCTGCACGTGCGTGTGCTGCGCGCAACGTCCACTGGGCATTAGCCGCTTGAGTATTTCGGTACTCGGCTACTCTCGAGCCTACTCTGCGCCCGAGCCCCGCACACACACATACACCTGGTTTTTTCAGGCAGATAATTGACAAAAATAACAAAAACTACGTATTGTCTGGACAAGCCACGTGCACGCGCGCCATGCGTACGCGAGCCCGTCACTCGCGAGAGCTTGCGATTACGTAGCTTTCGTTGGAGATCCTTAATTAGGCCAGTGCGCAGACTGTCGAGAGCTAGTCCGTGGCTTGAAGTAGAACACGTGTCGGTGCATTATTCATCTTCGAGAAGCGATGGTGTTGCCAATAAATCAATTGGCCGAGAAATTTTGTGAAAAAGAGCTTGCACGGCGGCGCCTTGGCGTCTGCAGCAGCAGCAGCAGCAGCAGCAGCAGCGAGTCGTCGTCGTCGTTGTCGTTTTTGGTGCGTGAGACATTTATCTGCAGTGCGGTAAAATTAATCGGCGCGACGTCTAATTAGAAAAAAAGCCGCGCGCGGCGCGCGAAATTCGAAAGCTTGCAGCGAGTCGTTACGAGATCTAAATAAAGCTCTCGGAGAGTAGCAGCAGAGCAGCAGCAGCAGCAGCAGCAGCAGCAGCAGTACCAAATGCAATAAAACTTATCTCGCGAGCTGCACTACATGCGAAAATTCCTGCTTAGATAAGCCGCTCTCTCGCTGCGCGTCTGCTGCTCTGCTTGCACCGATTTGCCTCGCTTAGAACATCGACCGATTTGAGCGCCGCGCGCCGATCTGGTTAGATTAACGCCCTCACGCGCGAGCACACATTTCATTTCAATGCTTTTGTAATATTGTTATCGCTTTCTCATCAAACGCCACGCTCGCGAATAAACTTTTTCTTCATACCCTGTTTTGTGTAATTTTATACGGAGTACCCTGCCATTACTGATTCACACTAATGAGAACAGAATTATAGATTTATTGGTATTCGATACTGAGGAAACTGAGCAATCTTCACTTTTCACGGCGGCAAACCTCTACTTATACAACTTTTCGCAACTTTACAACATCTCAATCTCCTTAGGTCTCGTTAATAATGAGCCTTAACTACTATCTAACTTATTGCTCCATTTTTACTTCGTAAAGAGCTTAATCTTGAAAAACTATCGACTTTTTGAAGTACTTTTTACTCAGACGTTTATTAATCCACTTCATTTACGACATTTGCCAATCTTCTTAATAATAATTCAAGGTATTATATTCGTTACTTGCATTAGTACATGAAAAATAATTGAATAGGATTACCAGCCAGATGTACAAGAGATAAATGCGAAATCCGAGTGCATACACAGCAGTGATTGATGTTTACACAGCAGAAGGAGAAGAGTCGGGTAAATCAGTAAAAAATGTATGAAGAGGAGGGCGACCTTGTGCTTGAAAAATCGAAGAAGCGTGGAATTCGGTAGGTAAACAATCAAGTTTGATGCGAGCAGCGAGCTCGAGTTCAAGAGCTCGAAAAAAGAAAAAAAAAGGAAAACGAAGCTGAGAGAATGTGGCAGGTTGCGCGGGCGCGAGATTGGTAATACCCGAAAGGAAAAGCAGCAGCTGTAGAAATTGTTGATTTATTTACGCGGCGCAAAAAGAGGGGTGTGTGGGGGATGGAGGGGGGGGGGGGAGACTGTGGATTTATTTAGTCAAGGGTAGCGGCATCTCTTGGGAAATGGAAAAAACTGTCAAACAATCGCGTCGAATGTATCCATCAGAGGGAGAGCGAGGAGAGAACGTGGAAAGAATGCTAAGGCGGAAAAAGTGAAGGTCGGTTGGTAGAACTCACCGCTGTCGGCGTAGGTCTCGGAGCCGTAGCCATCCTGAAGGCCGCTCGACCAGGTGCCCTCGTATTTGGCGGTCGAGGTGGTCGATTGCCTCACCCCGTAGCGGCCCTTGAAGCCCTGTGTCCATTCGCCCCGGTAGAGCCAATGCCCACGCGTCTCCATGCCGAGGCCGTGGCGCTTGCCATTCTGCCACTGGCCCTCGTAACAGGAGCCGCTGAAATCATCAACACCAATACGTCTATCACTACTCCTCTCACTTCTTTCTCATTCCATTCTTCCTACTTTCATTCTCTCTCATTACATGTATCATTGCAGACCAGATAGCAGTGCAGTATGGGCATCGCTGAACAGCGCTGCTGCTCTCGCACGCACTCTCACAGAGCACGGCCCACGTTCGAAATAGCCAGCTTACGAGCTTTTGTAATTTTACGTTTATTGTTGCGTCGCCGCCACCGCTGCAGCTTCGCGCGCTCTTGCTCAAGCCACTTTTTCGCCGAATTTCTCACTCGAGCGTGGCAATAACGTGAACAAATATTCCAATGCTTTTACAACGGCCTACCCGATAACTTTCTTTCATTTTCCCAATGATATATATTCCTGTGAGCTATACAGTTGTGTGTGTGTGTGTGTGTGTGCGTGTATATACGTGTCTGCGTTTCGCTGAGCATTCACAATTTTCTTCCTCTCCTTTTTTCAACATTCGCTTGTACACTGCACTTGATGAGCAGATCATCCATCTGTTTAGTAAGTAAGCACAGCCCAAAAATTCTCAGCAGATACTGTACGGCTACCAAATGGCCTATTTTGTTATTATTTTGCCAAGCGAGCTTGCAAGCTCTAATGGTCCGTTATTCAAAGTGTCCACGTAAAATGGGTAGATTGGTTGCTCAAATGGTTGCTTTTAAACAATGTAAAAATTTGAAACAGATAATGTATGTTGACCGGTTTTATGAGTGACACCTAAGGTTTATTTTCGAAGTATCAAACTAACGGCAGTCAATATGTTCGATTACCAGAAAATTACTATCTGAAGAGAACAAGAAAAAGCGATTAGTCATTTGTCGATTGAATCACTGAGAACTATAATAACTCGCATCGACGAAACGTCGATAATGAATAGTAAATTTTTGAAAGCCGACAAACAAGCTCTCGTCCATCACAATGTCCACCTCGCGAGAAAGCGCTTTGCTGCAGTTTCGCTGCATCCGTCAAATGTATATACACGCACGCACACACAAACATAGAAAGAGCCAGAGAGCAGCAGCGAGACGCTCAGCCGGTGACCTTGCTCCAGTTACGCCTCGGAGAGACATCCCTCGCTCGCACTCTCTCACTCTCTTGCTCGCTAAGCGCGAGAGAGCTTGCGGGGAAACGCGCGCCGCGTCGCCGACTCAAAAATGTAGGTTAACTCAAAAATATATTGATCGACAGTCCAAAGCCTCGAATTTATCTTTTCTGCTTGTATGGTTTTTCATAGGATAACTAATAATGATTGTCTGTGTTTTGCTCCAATTGATCGCCAAGCGCATGAGCATGAACATTTGATTGATGCCCCATACATTATTCTTCGTCGATTCGTCTCATGAACATTTATGAGGGAGCTTTCATGGCAATATAGCTTCAAAATTTGTTTCTAGCTTTGAAAAAGTTGTTTGTGTGTTTATGTGAAATCAACTAATCATTTTTCAGAACTGGACAAGCATTTGTATTTGCATGACAAGTGACAAATTCAACGCCACGGGAAGTATATTTTTTGAAGGTAAACAACTCTGTTTTTTTAAGGGAAGTTCTATGATGTATCAAAAAATAATTAGCTCAGCCATGAGTTTACAAGTTCTTTAACAATGGAATCATTTTTCACTAAGCAAGTAGAATTACTTTGTAATTCCATTAGTATGGCTTATTACTCGAAAAAAACGAGTCTCGAAAGTAGTTTTCAAAGTTACGGAGTAATCTATCATCTACTACAACACTCTTCTTAATACTAGGAAGCTCAAGTTTCGAAATGATAAAAAATACAATTACAGTACTTTGCGTGACAGTATTCATTGCAATTGCATTAGGATGAACGCATTAATTTCATTATGCACAAGTTGTGTCGAGACAGAAAATTTATGAAAAGTACAGTTACTTTCTAGAAAAAAAAGTGTGATAGTGCTTCTGATATATAAGTAATTAAAAAGAACGCATCGCATTTCTAGAGACAAACTATATTAGATGGCTAAGGTGGGGACTCGTAAACGTTTTTAATCGTTTATGCACAAAGTTAACGAGCTTTAATGGGTATGCTAATGTTCACGAAACTACACGACATTTCTCGTAGCTTCTTCCTCTAGATACTCCCCGTTCACGCAATTCATAACCTTGGCGCTCTTCAAATTGCCACACCGCAACACGCATATAACTAAAACACTCCCAGTTTAATGACAAACGCTTAACTAACTTGCCTTCGACACTCACGGTGATCCCCCCTTCCTCCCCTAGCTTATAACCGTATGGTGTGAAAAGAAACACGTGTTTTCAATGAATGGCTGTGGCGCTTTTGCGCGATGACACGAGAGATTCTCCAGTGCTGACTTCGATCGAGCTCGAAATGCGCTGCTATATATCGCGCAGCGAATCTAGATGTTCTAGTTGATGAATTGTACATCTCGCGTGGGAGTGACAGTTAATCGGATAAAAAGACGCGTGTTTTCGCGGCGCAATGACAAAGCTCAACCTATCAATTTTCAGACAGCTGTGTATTGGAACCACTGTAATTTACAAATATTATCGTTTCGATGTTAAAGTAAACGGTGCGAGGCTAAATATTGATTACAAGATGTATTTTTTTTTTCAAAGCCTAATTCAACAGTAGAATTTATATGCTATAACAGATTACGTAAAAGAATAAAGTTTTTTAAACTCAATGTTTTGACACGGTAATGAAAGTTAATTTGTGTAGTCTTTAGAGTTTCCTTCACAAAAATAACTAACTTTTGCTTTCGAAATTTTTCATTTTAAAACAATAAAAACGCAAACTTTTGAAAAAAGTATAAAAATATCTAAAGTGCTAATGTTATTCAATTTTTGATTTTCTGACTAAAAGTAGTCAAGCGACTTTTCATTCGATAAAGATAAAGATATTAGCCCTTATCGAACAGCTAAGACTCGTCAGTTGGAAACAAGTTATAAAATTGGTTTAGTTAAATAGAAAAAAATATGAAAACAGCGACGCAAAAATTGGAAGAAGGAAAGGACGATGGCTGTCGAGTATAGGAATCAGCAAGTTTGGTAAGGCATCAACGCGATTACGCATCGTTGCACACGTCTCATTGAGTGGAGCGTCAGCACATGAGCACCCAATCACGAGGCATGAATCGAAAGCTCAAAAAAAGAAAAAGACGCTCATCATCGCAGTGGTTCGGGAACGCGGCTGTTGCAAAACAAACAATACTGCCCGCCCCTAATTAGCGTCCAATACGGATTTATCTGGTTGGTCGGTTGCGCACAATGTTCGTCGGTAGCGGCAGTGGCGCGCGACGGCGACGACGAGGAATCCGTTGGAAGTCAATCGCGTTCCCTGCCGCTCGTTCGCGCGGGCGGCTATTTCGAAGCGCGCTATTTTTATGTTTACCGAGGCGGCGGAGGCGGTAGAGAGAGCGAGAGAGAGATAGAGAGAGAGAGAGAGTGACTCGGCTATACAACTCGGTGAGATAATCCGTAGCTCGCATCGACTTAATCATCGACGTGCCCTATCAATCATCTCTCTGCTTCTCTCCAAGCACAAAAGCTGCTTACTGTTCTTTCCGCGCGGCAAGCTCGCGACCTTGCAATCTATTTCCCCTTGGGCTTAGCTCCACTCCCCCATGCCCGTGTGTGTGTGTGTGTGTGTGTGTGTGTGTGCCACCGCCGCACCACTCTGTCCTTGCACTCACTGACCTGCTTTCCCCGATCTCGTATCATCCGAAACGTGTCAAGGTCTCGCTCGCGCCCAAGCGCGGGCATGGGACTTTTTTCTCTTACAGCAAAGGATCCGCTAATCTCTCGTGGTATTTTTGGACGCGATTCCGACGGAACAAGTGCCGAGAATGTTACATCAAGCGAGCGAGCCTGTGTGAGTGTGCGTGTCGTTTGCGAACAAAAGCGTTTATGGAGCGGCTAATTAGCACTTTGAGATACGATTTCAAGCGCGCCAAACGAAATTCCGCCTCGGCTCAGCACGGCGACGGCCTATTCTTTGAAAGCTCGCTCCGCATTAACACTAACGAAGCTTTCAAATCTGTGCAACTGCACGAGAACCCGCTTTGTTTTCCTTATTTTATATTTTACAACGAAACGGCGCATTGTTTAATCAATCTCTGTTTACCTCGAATTGCAGCTTCGCTCGAGCACATCAATTTCGTATAAGTCTTCGATGCAAACTTTGTTCAAGTTTGCCTTGCGGTTCATGTGCGAGTTCCGATGGCAAGCTTCGCAGCCGTTGCTATATTTACAAAATTCAATTGGCTGTTTGACGTAAACTAGCGAGGTTTAATTTAAAAAAAAGACTGCTCGAATACAATATCAATATTCACTTCGCATTACCTTCAATGAGAGAAGCAGTAGCAGCGGCAGCAAAAAAAAATCAATCACCGATATTTAAAATTAACCGAATACACCGTTATTCATTGAGCAGATGGAAAGCGAGGAAAAAGAAGTTGAATTAGTCACCTGGGCCAGGTGTAGACGCCGGACACTTCGAAGCCATAATGCCAACTGCCGGAGTAAGCCCCTTGGCCTTTGGGTCCAGTGCAGACCCCGTGGCCGTGGGCCTTGCCGTCTTCCCAGCCGCCGCAGTACGTGCCGCCGTCGTCGAAGTCGAAGCGGCCCCCGTTGACTTGGGGTCTGCTCATGCCTGGGCCCAACTGCTGCTGATGGCCGGGACTTTGGGGCATTTGAGCCCCGCCCGCCAGGCCGTTCGGCTGCATCATGATGCTCGCTGTTAGAGCTTCAGCACCGGCATCTCCTCGTCGGTGGCTTTCGAGCTCTCATCATCGTCAGCATCAACGTCGTCGTCGTCTTCGTCGTCCTCGTCATCCGGCTGCTCGGCCCGACAGCTGGACTCGCTCGATCTGCGCGCAATAGACACAAAACAGATTGTAGCCTTCATTCGTCACTGTCGATGCAGATTTATGCCTGGCTTTTAGGCTGATTGCGCAGAAATTATGCAGGGAAGGTCTTCGCGCGAGAGAGTTAGAGCCGATCGCTCCACCACGTGCTGATCCTACTTACAGACTTTGCTAAATTTTCGTTTGACTACTACGCCAACGGACCGGGAAAGCATAGAGAGAGAGAGAGAGAGAGAGAGAGAGAGAGAGAGAGAGAGAGAGAGAGAGAGAGAGAGAGAAAGCACGCGTTGTCCATTAAAATTTCATTCGCAGCCATTACTCCTCTAATGACATGCATCAGCAAGCAGGCAGTTCGAAAGGGAAAGAGAGAGAGAAAGAGAGAGAGAAAGAGAGAGAAAGCTCTATAAATACAGGATCTATCATAGATGAGGGTCGTTGGCGCTCGTGAATATTTCAGTGGGTATATGCGAGGCGTACGTGACATCAGACATAGAGAGAGAGAGAGAGACTTTCTCTTCCCCTCCGATAAATCGGAAGAGAAAGAGAGAGAAAGAGTCGGCAGGCAGGCAGGCAGGCAGGCAGGCGGGCAAGTTACGCAACTGCCTCGAGGAATCTGGCAGATTTGACACTGGACGATCGCAGCTGTGCCGATCAGCTGTTATTCGAGAAGAGAGGCTTACTCATATAAATATAGTTGCGAGCAAGCAACTTGATTGATTAATCGTGCATTGTTCTGGCCAGAGAATCAGAGAATTCATCTGTCGCCGCAGCCGCCGCCGTTGCCGCAGCTTCTGCCGCGCCGCTAGTCACCTACTTTCCGAGGCCGATTGTTTTGGTCGTCACTGGACACTATCAAGTGTTGCTGCCGCTTTTGCTGCTGTTGCTGCTGCCGGTTGAAATTATATAGCGCGAAAAGCAAAAGTAAGAGAAAGAAAGCGACGCATTGAGATTCTCTCCCTGTGCCTCTCTCTCTAGGCTGCGGCTAGCTAGCAACTATTTTTACCATGGGGTAGCTTCGAGCGCGAATTGTTCTTGAGTGTGAGCGAGCGAGAGAGCGAGGCGAGGCGAGGCGAGGCGAGGCGAGGCGAGTGAGATGAGCGCTCGCCTCGTGGCGCGGCGTTCGCCAACCGGGTTCAAACCATTTATAAATAGTAGGAGTCGCGACGTCGGCTGAGGCCAACAGCAGCAGCAGCAGCAGCAGCAGCAGCAGCAGCAGCAGCAGCAGCAGCAGCAGCAGCAGTAGTAACAGTAGCAATAACAGTACATACAGCTGAATCGGCGGCAGCGACGACGCCTCGTGGCTGCCCGAATCGATCGAAAGACATTTTGCCGAGCGAGGCCAGCGTTTCTTGCCTTTCCAATGACAACCAGCGACAAAATCTCTTATCTCTGGCCAGCTATGTTCTTATCATGCTGCAAGCACCAAAGCTGCAAGCTCCCTTTCGGGAAAGCACCAGCAACACGTCCCGCGATGCTCCGTCGCGTGTAGCCTAATTAAGCTTGCAAGCTCGAAGCGCACGAGAAGGGACGAGTCTATGATTGCGCACCTGCAGCCCTAACCTCATCGCAAGCTCGCGATCTCGCGCGCGCAGACGGCCGAGCGGCCTCACCCAGCACCAGTCGCTCGGCACGCGCAGGTATTTCTCTATCGTTTTGCGGAGACAGACGAGCAGCGGATGACTCTCGCGCGTGGCTCTGACAGAGTGAGAGAAGAAAAATCAATCCGTACCGTGATGGTGGTGCTGCTGCTGCTGCTGCTGCTGCTCTCCCTTTGGCTCTGGCATGTGGGAGAGTCGAGTTTTATTATTTTCTTCGTTGTGTGATAATCGTCGTGGTCGTTCGTAGAGTATAGAGTCGCCGCCTCCGCCGCCGCCGCCACCGCTGCCACTTTGGACACCCCGAAATTCTTCACTTGCACGCACACACAGTCGCACGCACTCGTAAAGCTGCTCGCTATCTCTTTCCCTCTCTCTCTCTCTCTTTCTCTCTCTCTCTCTATCCCTCTCTCCCTTTTTCTCGCTCTCGCTCTCTATACGCTTTTAGCTCGGGACGGCACGCGAGCTTTTGCGCCCGCTCGGTGGCATGATTGCGACTGCTGCTACCGCTGCCGACGTCGTGGCGGCGTCGCGACGGCCAGCAGTAGCAGCACCAGCACAACCAACCAGCGGCTATCGGGCGCAAGCGCGGCACACATGCGCAGCCCTGCGGACCGCCACTGTCGCCGCCGCCGCCGGCTCCACGCGCGATCATCTACCTTGTTTACCCATGCTGCTTCCTCCCTCTCCCCAATTCCCTTTCAAACTCCAGAGCTCTTTATTCTCTTACAATCATCACTGGTGCTCCCTTAGCTGGGCTTCCCCTCCGAAGCTTCCATATCGCCACCACCTCTCTGGGAGCTGCTGTTGCGGGTTGGACATTGAAAAAATTGTAGCTGGAATACTGGTGACACGCCTGCAGTGGATTGTCAAGTAGTTACAGCGGAGTATGGTCGGTCATAATAATCCAATCAATACTCACCCCTAACTCTGGAACGGCAGAACTTTACCTGCCAACGGTAAAAGCTCTATTCCTAGCATCCTTTCGCTTTCGGCTGATGCTAGTAAAGCTCGACTTGCTCGAGCTTGCGGACTTGCGACGCTAGGTGGCAACACGTCATTTACCAGCTTCAATGTCCCCTGCGACTTGACAACCCGATCATACGAAGGCTGGCCATTGCTCTTGGTGTTTGTCTTGCTTGCCAAGCCTGATATGTGTTATCGCGCTTATTCTACTTTTATATAGAAAGAGGCATTGGATGATGCATTTAATTTTAATTAATGGACAAGATACTAATTACTTGTGGGCGGTTTATCAGGCGTCATTTTACAGATAATTCATTCATGATCAATCGCTCGTTCCGCATGCGAAACCTTGATAAAAGTAGGATTTCGAGATAAAACATGTGACAAGCATTTATTATTGATTGTTACATGTACGTTGTGACCTACTGCGCATCAGATACTTTGCCGTATTTTTTACGCGCTGGTTTCAGTGCTATGGGTTGTTTATCATCTGGTAAAAACATATCGATATTGCAACCTAATGAGACCATTGATACTAATGGATGGATGTCATATATGATTGCGATAGCATTACGAAATTCATTTAGCTACATTTTTCAATCAAAAACACTCACGCTATACACATTTCCAAATTCATCCCACGGCTTACATCAATTTTACGATTGCACGATCTACCGTTCTTATAAATTTTAGCATTCGATCCGACAATTTTCTGATACGTATGGATTTCTACGATAGTTCATACCCGACGAGGAAATGCGAGAGTCGCGTTACTGAGTGACGTAAGCAACTGCACAAACATTGAATGTAATAGTGGTACTTGGAAAATATGATTTTCGTCATTGATGACCATTGCGAATCTGTCGACAAGCAATAGTAGGAAAATAGAAGGTGTGACTTCATTGATGCCTATGCGTAGCAACAGAGATTATCTCTCGTAAGAAAACAAAAATATTTGGTGATCCACTTGCATCAATGTTGCATCGCACTTATACCATACCCCACGTGAATGTTGTCGAATAATTCGTTGCAATGATTATTAGGCAGACGAAGTCTCACAGCCCAGGAGGCTGAGGGAGAAAGGCAAGCCCCTATGACATAATTCTAAGTGAGTCGAGCCCTCGATCTCCGCGCTGAAAACGCTTACGCAACGCGCGCCACGAAAGGGAATGTAGGTCAAACAATTAATTGCAAGCTGCAGCCGCAAGAGCTCGCGGGATCGAAGATATTTCTTTGGAAAATCGAACGGTAGCTGATGTGATGTGCCTGGCCATGCATCTGCAACAATGTCGTTGTCGACAAGTCATCGCGGTTATAAAGCCTAGAATTACAAGTTGTGCAGCGCTACGCTCTTGCAAGTCTTGCATGTCGTCGGTGGTCAACGTACTGTCGCTTTCAATTTCCCGCAGAGTAACTGGGGTGTCGGGTTTCCATCCTATAATGGAATTATATTCTACCGTCTCTTTCTCTACGCACACACATATACTCATACACACTCGCGTTCGCTCGCTCAGCCGCTAGTCTACCTGCAATTGATTTCTCTGGCATGTAGATGCACCTCAGTACGCGACGGCATGTCAGTCGGGAGGCAAACCCACGGGGCATCGGTCGCCGTCACGTAAGTCCATGATGATCTTTCGAAAAATAATGATGCTTTGAAAAATTCCGCATTGATAATTGATTATCTAGCGGGCAGCTGCTATAATTACAATTCCAGCGCTTTCTTCGGCAATCACGCGAGTTGCATGATAAAACCGTATAGACAAGTCGTGTCGGTGAGTTTCGTCATCGACACATCGCACGCGCCACTGTTTGTTGCTTGTATCCCTCCTTCTTCTTGCTATATATCTCTTAAGGCATGCAGCGCTGTAGCGGCTCGTTAGTAGCCGAGCGCCGTAATATAAAAGTACCTCGAGCCTCGCGCCAGCCTCAGTTTCCGATTTCCCTCGAGCATCACGCCAATAATCAGCTTCTCATTAGCTCCAGTGCTTCGCTCTGCCCCGTGGCTGATCTTTTTCATCGTCGTAATCTACAATGTCAGTCTGTTTGACTGGAAACAACTCGCTTCTGCACAGCGACGACTCGGAGGCCGCCGAGCAACCGACGATTGCGCCGACTGCCGGAGCAGCCATGGACGTGTCGGCTCTGACTTTCAATCTGCGCGCCTTGAGTTTCCTCGACAAGACGCTCAGCCTGGTGAAAACGAAATCGACTACTTTCGACGTTTCCAACTCCAGTCCCGAATCGACTGCCGGAAACGGGCGGGAAGTTCAAAGTGTTAAATTAAAAAGTGACGACGACCTGCCAATCATTTCCCTGGACGAAGTGGCATGGCACGACATCATCGATGACTGCTGGCTGGTCATCTGCGACTACGTATACGACTGCACCAATTTCATGAACAATCATCCCGGTGGCCATGACGTGCTACTCGAGTACGCGGGAAGAGACGCTACCCTGGCCTTCGTTGGAACTGGACACTCCAAAATGGCCAAGAAACTTCTAGAGAGGTATCTCATCGGCGAATTGCCAGTGTCGGAGAGGATCTTCCGTACACCTAATGGCATTAAAGTTGGTGACTACGACTGAGTGATCGAGCGCAACGACGAACTAAGGCTCCATAACTGCCAAAACTCACCAGCTTAATTGTTCAACAATTGCTGCACTCTGTTATTCATCTTTTTCGGAACAGTCGAATTATTGTTCCTTCACTAATCATCGCGTAAATATACGTCGCGCGATAAATGGCACAGACGATTTCACAGACAGATCTGTCCCCTGCATGATTCAGTAAATCTTTCGAAAGTAGGAAAAAAATTGCTGAAATCAAATCGAGTCAACGATTGCAGCTTTAGAAGGAGAAAGTTTTGCGGGACGGCACTATTGCATTGAATAATTATCGCTTGATATTGTCAATATTTTCACTGCCAAGGTCACGTGTATTCTTCAAGCCTTAAGAAGCGCATGATAACGGCTTGAGTCTTCTGACGCAAAATTTATTATCTTTTCGTATATTTCATGACAATAGCTGATAGCTGCAATCTAGACTTAAATGTAGCTTTCTCTCAATGTTAGTATAGAAATATGACGGAATTTTGTTAATGCTATCTTTTCGTATACATCTTGCCAAATGTTTTGAAAATGTATTCAATAACAAATTCTGTAGAATTATAAAAACTGAAAGTTTATTTGTACTTAATAGTAATTAAGTTATAGTTTTATGTGATTGAAATCTAAGTATTGGGCGATTAAAATTTGTACTTTGTTCATAAATATGTAAAATTTAGAATGCGTAGTATAACTTTCAAAAAAATAAAGTTTACTTTTAACTATTAAAACGCTTTTGTTTTATCCTTCTTCCTATCCCCAATCTTTATATAATTTCTAATTCTCCTTATGAATTAAGATCTTATTAAATCATAATTGTATATTTATTGATAACATAAGATTATATATGATCATTATTTAAGTATTATTCAGTATCTTTTTATTTATGCAATTTGTCAATTCTTATAAATATAATTTTTCTTTCATAGTAGATGTGTGTGAACAGAAGATTAAGAAATTCATTATAAAATTCTAAATTGCAATGAAATATGACTCAATGAAAACAAAATTTGAACAAATAATTTCCAATGAAAGTTAAATTAATCGAAGATTTAAGGAAGACTTATAATTAAGAACATTACATTCATAAAATAATATCTTGAAAACATTACCTTCATCAAATATCAAGCATATTGTCGAATAAGTTTTCATGTTCCCATCGAATAGAGATATAAAAAATTCCAAAAGAATTATACAAACTATGAAATTTGAAATAAAAATTATTTTAATACCTATTGATCGGAATGAGCAATATTAATTAGATAACAGTTCACTGTTTTTCATAACTTTTTACCTCAAAAGGGCGTTTTTCGCCCTTCTCTCGTACGTCCTCCTGGTTCCTTCCACGCCTTTGCATCTACATCATATATAATATGCTATATTTTTATTTCTGTTGCGTCCAGACTAGACTACAACTCGTGAGGAAAAATGGTGTACCTACAATGTGCGTAAAGAAGATGGTCGCATTCGAGCGGTAATCATCATGCGTCAGAGAACTACCTGCTTTTTCCACTATAGCTATAGGTAACGTCTAAAAATAACTTCAGCGCCAGGAGTATCTAAGTTAATAAGAAATGTGATGAACAAGATCATATTTTTACTTTTTACATCGGTAGAATTTATTCCTTGGTCCTCTAAACATTTATAATATACACAACATGTAATACGATTGATGTTCAACATAATTATTTGCATATTAATTCTAATTTTACTGCTCTTGTTCGGCAGTAAAAGTACAGTATTTTACATTAATGACAGGTTCTTAATCAAGAAATTGGCATCTCATTGACTGACATCATCGACCATACGCCCGGACAGATGAACGTTCAATTCTTACAAAAATACGAGTCTCCATTAAAATCATACTTTCTCTCTGTTTAGTTTTCTTTAATTTTTACTCTGTCGATGTATTTAAAAACTTTCCAAAGCCTTCTAATTCTTTCTTTATAAATGCCCCAAATTATTGATCATCTACAATCATATGTACAGATAAAATAATTTATTTTTTAAGTATACCTCACTGTAAAAGTAAAATACATGTCGGACAAATTGTAACGATAGATAATTTTCATGTAATGATATAAGACCTATATACATCGTTTATAGAAATAAATAAGAACTTTTTTCAAAAATACTTTTTCATCAGTTGGGACATTTATTTTACAGCAGGATTATGTACTCTCATATCTCTTTACAACGCACATGCTCAGAAAAAAATTTACAGTATAGTGTATTCGTTAAATTAGTAATGTCAAACTCCTCGTCATTCTCATTAAAATATTTTCAATATCTACACTTGTTTATCCTCAAAAATATATGATATTCTAAAAAAAAACTTCATTTGTTATATTGTATTTTTGTAATTCGACGTCTTTTATCTATATATCATTTTATCATTTTTTAGTCAGTTGGAAAAAAGTTTATAATTCCATACTTTTTCAAGCTTATCTTTGTGTGATAAACATTATCAACTGAGAAATTCATAAATCAAAAACTTTCGTTTTCTACTTTCTTTTTACTACTCGCAGGTGTTTGTGAGCGCGTGAAACCTTGCAACTGCTGTGTTCTACTCCTCTTTGCGTGTTAATGAAATAAAATGCATAACAAGAACAAAGTCGTACAAATTTCTTATTAGCGTACATAACATTTCGTTCTATTAGCGGACACGTTTTTGTAATGACTCGCCAATTTCTACCTTCTACGTTAAATCATTGTAAATATTTTTTTTTTGCTACAAAGCTGTACAAAAAATTGAATTACTAATGTTGAGAATGATATTAAGCCCATATTATATATAAATTTTATACAAATAATATGTCCTCATGTAAAAACGGTTTCTTTTCTTTGATCGCTCAACGGGAGACTTATTTCAAATAAATATTGAAATAAAATTTAGAATCTCAAATAATAATTTACCTATCATTTCAAATAGATGTAGACATAGGTATGTAACTAAATAATCATCTATGCTCGTTAATATATACTGCCCACGATTGCTGTTATAAACTTATTTAAAATTAAAAAGTTTATGTACGTAAAATAATACGTTGAATTATAAAGGTTCAAAATTCAAAAGTTTTGTTTCCTAGTAACGTTGAGTTTATATCTTCTAATTGTAACGTTAATGTCTCAAACTCGCTTTAACTCTCAACATATAACGCAGATGAAAAGTCTCGTATTATTTACTAACTTGTTTTTGTTATTTTAGAGAATACTTTTAGCATATGCGCATGATATCATCAACGCATTTAATAAGAGCGAGCACGTACATTATATACTTTATAACATTACATTTTAGAACTTTTGCGCTCCTGGCAGTTCCATAATCCAAGTGTCAATCATAGTACTTGAGGTTTTTTGTTATTATTCTCTCATCTGAAGAGTAGTTTTTATATCAATCAGATGTATGTGCGCTTAGACATAATACGCAATTACAACTTGGAATAAAGCTGCTGAATTATCCATATTTCCATGAGTAAATCAAATTTTATCAGGTATAATTTTTATATTCAATTTTCGATTATTAATGTACATAGCTATAAGTGGATCAAGTTTATGGCTCTACCATTCTTGGTGGTTTTACAAAAAATTTCGTTTTTAACTTATACTTTACAAACAAATTATAAATGTTTTTATGAATTATGTCATAAATGATATTTGAAATAATTAAGTTTGTTAGGCCTCTTATAGTTAAATTTAAAGAAATTAGCGATCGAACTCAGAATCAGATCATGCAACATTCTGTTGAGGGTCAATAGAATAACTAAATCATTTACTAAAATTTTAGATTAACATTGATTGACGGAAATGTAAAACAATACTCCACTATGAAAATATATTTCTTATAATTGCAATATTCAGCAGTACTTTATACAGTAACCTCCTTAGATTCTGCAGATTAATATGTATATACCTTATCAGTAATTATACCGTGAAACATCACTTGTTAATAAAAAGTACTTCGTAAAAAAGTATTCAGTAAATCAATATAAGTACCCTGCACGAAGGAAAGCTTTTTCATCGTTCATTCTTAACAAATTCTTTCAGCGGCGTGCAGAACGCATAAAAAAAGTTGATCTAAGTTTCATCAAGTTTTTAAATTCCTTATAAGACTTACGACCGCTAACACATTCCATTATCTGACGGTTAAGAATGTGAATTGAACTACGCTACCATACAATTTTCCGAGTTCAACATCGAATTTAAGCTCTATCAGAGTGTGTGGATTTTCAGTATGCCGTTAGGCGAAGTACAATTGTGTTCTGATAAAAAGTGTTGCAATCGTAATAAAACTGAAATATAACGTGAAATTGTAAAACTTCTGGCTGTGAAGTGGCCATGTGTTATATTTTGGCAATTGATTCATGTACAAAAAATACTGCCATTGTAATAGCATATCTTTTGAAATAGAGTTTATAATTAGATTTTTCACTTTCATTTCAGTTTCATTAAAATGACACCATTTTTTTGTAACGCAAAATGAAATTAAAAAAAATTTGCCTAACGCCTCGTTCATTCGATTCAAGTTTATTAGCGCCATGCATATCAGGGAAATATTTGTACTTGTGCGTACTCATATACGTGTATGATGTCGCGAGCATAATTTGCTCGAATCGTTAAGAACAGTCTCTACAGTAGGTTTTCATTAAGACTAGGACACTCGGTACTTGTATATCTTCTATATCAAATTTACACAGTTAACTACGGCCGAGGACGTGAATGATTCGTTTTATTTTTCAATAATTTGGTAAAACGGAATAATTTTGCACATCGTTATCAAGCCTTTGGAAATTAAACGTTCACTTTGTTTTTCTTATCGAGGGAGCGCCTCATACGATTGATTGTTTTTGTCGGACAGAATTTGAAAAATTATTCCATTGTGATTGCAGAATATTGAAAAATATTGGCAATCACCCTTATTTTTGCGTTTTTCGAGAATGTTATTCGAGCGAAAAAGTCAGTTCTTTGATTTAGCAAGGGTTATCAAACTTATCGTGTTATTCGCTGGGGGGAGGGACTCTAAAACTGATAAAAGCGCTAAACTGTTTCGATGTTCATACGATTCTGATGAAATTAAATAGTGTGAAAGAAAATCATCTCATGTACGTCACTCTCGAGATCAATCGAGATGACTTTTTTTTTTGTTTCTACAAAGATCGACGACATTGATATATATCCGTACATTATATGACACTGCCTAATAAGATATTTGGCACTGACTATAGTTCGTCGTAACTACATCAACAGTGTTGGTATATTATTCATGACAATGAGCTTAGAATACGTAACTTACTTAATAGAAATGTAACAAAGGATTTTTAGAAAATTATCTTAATTAAAAGAGCTATTATCGCAAAATATTTTTCATAGTTTCATTGATATAATGTATTACTTTTCTTCGACTCATTTACGCAGTACACGATACATAACATTAATATTACATAAATGGATTTGCCATTTGACGAGTACTAATTTTGCCATATAGAATTTTGGAAAAATACCTGAAGCGCCATCGATAAACTTACAACCCATGCAAGTTATACACTTATTTCACATTATTATAAACTGTGCACTACGTTATTTCAATGAACATTAGTTTTTTTTTGCATGATGTCGCGTAATACATTATATCAACAATTAAAAACCCTATATTAAATTACTTAATTACCTGTCGTAAAAAAATGACGAGCAGCGGAAAGGTAAATGTGTGCTCACTATCCCGAGAGAAAATTTTAATGTAGTTTCAACACCGACTTAAAACTGAACAGCAGACATCGTTACCGTCTATTTTTTACGAGAAATTTTGTCACTAAAATACTTCACAAGTTCCACCATCATTCAGTTTAATAATCTTCTTTTGTTAGAATGATCAATTGAAAAAACGAATAGTATTGCTCTCGCTTCATAATAAAAGTGATGAAAATAATAATTGTCTTCGATTTGACTTTTTTTTTTCGATGAAATAATGCTTGAGTGAAGGAGATAAAAAGAATATCAGCTTAATGGACTGTGTCGCACACTCCAATGAGCCAGAGCCATCTTGCGATCTTGGAAATTTATGAGCGAAAAAATTGTGACAAGTAAGCGGAGACCCATTTACTTTCTTAGCATGCCGTCAAGAACACAGTTTTTGTTAGGTGAGTACCTGCATTAGTTTTCAAGTATCTTCTTCTTCTTCTTTTTTTTTGAGTTTTCTTTGTTTTTTTAGAGTTAGCGAGGCATTGGACCACGCAAAGCCATGGCAATTTAACATGGACTCCCGCACTGTTCATTGTTCCCGGTGCGATACCGCATACAAAAAATAGCATCTGGTCACTCAGAATATATCCCCGTACCTATCATATTGCTAAAGCCTAGATACGCAAGCAGCATAAAAAATAAAAAGCATTGCTTGAATGCCTCTAAGTACGCAAAATAATGGTCGAAAATATAGAATATATATGATCACTGTTTGAAATCAGCAGCGAGCATGTGAAGTTGGCGTGACGGCATATTACACGGAGAATAATTGCTGTTATTAAGTGAACGCAATGGGCCATGTACGAAGTAGAGAAAAGAGTGGCGCAAGTCATATCATATCTAGGCCAGCCAGATTAACAAAGGACGTATGCGCTAATCTTTTGTTCTTTCGAGTCATCGCATCGTGTTGCATCGTGTCGCTTCGTGTCGAGTCTCGAGTCAATTTCAAGCCTTCGTGCTTACATGAGGCTGCAGAAGGCGACTCCGTTCTCGAAGGCTGATTGTATTGCCGTCGTCTCCATACACCACGCCCCGTCCTCGTACATCGTCGCGATGCGCTGCTGCTGCTGCTGTGCTCGGCTCTCGCTCTGCGATCTGCCAATCAAACCCAAACAAACCAGCTAAACAATTCGTTAACTTCTTTTTCTATTTTCACGATTATTGCTCTCGCTGCGAATTGTCATCGGAGTCTAAAGAGATTCAACCAATTCCACTGAACGAGCTTTCACAACGGAATTCTATTTAAGAATGTTTTAATAACGAAATATCATGAAATTAATAAGCGAGACAGCCAATTAATTCAGCGAGTTGAATGGAGAGGTGCATAATAAAAATTATTACGCGCGGGTATCAACGACGATAATCAAATGAACTGCGTCTCCTCGCGCTGCCAAAGTTATCGCAACAGTTAAGAAAGTTAATTCGCTTTGGGCAGACTCATAAAAGGCGTACAATAGCATGAAAGATCAGCTGACAAAAGTAAAAGTGAGATAAAGCCAGCAGCTGGCGTTATTACTGTCTGTCAGAAGTTGATGCTCTGTCTCTAAGCCGAGTGGAGCCGAACGCCTACACATCTCGCGCCTCCAGGTATACATATACGTGCCGCCCTCGGTGCCGCCACCGCCGCCACCGCCGCCACCGCCGGCTCGACTCAAGACGAGTCCAAAAGCTAGCTGCTGCTATGTACGCGCGCTTTATAGGTACAGTCAAATTTGCCAATCGACCCACGTAGCCACGTCTCTTTGGAGGGAGAAAAAAGCGGCGCCTTATAGCTGCACTATTCATGTTCAGCGCGCGCTCATTGTCCGACGCCTCATTGGCCAACCGAATAATAAATCATCGCCCTCGGGCCAAAAGTTTTCCGAGTAAACAGTGCCCTCTTCATTCATGCCAACGAGACCCTCGAGTGCACTCTCTCTGTCCTTCGCCGAGCGCGAGATTCTCCGTTGAATTTTTCACCGGCCCGGCCAACTTTCAAAAGGCTTCGCTCACATTTTTCACTCGCCCACCAAATTCACAACGTTAATTGCATTTTAATGGATAGCCTATACTCGCACAATTCCAGCTACTCTTGTTCTCGTTCAATTGCTGAGAAATTATTATGCAAAACGAGGCAAACCCGACACCGCGTTGACAAGAGCTCATATTTTTCGAGGTTTTTTCAAAGTCAAACGAAGTCATTGACGAGCTTTCGCGGCGTTAAAAAGGCACCTACAAAGAAAATTTGAGCGCCTGCAAAGAAGTGAATTTTACGCGAATGTCAATCAATTTAATTTTTCATATATACACTGTAACTGAGTAACAACATTTTTCATCATATTACACTATAAAGTAGAACGTAGACCTCGATAGATTTTTCGTAAAAATGATTGACTCTTCGTAGATGAAAGTGCACCAGCTGATAAATTTTCAATTTTCATCAAGTTTATAAACGAGAATATCTGAATGAGCATGTTAATTTGGTATTTTGATTGGAAAATGATCAGTGGGGCCATAATTAATTTGAAGCTGTCATGCGATATCGCTGATGGATATGCCGAAAATTCGATTTTGCAACAGAGTACGTCGATAATTAGCGAAAATCGATGAACAATTAAATTGAAGGTTATATTGAAAACAGCATGAAAATTGCAAAGCTCAGTGGCGTGCAGAAAATGACTAGGAATAGGTAAAAATGCAAACGGCGGGCTAATGAATGAGAAAAGGGCGGGAGGGGGGGGGGCTGTAGGAACGCGTGGCGGAGCAGCTGGAGGGGCAGTTTAAAATTAATGTGAAAGCTTGCGCGAGCAAGGAGGCGACACCGATGAACGAAGCCTGCAGGCTGCGAGCGAGAGAGGGATTTTTCCGTGAAAGCAATGGTAGCTGCAGTGAGGAAAAGGAGCTAGGCGTAATAGTAATGTTACCTTGGTGGCATGGCCCTTGACCTTTGGGCAGCTGGTCTGGCAGCCTGCTTCCTGAGCGCCTGCTGCTGGAGGAGTAGCTGATGGTACTGGTGAGCAGCTTGCTCGGCGCCGTCCTGCAGCGCCAACTGCGTCAGGTACTCCCTCAGCTCGGGCTGACTGGCCAACAGCTCGCGGCTGATCTGCTCGAGGCTGGCGTTGGCGTTGGCGTTGGCGTTGGCGCTGGCGGCGCTCAGCGAGGTCGAGTTCGACGTGTCCGTCCAGGGTGGCGGCGGCGTGTGCGAGCGCGTCACCAGCGCGTGCTTGTGGAACAGGTACTCCTCGTACGACGGCGGCAAACCAGTCTGCAACATCATACCACCCACCCTTCGTCATACTCAGCTGTCGTTTATTCTACACCTACAACCTACATTCCTCGCTCGCAGACATTTCATTTACCGACTTATTTCCTTCTCCACAACTTTCGCCATTTCATTCTATTCAAATTACCGCCAATTCCCAGCGAGCAATCCAAATGAACAAGCTAAAGCTCTTTCTTAGACATAAACCCCATTCAGCTTGGCCGCTTTTTCAAGGCTCTCTCACTATCTCATTTCATTCGAGAAGCACTTTGTTTGATCTATTGAAAAGCCAAAAAGCTTCAGGATCGCATATGCACATGCACAATAGAATCTTTGAAATAGTTCGCTGCAATGCAATACCAAGAGTCAGTTACCTTGACAAACTTTTTCCAATGATTTTTTTCAAGTTATTTTCAGCTTTTCCATAAATACACTTTCCATGCAATAAATGTAGACACGACTTTTCCTGCATTCACATATCTTCAACTTTTTGTTTGTTTATCAAACTCGCTCGCAATCCGTACTTTTATTTACAATCACTGCGGCAAAAGAAAACTCGATGCATCAACTATTTCAATGAATGCGTATTTCGTAGTAAACGTCTCTTCCGGATGACGCAAAAAATAATCTCCAACTGCGCATTTATCTTCTGATGAAAATCTAATTACTTACAAATTCATAAGGCAATGACATCGCTTATGAAGAGCGGACTCTCAAAGTAGTATTGCAGTGAATTACTTATTAGTAGAAGTAGTATTTAGACTGAAAGCGATATAGCTTGGCACGAGCGAAACACGTGCCACGGATTCTGAAATTAGCTGACGTTAGACAGCGCCGAGCAATTTATCAGTATTCGGTCGCAACTTTGAATGATGTAAAATATGACTTCGAATGTAAAAAAATTACACTTGCTTAGCTGATGAAATCCGAGATTTTTTTTGCAGAGTCACCGATTAGGTAATTCTACATGCGTCTCAATTGGTATTCAATGATTCTGTGGATTGTAAAATATTTTTGAAAAATAAATTCGTTTGTTGTTGGCAGAGCTTTTATAGGGTCACAACGTTATGTGAGGCATTCCCAACAAAAAGTCCACCAAACAGTTCACTTATATGCTCACACTGAGAGCAACAAGGACGCTTTTTATGAGCAAGGCACTACTGAAAAACATAAATCTCAGCGCCGGCGAGTCGCTGGAGACTGTCAGAGTCTTCAATGAGAATCGTATAAAGTCGCGAGCGAAACTTTCAAGGAGAATTCAATTTAAACAACTGACCGTGTCTTAAAATGATATCAAAGTGAAAGCCAAAAAAAAATGGAAGAAGAAGAAGAAGAAGAAGAAGCAGAAGTCTGCACACGCGATTGTTTTACGAGTCGCGTCGGCAAGTTTTTATTTGTCCAAGCAATCTCTGAGATAGAAAGTAATACGTGGTTGAAGAGGGTTTCCGGCCGTATATAATGCATTTATAAAGGTCTATTGAATTTTGTTTTTTAGCGGAGCTTGCGGCTACTACTGCTGCTACTGCTACTGCTGCTGGTACTGTTCGAATAACGGAATCTTCCGGGGCAATTTTTGCGCGCGCAAACACGCTTCGATTTCGCTTGCTCCCAAGCAAGTAATAGTTGCTCAATCGTTTCTTTCTTTCTTTTTCTAAAGTCTCCTCAAACTTCTCGGCGAAACTTTTTATCAGCCCAATTGGCTCTGTTGTCTACGGCGACATAGAGAATGCTCACTATTGGTCGAGTGTCTTCGCCTCGGTAAAATTGAAAAAGAATCTCGACATACCGTGGCAATGCTTTTATCAAAATTTCAGCAACGCTCGCGCACGAGAGCTTTTAATCTTGATAATCTGGAGCATACAGTTTCGACTAATTGATTTCCATTGTCGCTGAAAACGAGGTCACGCACTACGAAATAAAGCCAAAACTCTAATGCACTTTTTGTTTTGAGATGAGAAAAAATTGCCTTTGCGTCGAAACTTCGACTGAGACGAAAAAGTAAATTTACGAATTAACTCGAAGCGTGTACGCAGTCAACTTGTGTACGTATAGGGTAAACACGCGTGGGCAGATCTTCGGCGGTCTCACACACTCAGAAGAAGGATCAACTTAATGTAATTCGCTCACATTCAGTCAAACTAGTTTTTCTCTTAGGATCGGCCAGTGACTAATACCAAAAAAGGAAAATCGAAAAAATCCCAATTTTTGTACTGATTTGAGCTTATTTATGCAATTCTTACGGAAAGAATCCTTTTACTTGATTGCTTTTTTTGTTGTAAAAAAAAAATTCCGAGAAGGCTATTTCATCTGCGTGAAATACAGCGATAGAGATAGTAACTCCGTATGTATGAGAATGATAAAACACTGGGCATGAAATTAATTTTTTCGAAGATAGCATATCATTTCGCTTCCGATATTTACTCAGGAATTGAAATTGATATTTGATTGGTTTGAAAACACAGAAGAAAGAAAGAAAGAAAGATATAGAAAGAGCGCGAGAAAACGGGATAAAATACATCTCACGTTCTATCGATTCTCCTCGAAATAACAGCCCAAGCGAAAGGAATTTTTCTCGGAGCAATCTCATAAGTGATAGAGAGAGAGAGAGAGAGAGAGAGAGAGAGGGAGAGGGAGAGAGCGCTTTGATTTGACGTTCATCTCTAAGTAGATTTCCTTATCCTCGAAATTATGTATTTACCGACTTATCGACTTATCCACAATCGATATCACTCGTCTTAAAATTAAAAGCAAAATAATCTCGCTGATGACTCGAACTCATCTTAAATGCTCCGTAAAGATAAAGCTTTTTCAAAGGGAAAACTCGAGCTGGCGCATTGAAACTAAAATTTGACGATTATCTCGTGCAAAAGTGGTAGTATCGATCGAATGGCAGAAAAGAAGTAGAAGAGTCGAGCGCGCGAAAAGGAAATTTCCGGGCACTTATTCAAATGAGGCTTGGCTTTCGCCAGCTAGCGTAGGATACGCGGTAGGCGAAGGATGTGCCGAGGCCTTAATATACATACACATAGTGGCGGTCGCACGAGCTGGTAATCCGTGGAGCCGGGAAATGAAACATAAATTTCATCCCCCTCTGAAAGCAGAACCAAGCCGGATAGATGAGATGGTTGATTCAGACCCCTGTGACCGGCTTTCCTACGTGCTCGCAAATGTCTTCCAAACAAATTATCAGCCTTCGTATAGGCTGCATACACTCGAGTGTTTCTCGATCCGCGCGACTGCAAGTAGAAAATCCCTAGTATGGTCAGACTAACAGTAGGACTGGCAGTGTTATTTCAAGAAAATTCCGGATCGCCTCGCGCATGTGATTTCGCTTGACGAACGCTTATCCACTTGCGGCCATTTGAAATTCCGACGGTACTTTGCAATTTTTCGGAATAATAACTTGGCTTTCTTTCCGTCCCCTTCCGAATGAGCATTGGAAAGCGAGAGAATTGGCGGCGCGCGATTAGCGAGTTGCAGACTGCGCAAAGAGGAATTGTGTCTTGCGTGCGTTCGACGTGGACCAAGGATGAAGTTAATTATCCGCGTGCACCTGACAAAAGACTGCGCTGCCGCCGCCGTCGGGCCGTGGCTGCTCGGTTAATTAACGTCTATCCCAGCCGACAGATGCCTTTCACGTGTCGGCACCACGGCCTTTTTCCAATTTCGCCAAATCCCCCCTGCCCCTCTCACTTTGCGCCGCCAAAGCCCGCGATTGCAATGGAGATATTGTTAGCCCCCCACGTGGGATTATGTCGTCCGATTTTTCCTTCAGTTGACCTTTCGTTGTTTATCCAATCTAAAAATAAGAATTCCCTAGCCCACGAGTAATCGGCTCAAGAGATTTTCAAAGTATTAATTCTATCGATTTGTCTCCCTTTCTCTCGTTTGAAACCAATTTCCCGTCTAACGAGGCGCGGCCGCGAATCGAGTTTGGAAAAAAAGTGGCTTCCATCAGACGAAAAGAAGAAAACGAGCAATATGATTTGATCGACAGTCGAAAGCTTATCGCTCTCGGCGCATAGTGCAGTGAGAGCGCGCAGCTTCGCGAGCAACAGCTGCTGCACGCCAAGTTTTATCAGTTGGTATGGGCTTATTAAGCTTGCGAAACAAACTTTAGCGTAATGTGCCTTTTGATCGTAAACACTATCGCGCGTAATGCCAGTTTAAAATTGTTTGCAAATTAATTTGCCGAGGCGCGCGGCGGCAACGACGCTAAAGTGTAATTACTCCAAGCGTCGGTTAAATCCTCCACTGGCGCTCGCGGAAAGCGCAAGGGTAAGCGATTAATAGCAACAAAATGGGATAGCATCATAAATTATTCCTGACGCTCGCTCACTCGCGAGACGGCGGGCGGCGCGGCGGGCGACGAGGATCCCTTAATACTCGCGAGTCGTGCACGCTGTCGCGTAAAAATGTGTCATCACGCGCTCGCGCGAGACATGTAAATTCCATTGAAGCCGTATTATACATCAGCTCCCCTGAGAGGTCGCGCAGCTAAGTGAACTGAAGCCCCTTTTACTAGGCAACGTTTTATATTCTTTGCCGCGAGAACGCCGCGAGAATTTGATAAACCCTCGGAATGCCGTCGCCGCCGCCACCGCTGTACCTCAAAGAGTAAGGATATGTCTCTGTCGGCCTCTTTCTCGCCCACGAGACACGCGACACGTGCGAGCTGCCTCTTGTCATATATCCTCTCTCCACCTTATCGTCTTTTTTTCCGCTCTTCTTTTTTACGCGCGCGCGAATTTCAATGTACACGCGCACCGAGTACGGAGTATTTCAGAGTCATATTTTGCACCGACCTCGGAAAATCTTGTTAGAGCGGCATTTTTGCAAAAATAAAATTAAAGTTACAAATGCTGTGGCGCTTTTTCGCGATTTCACTTGCTCCTTGCAGTGATGTGTCCGTTCATTAAGCTCAAAGATGCACTAGCACGCGTGTCGCAAAAAATTAATATTTTGCAGACGTAATATCTACCTTTTCACGAAGAAAAAAATTACACGTGTCATTTTCAACGAGCAGTCAGTAAATTTACATATGTGAAAAACTTGATGAAAAAAAGTTCTTCAATTAGAAGGAAAAAGTTAGAGGTGGTGTGAGCTGTAAAAACCGATCTAGTTGCTCGGAAAAGTTAAATTGCTAGGAAATAGATGTAAAAGCTGATGAGCTAGTTGGAATAGAAAAGTATCGTTACAGTGAATGAAATTTGGCAAAGAATAAAGATGAAAACAAATATATCTCTGTTGAAGCGCGAGCATGATAACGGATAGCCTCGAAAATGTTCTTTTCGGTCGGGGCAGCGTCGTAAATTGTTGGCAATTCAAATTTTTCGAGCCATATCTCTGGCAGCGTTCTGGCGGCGCGGCTGCATGTACGCGAGAGCTTTCCCCGGCGGGACTAGAATAGAGCGATGTAACCGGCCGAATTAGGATGAGAGCTAGCGTCGGGATAGCTCCCGGGAATTTATGCTCCACTATCCGAATTTGGAGTGTGCATTGCCTCGTTAACTATATCCACGCAGTTTGCTTTTTACCGTGTGACGGATGCGCTCTGATACTCTGTTGTTCTTGCTATGAAAACGCATAGCCCAAACTTTTGTTGTTTATGAGCTCGTGAGTTTCAGCAAAAGAGCAAGCTCAAAGTTTTCGCCTCAGCTATGTACATAGCGTATCTCTCGGTGATCCAGCCTTCAGGTTTTTCGAGCCCCCCTCAAAAGAAAAAAAAAGAAAGAAAAGGAAAGAAAGGGAAAAAAGCAGCCTAGCAAGTCCGCCCGACGGATAAAGCCCTCGAGCATCGGGGCAAATTGATCACTTGACAGGATTATAAAAGAAAAATTGGTTTTCGGACGATTACAGGCTCGTTCGCTTACCTGCCAGGACTTGGCGATGGCGACGTCGTAAGTAGGTGGCGGCGAGGTCATCGAGGGGATGGCGTAAGGTGGCCTCGCCGCGGCATTGTTGGCCGGTTGCTGCTGTTGCTGCTGCTGCTGCTGCTGGGTATTGGAGTTGGCTGGCCGAGGATTGCTCGTAGGCTCGTCGTCTTCGCCGTCGATCGTGCAATAGAGCGCCTCGGCAATGGCGTCGCGGTGTATGCTCAGTGTACTCGAGCCCGAGTCTGCGGAGTGCACAGAAAACTTAAGTAAAGCTTGACTACATTTGCAGAAGAGAGGTATCGGCTGGTGAAAGTTTAATTGGTTGTTCGACTGGCGAGAGAGCAGAAGAGGAGAAGAGCAATTATACCTAACTAGCGGGCAAGTAAGCTCGCGTCTTCGCCAATGCGAACACTGGAGTTTCCGCTAATTAAAGGAACTATAGCTGGTTTCGTTGTTGTTTCCGAAAGTATTGAATAAAAGCTGCAGGCAGGCAGGCAGGCAAGGAAGGATTTGGTTGGAAAGGGAGTAATTAGAGAGGCTAATTGGAGGGCCATAATACTACTGACCGATATAGGTGTAGTGTGACTCTGCGCGCTCGGCGCTGCGAGATCTCCTGGCTGGATTCAGTCGCTTGTCCTTCTTGTTGGTCTTGGCTCGCCGGCTGGACTGCTCGGCGACGGAGCTGGTACTCCCGCTGTCCGAAGCCCGGCTGTTCGGTCCGCGTGCTCTGCAACTCAGCTCTGCAACGCAGCTCTCGCTTGGCTTCTTCGCCGCTGGCCTGCCCTCGCTCGCGCTCGTCGCCTTGTTGCTACCGCCGGCGTTATTGCTCTTGTTGGACGACGACATGGACGACGACGACGAGGACAACGACTTGGGAATCAGGATGGTGTAGTTGCGCGTCGATATTGCCGTCATGCCGTTGCGCGACTTGGGTAGCTCCAGCTTTACGCCGCAGCCGCACACCGTTGCGTTGTCGTTAGGCATTCTTCTGCAATCAAAAGCGTCACAATTCAAGCGTTATTCTATCATTATCGACCCTTACGTCGATCAATCTTCATAATAGTTGCAAATTGCCGCTTCCAATACACTATGAAAATTATTTCGATTCGCAAGTCGTGTTTGCTTACATTCGATGCGTATACGCCGCGTTGCCTCGCGATCGCGGGCTATTGTTTGGTTTAATCATCTGATGCATCCATTCAATTCGAACTGCGATCCTCGCTCGGTTATTTAATATTCCAAGCGTTAAATACGAGCACATCAAGTCTAAACACTCGACGTCGATGTAAATTTTGATACGACTATAGCAATATTTTGTGAATTGGACCTTCGTATACATTCACCGTCCACTTCATTCGTCAATCAACGCTGAAAGCGTTCACTGCAATAGTGTGTCAATCAGAGAAAGAGAGAGAAAATAACCACGAAAAGTTCAACTTAATATCCGCGATAAATTGATCGATCGGTAAAAGTAGAACTCGGGGAATATAGTGACCAATCGACTGAAAGTTCATTGGCAATGTCGTCTGTTCAAACTCAAACTCGCAAAACAAAAGTTATTTATTCCTCGCGGGGATATACACGGAGCCCAATCGTCAAGTGCTATATAATCCGTTCGCTTCGACAGAAAGTTTGATTCCTCGGGGTGCCTCTTGGCCATTTGTATTTCTATCGTCCACTTGTCACCCGAACATTCAATTATAGCCAACTTATAATCCAATTAAAACTCGAGCTACACTTTCCGTTGGGTTTTTTTTGCTATGCTGTCGATTTAAACGAGCCGAGCGAGTAGGTGTACGTAGCAAAAGACTAATTTCTGGGGTACACCGTAATTGTCAGCTGCACGCGTGGATCGCAAGGCTCGGCTCCGTAGTCTTGAGCGAGCAGCGGCGACACTTGTCGCTTTCAATTAGCCTCCTTGGCGCTGCTCGCTCGCTCGCTTTTAATTATGAGTAAGGAGCCGTCTCGAGTTGCATGGCCAGTCCATTATAACTCGCTTTACTCAATGGAGCACATTGATTCGCGCTCCGTTGCTTAGCTCTACGTTACTGAGAATATTCCAATCAACCAGATGCATTTGCACATCTTAATGTTGTTATTGAACCATTGATATTCTCTGAATTCACGGTATACATCCATACAAGCGAAACTTCATCAACTAATCAATTTGACCTATTCATTGAAAATTTATATTTCATTCTGCTTAAGGAAAAATATTAATTCGCTCTTTTACTGTTCCTCTTTCTAAATTTTCGGCGTAATCGCATTTTTTTCGCAACGGTTTATGAGCAAGAACAATTTTTGTTATTTAATTAAAGCACTAATAATTTCTACTTTAAATCATTTATCTTTATTCCATTTCAACATGAAAGACAGGAGAGTTGATGTTTCAATTGTTGAGAAGTAAATCTTTTATATTCAATATTCGTAGTTTTTTGTTTGATAATTGACTGCTATACATTAACTGGCACGTAAAGTTCACGTACTTAAATATTATAAAAATGTTCATAGGTCCACAATAAACGTACTTTTTCGTAAGAATTTTCAAAAAATTTAAGCGTTTCACAGCGGTTCAAAAGCAACTCGCGCACACAGCCCAGAGAATGCGAGCCACAAACGAGACGCCCGCACCACGGCCGTAAAAAAATGAGGGGGAAGGGGGGGGGCACATTTAACTCGTCAAAACGAATCGAGCGTAACGTGAATTATTCAGCGTGGGCGCAAAAAGAGCATTAATTAAAATGAATAACTGCGTGCTTGTATAACCAAGGCAGCTTTTGAAAAAAGCTCCACGGTACTCAAAGAAGTCTTTGCCAAAAAATTTGCATGCGTTTTTACAAGACTACTTGCTGGATGTTTCGTATGCATTTACGTAAATTGACTCGGACTGCTCGCCTGGATTTTCTTTTTATTTTTGCGAGCTCTTGCTAGTGCGAGTAAATTTCAATCAGACCGGAAAAGCTCACTTTGCTCGCGAAGCAATAACAGTAAAAGGAGAAAGTAAGCTAGAGAGGAGCAGAAATCGCACTATTAAAAAACCGGCGGCCAACAGTCCATTTAATTTGCCATTTTACTATGTCACTGACGAGTGTAAATGCGCTTCGATCGCGTGACTTTTATCGCTCGACCCATTTTCCTGGTGCAGTCGCGCCCGCCGCCTAGAAATATTTACCGAACAGATGCGCGCGAATGGGTGTTGGCGAAATTTCGACGGCTCATTTGCTAATTCGCGCTCGACTCTTCCCAACGCTCATTTGCTCGCTGATGCCTCGTTAATTTGGATTGATTATTGAGATCTCTCTCTCTCTCTCTCTCTCTCTCTCTCTCTCTCTCTCTCTCTCTCTCTCTCCTACTTTTACGCCGTTAGTTTCCCATCACTGGCGCGATTATTTCATTTCGAACATTTGTCTTTCCCTTTATTTTCATTTCAAAACTTGTTGTTCAAATAAAAAAAGAAGAGCATTGTCACTTTATGTAAAATTTGATAAGCTGCAAAATATAGCGAGGCTATTGATGTTTACAGCGAGGCTTCATCATAAAAATGAATGCTGCGTTGAAAGCAAGGACAATATTTAACGGGGCGATGATTCAGTTTAATCCTCATTGTGTAGTTTGGGTGGAAAGCAGGTCGAGAGAGGAGAGCGGAGCCGGAGGAGGCGTTCAATTATTTAGCAACAACAATTTGCGAGGCATCTTCCTTTGAAGGATCATCCTAATGCGGCAGCGGCAGGCAGCTGCTCGTTTTCATCTAGAGTCGCGTAGGCGACAATGGCGATGAGTTTATAAGGGCGATTAAAAAGCAACGTCGTGTAATAAGACTTTAATCAGCGCTATGAGCGCTTTCTCGCTCGGAGTCGTTGATTTTTTGGGGGGAGAGGGGTGGGGG
>JAWWMK010000032.1:12059228-12132076 GCA_035047105.1 Galeopsomyia nigrocyanea | reverse complement strand
TCTCTCCCCCCCCCCCCCCCCCCCTCTCTCTCTTTCTGAATTCAGATGAATCCCATTTACGAATTTAAGCAACCGCCAAAAAGAACTTTATATTTAATCACGCCGCGCTCTTTCAAAATTACCATCGATTCCCTTGCGAAAACGAGTTTATCACGTTGAAATTTTCGCTCGCTACTATATCTTCGCTATGATAAATATACACATTTTTTATAACGAACAACTGATAATGTGTGTATGTGTGGTAATCAGCCGCAATGACTCTCGTCGCGCACGTCATGCGCTATTACCTATTATCATGAGCACTGAATTTTCGAAAAATTAAAATTCTTGCTTTTCGTACATCATGCGGGCTTATCGCTTACTTTTCTTTGATGGCACGTTGGTGGATTATATAATTCTTACAAAATTCAACATAACCTACAAGTTTATCTTTCGCGCGTCGTCTGCATTCTTCGAAAAAAAAAAAAAAAACTGCTGATGTATACTTGGAAATAAACATTTAATTTTCAAGAGTTATACGCTTGTTGATTTAATAAAAAATAAAATAAATAAATGAATACACATGAAAATGAAAATGCTGAGCTTGTTGAAATGCTGCGTCAGTAATAATAATTTAAAAATCAATCTTCGAACGCGAAAACACCAAGTAGTTTTATTTTATTTATCGTTAGACCAAATATTAATAGCACTAGAATATTCTACGAATTTAGAAATGATCAAAACATATGTACATATGTTCGATAAGAGCTGGAAATATCGCTGATAACGGATCGTCTACTCTCGCTCTAATTGAGACTCGGATGGCGCACATAGAGCATACCTCTCCGTACAGTAGCAGAAGGTATCGAAAAAATGTTATCAGCGCTGCTGTACCCATGGCACGCATTTCGTAAACAAAGCTCCCTTAACCTCAACAGCTCACATTGATCGTAGTCCGTAAGAACTCAAGGGTCTCGATCTCGATTAACAAAAAAAAGGAAACAAATTTGCGCCCCTTTTTTTATCGCGCCGCAATGATCTTGATATCGCGCATGCTCATCATCACACGCGTGCATATGTATTATGTATAGGCGTCAGCCATGTTGTGTTGATATTTTCGTGGCAGCACTTTCTAGTGTGCGTATATATAACCTCGCACGCACACATGACTCGTGCGCGCACACACATGTATCTCTCGAATTCATACGCGCGTGTGCGTACGTAATGTGAAATATTATTTTTGAGATTTGCAACTGTATAAACAGTCACGAGTGACAGTGATTAACAATGTACTCACCGTGTCTGGTAGACCGGCTGACAGCCTTCCCAAGAGACCTACGGCCCTTTTTCTGCTCGGCACCCCGGCTTTTTAGTATCATCATACGTCGTACTCTGTTAACTCGCTACGCATTATTAAATATCTTCAGTGTTGCGCGGCAACGGCGACCATTTGCACTGTGTTGGCACACCGCGAGATTATTATATCTATAATAAGTAACACGCGCGTCGATGTAATCTGCACACGAAGCTCTGCTTCGGCCTCTCCCCCTCTCTCTCTCTCTCTCTCTCTCTCTCTCTCTCTCTCTCTCAGTCCATAGGATCAAGTCTCAAACGCCGAATTTACAAAAGCTAACCACATATGGCTGTCCACACTATTACTGTTCGTGCGAGAGTGTTCCGCGCACGTTTTCACCACTCACCGGTCTAGCTTGTCTCTTTCCCTGTCCCTTGCACGATTCTTCAACAATCACGATGATTCACTCGGCTCACTGGTGCTTTTGCAAACGATGAGAATGATGGTGAGCTTGTTGTTATTTGCCAACTGTCTCGAATCCCGAGATTTGTTTTCGTGAAAAAAATACCACGAAATACCGCGCCAGCCAGCGCTATATGTGCGAAGCCGCGAACAGCGAACGCGTGATTTCAAGGTTAAACTAGTTAGCGACTCTAGCGCCACCTCTTGCCGCCGCAATCATCCAAACAAGTGAAACAAGACCGACAAGGGCGACAAGACGTGCTGCAATGATGATCGGATGTCGGTCGAGTAGGCGCCTAACGTTATCGTTGGACGAGCTCGTAATTCAAAAAGAAAAATTTGCCGTGCGCCGTGTCTGCGCGCTCATCTCGTATTGATCTCCCTCTCTGGCCTCTGCTCTTCGGGTGCTTGCGAACGTTAGAAAAGCTACAGTGACAAGAGCCGGAAAGGTCAATAACCGCCGCTGGTCATTGATAACTGATCCTCCAGAACGCACTAGAGCGTGAAATTAACTTTCTCTCGACTAGAATTTGCTGTGTTAAATAAAGAAATACATTTATTTCTAAATATAACTGGGAGCCTGAAAGGACTGGTCATTGGAATAAAACACCTCGCAGGATTTACAATTAATAGTCCATATATATTTACAATATGACAACAAAAAATCATTTACGTAATCGACATAGTATTCCTTTCGACAGTACTGTCGCGGAATCTGGCACACCCTTCATCGACACTGCCTTACGAAAGAAACAAACGAAAAATTCACACGCTCATTTTCGCACATTCAGGTAGGTAATCATCCGCGAAGCACATAAATCTTTTCTCATCCCGGAAAAGCACGAGGGCGCTATGGAGAAAACATTGTAAATCAGACCCTTTTATCGTCACTCGCGCGCCCACTCTTTCCCTCTCTCGCGCTCATTCGCTCGCTGTATATTATTGTTGACTCGTAATAAATTCATTAAAATTTTCATGATTCACCACCATCATATTTCCGCATTATAATTTGCAATGTACGTAATAGTAATTACCATGTATCTATGTGTATGTATATGCATTTTTTTACGTGCTTTGCTATTTATGTATGTACGTGTCTCTTTTCACTGCCTTCGTCGTATTTCCATTTAGACGCGTGCATTAGCTCTACGGATACTCGCCGACGCTGTTTGTTCGATTCAACTGCATGCCGAGTCATTGGATCTGATGATAATTGAAAAGTCCATTTTATTACGCTTATTAGATCCAAAGATTCATCGCGTATTCGACATATTACAGCGTCTAATACTTATACATCTTTTTCATGGACTAAGTACAAAATTTTCATCATCATTTCGCGAATGGCACTTTTCTATAAGATCACGATCAGTTGAGCTATCATTTAACTATTAGGGCAATTATTGTTAGGATTTTTTTATCAAAACTTCTTCGATCATCACACTATCTAGAGGGTATTATTTTTCTTACAAATCTTTCTTATATGGTATCATTTATAAGAAAAGTCAGCAGCTCAAAATTTCTCATGAAAATTCTGTACTTACTTCATTTAAAGCCCTTTGCAAACATCTGACTGAACGTCACTTTATCCATTTTATACATCAAGCCTTCAATTATTTAGACTGTAATACTCATTTTTTTTCTATATATATTTAAAATTTCAATTTAGTTCTATGAACAGATTCATATCATATAAATTATTCATTTATATATAGTAATCCAAATAATTCTTTTTATTTTCAATTTTATTCTGAATATAATTTAACAATATATCGATATAACTCATCAAGATTTATTTATAACATTCAATATTTTTTTCTAATTGAAAATACAAAAAACAAACAGTTTAAATAATTGAACGCGAAAGTCAAGCTCCTAAGTAATCGCCCAAAACTTACGCAATGTCGTCGTGAAAATTTATCGGAAGAATTGTAACGTAAGTTTGAGAAACAAAAAACTTTAGAGATTATATCCATTGAATAGACCTTATACTGATAAATGCAGCCTGATAAGGCAATGGAAATATTTGGTTCATTTCACGATCAACATTTCTTTTTATCGGACTTTATTATCCTTTACTCTGTGTGATTTATGTCTCGACAAATGCACGCATTTTATTTATGATACATGTATATTTAGTCGGATTGTCCATATGTAATGATATCGTACTCACATAATAGCATTTTCCCGTTCGAATCATTCCGCAATTAGCTTACTTTTTCTTTTTTTTTGTTTTTTTTTTTTTGAAAAAAAGACATTCGGCGCATTGCATTACAACAACTAGCGCATCATCGACGATTATAACAATTAATAATGTTTTTTTTTCTCATCGCTTTCAATTTTTCTTCTCATCCTTCGTTAATATTAAATATTTTTTTACTCTTTTTTTTATTTCGATACTTCTTGGATAAATGTTATATGTATAATTGTATACAGTAAGACGTTAGAGCTTAAAAAGTTGTCAACGTATATGTGAATGGTTATTTCTGTTAGAAATAAATTTCAACACTGATTTGGCGAGTGGTGCTGTTTTTACATTTTATATATTTTTATACACAGACTATCAAACAGTCAGCCTCTTTGATTCATTGAAAAAGGTAATAATCAATATAAGAACACCATGGCACTGCAAACTAACGATGGTAAAGATTTGGGTAAAAAGTTTCAATCGCACAACTGAATACGCGTATAGAAAGGACCAGTCATCGCTATATATGTATATAACAACTGCAAAAATGGAAAGATTGTAAACAGTTTGCGCGCAAACGCAAGCTAGCAGAGATCGTTTGATTTTTTAAATTTATTATTTTTCTTTTTCTCTTTTTGAATACAATTGTTGTACGAAGAACATCAAGTTCTGGCTTTTGATTAACAGTATCGAGGAACGTCCGGTGCTCGTAAACTCACAATAATTTGTAACCTCTCCTTCTGTCATTGTCGCATTAAAAATCTTGCATATCTCGATGAATCTACACAGGCTCTAAAATTCTCACGGGGATCGGAATCCTCCCAGCGCGCACAGAATCAGGGACTATATATCGTGTGTCATCGTCTCGAAAATAAAGCCGGCTCGTATACGGAAGACGAGTTTTTCTTTTTTTCTTTTCTATATTGTGTAATACATGTACATACATCAGCACTTTGCTTTCGATCCAATGTCGGACGGGAGGAGCGATTTTCATTTTCCGGAATCCATCGCTACTTCGCCTCAATTTTTTTATATAATAGTAATAATAATGAGAATAATAATAATAATTTTATCGCCTGTTAGTCCCAGTCGAAGCTCGGCAATGAGTAACGACAGCGCTCTGACTGAGAGAGACAAGCGAAACAGTCTTTTTCTAGTCGCGTTTACCGCCCCCGAGATTAATAACGCTACTATATCTTACAAACTACTATCTCCCTCGCTCCGATCACTCGTCTCGCGTTACGTATGTGTCGTAACAATGAGGAAAAGAAAAAGGAAAGGTAAATGAAAAGGATAGTATGACGTGTGTGTGTGTGTGTGTGTGTGTGTGTGTGTGTGTGTGTGTGTGTGTGTGTGTGTACGTGTGGGTGTACGTATACGTGTGCTACGCGGTTTAAAATGAAACCCCCTCCTAGAGGAGCGTCGAGGCAGTGAGCAGATCCGCGGCGAGTGGCTGCTGCTCGTGGATTGTAGGAGGGGGCTCGAAGCATCAGACTCGCATCTCGCCGATACCACCTTGGCCAGACTGCACCCTACCCGAGACTGCGGTCGTCGTGCAACCCTGCAACAGCGGCTGATTCTCCGGTGGACTCTTTGCTCGTGGTGGCGGTGGCGCGCATGGCACCGTCAAGTGGATCGACCCATTTGGTGGACCCTGCAAGTTCAAAACAACATAGGGCTTTTTGTTTTGTTTTTGTTTTTTCAAATAAATATAATATGCATCGTGCATTCAACACTCAATTGATCGATCGTTCGAGAAAACTCCAAACTGCATTGATCATTACGTTATTGTTCAATGAAGTTTGAGAAGCAACAAGAAACTTCAATCAGTCTTCGGTTTTCAACAAAGTTTCAGCTCATCCAACTTCGTTTGGTGTAGAGAAGTATTCATTCAGCTCATCACGAGCAGCTATTGATTCGATAAGGTGTGAAAACTTTTCCGCTATAGCGTTGCATCGTTTCCTAAAAACGCAGCACACCAAAAAATTCCAATCGGCACACATGACAACATTCGACAGAGAAAAGTGCTTTGATCAACCACAAACCAAAAAAAAAAAGCAAGAAAATGTGAAGAGTGCAGAAAAAATATCGAAAAAAACTGACCGTAGCGAAAATCGTCTGCGCGTCCGCCTAAACACTAAGGGCCCAAAGCGTCTAAAAAATCAGACAAAAGACAAAGAGTAGATATTATGGAGAAGCTCGGCAGAAAGCGAGAGAACACGAATGTTTGTTCGCGCTATACATAAGAGCATCAGTCATATGGTGAGAGTGAGAGAGAGAGAGAAAGAACGGTAGGGAACGGGGCAATGGTTGGGTATGTACAAAGTGCACAGTGCACTGCTGCAAAGATGAAGGCTTTACCTGGCTTTGTTGGGCGCTTATGTCGGGAAGGACGACCGAGCTCCCTCGTGGCAGTGTCGAGTGCTGAGTCGCGTGCTGCTTCTGGTAGTGGTGCGGGTGGGGCAGCGTGTGGGTCACCTGGGTCTGCTGCAGCAGCATGTTCGTCTCGCTCGGGGGCGCCGCTTTCATTACGTTCCTGTTAAACCCACACTCGCATTGTTCATTAGGTAATTTTCGCATAATTACCCCTCCGCCCAATTTCCCATTTGTGCACGCGCAATTCCGTCAAAGTGTTAATATTAACTCTTTCGGCAATTATTTTTGCTCTCGCGCAAAGACTTTCTAATGCAATCGAGTGTGCTCAACGGAAAAAAACAAGCGAATGGAATAAGGCGTTGTTTGGCGAGAGTTCATCTATCCGAGAGCGCGCGCGTAGAAAAACAATTAGTGGCGTTGCGTCGTCGGCGGCGCCCCGGGGCGAGCAATCAGAAGTTGCCGCGCGGCAAATTACCTCCTCATCATCTCGTTCTCGACGTCGACGATGACCTGGCCGCCGCCAGGGAAGTGCGTGTGTGGCGGCGGCGGCGGCGGCGGCTGCTTGAGCTCGTTGAAGCCCCTCGGGCCACACTGTTGATTCATCATCTGCTGCTGTTGCAGGCTCTTCACCTCGAGCCTCGTCTTGTCGCGCTGATAGTACACTCCAGCGAATATCAGCACGTTCAGGATCAGTAGACTGCAGCCGATGGCTATCGTCACGCTCAGCGCCGTACTGTACGCCGCGTACCTGCAGCAGCAGACCAACGACAACCAAAAATCAAACTCCACGGAATGCAGTTCAATCACACGCAGCGATCTGCTGGAATTTGCTTGCCTTTTGTCTCGTTATCGGACAAGAATTTTCTCATTAATTCTCGTGAATTATAATTGCGCGGGGATGCTCGGCGGCTACCTCGCAATTTCACTCTGCTGCGGTCGCCGCAATTTCACGTCAGCCCATAATGCGCGCGTCAAAGGATTTTTCGAATTTTTGCCTTCGCCGCGCCTACATTGACTTTTATCACTGATCATCCTATACTCGTGCTTATATGTATGTACGACGCCTTCTTTTTTTGTCTCTCTCTCTCTTTTACGGCGCTCAAAATTTATCTCGCGCAACCTAGGGGGTAACTGATTTTTCCTCGGGCTGAAAAATTGCTCCTTTCCCCGCGCGCTCGCTCTCTCGCGCCGATTGCACGTATATGGGCTTTTATGTTGCTCGTAAAATGGCTGTCGCTTTGCGCTCGCGCGCGAGGCAGACCTTTAAAATTTTTATAATCTATCATATTGTGATTTATTCAGTTCATATCATTTCGCTGTCGCTTCGACGACGGCCAAATAAAAATCTCCTGTCTCGCGACCTACTTTTTCACTCCCCAGACGTATATTTCGAAAATGGAGGATCGTGCGCACGCACGCGAGAGAGAGAGAGAGAGAGAGAGATGCATTTTATGGGAAAATTTTTACGACGTGGAGCTTTCAAGATTCTAATCTTCGGTGATGATCAACTCGGAGACGCGCAACGATTTTTCTTTCATGACGAAACACGATGTAAAGCTACATTCGAGAGCACGCGTACTTCATTTGGAGATTATTTAATATGATAATAGAACGCAATTCGACTACAGTGTCATTGAACAAATTGCTAATTAATTTTAATGATATGAAGCGGCGAATTTGACATACTTCCATTATCGTGACAGTATGCAACAAGTTTGGGCGCTATCGAATTTCGCAAATCACAATGAGAGCGCCGGGGCCGGGAGCTGCAATTGGGCCGATAAAACTTACCCAGCTGCGTCGAGGCTGGCCAGCGTGTCCGTGCTGGCATTGTGGATATTCTGAATATTGGTGCTCTGGATGAGGCTGACGCACGTTGTCAGGCTGTAATCGGTGGTTGTCGGAGGCGCCGATTCGGTGGTCAAGTTACCGCCAGCGACCGGTCGACCGTTCGATCTTGTCGGCTCGTCTGGGCCAGCAGCTACCCTGTTGAGTGGATCTGGACGAACGTAACCATCGTAGAGCATCGGGTCGGCGTAACCCCGGAACAGATTGTGTCGCGGCTCGACGTCTTCCATTCCGGCGCGATGTAACTCCGGCACCAGCCGCAGCCACACCGAAAGCTGATGCGCGCGGTAGTGGTTTTTCACTTTGGGCTTCATACCTGCGCCAATCAACAAAAGCGTTTATTTATTTTTTCATCGTTCATTTTCCGTGCATTCGGGAGGCTTCTATCGAATTGCCGTTGAAATTTGATGAAAAGGTGTGATTACCTGCGGAAATTGGAATATACGAGGAATATACTATTTCGTGAAAATGAATTTCCGAAAATCACAATTTTCATTGTACCGAAAAAGTTCAAAATGGCTTCTTCTGAAATACGAGCGAGCGCTTCGTAACGAATTATCTTTGTATGAAAAAATTCGAAATAATGTATTTTCAATGAATATTATATTTCGCACACGATATTATAGCCAACGTTGGTAGAATAAATCCGCGTGCATATTGTGTGGAGAAATGCCGTAGTTATTAAAAATAAACATGCGCGTTGTTGTCGACGTACCTATCTCCAGATATTTTTGATGCACTGGATCATACTGATCCCAGGTAAGACCTCGGAATCGGCTCTTCTCTCTGCTGGCTGGCAAGGCAGCCTCAGCCTTGCCGTGCAAGTGCTCCGCCATGTTCGGATTGCTGAAAAGAACAAGAAAACGATATAGATCGTCAATCGCACACTGAGGCAAGGGGAAGGGCATAAGAGAGAAAGAGAAAGAGAGAGAGAGAGCTTAGAGCCTATTAGTAGTACTTATTCGGGGCGAGTTAGGCGATATTAGGCATATCACAGGCAGTAGATAGAGGTGGCGCGCGTACTTTATACGGTTGCTGTGGCTAGGCTACTGCGATACAGGCCCGATGCTGTGGCGCAGTCATGTAAATCAGCAGCAGCCGAAGAGTCGCGCGTCGCTCGCGGCAGACTTGTTCCTCGTAATTGCGACACGAGCTCGCAGCTCAGCAGCTGGCAAGCTGACAAAGCGATTCGTTTTTCATGAAGCTCGGCCGATAGCAACGCCGCCAAACAAGAAGTGCATTGCGCCTAATGCCCAAGGCATCGTGCAGCCACACACTCAGCGCGTGCACACAAGGGACCTAACCGCGGCAACGAGCTGGGGAGAGAGGCCGAAGAGGAGTTTGCATAAAAGTCGATACTCGGGCATAATTTAGTGCCTAGCCGCTTCTCCTCGCAAGCTACGCGCAAGCTAACTTATGTAAACTTATGTACACCCCCGCTCTCGCGTCCCGAAGGCGAGTTTCGGAGGCAACTTGAGCCCCAGCGTCACTTACATCGGACCTGGCACACCAGGCAACCCAATACCGTGTATGCACTTAACGCGGCTTTTGCCCCCTCCCCCAGCCGTTGCCAGCCTGGAAATCACTTTAATTATGATTCCGAGCCTCGACCATCCAACCTGCACCCCCTCCATCCCCCTTTGTCTCTGTCGCCGTTTTCTTTGACAAACTGCCCCGCCGCCGCCGCCGAGCTGCAGCCAGATGCCCTCCCAGCGCCTCCTAATGGATATTGATTGGCCTGTTTGCGACAAATTTCACTACTCGCATGTAATTTTCATTTGTGTTTTGCCTTGCGCAACTTCAGCCAACTAATGTAAGTTTCGCCGAGTTTACAGTCTGATCTCGTTACGTTTACGCCGTTCGCGCGCACAAGGCCCTCTCGCCAATTACAAGCTCCCGCGACGATTACTCTCGGGCAATTTAATTATCTCAGGGCGATTTATGATTCGAAAATTTCATAGTTCGACATTTATTCGTAAAATATTTTCGACATTTACGAAAATTTAGGATTGTTCTTATTACCATGCTCAGAAGCTCGAATGATTGAGCAATTGTGTAAATACACTTACTCGTAAATATTCATTCTCACTAGTATTCTATAATTTTCACTATCTACATGTTATTTCACCATGAGTTTACCAGTTATAGAAGTGAAAAATAGATTCGAGTTGCCGTTTTCGTTCGTTAGTTTAATATTGTAGAACAAAGTTTAATAAAGAACCTCAAAATAATGTTCAAACTGAATTTAAAAATTTAAGCTTCTCAAACAAGGATTCAAATGGCTTAAAAATTGTACAAATGTCAAAATGGAGAGGACGTAAAATATTTCGACAACTGAATTATACGAAGAGCTTATCCACAGAAATGTTAAATATTCATTCATGATATTAAAAATTCCACGGGTTTCTACAGTAAAACGTTGAGCGGATAACGAATTTTAAAATAAACGATATAAAATTCGTAATACTTGTCATCAGTAAGCTTTTGATGTAAAAGCTTATTCAAGCAACGTATATATTTATGAGTTTGCTATACGTGCAAATCTACAAAAAAAATGCCACACTTCGAGAAAGTTGGGACGATTTTTCAAAAGAGGTACACTCTCTTGGGGATGCGATTTTTTCAATTTATATTACATACAGAACCTAAAAAAACAGGTGCCCATTTCCGAACCGGCGTGTGACAAACTTTTTTCGCGCATATAGAAGCTCTAAAGAAAATCGAAAAAAAACAACGCAATTTTCCATGGTTTTTTTGGAATTTCATAGAAAACGGAAAATGATAGCGTTAATCTCACTTCAGAAACGAATTCTCAGGTTCAAAATACATCGAAAACCATGTTTTTTTTCTACTTGCAATTCCTGTCCTTGTAGAGCTTTTTAAAAAGATAAGAACGCCTAAAAACTCAAAACTGCAATTTTGACACTTGTTTAATTAAATTTTCGTGTTTTTAGAGCTCTACAGGGGTCGAAATTCAAAGTAGAAAAACAATAAAATATGGTTTTCGACGTATTTTGAGTCTTAGAATTCGGTTCTGAAGTCAGATTAACGCTAACATTTTTCGTTTCTTATGAAATTCGAAAAAAACCATAAAAACCATCAAAACTGTAGATTTTCGTTTTTATCAATGTCAAAGTTTACACGTAATTTTGACACTGTCACGCCCAAAAAAGAGGATTTCATATTTAAAGAGGAGATGGGAAAAAGCATAACGAATCTTTTGATACCTCGTAGAACAGCGTGTACCTAAAATTGAGAGAGTGCACCCAGTTGGAATATTTGAAGATACTTTCTCGAATTACGGATTTTTTTTTGTAGATTTACACTTGACGTCCTTTTGAGAACTTTTTAAAATATAATTTCAATAAAAATATGTGTGTTTTGTCAAATATGAATAATAAGCATTTTTATTAAAATGAATATGAAAATAATTTTTTTCACGAGTATGGACTTTATATTCCCGTTTTTATTACCTTTTATTTTCTCTAAAGCAAATAAATTGTAACTTTTTATCTGAATAATGAGCAAGTCGAGTAAAATATTCATAAATAATTCGAAGTATTCTTTCCTCTATTTGTAAGTTAGAGGAAAATCCCGATGAATTTCAATAATAAATTGATGCAGAAGCAGCTCGTGCATTGCTATAGAGAATTGCACACAAAGGTTGCGTATGCACGTGACTCAATGAGTTCGTTAAACATTGCTCGTAATAAGCGAAACTTGGTGGGTAAGATAACACGAACCACGAGGCATTATTCGGTTCAGCTCTCGATGTACCGCGCCGCCTCCATTATTTGTTTCTTCGCATACTTGCACAAAACCTCTGTCTACAAATACTACGTCGTTACGCGGGCTTTTGTTCAGAGAGCTGGAAGCTCCGCTCTCGATATATCCCATCGATCCTCCGTATCGTTTCTGAAAGCTAGAATAGGGGCTTTTTTTTGCAGTAGCGTGATTTACAATTCCGTCGTTACGCTCTTTTTTTTTCGTCAGGCTAACGCGACCTCGAGGCCAAACTTTTTTAGCGACCGATTGGTTTTTTCACTGGGCGTTTTTTTTGTTTCGTACGGCCGTTTGCCGTGGTTACACCCGCGAAACTTTCGGCGTACACGCGCATACAAAGCGCGCCACTGGGAATTTCATTATTTAAAGATCCCCTCGCGTTCTCTCTTTCGCTCTCTCGCTCTCCCACTTCGCGTTCGGTTACTTTTTAATGAATTGTTTGTTCGCTTGTTACGCTCGAGAACTCTGTTTATTCTCTCAATTTCTCTCTCCTTCCTTTTTTTATTTCCAGAGAAAGCGAGTTAACCGCTACGCGCTTTTTGGCTCTACTGCAAAGTTATAAATGATGGCTGTAATGATTTAGTAAATCTGGACACACATACATACACACACACACACACACACACACACGCGCGCACATACGAGTGGTTGACTAATCTTTGTTTGCTAAGCGAATGCATGTTTGTCGAGGCATGGAGATTGTGAAATAATGATCTTTTCGTGCCGCTGGAACGCGGAATTTCATTTTTCCCATTCCAACGAAACTGTCATAAGAATAATAATAAACTTAACGGTAACGTGTTGACAAATCAACGGAATTCGGGCTTTATTAAAAATGTAAAAAAAATGACGGAATTTCAATTTTTCACAACACGTCAAACATACACGACATGTTGACAATACGGAACCTCAGGAGAGTTGACATTTCGCAAAAAAGGCTTGTGAAAATGAAAATGTCGCCGAGCGGCGGAATAAGCTAAAAGTGCGAACGAAAAGTTTTGAATTAAAGCTTGCGGAGGGACACACACTCAGCGCAAACAATTGCGCGAACACGCGATTCAGACTCGACGGGACGTGACATAAAAGATATGTTTTGCTAGTGTTTCGTCCTGAGCGTGATGGCAAACAGAGACGAAAAACTGGAAACACAACTAAAAGTCAACTGCAGCTCTGGCAGCAGCGCAGTAGCAGCAGCAGCAACGAGACCCGAAATTGACCACCGCACGTCGCGTCGAACTGGAACATTTCTCTTTGAGTTTCATGCAGAACCTGGGATTAGACTTTAGCGCGCTAGTGAGAGAGAGGGAGAAAAAAAAGAGAGCGAGAGAGAGAGAGAGAGAGAGAGAGAAACACGCTCGCCGCCGCGTTAATTAGCGCTGTATCGATTTCAAAATAGTCGCCCCGGGGCAGGAAAAAAAAACAAATAAAAACGTGCAGGTAGCTGTAGTAGTAGCAGCAGCAATGTAATCGAGTACGTTGTACTTTTTCATTTCATTGCCGAGGCAAAACAAGCTACGGCCACGGGAATTTACAATCATTAATTTATTTTTTGCTGTATCCTCTCTGGCGCAAAACAAGAGTCGGCTACAAGGCAGTTCTCAATTTATTCGGCGAGCATCCAACGTTAATTCAGCCCTTTGGTATTTACAACTGTTGGAATGCGGAGATGGGGCGTGTAGTGTATAAGCCTAACAGTTGCACTTTACGTTGAAAGTTGCTTGCTAAAAGGCTAGCGCTGCAGGATGGCGGCTCTGGCGGGGCGCGTTCGCCGAAAACTTTTATCCTCGCGGCAGGCAGGCACGCAAGTCAAGTCTAAGTGCTCGATGAGGCGCGAATCGCTTGTTCCGTCCGAAAGTTTCTGTGCTCGCGCTCGCGCTCTCTGAGTAGCGCTCTCGTAATTGCCGGTATTTACGCTGGCCGCAATCTCGTTACTGGCTTCCGCTCTGCCCACACACACACACACACACACACACACACATCCATAGGATACGCGTACGTGAGTGCGCCCGGCGAATTAAACGCGCGTACGTGCGCAAAATAAAGAGGCGCCGCAGATTTAAGCTCCCACGAGTCGAGATTGATCGATTTCCTTCTGACACAGACACATACACACACACACCACATACTCGCAGACATCATTGAGATAGTCAAACGGGAATTTATTGTCGACGTGTGCGTCATTAAAATGGAGGACCTTCTTATACTCATGCGCGGGTTATTTATCGAACTGCCCAGCTGTGCCGCTTTCTCTCTCTCTCTCTTTCTTTTTTTTCTGCTTGACCTCCCCTTCTGAACTCGTGCCTCTTTTTTTCTGCCAAGTTTGATGAATATGCAACACCGGAGTGACGTTGAAATTTTAACGCCCGCGCGTAACGTTGAATTAATTTTAAGCGCTACTCTTGCTCGCGCACGAGGATTTCTGCGAAATTAAACAAGAGTTATTGTTCCGAATAATAGAAGCTCATACTAGTGAGCTTAAGCCGGCCATGCGCGCAAGAGCCTTTTCCATGAATAATGAATTGGCCGCGAAAATTCAGCGATACTTTTCGCCGCGAGCCATTGCAATTCGCCAATTATTGTAATCTAAACTGCGCGATTAAATCGCACCGCCCTCCGCTGAACAACTCCACTCTCGCGTATGAAATAAGCCAAAGTATTAAAGCGGGTTAGTGGCAGTGCGAACACGTTTTAATTATCATTTCTATTAGTATTGCGCGGACCGCTCCACTAAATAATCCATTTCCGCGTGCTGCACTGCCGCCTATCACGATATTGTATTAATAAAAGAAACCCAGTTTTCCTCTCTCCCTCTCTCTATCTCACTCGATTCATATATATCCATCGGCTTAATTTCATTTCCGAGGAGAATAAAAATTCTCTCTCTCGCTCGTCGTTGAGTTTCTCTCTCCAATGGGGTTACGACAGTTATGACGAGGGAGATATTATCGATTGCGAAAATTGAATCGGTTGCTTGCGCTACGAAAGGAATTCATAACGTACGTGCACTTGTCGCAAGTACTCAACCAGTCCCTTCAGCGATATATCGTTGACGCGGAGAGATAGAGAGAAAAAAAAGTCACTTGTGCGCTCGTGCACTTCGCTCGCCTTGATGGGCTATCGATTGATGAGTATGATGGAAGTAGTGCTTCAATTTTTTCTATCGAACAATTCATACTTATTCCCGACGACGTGTGAGTACTTTAGATTAACGCTAACGATAAAATGCAAAAAAAAACAAAACAAAAACTCTTTAAATGAAAGATTGTATCAATAAAACGAGAAGAGCGGACGTTTGATTTAAAATGTTCTGAGCTATTGGATGCCGAGTGAATAAAAGAACCGCGTTTATCGAGATTTCAACATGTGCCTCTTATTTCCTCTTTCAATCATTGTAAAACCCGATGTACATCCGACGCAGATATAGCGCGCCGTTGGTTTTTTGTGTTTGGAAAAGTGGTCGTTCCATTCTTCACTCGGGCCGAGTGCAACCTGTAGAAATTCAATCGAGAGTCGAAACAAAGCCCCAAATCCAAATAACTAACCACAATAATCGTCGTTGGGAAGCGGTGGTGTGGCGGGTAGAAGCAAAAGCGAAAAAAAGAAAAACAAAACAAAAGAAAACAAAACAAAACAAAATGAAAAGCAAAACAAAGGCAGAGAGGGAGCAGGAAAGAAAGCAAGGAAAAATCGACTAGTCGGTGGTGTGTGCGGTGTGCTGGTGTATCGTCGGCGACGTCGGGGCGAGGGCGGGGGACGTAAAGCCATAACCGGGTATTAGAGCCAGTGGCGCGCTCGCTATAGGTAAAACCGGATAAATAAAGAGAGAGAGAGAGAGAGGGCGGCGTGGTGGGGTGAAAAGAGGGCAGACGTAGGATGAGAATAAGCCACGGGTTTGCGCGCGAGGATAATCCCGCACCTATACGGAATTAGCGTCAGTCAGGCTGAATTACGAGAGATAGCAAGCCTCAGTTCGCTCTCTTGCCGCCCCCTCCCCCACCCCTTCCCATTCTCCTCCTCTCAGCTATTTATCGTTAAATGATGACAAACGGCCGGAGGTTCGGCTCACTCGCGATAATAAATATACCGCACACGTGCTACTCCCATACCGGTTGGCCTGCACTGATGCTCGAGGATTTGCCGAGCGCCGAGTATAGCGCTTTGACGTACGGATGATTTTGAGCTATTGCCCCCTGCACGTCTTTGTTGACTCGAGAAGCCGTTGCCCGCGCGGCACGTGATCGCAGCAGCACACGCTGCACCGCCACGCTGCTGCCCCTGCCTGCCTGCCTGCCTGCCTGACTGTCTGACTGCGCCGAATCAGTAGAAACATACGAATGCGGTCAGCCAGTCGATTCGATTGCTCGCGAATTGTATGAATAAACCCAACATCTCATCGCTTGCTATACCGGATTCAAACTCCTAATTACACCTAATTGTACACTTTATCAGGATATCGACCAACTTTTTCAATATACCGCAACGTATTACTTTGTGTTTAGTTATTCCGATACTGTACTCGACCTACTTCATTACGGGTAGCACGGTATGTGTGTGTCTGTGTTACAACTATCTGGAAAACACTTTTTTTTCAAATTGAACTGTCCATTTTACGAGTGGCTTTTTTACGATCTATGTTGGACACAGACAAACACACATTGACGTATGAAATTTCGCCTCAGGTCCAATGAAAATTTAAACGTAGAGTCTGGCGGAGCAGTAAGCCCGGAATATAAATTAAAAATTCGGAAGCACCTATTAAAATCCAGTTAGATAAACTCAATTTCTGGTTACTCAGGGCCATTCATTAACGACCGCAGCGTAATTTAGCGATCGTGCGCGCGCGTTACACACTCGAGCTAGCCGTCAGTTTGATTATAAAAATGAAGCTTTAAAGAAGGGAGGGGGGAATGCAGCCTATGCAGATAGAGCGCGATAGAGAGAGGGGGGGGGGGGGGGGCGGAAGAGCTGAGCTAGCGGCGGTGGTGGTGGCGGCGAGTTCGCGCTCTGGTTAGCCTGTGCGGAGCCGACGGATTCGATAGCGTGTAACTTAATTCATCAGGACGAGCTCTTGCCTGCGCGCTTAGTTTGCTCGCCGCTCTCGCACAAGCAGCCATTTATAATTTCAGTCCATCTACTCGTCCGGGCCTTTGAACCCGCCGGCCGCCACTGCGATATTACACTCTCTAGTGGAAGAACTTGTCGTCGCGCGCGGACGGTGTACATCAGCTACCTCGCAATTTTTTTTATTATACTCGCTCCCCAACCAAGCTTCGCAAATTAGTTCGACGTGCAGCGCTGCTCTCTTATACTGGATCCATCACTATCAAAGGAATAGTTTGTTAGCAATGCTTTGAGGCTAAACGTGCTTGCCCCAGCAGTCCCCCCCCAACAAGTTATTTGCTTCGGATCATGCTTGTATGACGCAAGGCAGCATGCTACATTGTTATTACTTTGAATATAATTACTTTGAGAATTTTCATGATAATAAAAATCGTGCAAAAGTCGAATAATTATCGATAATTCAGCTGGCCGGGAAATATCCGAAAACCAACAGAGCGAGCGCGCACGGGCTGGCTACATGTTCGTTATACCACGTATATCTGCATTATTCGTGGTGTTTGCACAGGGATTACGCGAGGCGAGCGCAGGGCCAGCAGCAGCAGCAGGCTTTGAACTACGACTGTTTGCAATCGGCCAACTTCCCTCCCCAAGGTTATATCGCTCTTTCGACCACACTTCCGCCGATTATGCTAAATTATTGTTAAAATCTCATGCCGATAGTCCCTTCTCGTGTTACAAGCCTATCCACTTCAACGACTCTATTTGCATATTGTCCGCAAGTCTATCAAATGCAGCTCCTTCCTTCTGTTTTCATTGATTAATTGCTCTCCCCTACTGCTATGGTTTTTTTTAGTTATTTTTTTTCATAGTCAAATAAAACTCGCCGAACTTTTACAAACGTCCATGTTTTATTTACTTTGGTTTTTCGACAATAATCATCCAATACAACTTTTCAAACGCTCTTTGAGAAGCTATTTCGAAGAAACATTCTATTTATTCGTAAAACATCACTACAAAAAACTACAAAAAACAAACTTTATTTGCAGAGTTGGCCAAACTGCAATGTTTACTTATGCAAGCTCTATGTGCAATGCGCGGTTTTCACTGAATGCACGTAAGACCGTTTTGTATAGAAAAGCTGTGACGCGCACAATTCATTTAAAGCGGCATATCGAGTCGATCGATTCATGTTATTTAAAAATTGTTCATTTATATTACTTTCCTTTTATGAGTATCTGCTTTTTTATGTAACAGATCTACTCACATGCCGAAGCCTTTTTTTCAGAGATCGTAAAATGAACGGAAATCTCGATACTACGCGGAAGTACTGTTGTGTATCCTCGTAAAAAAAAGATCTCTTCGATTACAGAATTATAATCCGTATGCTTTAGTACGTGACTTCAGCCCGAGCTGATATTCACGTTTATACCCACTTCGACATTGATGTGTGTAAAGTAGGATTACTCCTGCATCGGCTATATTATTTCCAAACACGCATTATTCAAATGTATCCGCCTCTGCAGTTTTTTTGTTCTTTTCATTATTTTTATACGCAGCACTCGCTCGCGCGCAAGAAAAGCCGTTGGGCTTCCGATCGAAAATGTTAATTCAGCGCGCGCATTCGCATTCGAATCGCGTCATACTCCAGCGCACCTCTGCATTCTCTTTTTGCAGTAGGCCAATTTTTTTTCTCTCTTTTTAATTCGATTGCTCGAACAATATATATGTATTTATTCCGGAATACATGAATTCAGGCTATGCGGGTTATCAACTCGACTCTTGGAATTCACGTATTGATGCTTTTGGCTGAATTTCTCGTGTAATTTTCTAGGGAACCGATTCAGTTCGTGCGATTTTCTAAAAATTTTCTCGCCACTTCCTCGCTTCCGAGAAATCATTTGAATTGAAAAAGCAGTGGCATACGTATTCTAATCTCGAAATCTCATTCTTTTATTTCTGCTGTGGACGAGTGTACTTTCTATTGCGGAATATTATACTAATTTTTCGATGGCTTTTTTCTAGAATTTTACTTCAAAAAATGACGAAAAAAAGCTTTTTTACTGCATACCTCGAGCGAAGCTTATTCTTTGATAAAAAGAATTTTGCAATCCTCTCAATCGTGAGCCTCTGTGGCTTCATTCCTAAAATGCTAGCTTCGAAACTGTAAACTAAAGCTCGATCTTTGTTTCGCTGATGCTCTCCCTCTTCGAAAAAAAAGCGGCTTGCGTCCACGAGGAAAAAGCACCCAGCTCTGGTAACAGCGTAAAAACGAGTGCAGGCTACAAAAAGCTCTCTCGCTCTCGCGCCGAAAAACTGGATTGAGCAAACACAACGAAAGCAGAAGGAAAAAGAAGGTACATATATAGGCGATGGCGGCCGAGCGAGGCATCGCTTCTTGATTCGAAAGCAGGCGACAGGCAGGACATTGGTTTTATTGAGGCAAACGTTGGAAACTATGCTCGGGCGGAGACAGTTTGGCGCTATAGTATGTGTGTGCGGGAGACTTGAAATATTGCCGATTCGCTTGGGCAGAGAGCGGGGCAGGGGGGTGGGTAGAGTAGCGTTCGGGCTGCGGAGCTTTTGCATATTCATGCGGTTTCTCTCACTCTTGCGCGCACATGTCGCCAATACAAGTTTGTAGGTGCGCGCTTCCAGCAGTAGTCGTATAAGCTAGGGCCCTCCTTCACTGCTGCAGACAGAGAGCACGTGACACCTTACGCGCGCGCCCAAAGTCAGCTCGCCCACTGCTATAGTTTGTCAACGTATAGCGCAAGCGCCGCACGCGTACTACTGCCGCCGCCGCCGCCGCTGCGCCAACTTTTGATGAATGTGGTTTGTTGGTCCCATCGCGCTCGTGCTCACGCTCCTGCCATTGTTTGATTTTCCCTAAATGTATTGTTGTCTGTCCTCACCTACCTCCCCCCCTCTTTCTCCCTCTCCCCGCTTCATCTAACCGCTACGGCTATTTATTTTATTTACTTTTAGCCACGTTGCCGCGCTAATCAGTTGAGTTTGCAGCACTTGCTGCTACTGTTCAAAGAACTTTATCGCCGAACTCGAAGGTGGATTTCTATTTATCAGATTATAGGCATTGATTTACTCGTAGGAATTATTATTGTATAGTTGTAGGAGTGTCCATAGGATCGGGAGAGGCCTTATCACAGGCTTATTGGATATCGAATGTATTATTGCACATATACTCATTGTTCGCGACATTCTATTCACGTATTTGAAAAACGAACATGTTTGAAAAATATTCTGCCTACAGTTTTAAACTTATACGGCACGGTTTCGATCGAATCCTCTATATCGTGCATCGTTCTTTTTTTTTTTCAAAAATAAAAAAAAAATTCGTAAAGCCCGGACTAACTACGCTGTGACCATTTACGAATTTCAACCGGTGTAAATTGAGTGCAACATCGAAAAATAAAGAAATATTTTTTGGCGACCACATCAATCAGATTTGCAAGTTTGGAAAAACTTTATGATTGGTAAAGCCGCGAAGTATATGGTTGCGCAATCTCGTATGAATCGATTGGATATTTCACGTGCATGCGCATCGCTAGTTTGGAGAGTTCATACAGCTAGCGCGGCGTCCGGAAATAATGAATAGGAAAGAAAATGTAGGCGAATAAGTGAGGAAGAAGGTAAAGCGCAGCCCATTGGCAATCCACGAGGAGCGAGCGTTTGATTAAGAGCATCATGCAGGAGTGCAATTTGTTTGTCGATTCCGCGGCGCGCGGCTTGAAAAATCTGCCAATCAAAGAACCTCTCGCGAAAATATCCGTCTGCTCGGTCGTATCGATCGGCCGTAGTCGCTCCAGAGCTTTTCTTTGGCTGCAGAAAAAAGCCAGTTTTCCGCGGAGCTATCTTCTCGCTCGTTATACGCAAGCTCGTTGGCTGTGCTGTTTCAGTGCAAACGCGGCGCAAGGTATAAGCTTGAGTAAACATTAGGCGTAATAAAAATATTATTGAATATCTGGGCATCACGTGCGGCACGTGTGCAGTAGGTGCGCAGTACGTGTCGCCGGAACAGATTTGCCGATGTAACGACGAGAGGTGCAGAGAGGAATATAAGGATTCGATTGGCTCTACGTGCTCTCGATCTCGTTGCCAAGCCGTGCGCGACTTTGTTATTCCTCGTTCCATTCTTTGCTTGCATCCTCGCACGTAAACAGCTATACATACGTAACAGTGTCATTGAAATAGCAGCAGGCTACTTACCCATTCTTCACGAAGTTGGCGAAATACTGGATAATGTTCTCGGACAAGGCGACTTCGGCTCGCGTGTAATTCCTTGGGAAATGGCCGAAACCGTCGACTAATGGCGCGCCGAAGACGAAGGGCAGCTCTTCTCCGTGCACCGAGCCCATTTTCTGCAAGAAACAGACGTGCCAAGCACGCGATATACTCCACTAGCTCTAATTAACCAATTTATCTGCTTGACTGCTGCTTGTAGCTTCTCTCCCGCCGCCCATTTCATCGCACTCCAATCGCTAGCATTCGTTACGATTTCTCCATCCCCCCTCCCCCCTCACCCTCTCTCTCGGCGACCGACATTCTTTAAATCGCGCAGCGAGCTACGGGCTCACATAAATTTTTAGCCGGTTATCGTTGCAAGCTTAACCATCGCAGATAAGCCAACGTCTTCATTTGCGGTTATTTGCACGCCGGCGACCCTGCTTTATCACTTCTAATGCTTCAAGCGGCCTTTACATTTTCTTTGCTCATCTCAACCACTAGCCCGCCTATTATGTATAGATATCACGGTCGAGTGCACATATCGGAATGAAATAAACAAGCATGACGTCTACATTAGGTAGCAAGTGAGCTTGATTAGCGTTGTAACGATTTTCACGACAGCATTCTCGCAAGCCCACTCGACACGACCTTTTTTTAAGCGCAGTTGCACCTCTAATCTTTTACAGACAGATTATATAAATCATAAGCCAATGCAGTGCTGAGAATCTTTTGGCCGTGTACCTGGCGCATAAAAGTTTGCTTGCTAAAAGCTCAACCCCTTCTCTCGCTCTCTGTGTTTCTCTCGAGTTGAAATCTGGCGAAAGCTCTCGCTCATTATACAAACTTGTTTCATTATCCTTTTTAAGCTCCTTCAGACGTAGTAGCAAAGCTACGCACTTGGCTGTGCAATAATGGACTGGAAAAATATCCGCCATCAAGGAAAACACTCGTTGTTAGGTAAAACTTTGGAAAGAGGCCGCGAGATCGAGGCTTCACTACGGTACAGAGAAATATCAAAGGCCAAGCATAATTAAGGGACTGTCAGAGCTGCACGTCTATGTACGCGTTGCGGCAGCGACAAAGTCATTGCTCTCTCACGCTCTGGCACGACTCGCTCGTTTCAATGTGAAAATATCGCGTAACGAAGGCGCTCCCCCCTCGTCCTTTGATTAAAACGTCCTTTTGTCACCGTGTCTCGCCGAGGATTTTTTTTTTTGTGAACAGCCCTCTTCTTTTTTTTTCAATTCTGCGTTTCGTCGCGCGCTCGCGCGAGGGATTAACGCAACTGCTGTCGCTGTGCTTTTAATTTGCCGACTGCAAAGCTTCAAGAGGGCCGGCCACTTGAAGTGTTGGTACTCGGCAGCAGTCAAAAGCGCTAAACAACAGCGACGATCAATCGGCGCTCGGTTAATTGGTTAATTTCGCGCCACCCCTCACTCGATTTTTTCTTTTTTGCGCAATTTAAGCGCAATCCAGAGCTTCTCGAAGAGCAATTTTGCTCTGATTTTCATGCTCGAACCGATAGACAGTAGTGTCTCTTGGCCTCGCTCTGAATTACAATAATATGGATTTCGCTGTTGCTCTCTTGTCCGCATCTGATGCGAGCTTTCAGTGGCGCTGCGCGCAGGCATCGTTAAATTTGATTTGCCATTGAAACAGCTGTAAAAATTTCAATCACAACGTCGACGCTTTCAGCTATAATGCTCTCGACCTAATGGAATATCGCAACTCTATGTATGTATACATACGTCTATATATACTTGTGCTGCAGCGACTGCTCGAGCTTTTAATAAAGTCACGACAAAGAGGACCGTTGAAGTGGAATCATCAAATACGATACGCCGTGTTTACAACTTTCTTTTGCCCGCGGCTTCACTGCCGATTATTTGTTGAATTCGCTGCGAAGCCCACGGCCGCAAAGCGAGCAAAAAGAAACGGAATCTACTCTCCCCGCCCAAGCTATATTCTCAAAGGCTTTCTCTCTCCGCCTCCGTCTGCTAAAACGACGTGCAACAAGATCGCGCTAGCTCAGCCGATGCGCTGCTCGCAAGCTTCCTTTATTATAATCGACTTAGCCGCTGACACCGAAGCTACTTTCATTTCGAAAATCCCGCGACGCTGCTCGGTGTTTGTCTTAATTTAGCGCGAATGTCAGCGAGCCTCATATTTTTTTCCGATACTATAAGACGCTCTCTCTCTCTCTCTCTCTCTCTCTCTCTCTCTCTCTCTTTACTTTCCAGGAATACGCGCCGAGCAGCAGACTTCAGCTCGGTAAATAATGAATCGCAAGCTTAAGCTGCCTTGACGTAGAAATTAAATTGACGTCTTTGCATTCCATACCGTTCCTTTTCAACATTATTTTCTTTCTCCCATTTTTATTTGAATTCACCATAGCATGAACGTATTTAATTTTTCGATTTTACGCTCCGGAAGAGGCAAAAAATTGACAGCTGCCAGTCAGCGACACGTCACTGTCGCCAACGCCGTTCCAATCAGTCGAATAATTCAAAGTTCAGTTTATGTCTCGGCGCATTTCTGCAAAATTCCGTGCATCGCCCTTGTAGGACTAATGGAAATCGATATTTATCGGTAACAAAAAAAATAAAGCGAGAGCTGCTGCTGGCTGCGTTGAAAAATTTCCATTAATTTCGAGAAAGCCAATTTTAACATTCAAATTGTGCAGTAGCAACCCTCTTTATTTTAGCTCAGACAAAGAAAAACAACAACAATCTATCCGATGGACAAAGTTGAAATTCGGAAAATGAAACAAGACAATTACAAAGTCAACAGGCGTTATTGAAAACTGACAGCCCGTGAAAGAAGCGTGAGAGAGAGAGAGAGAGAGAGAGAGAGAGAGAGAGAGAGAACTGCAAAATCCGTAGGTATTAGAGTGTGGCGTAGCGCAGCACACAACGCCGTCGATCAAGCCGTCGCCTTAATCCGCTTCCATTGCGGTGGCGGCGCTCATAAGACGAGTCCACTGGCCGGAAAAGCCGCTCTCGCTTGCGATATAAAGAGCAACGTGCCGGGAATCCCGGCGCTCATATCCCAACGCGCGACAAAAGGTGCGAGAAAGTCGCGCAAGATTTACGCGGCCCCGCGCAACAGCTCACTTTTCTTCAAGTTTCATTTATTTCAACGCGCGAAGAGGGACAGCGAGCTGCCTTCGTAATTTTGAAATATTGTTTGCGCTCGTTATTTCTCTTCTTTATCTCTGCTTTTTTTATTTTATTTTATTTTTTTCTCTTTGCGCCGTAGTCAGTTTCTGGGCTTGTTTTCCAAACTGCGTTATGAAAGTTTTGAAACTGCGCTTCCGCTACCGCTCCGCAAAAATCTACCTACAAATAGCCTATTATTCAAATGCGCGCGCGCGCCGCGCTTGCTTCGTTGGCCGACAACATTTTTTCTTTCTCTTTTTGATCGTGTTGATGGTGCTTTTGGAGCGCTAGATTCAAGTGCTATTGGAAAGGAAACACTTTTAGAGAGTGCAAAAAAAATATTGATGGAGGCTAGAGAGGGCTTACCGGCTTTGTATATTGCTTTTTCTGACAAAAAAAAACCAATACATTTTTTCGTAAAAGAAATGAAATTGAATGTAGAGTTCGAATAAACCGATTCTAGCCGCATAGAACAAATTGAAAAATAAATGGCAAAAAAATGCAAGCGGTACGAGCTTAAGTAGCCAACTCAGCTGGCAGAAAGGTAAAAAAGGGGCCGAGGAATACAGGGATGCAGAGAGGCGCGGGGAAGTAAACGAAGATCGGGTGAGCGAGCTAGCGAACAGCGCTTTAGAAATATAAGGGCAAAAGCCAATGGGAAAGCGAAACAGCTCTCGAGAATGGGAGGAGGGGGAAAGAGCGTGTAAATCTCGTGGACTCGCAGCCACTGACAGGATTGCTGGCACTGTACTGTGAGCAGAGCTTGCAGCCAGCAAAAGTAAGCTATACACACGAACGCCGAGAGGACGATTACGCCTTGTATAAACGCAAAGAGTACACGCACAAAGACTTTAGTTCCATTCCCCTGAAATTTACTATTTTTTCCCTCTACCTTCGTTAGCTCCGACCCTCGCTCTTTCAGAATATTTTTTTTTGTGTATTTACGCTATGATAATTTCTCATTTAAAAATATATGTATTCGCGTATAGCCAGTGAACGATAGATCACGAGATTACGTTTTGTGATATATTTAAAAACTCTCAATGCTGAGCTTTTTCTACAGCTTTTATGAGCTGCACTCCAACAACACTTTCATTCCACTCTTTTGCCGCTTTTCAATTCGCTATACATGAAATGTAAATCTTTTTTCAAATAATTCATTTGCCAGCAAATATTCACTTTTTAGGACTATAAAAAAATATTTTTTCACGGATCAAAGCCACGGCGCATTGAATTGCATTAAAAAATGAACAATCGAATTGAAAGATTATAAAGTGGACAAAATATGTTTATTAAATGAAAACAGAAATGGTGCATTATGTACCAAGGGCGTAAAAGGGGTCTTTTTTGACCGAGAAGGGTACAATTGCAAGCACACCCGACGGCAAAGATCCCCTTGAAGCCCATGGCGCATAGTATACTTTTCTGCCCGCCGGTTGGAAAAACAGCACTTTAGGTCCTTTTTTGCGGAGTTGAAATCGCGAAAATTAATCAGGCACATGTGACAAAAAAGCTCTTTTCGAGCGTACGAAAATTCACACGCAGTGCCAAATTGTCAGATCTCATCAGTTATTCGGCACTCTTGAGGCAGCGCGCGCGCGTAAGAGCGGAAAATTATGAAAGCCCAATGTAGCTTCTCTTGGTTGGGGGAATGAATCACGCGTCGCCACCATTGTTTACCGGGCGAACTCGTTTTCACGGTCTCCCCCCACCCTTGCTCGTCTCGTGTCTTATCAAAGCGTCGCTGAGAGTTTGCCACCCTCTCATTATCTTTGGATTTTTTTAATGCTCCCCTCCCCCACATTCCAGACGACGCTCGACCTTCTTTATCATCATCTTATTCTCGCTGCCTTCGCTTCACACTATAGATCCTCGGATAAACAAGTGCAATTAAATTTTTAATTCGCAGATAACAGCCGAGTGCTGATTAAATGATTATTTTTAATTACTCGTCAAAGATAATAAGATTTTGTTAGCTTTAGTAAATTATTTGTTTGAAAATATTCTCTCCTCGTTGAATTTGGGTGCGGCAATTTATCGGCAAACATACGATTGTCATTTATAAAATCCCAGCAATTAAATTTTAGATCGCAGAAATAATTTTTTTAAACATTTTTCCATTTTATTCAATCAATCTTTTATAAGAAAAAAAGTAGCGTGTATTTTGATTGAATCACGGAAACTTCGTGACTATCAGCTTTTAGGAATCACGAAGCGGAATATTCTTAATATTGCGAGACTCTTGAAAAACTGTTATATCCATCAACAATGTCAAATTTCTGACATTTTTTATAAAATGGTAGCGTAAAACCTATCAATATATAACGGCTTTTGTTCAAGTATAGTTTCGAAAATAAGCAATGCTTAATAGACTGTCTCGAATCGATCGAGAAACCTGCAATAGCGAGCTAATAGCCGTATTAATGAAAGATAAAGTTTGCTTTAAAAATCTGGAGCGCAAAGAGCGTATTTTCGCAAAAATTACCCGTAGAGTAGTTATGTACTTGAATTCCTGCTTGGCAGAAAAAGAAGAAGCAGCAGCAGCAGCGATGAAGCGACTATATTTAAATTGAGTACGAGCACCATTAAGTTATTGTATGGTGAAAAAAAAATTTACGTTCCCCCCTATTTCGCAACATTTTGTAGCTTCTTCTTTTTTTTCTGTTAAAAATACGCGAATAATTTTACGCAGGCACGCTTTTTTTCCCCTTTTTTTCGTTTTTTTCGTTATATTTTTGACGAGCAGTGCGTTGGCTCGGATTTCACAGTTATTTTATTCTTTTTTAATTCAGTGGGCCAAACGACATTGAAATACGATTCAATGTATGCGATGCGCGTTCATATTTTCCTGACGAGTAGGAATAAAAATAAAAAAAGAAAATAAATACATATACAAAAAATACAGACATTATTTCGTTTGCATATCGTGTTTCACGGGTGACTTAACAACGTTCGAGTTTTCAATCTTACTCTGCCAGACAAATAAATAAAAAAAAGGAATCAAGTCATATCGCGTTGGCAACTCGGCCCAGTTTTCTCCCTACGACGGAGTACAAAAATTCGAAAAGTTGCATGCTTATTATTTTCAGTCCCGAGGCGCAGAGAAGAGAAGAGCCGCCGCCGTTGCCGCGCGCACAACTCGACTTTCTCAGTTTTTCTACTTTTCGCTGGGAGTTATGCGCTTCTAGTGAGGAAACTTAGTTGGAGGAAGAGGAGAGAAGAAGGGCGCACGCGGCTAAGTTTCCTCGTTACCGTTATTCGTCATTTTGTTCTGTCTGGCGTGGAGCCGCCGTGGAAGAAAGGACGATTTAGAGCCTCGGCGGCTTTCCAAAAACTTTCGATAATAATCTAATTTTTCAAGGTGCCCAAGCGTGGACGAGCTTCGGCTACTTTTTCCGCGCGCGCGCGCGCGCTGCTTTAATGCTTCCTAAGTGGATTTTACTCTTATTCCCGCGCGCTTTACATTTCCATGATAAAGGCGCACTTTTGCCGAGTTTAGTTTTTATGAGTGAAAGTATTTGTTCAAGTGGCTACCAAGTTGTTCCTTTGAGCATTTATTCCAATGGCAATTGTTACTTCCGTTTTACATTTTTTTCATTTTGCCTCGCTGCTTTCATTATGATAATGGACTTTCGATTAATATGCCACTTGAAATTGCGAGCCTTGGGAACTATTAGGTTAAAGTATTATATGCAGATCCTCCACTGAAAAATATTTCGTTTCTGAAAAAGAATTGAAACCTCGAAAGTTTAGTCCTTCGCTCTATATTCATAACTCGTTATTTCAACGGAATTTCAATGAGATGAATTTTGTTGAAAAAGAAGAGATACATTCTTGTGCGAAATCGCTTGCGAAAATAATTTGCAATATTCCATTTGATGAATTGTTAAGGTAATCCATGTTTGATTTATCTCGGCAATATTTTCATTGCAAAAAGAATGTAAAATTTTCAGAAAACGAATTGTGGAGCACCGTGAATTTGAATAAGCAAATAATTTCGTGATGTAAATATTTTCTGCAATTTCAACAGAAAATCCAGCTTGGCATTCTGTTAATTGCCCACTTCAATCTTAATTACAACGGTGCGTGTAAATTAAAATTTTCGCCGCTTTCAGCACTGTGATATCTTTGTAATTAAGCGGAAAGTCCGATATAAAAAATTACTGAGAACAGCGAGGGGAAGCAAAAACGGACCCGCATGATTTAATTAGTCGCGAAGTCGACTCTCGACGAACAAAAGGGACAACGGTATAAAATGGGCCGCAATTCACGCAAGTGAAATTACACACCGGACCTGTACGGCACGCGTAGCGGCGGCAGAGCGAAGCCGACACCGTGAGTAACGCGCACTGATAAGGCGAGAGAAAGAGAGAGAGCGCTATGGGATTCTTGTCGCTCGGCAAGCTAATTATGCGTCGCGCTCGCACTCGCAGAAGAAGACGTCGTGGCCACCAGATCTATGCTCCAGGGAAAACAAAGTTGCCCTTTGAAAATATACAACTTTTCTCGCAGTCTCTATTTCTCGGTTAGCTGCCGCGGGGAGCAAGTTTGTTGCAAAATAGAGTATTTTTTCTCTCGTCGAGGCAGGGATACGTAAGCGTCAGAAAAGTTGAGAAGTAGCTGGTACAGCACAGCTGCGTGAATGTGAAGAGCGATCGGCGTGCGCGGCTAACGCGAATGGCTTTAATTAAATATTAGCCGGCTGCCTTATCTTGGAAAGCGTTTCATCGTCTTTCGCGCGAACGCAGCAAAGTTTTTCAGCAACGAACGAGCCAGTGAACGCCCGGCGTAATTCTTCTTATTACACGGACGTCGGAGTCGCTGGTAATTATCGGCGTAGAAAAGACGCCAACGACGAGATATTACGGGACGATCCGTTTCCCTGGCTCTTCCCTTTCTTTTTTTTTTCTTTTACCCTCTCTTTCTTCGTCGACGTTTGCTCGACTTTTCTCTTGCACTGCACGAGCTCCGCCCCCTTTGTTACGTGTCGGTCGAGGCTCGGCTGGGCTTAGCGTGCTGAAATGAAGCTCGGAGATTTTTTTAGCTCTTTTTTTCTTTTTCCTCTTTTTTTTTCTTTTCTTTCTTTTTTTTTGTTGTTGTTGAAAGTGTTTTGCATTACTTTTTTTCGTCTTTTCTGTAACGTTGCTTTCAACATCACGTTTTATCGCAAATCCTTTCATTCTTTCTTACTACCTTTGAACGAAATCAAGGAATAATTAATTTTTCCACTCGTCTTTACCGTTTCATTTTTTATTAGAAAAGCTTTAACTGCTAGCGCCGCGCCGTTCCTTTTTCGCGTCTTGTTAATTGGAGTATCTTGTAATATTTTTTCACTCCCCTGTGTTGCGCGCGCTACGTTTGTAATGAGAGTTTTTTATGTGGCGTCATGTTTTTGTCATCGCTTTTAATTATATGCTGTTCTCCATTTTTCTAAAAATTACCTGAGCATCCTCATTATTTTACTTTTATGATTTTGTCATAAAAATGTTATTCAAACAAAATTTTCATATGCTTTCATTGAATTTCGAAAGTGCACTCTCGAGATCGTTTTAACGAATATTTACGAAAAATTAAATTCAAATTTAAAAATCACCTAGCTTTACAGCTGCATAAGTTTTACATGATTATCTTTCCAATGTATTTTTACATAATAATTATTTGCCCCGAAAAGTTGTAGCTTCACCTTCATGACCGTGATATCTATATTGCAATTGCATGTATTCAAGGTACAGAAAGTAACTTTATCATCGCAAGTTGTGTTAGCGAAAAACTTACTTGAGGATAATCGCCGTCCTTCATCTGGTAGTCGAATACGTAAAAGTAAGTTTTAGGCAGCGGCTCCTTGTCGGCGTCGTGAACGGGAAGCGGCGCACCGTGTGGCCTCTTGGTATGCCTCAAGGTAAATAAGTCGCCAGTTTGCACGAGTGGCGCCACGAACTGTGCATCGCTTAGCGCCTGCACACACGCGTCCCGCGTGTTCATTGGATGCTGCACCGTTCGCTCCCAATCAGTGTACTCGTTTACGATCTGCGCTCAAATGAAAAAAAAATTAATTAAAAATGGTTTAAAATGATAATCGAACTAATTCTCTTGAAAAATTACAAAAGCTCGAAAGCTTCTTATAACGTCAGTTCTTTTTCGATCTTTTATCAAGGATCCTGAATCTTTTAGGAAGCCATCATTACTTTCTAGCTTAATGTTTATAATTTATCAGCTTTGTAAAAGAGCATAAAATAATAATCTCAATACTTTTCCCTGGCCGATCTTGATGATCTTGAAATTACACGAGAAAGTAGTAAAAAATGAGTTTGGTCAGACATGATCAAAATCAGTGGATCGATACTTGATAATATTCAACGAAACATCATTCAGCTAATTCGACATTTCAGTAACGATATTGACGGCACATACGCTATTCAAATGCATATTCGCGGTAGGCGATTGTACAGGTAATATAGAGGCGCGTAGGCATATCTAATTAACATGCTTTCGTAGAATTGCGAACAGCAATCCGCCTCATAAAATAATGGATGCCAATTGTTATATGTATAGGGTGATGCTGATGGGTGTAGGTGAATGAGGCAAAGAGAGAGCAGAAAGCATCAGCAGCAAGCCGCGGGAAATGGCGAAACGTTTGATTACGAGCGCAAATTCAGGCCCGATTACCATTAAGCCGCGCTAATTTCGAGAGACAGCTCTCTCTCTCTCTCTCTCTCTCTCTCTCTCACTCGCAAGCGCATACGTATACGCGCTCCAAGCGATTTTAATCGAGGAGATGGCTCGTCTATTAATTATACAGCTTTGCTGTTCTTGCACGTGTACGTAGCAGCAAACACTGACACACATAAACGAAATAACACGTAGAGTACGCGCGCCTTTTTGTTTTATATGGAGGGAGCTGTGCAGCGAGCTAATCTGAATTAACGCGTTTGGCACGCGAGCAAGCAAAGCTTTTTCGCTGCTACTGTTGCTGCTGCTACTGGCCCCCTCTGATTGTTTACCCGCTCGGCATTTTTGCTCGGATTTATTGTTCAAGGGTTAGCTGACTTTACTGCCGCACCGCTGGCTATTCGATTTGATTTTCCAGCAGCAGCAGCAACAGCAGTAGCGTGTATTCGATACCCGACGCAACGAGCGTGCCATTGTTTCGGCCGATTCTTTTATTTACCGAAACAGCTCTCTCGCATAGCGCCAGAGCGCTCGCGCGTGCCATCACGTAATCTTCGCTAATGAAGGTGATAGGATTTCAGTGAATTTCTACTGCAGGCTGCTATATGCAAACGTTCTGCCGTGATAGTCATCGGAATACGGCTTTTGATCATTGCCTTTGATGCCAGTGCGTATATCGCCGACTTTATTGAATAGCATTATCGAATTGATCGCTGCTATGAGTTTCACTGCTGAATTGTCATATGCGTTGGTCTGCGAGCGAGTGCTGAGTTTGTTTGACAGCCGCGCGGTGAAAATTGAGTGACGACAGTAGAGCTACTGTACGAGTAAATCCACACAAAGCATGCCAAAATTCGAGAAAATTGGAGCAAATTTTCAAATAGCGTGCACGCTCTTAGGGATGCGGTTTTCTCAATCTATAATACAAATGGAACCTAAAACACCTGTGCCCATTTCCGAACCGGCATGTCACACCCTTTGTTCGCTCATAGAAGCTCTAAAAATAATCGCAAAAATGAACGTAATTTCCCATGTTTTTTTGGAATTCTTTAGAAAGCGGAAAATGATAGCGTTAATCTGACTTCAGAATCGAATTCTACGGTTTTAAATGAATTTAATACTATATTTCGTTTTTTTTTTCTACTCAAAATTCCGGTCCTTTTAGCGCTTTTTAAAGTATAACAACACATAAAAACTCAAAATTATGCAAATTCGACCCTTTTAATGAAATTTGCGTATTCTCGAAGCTCTAAAGGGGTCGAAATTCGAGTAGAAAAAAAAAGAAATAATATGATTTTTGACGTATTTTGAGCCGTAGAATTTGAATCCGATTAACGCCATCATTTACCGTTTTTTATGAAATTTCAAAAAACCATAAGAAACTACAAAAACTCGGATTTTTGCAGTTTCCACGCGATTTTGATACTCGTACAGGCAAAAAAGGGGCGTCACATAGAAAGGAAAGGATGGGCAAGAACATTAGGAAACTTTTGATGCCTCGCGTAGATGAACTAGTCCTTAACATTGAGAGAGTGCAGGCAGTTTGAATATTATACTTTCTGGAATAAAGGCATTTTTTGGTGGATTTGCTGATATATGCCAGACTTACCGTGTAGAATATCTCGGTGAGATGATACATGTAGGCGTTGCGCACGTAGGTCCTAATGATCCTGTCCCTGCGTTCGCCCTCGAAGCCTTTCTGCAAGTCCCTCTCAGCGAACCTCCACAAGGCCTCGCTCGTCGTCACGCCGAACAGCAGATCGTATTTGTTGTTACTGGTGATGGCTTCGCCGTGTTCCGACTTCTTGGGCATTAACCTGCAAGACAAGCGCGCGGGCGCGCGCGAGAGCATAAGACACAGTGAGACTCCCCGAGGGGCGAGTTAGTGACGAATGGCCGTCAGTCGAGTTATTTACGGGGCAGCTGTGCGATGCCGCCGCCCGCGCCGCGCAAGCAGCTAGCAAATTCCCCGGGGCCGAATTCCAGCGGACTTTTACGAAGAGCGAAACTTGCCGGGGCGTAAACTACGATTACTCCGATAGCTCGGTGGAAGTTGCAGCTGATAGGAGCGGCGGCGGCGGCGGCGGCAGACTCCTAGCAGCCGCCAAGACGCGAGCAATTCTCCGAATAATTCCATTCCGCGCGGCGCAGCACGTTCTGCGTGTCGCTTATTTACGTGCTACAGAGCTCGAGCGAGCAGCTTCGTACGTGCCGCAACTCCTCCTACTCCTCCTCGCTATCCCTCGCTCTGCTGCATTGCTCGATATTTCCACGTCATTGTGGCTCTAGCTGACAGGCGACATCCCCGCGGATACCGACGATTATGCAAAGCTCAGATATACAACCTTGAGAGCAGCCGCTACTTGTGGCTGCATTCTCGAGGATTCACCGCGAGCTTTCGCTACAGATGCGACTGCTGCTGCTGCTGCTGTCTGTACGCGTTAATCAAAGCCCCTCTTTATTTTGCTCATCAAGCTCGTCTTTACAGCCGCAATTCCATGTGAACAGCAAAAAATGAGCTGCTCCTCTCCATAGCCGCCATTCTCAGCGTTATACCGAGCAGTGAAATTTCAAAGCATTCATATCACATAACCATCGAAACGCTGCCTAAATTTAGAGCCCGAAACATTATCGATGCCGCAATGCAATCGGAACGGCATAGCGCAGTGTAAATTACAATTGTTAATTGGCTATTTATCAGGGACGGAGAGAGGGATAGAGGGGGGGGGGGGGTAACATATCGGCTGGCCTTATGAAACTCACCCAAAACCCTGGAATTCGGGGCCGAGGTAGGAGAGCAGATCCTTCTGGAAGTCGGGTTTGATGACGACCCCATCGACGCTGGGGGCGAAGGCGCTGAGGAAGGTCGGCGCCTTGATGTCAGCTCGGAGCAGAGCCTCGAGACTGCTCTCTCGCAGGCAGTCGACCAGTAACTCGTGGTCCTTGAGCAAGTCCTCCGGCACCGAGCAGTTCACCGCCTTGGCGAGTTTCAGCGCGTACGAGACCGGCTCCTCGACCGTCGCCCACGACGACAGCGCGCTGCCAGATAACAGGATCGCTCGCTTGAACAGTCCTGTAACAGCCAAACCAAACCAGACTCATCCTCGTAAACTGCCGAGTCTATGCGAAACCCGAGCGACAATGCATGCCTTCGGGACAATGCTGCCGCTGCTGCTGCTGCTTCTCAAGCCCAAGCTCTCTTATTAACGCCCCAGCGACCTTCCTCAATTTTCAGACAATGCGCTGCTGCCAGCGCCGATACTTTTATACACTGGCGATGTTTCACCACTTTTTTCAAGTTATCACTTGACTTTTAATTTGGCAAAATGACGGGCACATATCGATATGCCACGAAAGCTTATTTTAATGAAATATTTACTTTGTACTCGAATGTGTATGTGATCGTGATTGCATGGCATAATTTAATCAGATGCACTCCAGTTTATTCTATGTAAAGAAAAAAGAAAAAAAAGCTTGCAATATTCTATACCCATAATTTGAACGAGCATCACACTTGAATTTGATAATTGAAACTGTTGAGCACTCTTGAGGAAAAAAAAGTAGGAAACTGGCGATAAAGAGAAAAGCAAAAACTGGCTTACCAGGCATGACCGTCGGACTGATGGCCAAAAAATTGACGCAGGCAGCTCCAGTGCCTTGGCCCATGAGCGTCACGTTGCCGGGATCACCGCCGAAGTACTCAATGTTCTGTTGTATCCAGTGCAGGGCAGCAATTTGATCCATAAGTCCGTAATTGGCCACCCGAGCTTTAGTATGCGGCGAGACGTTGGCGTTCAAGAAGCCGAGCACGCCGAGGCGATAATTGAGCGTGATGACGACCAACTCGGCGTAACTGGCCAGTATGGAGCCGTCGTAGGTGTTGCCGCTGCCCCAGTCGTAGCTCTCGCCGTGGACGAACACCAGCACCGGATGTCGCCTGCCGCTCTCGGCCATACCTGCCAGCCAAAAAGCTCATTAGCATCCGATACCCCATCGATGCCCCGCCCGCGCGCATCGATCCGCATCGTTAAAGCTGCAATTACACTGATATTGGAATATCTGGCTGCTGTAGCTACTCGTTCGCTCACCAGAGATGCTCTCGCCTCGCTCCCAAATTAAGCGGCCGGCTCAGGTCCGCTAAACGCGACCTAATCCCATCGTTCGTTTCCATATTACCAGAATATTCATATTCGCCGCCAGACAGAGATGATAAGGTCCCGCGGAACCCTGCCAGTTGCTGCGCCTAGCCGCCCGGATTAAGCTTTACAAAAGCTTTACAGACCGGCTATACACAGCTGCCACGTCGGCAAGCTTGTAACCTTATTTGGGCAAAGAAAAGCCCGCCGATTTTTGCTTTATTTACTCCAGTGGAAAATTTGAGACAAGATCTTTCCACCTATCGTGGCTGCAAAAATATAGTCGAAATTCGCATCCTTTAACGTTGCGCTCGATTGTGTTAAGAAACACTAATCAGGTTAGCAGAATGTCAAAGAGTTTAGCGTGTTATCGGAAAATCGAGCTGAATCTTGTGGTTTTTCTTGGTGCGCCCGGCGTTTGCTATTCTACTACGTGGCGTTGATTAAAATTACAGCTCGCGAGTGGATACCGCACCGCCAGCCTATCATCATTATCGCCAATTATCCCGCCGAGCATGCTTTACGCTCAGCGCTCGATCGTTTTTCTTGGAAATCGAACTTAATCTGATCGTGCCCTGAATTTCATCATGAGTTTGAGCGAAGTTTATCGAGATTTTTTTTTATTAAAAATTCAGTTGTTATGAATTTCTCGGAAATCCCGTTTCCACGATAGTTTTTGATTGAAAAATAGAACATATTCATCAAGCAATTGCAATTACGATATCGAATTGAGTTGTTGGCAGTATTATTTGAAGCTCGTAAATAATACAAGCGGCTTCAGAGCAGTACTTTCGTAATGATGAATTGTTGAAATGAGGTGTAGAGGCGAGGCGTAAACAAGAAAATATGAGAATAGTTAGGTTGAAAAGTAGCAACTAGTCTCGATGAAGGTTAGCCAATTGGAAAAGAAGTTGGAATGTAATAACTGGATGGTACTTATATTAGGAGTAGCTCGCTTGCTGCTGCACTAAAGCCTAATGTGATTATGTGCTCAGCAAGGAGAGAAAGTTGGCGAGATCGTTGCAGAGAAAATTTCCGGGTCTGACATTTTCGAAGAAATATCTGAAAGTTCATGCACGTAGAGATAGTTGGAGTCGAAAATGCGAAATTCCCGCAGCGCAGCTTCTGCTCCATGGGAGAGCTGCTGAGCTGGTGCGGCGTGGGCGCCTCGAAACTTTGCCAGCAGCAGCGCAGAACCTCGATTTGATTAAGCGGAAAATCGGCGCGCGGAGCCAGCAGGCAGCCCGCGCCTCGGCGAAACAAAGCCCAGCTGGGCTTGTTGCTTGTTGCAAGCGGTCAGCTCTGTTGCACGCCTCATGTGCTTACACATACACACACACACACACACACACACACGCACACAGTGTATAGGTATAGGTGTATGGAAAGGCTTGGCTCTGAATGAGCTTCAATTTTCGCCCCGTTAATGAGTAATGGGCCGCGAGCGAGCGAACGACGCCTAGAGATATTGACCGAAGCCCAACGAGGGAGCAATTATCCTGCGAAGGAGAGAGAGAAAGAGAAAAATACCTCAAGGGAGGTCGCAGGATTTGATGTCACACGACAGTATTCATTGCCTCTGAATTATTATTGAAGACGGTCAGTGTAGCGCGCGTTGAAGGGCCGAATCAATTAGGGCGTGTTAATCCGTGCGGCCAGTACATAATTATTTGCTGGAAAGCAAACGGAATAGCAAGCGAGCGAGTCGATTGCGCGCTGGTGAGGATGGCGAATAATCAGTTTGATGTCAGTTCAATCGGGATTCGAGAGAGCGAGAGCCCTGTACAAGCAATACAGAGACTGACTATAGGTAACAGATATAAACTCCAGGTAATAAGCACCTGAGCTTCTCTCTCTCTCTCTCTCTTTGTGCAATGCGAGATTGCTGTTCCATTGCATGACTCCTTGCGTTAAGTATAAGCTTCCAATGTGAGATATCGCATTAGGATATAATAAATAATTCAGTGCGACTGATAAATTGAGCATGTCCAATTTCGAGTAGATTGATAAGTTCTAGTGATAACAGCACTCGAAATCTTACTCGAGTAAGTCAGCTGATGAGTACATTTGCAGATACGTATCCACCGAATATAGGATACAAAAATGCAGGCACTCGTGCAGAGTGATAAGCAGGGCGTTCGCGAAATAGCGACGGCAAAATTCAAGAGCACTTAAGTAATCCTGCATATTTGACGAGGTGCATGTATGTAGTCACTCGCGCGCGCAACTTGGCAAGGGGGGTAATCGCAGATTTGCACTACACGATGAGCGTTTAGCCGCGCACTCCGAGCGCTTAAGCCGACCATCGGCTCGTTAAATATTTCAGCGGACGTGTCGCAGTAGCATCAGCAGCCCTCTTCACATTGTAAAGTCCCTCGAAAAAGCAGCTCTGGATCATATCGGCTCTCCTAATTTGGTTTTTCGATCGCTTTCTTTTACTTTCATCACCCACCGAGAGAGAACGAGCTTCTTTTTTTTTATGCGAGTAATGCGCAGCGAGGCCAATTTTCGTATCGCACGCGCGAGAGTAAATTCGCCAATTAATTGAGGCAAACTCGATCGAAGAAAAGCAAATATGGACACGAGTCTGGGCTATCAGAAATTACAGTGGCGACGGGAAATTGAGCGTGTAATGAGGACCTCCGTTGATATTTTCAGTGCAAACTAGCTCTTTGCCTTCTCGGCGAATTTCAGTGAATACAGACGAGACATATTGAAGTTGGAGGGTAGGGTAAATATTACTTGGAACTTTCAATTGACTGGCAAAAACTCGCACTGCGGAGTGTCGCAAATGTGCACGTGAACGGCCGCGTGTGCTCTCGAGTAAATTGACCGCTCGCTCGTTTCTTTGCCGCATGCAGTAGCAAGCAAACAACGATTGTGACTAAAAGTCAATCGTTGCCCGGCAGAGCAATGTTTACGGCGGAAGTGTCTCAATAAGAAACAGCGAGCTCACGAGCATTAAAATTCTCTTTGTCGTCGGGTAGTCTATGCAATTTTGAGCGAATGCTAGCTGCACGCAAAGTACATTTCTGAATATTCAAAAACACGCTAGCGTGCTGCCGCGTCGCGTCATCGCAAACACAAGAGGTGAGCGAGCACGAGTAGCAGGTGAGTCTTGTAGCGAAGCTGAGAATTGCAATCAATAGCACATAGTAGGTCGATGCAAAGCAATTGAACGCCCGCTCGTCGAGTAGCCTGCCCGAGGCGATAGCCGTAAAAGTAGCTAAGTAAATCCTTTTATCATCCGGGAAATGTATATTGTGTATCCGGCCGCGCTCACGCCCCTCGTAAACACGAATCGCTGCCCTCGACTAGTCCGCGCGCGAGAGCTTCCCATCGGCGATTCAATTTATTCAGCTGTTCGAGCACGCGCAAAACCCCCTGGTTCCTAGCTGCTGCTGCTGCTTTCATATTCGCCTTCGATCAGAGTTTATAAAACTCAGTCTTTCTCCGTGTTTCACTTTCGCCTGCGCTCGCGGCATTTGAATTCAACGTGTAGCATTGATTAAAATCAATATCGAGCTGCTATCGATTCCTATCTGCTATTTTATTGCAACTCGCAAAAGATTAACAAAACACAAACCAGATCTCGCCATCGCGACCGAGTATATTGATCCCTGCCAATTACAAGCTAATCTCGCGAAATAAGAATGAAATTTGCATTTTGTAAGACACAATTACGCGAGGAAGCAAACTCAATCTTGGCACTATCCGCCTTAAGCCCTCCGCCGACGAAGCAAGCAGGCATGCAGGCAGGCAGGCAGCAGCAGCAGCAGCAGCAGCGAGCGAAGTCAGGTCAAACTGAGAGGAATGAAAGGAGAGTCAAGGCAGTCTACGAAGCGCATATCGGTTTTGAGCTGCAACTTCGGCTCCCGAGATTATATAAAGTCCGCATACCTTGGCTGATAGTTAATGCACCGCTATATAGCAGCAACAGTATAACTGCGTACTAGTAATTGCGAGCAACTCCAAATTCTTCGCCTCTCCTCCTCCTCCTCCCTTCTCTCCCTCCCTCGCAGATTAATTAAGTCCGGGATGCTGACTTCACTTTATTTTGGCCGTTAATTTTGTACGCGGAAAAGCTTTCATTGGCGAATTAATAGCTGCTCTTTTATTTGAGCAGCGATGAGCTTTGTTTAATCATGAATATTCAAAGCAATTAAGAATCGACGCCACTCTTTTTTTTTTTGTTCAACCCCACCTTTTCACTCGTGGTGAAACATAAAACGTATTCGGCTATATTGACTCCTGTTAAAGCTGGCCATTCAATCCAGCACGCATGATTTTGATCACATTGTCCAGCACGCACAACCTGGCCTCCCTGTTATTTGTGAAAAAAAAGAGCGAAATAGCGAACGTTTGGCTCAACAATAAAATTGTTCCGAATAGGTCGCGCAGAAAAAAGGCTAAAAAAAGGCGTCTGTCAGAGTTCGATTGTAGTTGCTGCTATGTGTGTGTGTGTATGTCGTCTTTTCCGTAGAACTCCCACAGGCAACTCGATATTTTCTCGTTCGCTCTCGATAAGTTTGTTTAATCGTACTTCATACATCTACGCTTCGTAATCTCCTTTAAAGTTTGCGTGGGCGCATTTGTCCGGGCTGTTTTTTTTTCATTCGATCGTGAGGCGCGACGCCGGAATTTTCCCACGAGTTCACTTGTAAACTTGTGCAAGCGGAAAATCACAAATGGCCAGATAAACTCACGTACAACGCGCTGCCCTCAGCTCTTTATCATCGCTCGTTTATCGATTGCTACTTAGCCACACGAAGAGCTATGAGGGAGAAGCTGTGTGCGTGTATGTTTATCAAGCGGAAGCCAATAGTTCGGGCATTCGAAATCGTTTACGATATTAACGGTTAATCATTGCTATTCGCGAGGCTAATGGATGTTCTGACAATCCACTTTCGGAATTGTTCGCGCTTGATATGTGTTCTGGCTGGTTTCTCCACTTGTGTGTTTTGATAGCTCGCTAATTACGCATGTAACATAACATACAAATTTAGAACATTTTTTACGAATTACTGATGAATTTATGCATTGATCATGCTTAATCCTCTTAATAATCCATCTTATATTATTCAAGATTTTTGAAAAATATACCATTTCGAAAATCAAGATGAGTAAATTACTAATATCCTCGCAACGATTGCAAAATATTATTTCTCTTTCAATTGCGAAAGTAAAAGAAAGTAATTAAAACTAGAATTATGTTGCTAAAACTTCTGCGCAACTCTATTATGAAGTTCTACGAGATTTTGCTCTTTTACAGCAAATTAGTTTTCTAGATTTCCAGATTTTCGAGTTTGCGGTAAAGTAAGAGAGTGAGAAAAAGTAATTAATATAAGAAAAAAAGAAGATACACATCATTCTCAAAAAAATTTCTTCAGGGAATTAATTGCCAATTGAAAAATTCTTCAGCAGAGCCTCCATCATTCCAAGGTACTCGGCCACGTACAGGCATTCAGATATAAATATGAATCTTTAAAAGAAGACTTCTTTCGATGAACGTCAGGCTGAAGCACTCATCAAGTAGCTCTCATATTTCCCCTTCTATTTTTTGTATTAATACCCACGATTAGCGTCGGCGACGAAGCCGCATGCGGAGTACGCGCGTAAGGTTTCGGCTTCTTTTTTTTTCTCTCTCCGCACGACTGCTGCATTCATATATGTGTATGCGTGCACGGGCTTCTTGAACATGCAAATTTTTGGTAAAAAGTGCAGCAGCGCGAAAATCAGTAAAACGAGAGAGAGAGAGAGAGAGAGAGAACACGCGCGAGCGCACGCTACAACTCGCCTTTTCGTATAAATGCTTAATGCGATTTCCGCTAGAGTGAGGCTCTCTCATAAATGTTACAAAGGCGGCTCGGGCAACGTAAAAGCTGTGAGCTCGCGCGTATTACTTTTTTAAATAGATCTAGCACGCGCGCGAGCGCCCAGCCTCTAATAAACGCGATAGCAACTTTTTTTTTCATCTCCCACTTAGCTGCTATTCATATTTGAAACACTATTTGCTATCTCGAGGATTTTGTTCTTCCGAGGCTGCCGGCAAAAGAATATGGTTCAGCTAGCTTTTGCGGATTGTTAATTGGCAGAGAATAGCTTTGTTGCGCGAGAGAAAGAGAAAGCAAGATTTTTCTTTTTACTCGAAAGAGAAACAAGAGTATTTACGCATCTGCCGAGGGGAAAAACGTCCGTTGTTCTTTTATTAATGCATCGTCGTAAAAGTTTTACGCCTCTATCGTCCGGCCAGCGAGTGAAAAAAAAAGAGAATATCTTGCACATGGGAAAAAGAAATTTAATGGCGAATAAGTTTTACACAACGGTTAACGACGTTTTCCGCCCGTGAATTCCAATACCAATATTTTTACGACGCAGCAGCATGTAAATTTTCCAAGAGGGTAACAGAAAAATGTTCAAGCTCTTGTGTGCTTTATTGTCCAGTTTCATCTCTTGGGATATTTACGTGCAATCTTGCCTTGAATAACTTTCTTTGCACTCGTGCATGATTTACTTCTCCTGTCCGTAGCTCTGTTAAAGACTCGTCGACTGCACAAAAGAGTAAGTCCTGCTCGTTCCAAAGAAGAAAAGAAAAGAAAAAGAAGAGCTCGATTCGGGCTCGACAAAAAGTGAAGCCGATTGATTTATTGATGTGTAGTCCGGGGATGAAGTCTTCGACAGATGAAAGTATCTCTAGTACGTTTTGGTCAATGTAAATATTGAGATTTCCCATTGTGCGAATGGAGTAGGTCGTCTATACATCGATGGCTCCTAACCATAAAATGTCAACTCAGAAGTTAGCGCTAGAAAATGTTATTTCGCGGCAAAACTAGAAGATGTTAACTCGAGTCTCAGAGCAAGAGAATGCTAAACCAACTGAATTGTTTACGCAACCAATTTTCACGATATTTTTCAAAACCTCGAAAATCGACTGGGCAGATTATTTTATTAAATAAAAAATATTGATTATTTAGAAAATTTTACAGTGCACGATAGCAAATTTGATTTTTCGTTTCAGAGCCGCAGTGAAATTCGGCAACATTTTTTTGCACGCGTTGTGAAAAACTTTGCCCCATCGGCTGGAAAATAAAACTTTTATTTCGCATTCATTTATTTGCGCTGTTCAAATCCAGCATAGAGTCACGTTTACGTCCTTGGTTATACATTTTAATCTCGGAATAAATAGTTATTTCGGAATAAATATATTTTAATGTCGTTAAAATAGCTTTAAATAGCAGAAAAATTCACTATTCAGACTTTCATGACTGTTCTACAAACCGCTGATCAAATTAACAGTGAGGGCAATTGTATTTCGACGTCGGCTCGGTCATTAGAAACAAAATCAAACTTGAATTGTTTATTAAGCAAAAAGCTTAATTGCGTATAACGGAAGTGGGCAAAAGAGAATTAGTGAATGTATATATACGCGGGGGCGAAAATTAGTGTTAATTAAGGGTTGCAGAAGGTTAGTTCTCTAGGGCGGGTAAACACGACGGGAGTGGTTTATTAGGTATCCGGTTAATTCGACTCTGTAGCAATAATTAATTGCGCTCTGCATTCGCCTCGCGTAATTAATTTGTGCAGCTCGGAGTTTAAAGTATCGGCTATAATCAATTCATTCATTATTCCCACTAGTTTTGAATCACTCGAATATTCAGGTCAAACGAACGAAACAATCAATTTCGAGAAGTGAATTATCTAATATTTTGCAAATATACTGATTATACGTCAAGTTCTGTTGATTTCATGCGCGCAGTCTCTCTCGCGCTCGAATGAATGATATTTGCTCTATCGACACGTTCACTGAGCCGAAGACGGGATTTTTCACACCAATTCATCTCCAGCCGAAGTCAGAGATATTTCGAAGCGATCTCATTTTTCAATGCTCAAAGCTTCAAGCGTTTTAAATTTTGGAAGCTTTACATTTTTCATTGAATATGTGCCGTGACAGTTCGTGTCCTTATTAAAAGCTTTTTTTCCACAAATAACAGCTTACATCGCCTTAATTTATTTTAAATGAAATTCCTTTGATATCATCCATTCGCTATTCTTTATGGAGAACTGCGGATTTCAAAAATTCCGCATAAATTCCTGGAATTTCGGAATTTCCAATATAAGTGAAATCAAGCGGCACGGAGAGTTCATTTAACATACCGTCAGGCGGAGTTCTATCAGAGACAATTTTTCATGCACTCAATATAATAAAAAAAAAAATAAAATTATTCCAATAAATTTCATCCATTAAAGTCAAAATAAATCCAAGTTATCAAAGTATCGCTACTGCAATAATTCAGTTTGAAACGAAAAAGAAGAAGAAAAAGAAAAGCAAGAAAAGCTCGTCGGCATTATGATGGAATAATAGGCGTGAGTCCGGCGCGGCGCGGCGCGGCGCGCTCATCTCAATTTTTCATCTAAACATTCGACGGGCACTACGAAGCACTCGATCACCGTTAGTCGCTGCAAAAACGGCGAATCGATATTATCGGCTGACACATACAGCGAGGCAGACGCACACACATACACAGAGACAGAGCGCGCGCACGAGAGAGAGAGAGAGAGAGAGAGAGGGCAGCAATTAATCGACGGCGGGTATACGCGACGACGAAAGACTAGTATAGTGTCTCGCGGGGCGCTGGCGTCGGCTGGTGCTGGTGCTGGTGCGCTGCTGGGATCGATAGCGTGGGATAGTGCTATGGAATCTAAGGCTCGCCACAGCCGACGCGCGAATATTGTTCGTCTATCTTTTGATTGTCAGCCGACACGCTTTGGCCGCAGTGTTGCGCGCGCATGACGTGCAATCACGTCCGTCAAATTATTCACTCCTCGCTGCACCTTTGTCTTCCCCTCCCTTCCTCCGGCCGCGCACATGCTGCCCAAATTGCTGCATTCTTTAGACCACCTCACATTGCTCGGCTCGTCTTTTATTTTTAATTTTCAATGAGATTAGCATTGTGGGCTGAACAACGCCTGCATAAACATAATGGAGAAAAATGTAATATACCTGCGGGCCCCGAAAGAAATAAGAGAATGTCGGCTCTCTCTCTCTCACTGGGCGAGGTGGGTGTTTCAGTGGCGCAGTCAACGACAGCGAATCTCATTCTTCTCTCGGCTCCGTGAATTTTTAGCCTTAGAGTCAGGCTCTCTGGCGAAATATTTGCTCTCTCGCAAACACACGTCTCGCAGCAGCAGCGGCGGCAGCAGCTGGCGTCTCTCGCGGGAATTACTCTCTATCTTTTTCTCTTGTGTCCCTTGAGGAGACAATGGGTATTTGGGTCACGAGAATTGCGAGCTTGCCTGATGCGATGCTTCCGAATAATTCCCGACGTTTTGGATTCAATCAGATGGAAATCATTCGATGCATAAATAAGCGGCATCAAGCTGAAAGCTTAGAAATCAAAGGCTCAATGGGCGCAGTCTTTTCAGCTAAAATTTTCTTTCATCGCGCCAGCTACTTTTTCAAGTAGCTGCCCATCCCCCCGTACTTTTTCAAGATTGCACTTTACAAAAGCATCCGAGGATATAATCCCAGACGGTGTTTGCTGCTTCGAGAAGAGGAGAGCAGTACGTAAATGAAATTTACTATCAATTTTGCCAATAGCGCCAGGGCCAAAGCAATTCCGCCGTCGCGTTCGGTGGAAATCGTGGCAGCTCATATAAGAAACAGCAGGCGCGAAACGAGAAAAAGAGGAGAGAAGAAAAACAAGAAGCCTCGAGAGTTTAGTCTTTTATTCGGGCATCGCTTTCCAAACCTAATAACCGATAGGAGAGTACGAGCAAAAAACCAAATATTCGGCTGGGTGGAGGAAGCAGGGGAAGAGGAGGTGGCACATCTGCCGCAAAAAGCGAAACAATAAGGACCGAACTCGCGAAAAATAAGACGGCAATTCGGCCGCGAGCGAGCTTGCAAGCCGCGATCGGAGCAGTAGCGTATCGGCGTAAAGAACACGGCTGCACGACACATACGCCGCGCGCGCGTATACGCAGAGAGACTTTCGTTTGCCTATCTCTTGCTTTTTTACGAGGCTCCTTAGCGAACGCGGCTTCTTTATGCTTGCGCACGCAGCCAGGGAAAAATCGCGCGCGCGCGTGTGTGTGTCGCGACAGGAGAGAGAAAAGTTCTTTTTCTCTTGCCTTGCCTTGCCTTTGGAAGATTATCGTAAAAAAAAATTTGCGGCTAATGCGCGCTGCGCACTATCAATAAATCGTCCCGCGCGAGCTCTTACTTTTAACGCTGAAACACGAGAATGTGGCTGCCTGCGTGAACTTTAAGACGTGTAAAACGTCGGGCAGAGTCCCTTTATCGCCCGCCACGCGGAGAATAGTAAAAACTCCGTGTCGGGCAAATAATAAAAATAAAAAACTTCGTGCGGAATATGATGAACCCGAAGCAGGCCGCGCACGCTCGCTCAACTGTATTTCTTCTTTTACGGCTTATCCCTCGGGATTGTTCCGTTTCACTTGCGCCCACCGACTCCGCGATCAAGCGATCTGCAAACTCGCCCATTTTTCGGCACTCGGTTTATGTTTAATAAGACTGCAAGCATTTTCTGCCTATGCGGCTGAAAGGGACTCGTTAAAACTTGCTTACACGCTTATTTTTCTTTTTTTTTTTCGCGCACACGCTCGATTAAAAATTATAATTAGCTTGGTTGGCAATGCGCATTTCACTCAATTATTCTTAATTCCACATAACTTTTAATTCAGCGGGAGCCTACCCGCGCGGATCTTCATTTCGCGCTCATTCATTATTTACTCTTGCTGTTCGTTTTTCCGGCTTTGAATTGCAATTAGCTCCGAGACCAGATGTGTTTTCGACATATTTACGCACGTTTAATTGTACAATTATTTTAATTATTCGTTGTGGAGAACGTTTCGCTACGTCGGAATTTCATTAATTAGAATTGGTGATGGAAACGCGGAGAGTACGCGAAAGTCAAATATTACTAATTAATTAAAAAATTAACGAACGACTATTTTGTTGAAGTACTTCTCGTGGAACGTAAAATTGATGAAATCTGCAATCTGGACAATTCATGATTAAACTAATCGAATAACGCGAAAGCAGCCATTGAAAACACCAAGCTAATTGATGTGCTGCTAATTGCATTAGCAGTATGTTTTTTCGAAGATCATTCATATTTTACTGAATGAATTTATTATTCTCAATAAAATACAATATTTTTAATTCTTTTATCAATGAGTGAGATACCCGGGTATCCATTTCATTGAGCATCATAGGGTAAAGATGGATTTTCATTGTCAACAGAGTTAAGCTCCCACAAACAAATGAATTATTTTTTTCAATCTGACATGTCTATTGATGACGAGTTTGATTCGCTTGAGGCACGCCTTCAAAACAAACAAAACAATTTTTAAACATACGACAGATCGTTTTAAAGCTTAATCTTCACTCTTTGAAATGAGCTATTATACGAAAAAATTATGATAATCAACCTGAGTTAACGCACTGTGAGCGAAAAACTTTTTGCACACTTTTGAACAATTATTTCCTTCAAGTTCAACGTCAATTGAAAGCGAACGATTCGAAATACTCTTACGAAACTTCGCAGTCGTATTCGTCTTGCCAAAACCTAAAACTGATTCAATTTTGAAGTTTATTGATCGATTTTTCTGGAAGTTATTGGATTTTTTACTGATAGACAATTTTTTTTCATTTTATGCAAAAAAGAAGATGGGTTCAAAATGCCATAGCTCAAAAAATTCAATAACTTCCAAAAAAAATCGATCAATAAGCTTCAAAATTAAATCAGTTTTAGACTTTGGCAAGATGAATACGACTGCAAAGTTTGGTGAGAATAGCTCGAACCGTTCGCTTTCAATTGACGTTGATCTGGAAGGAAAAAATTATCCAAAAGCGACCACATACACACATACATACATACACACATTCACATATACCAAATTTTTGGGATCCGGACACTTTCTAAAAACATCATTTTCAAACTCAGCGACCTCGAAAACACAGAAAAACATCAAAATTATGTAATCGAAAATTTTCACCATTACACTACAAAGCTTTCTCTTCGAGAAAGCAAAATAGTGGCAGTTGTGCAAATTGGTTTTCAACTGAAATTGCCGTATTCGGTGAGAAAATCTGATTCAACCACAATATCAGGTTAAGATACTTAGACGGTTTGGTGGGTGACGGGTTGCTCGTAAACGAGGTACAAGCCTAAACGGCCGGCCAACATGAGCCCATATCGTTGCATCAGTCGCGCGAGCGCACGCGGGCGAGAGAGAGAGAGAGAGAGAGAGAGAGAGAGAGTGAGTGCGGAGCTGGGGTAGAGCTAGCGGGGTGTGCTGGCTTAATAAGCCAGCAGCCCTTTCGAGGTTACGCTGCTAGCAGCCGCACTATATAGCTCTCGATCATTCGCGCGCGCTACCTCGCTGCCGCAGTTAAGCGCCTAATATATCTCTGGCAATTACGACTAGGCTGCCTCGCACTATGAGAAGGAAAAGGATATTCTGTCGCTCCCTCTCTACGCAATTAATTCGCAAGAGGATACTTGACCGCTGCCAGGCCGCGTTACGAGCCACACCAACCGTCGTTACACTGCTTAAGAACCAACAACTGCAGCCAGTACTTGCTGCCAATCTTGCTTGTACGAGCAACGCATGCTGCTATAATTATTCGTGTGCATGCTTAACTAGACTGGTTGACTGATCTCTGAAAAGTATGGAGGACTAATCATCGGCTTCACGCAATATTTATTCCTATCTGCTTTTTTTTCACTCTACATTTTTCGATATCGATCATTCCTTTACCAATATATCTATTCATAAGTATTTGCGGTTCAGAAGGATTGTATTTCAGTGATTGCAAAATTTTTAATAATAGGAGACTGTTTTGTGCGCGAACCTATCGCGTCTAAAGGAATTATTACAATTTCAATGAACAGCTGAAGGACAATAGCTATAGAAATTAAGATTTAATAAAAAAAAAATTACAATGTACCTTTTACAAAGAAAATAACTTGAAGTTATTTCCAGCATCTTTTAATACATCAAAGTCACGCTAACAAGCATATACTAAATTTAATATTTTTTACGAAATACCTGCATTTTAAAATGAAAATGCCGATATTGTTAAACGAGCAATTTTTTTCCGTCAGCATAAAAAAAATGCAATATAAATCCGAGAGCTAACATATTTGATGAAAGCAAAGAGAAAATTCCTTCTCTAATTCAGGCGTGAATCTCATAGAAGTTGGTCAAGTGTCCAACAAACTATGTATATTCATGTGGTTAGGTCTCGCCGCAGCTTGACTTGTTCTACTTAATCCGCGCGCTCGAGCGTTGAGGCGCGGCCTGGCGGCGGCGGCGGCGGCGGCGCAGCGGACCAAGAATTGGAGTCTCGCTTCACAAATAAAACGCGCGCGCATGAGCGAACGAGTGATGGCAAACAAATCACAAAAAAGACAGATTAAAGTTCAATTACCCGCCGTAAATTGTCAAACCTAGCTGACATTTAATCACGCCGGCGTCATAGTCGACTTTGAATTGAGGGAGAGAGTCTGAGCGAGAGAGAAAAAAGGCGAGCGGTGTAATTGAATTAATTAGACGTTCAGCGGCTCAATTAAGCGTGCTCTGAATTTTTTCCTTTGCTGCTCCACGGCCTTGGCTACTGGGGCGCTCCCATCGTCTCGGTAGGAAATGAAGATCGCTGCCGTCTGATAAGGACAAAGCCCGGCCTTGGACTCTCTCTCTCTCTCTCTCTCTCTCTCTCTCTCTCTCTCGGCCGATGTTATCGCTGTTTGCTGCCGAGCAATTGAATGTTTACGCTTTGTTTGTGTATCGATTTCACGTAATTGAAAACTGCGTCATATCGTCGTCGTTGAGCGTGAGAATCGCGAATAAAACTGACAAAGCGAAGCGAATCTTATCTTGGGAGAATGGCAAGAAAGACACGTCAGGCATCCGGAGGGAAGGATAAATGCGCGCGACTTCTCGAAGAAAAAGCCGCGTGGGAGAGACGCCAAGAGAAATGGCTTGCCTATGGGCGCATTCTTCTCCTTCGTTGGGAGAGCGATTAGAAAATCGTATTTCCCGATGGCTTTTTCGCTCTATCTCGCCGCACCACTGTCGCGAGATAAGGAATTATTCCGGCTCTCCCTTGGGATCAGAAGCCCCCCCTCCACTTTTTTATCTCTCTTACTTTTTTTTTGTTCTGCGCCCCGTCGTCTCACCACGCTAAATATTCATGTACTCCCGAGAAATTTACTTCTACTTTGCGCCGAGTACGAGTGGCTTTTAGCTTGCAGATTTTTGAATTTCACGATTTGTCTGCGTGCATTTTTGATGTCCCAGCTCCTTTCCTCTGGACGCTCTTGCTCGCTATACTCGCCATTTGCATTTTTATTGCGGCACGCTGCTTTTATTTTTCAGTTCGGGATAATCTGATAAGCTGTTCCTTGGCTGGATGAGCTTTTACGCAAGCAAACGAAAGAAAAGGCTAAAAGAATAATGGTAAATCACCGCTGGGCACGGATGGAAAAAAAATCGAAGGAGAGTTAATGTTACGCGAGTCACGCGAGAGTAACATTGCGAACAACTGTTGGTGGAGCGAAAGTTGTTGTGCAAGTCGGGTATTTAAGAGCTTTTAAGACCTCACGTTCACGTAGCTGACAACAATAAATAAAGCAGCGTGGAACGGAAAAAGACGAAGCATCCTTTGCGGATACACAATAATAAAGCGGAAACGAGGTGGGTAACAGGGTTGTTTTCTCCATTTCCCTGCGGTGCAGCATCATAAGGAATTTCGCGCATTAAGTATCGCGGCAGAGGTGCTATCAGCTGGCGCGCTGGCCAAGATTAACGAGAGCCAACGAGCGAGTTTCCGAGCCACGCGCAAAGAAATAAGCCCCGGGAAAACTGTAATGGAAGTTAAACGAAGATTAGTAACCGAGCCGCGCCGGCCAAATAAAAGAAGCGCGCGTTCTCGCGAAAAAGTCGTTCCCGAGAGCGCGGGCCTCGCTTCCGGCGCAGAACTTTTGAATTTGAGGATGGCACCGTGTAGAAAGATGATCCTTTTGTCGACCGCGCCACTATACTGCTCTTTGCTTTAATTATTCCGTTTGCTTTCAATGGATTTTCCATCAATTTCCATTCGCTCGTCGCCTCTTCTCTTTTTCACCAACAAATTTTCTCTCCCGTCGACTGTCTTTTTTTCTCGGTATGCCACTGAGTATTGTCTCTGGGACTTACATGCTCTGCCGATATTCCTTTTGCAATTTGAACTTCTTTCGAGTTTTTTTTTCTACCACACACGCAGAAAGTCGAGTTGTTTTCATTAGAGAGCTCAAAGTAGAAACTAGAACAAGTGTAAACATCAATCAAGTATTTTCCGACAATCGAGACTCAGCAGCAGAAAGCAGACCTAGGGAGTACATCCGCTCTTCTTGCGGAGGAATTGGCAAAAAACCAAACAATCGAGGATACACACAAAGGTTAGAAGCGAAAACGGAAGAGGAGGAAAGGTCGATCATAAAGAGACAAGTCGAGTAGGTAGTGTACAGCGGAGCGCAGACGTGCGCACACAACAACAAGAGCTCCTGATTATGGCAAACTCGCGGCGAGCGAGAGAGTAGCGCTCGTCGCTTGATATTTGTGTTGTCCTAACTTGGGGCGTGTTAATTAGTGCTCGTGGTTAAACAAGCTCAGCCAGTACACTTCGACCACTGCGACGCGTATACTTACACGTCGAGCAATTCGAACGAAAAAGTTCATACGTGCTATTAGCAGATGACAACCCGTTTCCCACATGGATCAGTGCGCTGTTTTGTTTTTTATTTTCTGCTGCTCGGTTGAGTCTGCAGAATGGATGCTAATGTGACGAGTGGCAACTAATTTGTGGCTGGATCTAACTCTATTATTCTGCGACGCTCGCCGACGACCTTGACGGTTTCGCTTCTTTGTATGCAATTCCAAAACAATTTTTTTGGAAGCCTTGATACTTACACTACAAAAAATTGTTCTTATTTTAAGTATGCAGCAAATTTAAGAACTTTCGTATTTTTCGTTTTTCTCGTGATTATTCGTAATTACCAGGATCAATCTTTTTGCATCAAACTTTTCTTGGAATAAGGAATAAGACCTATTCATATTTAGATCAACTTTCCAGCTGCTTCATTAGAAAACACCGTGTTTTTTGAAATTTTCTCCAAAGTACAAAAGCAGTAATCTCATTGAAGGATTAATTGAAAATTCGCAATAGGCATGTGCAATACGATGCGCTCTATGAATGATGTGGCGCATATTCAGATGGACAAACGGAATAGCTGGGTGTCTCCCAAAGATATATCGATTTACCTCTGCTATATAAGCACCTTAATGCCACGCGGTCGTTAGCCTCCTGTATATTATGCTAATAGTCACGTATGCATATATGCATTAAGTCCATGCGTCTTGACCTTTTGACGCTGACTGACAAATGTGGCTTACCCTAAGCATCCTTTATATACGCTACTTTCATGTAATATTACGTTAATCAGTTGTAATGTTTACCGAAATCATTCTAGCATTTATGAAAATATTTTTCCACCTGCTGTTCTGTAACTTAATTTGTTGAATTACAATTCGATTCAATGGCTTCAATGTTGCTTTAAATCCATGCTTTGAAGTAATTGTAAGTCGATTACGCACTCATTCGTATTAACATTCCCGACTGAGTGGAGTTCATGCGTATTTAGTAGTTGAATTATACTGACAATTATATTTTACCTTATTTTCATCCCGATTTATTACGAAATAAGTTAAAATTAAATCAAAATTACTGAATGTTTAAATTACCTCAAGGGAATAATTTCGTTGAAAATCCAACACATTATTGCTTTATATGAGAAAGTCCACGAAAGAGTGCATCAATTCGGCATCGCTTTTTCAAATATTCAGACTACATACACTCTCTCAATTTTACGGTTTCGTGGTTTTGCAGAGTATCAGAAGATTGGTAATGCCTTAGGCTTAACCCCCGATTTCTAGCGACACCTTGTCTTACCCTTGGGGGTGTTAAAATCACATGAAAACTCTGCCATCAATGAAAACAAACACGTAATTTTTGACCCTCGGTCCTCTGCTCACTCATTTGTTATGTTTTTCTTATAGGTTTTTGGATCTTAATAATAAAGAAAAAGAGATAATGTTAATCTGCTTTCAAATTTGAATTTTACGGGCCAAAATATGTTGAAAGCCATATCAGCATGATGCACTTTTCTGCCATTTTTGTCTTATTCAGAAAGTCATATGATTTTACTGACGGATTAAAGCGGAAAATGAAAGTTTTGAAATCCATCAGGGATTTACTAAAAAAAAAGCAAATTTTCTAACAGTTTGACCGCGGCCGCAATGAAGAGGCATTTTTTGAGGATCCACGCGTTTGTGTGAAAAGCAAAAAGTTGGTGGCTCGGGCAACTTCCCACGGAATTCGCAATCTAAACAGCTGGAGCGCAACTTCCCTCACCGCAAAACTGTAAGCGCCCGCGAAAGCGCTCCCGAGTGAAGTGGACTAGAATAATATATTTAAAAATGAAAGCTCTAAACCCGCATCTACCGACTGACCACTTGGCAATGTTTGAGGAAAATGGGCACATTAAAGTAACAGCTACAAAGAAATATGTTGTTGATTTGTTTGAAATTTTTATTATTTTTGTCAGCTATACAATACACAGGTAAGCCTGAAATAATAAAATCAACTTTATGAGGTAGCTAAGTGAATAGACTTATGAACTTTGGGTATCAATCAGAAAATTCATCGAGGTAAAAAGAAAAAGAAAATGCGAATAAGTTAGCTAAGGTGAGGGTGGAATTTCGTGGCAACATAACCGCGAGGAAGCGCGAACAACAACTTTGATTAATTCCGAAATTTCCGTGGACGCGCGCGGGCCGCAAACGCGACACCTTTCCTCGGGGGCTATCCCAACTTGGCGCAAGTAAATCCATACATAAAAGCGGTTCGGCGTCTCTTCGCGCGTAAGCTCTCGCATTATGCATTGACAGATAGGAGCGTCGCTGGCGGGCCAAAAAAAGCTCTCCGATAAGATAAGAAAAGCGCGCGCTCGCGCGAGGCTACGAGGTGGAAAAGGCGAGAAAGGGGGAGAGTGAGAGAGAGAGCTGCATTATTATATGTTGAGATAAATTGCTTGAATGTGTATCGCAGCTGCGCGTTATCGTACAATTTATTTCCCGAGGAATGACGATTGCGACGAGCCCTGTTTTCCCTCTACGTCAACGTTTCCAAGACTTCTCTCGATTTCTTTTTTCAGTGTTCATTCCGATGGCAGGTGTTCTCGACTCTTTCAATATTTTTATGAAGTTTCGCTGAATAGGGACTGCACGAGTAAAGCACGACTCTGCAAATTAGACTAAACGACCGACTCAATCTACATTTTCGTACGGCGAAACTTTAACTTACAATTTCATCAAGTGAGTAACTGCGCTTTAACTATTATAATTCCTTGAGCTTACTATGCAAACGTTTGTAATAACGCTCGTTAAAAACTTTTCGGAAGTGAACCCACTTGCATAATTCTTTTGGCCAACAACAATTCTTTCTCCAATTTATATTTGTATGTATATCTACCTCTTGCCCATTAATCTCGCCAATGTAATTATTATCACTCTGACTGCGGAATGAGTTATCGTCCTATAATAATAACTTTTTCCTATGTTTGCCCGCAATTTTTTTTATCGGCTCGTACGCGGCTACGGCGGCGGCGGCGGCGCGTTATATAAATCATCGGCGCTCGACCGTAGTACCGATAATACAATCGATTTGTCAAAGGTGCGTGTAGCTCTCTGATTTGCATGGGTATTATGTATGTATCGGTGCATGAATATGTGATACGATATTTTTTTTATTTGCTCGCCCGAGCCAACGAGCACCGATAATGATCACTGCAGAAGGAGAGAGACATGTATTAATGTTCGACTCTAGATCACTTTTGTTGAAGTTTTACATTTATTGGCAGCTTGATTTCCACGGATGATACACATTCTGATCATTCATTTTCAATGTGAGACGAGTTCACCGAATTGGAGCATACTGAATATTTCAAGATTGAAATGGTATACCATTTAATTATCGTGCATTAGCAACAAAGGCTATTTATAAATCGCACAATTATCACTGAGTAATTTTCAAATTCGTTTCAGTTCGCTCCTACGTGAAAAATAGAGAGGAGGTTTCCAGAGACAATAATTCTTTTTTTTCCATGAAATTTCGTTTCCGTCCGTCGGTAAACTCTGTTGAAATTCAAGAGTAAAAAAAAAATAAAAGTTATGATCGAATCACATTTGAAATTAAGCCGCTCAGGCGTAATCGGATTGCGACAGGGGGGACAGAGAGAGAAAAAAAATCCGTCAAACGTCAAAAATAAACGATCCGTATAGAGAACTCCACTGTCGTCCGCTATCGATTTCCCGCGAATTTCCCAGCTCCGCGAGCTTTTTCGTATTTTCCGAGTGCCAGTGTTACGAAGCTTCCCTCTCGCATGGAGGAAAAATGTAAAAGTCTTACGAAACAAAGAGGCGCTCCGACAAATAGGCAAAGTGAATTTCTTCACCAGAGGCGCAAGCAAGCAGGCAGGCAGACGGATATTTCCGGACGAGGCATATAGATGGAATCGTTTTGTATTTACACGCAAAACGCCTGATTTGTGTGAGCTGCGCTTGCGAGCAGGCGAGCGAGTCGGCAATGCAATTTTTCGGCATTTATCAGGGCTGGGGCGCGATTAAAGCAAGAGCTCAGAAGTGAATTTCTATGTTTCTCTTCTCCACAGTGGCAGTATTTACACAAGCTCTCTCCCTCTGTCCCTGCCTGCCTGCTTCGCTTGCTCGCTGCGCCGAGGAGAGTGAGCGGGTGAGTGAGTTCGAACTATGTGGGATGCGAGCGTCGCCAAGTTTGCCAACGCGTCTTGTCCGCGGCTCGTTTATCTTGCTCTCTCGTCGAAAATTACATTTAACGCCGAGTATATAGTGGCGGTGTGCAGCAGCGTGTAATCGATGTGCGTATACGGCTTTTACCAGCGCACATCTGACGATTCAAACGTATTCGCTTTGCAAGCGCGGTAAACACTACGTCAGAGAGGAAGAGCCAGAGCGAGAGTGAGTGAGAGAGAGAGAGAGAGCTTTTCCTACTTTTTGCCATATACCTCACTCACTTTGATTCCTCGTGCATTTGTTTACTCGCAGCCTCGGCTCTTGCGCCGTGCCGAGAGGTGCGAGTGTTTGTCTTTACGTTCTCCCTATCAAAGTGATATGCAGCAGAGAGATACCCTCAACAGCCTCGACGATCCTCGCCAACCGCGGATCAAAAGTATTCTCACGTGATAGAGTGCTTTCTAAAGTAATAATATCATTTCTAAAGGAAATGATGCGAGAGGCTCGTTTTGGGTAAACAACTCGACAGGCATCTCGTTAAATCAGGCGTGAAACCAAAGCTCGATTGCGCATGAAGAAGAAGAGGAAGAGGGAGAGGGAGAGGGTGCGAGTGGGTGAGAGGCAAAGAGAAAGGGCAAGTCGACAATTGCTCGAATCGTCAAATCCAACTAGCCGTAACAAACATCGAACGGCAGGGAAGGGCAGCAGCAGTAGCAGCAGCAGCAGAAGCAGCGGGAAAGTTGCTCGTGGCGGCAATAAACAGCTCACTGAGGAAAACGGCGTCGGCCGGAAGCGGAAAAATAGAAAAAGGAAAGGAGCAGCAGTAGTAGGTCAATATGACCCGTGGGCGTTATTCCGAGCCCGTCCGGGCGACGATCTCCGCCGCGCAGCTATACCAAAGAAAAAGAGGAGCGAGTGAGAGAGAAGGAGGAGCAGCCAGCAGTACACAAGAAGGGAGAGATAATCGAGAGCCTATCATCTCAAATGGATTTCCTTTGTATTGGATGCTAACCGTAGCCGAGAAAATAATTATCCTAATGACGCTGATATGTTGCCCGGTGTTTATTTGTTCCCCGAGAGATGACGTGCCTCATTAATATCTGTCCAAAGAAAAATAACTCAACAGCCTGCTCAATATTGCACGGATGTAACCAGTCAGCTTTTCTTTCCTTCGATAACTGACAGACTTTCAAAATCTAAGAAACCTCGAATTTATTAATTTGTGAAAATTTTAAATCGCGAAAGCTGCTAGTGTCTGAACAATTCAAGAGACGCTTTTAGCGAGGGATCCAGCAAAAAAATAAAAAGCGAAACGGAAGATAGCTCGACGGACGTTGATTAGCAGCTGGAGGTGCTTGTTAAAACTAATCCAATTAGCGCGTTAACGCAATGAGGCGATATCGTGAAAATAATTAGTCGTCTATCCCCCTGATGAGAAGGAAAATATACCTTTTTTTTCAATGTTTTTTCCTGCGAATTGTAACCGAGCCAAAGCCGATTTAACATCGGTGATCAATAGTCGCGCGTATGCTTAAGTCGACTTACGCAAGGGTTACGTATAACCGGATCGTCGCTTTTTTTTCGTTGGATCCTCGCTAAGCCTCTCAAGAAGATTTTTATGATGCTTTTTCTGAAAGCAAAAGATGTTTTCTTGATTTGTCGAGGCTTTTCAGAAGTCATATACGAATTTTATACAGCAATATTACTTTATCTGCTTGAGGGAAGATCTGTTCTGTGCATATTACTTTTTCAAACTTATGTTAGGAGTTTGGCAAGTTGCTTGAGTGAAATTTGAGCTAGCAACTCATTATAAGCCAAGTAAAAGTTAGTAGGATCAGATGAACACGTTAGCTCGCGAGTGAAATGTCAGTCGGGAAATTTGCGCGCAAGATTGCAAACAAGTGAAACTATGCAAAACATTGGAGAGAAAGGGGGCAAAGAACAAAAAGATAGAATTCTTTGAGGACATCTCATGAAAAGCACTTGACGCGAAGTAATAATCCGCATCCAAAAATAGTTTGAGCGGAGTTTGCGAACTTGTTCCGAGTGAGCATATAAAGGGTTTTGAAGGGTAGGAGGGCAGCATCGCATAATAAATCCCAGGTGGTCTTTTGTGCGGGATCACATGTCGGATTTTCGGCAGGGCAAAAAGACGACGCGCCTCGAGGCGTAGTAGTTTCCGGCCTTGTTAAACGCACCGACACTTGAGCCCCGGGATTTGGAGCTGCGTGAGCGTGCGCGAGTGAACGCCTCCTCTGTCGATTGTTCAAAGACAAAGCCTCACTCTCTCCCTCTCTCTCTCTGGCAGGCAGAGCCTCTCTCGCATTAATTTCGATGCTCGGATGAATCCGCGTTATTTTAGCATTGTTCGTCAAAGCATGGCCGCATTCTATTTCTCAGTCTCGTAGTTCTTATTTGTTTATTCCGTACATGTAACTATTTTCTCGCGAGGATCTATTTGACTGCGTGTGCTAATGAGAAATCAGCAGGCTAATAGAAACTAATTGCTCGGCAAGTCAAACCGAGTGAAAAACAGCCAAGTGCGCGCTGCAAGTTGAGCTTGCACTCTGATAAATTCCAATTGGCGCAAGCGCGGCGCCCTCGCGCAACTTGTATTCTAATTAGGCGCCTAATGCGAAAAGTACGAGAGGATATTCTTGCCCTTGCTTGCCGCTCGGCGATGACCAAGAAAGTACTACGTCTCATATATCTCGATGGAGCTCGCAAACTCGCTGGCAGCGAGCTCGTAGCACACGTTAAGAGGATTCTCTCTTCTTACGCTCTCGCAGCGCTCGCAGCTCTCGACCTCTTTTCCAGTTTCAGCTGAGAATTATTGTCGGCATTATGTGCGTTACGTACGGCAACTTTCAGCAAACTCCCACTCTCTCGATACATATTAGGCGAGAGGATACAACTTCATGCAGCAAAATGAAAGGGACGAGCGTATGCTCGCTATATGTGAGTTTGCACTGCAATGAAAAAGACATTCTACACACGTGAGCTCTATAGCTAGAAGCGTGAGATTCCGCGCCCCGCGAGTAAGTTACGCTACGCGTGTCGAATAACATGCGAGATTTCATTTTAACACAGCTGAGTCATGTTCACGGATAGAATCGGAGAAAAACTTATTGGACGAGATATAATAGAAATTGCAGTAGCAGCAGCACACACGGCTTGAACAAATTGTACACAAAGGAAAATGCTATTCGATTCAATCGTGACTGCGCATTCTATCGTCTAACTGCTGCGAATTGGCGTTGCAATGGATCAATTGACAATTGCTTTTTTTCGTTCAAGGCTTCATGCGGTTCTAATGGGTTCTTGTAGCTTTTGAGTTGACTTCTTTCCACTGAGATAAATGACAATTACCGTTCTATTGCGAGTTTTTGTCTATTTAGCCAGTGAATTTTTAACTCGATAAACATCATCAGCGATATCGGTAGGTGACATTTAGAAGTAATTCATTTCTGAAATGCAATTGTGTGATTAGTTTTCAAAAGCTAATTTCAAGTGGTACTTCACAGCGCACGCAATTTCAGGCGGAACTTTATACTTTCACGGCGTTCAAAGAGCTGCAATTATGTGCGCCTTTATAAATTATGAATTTTAATGTAAACGGCCGAGTAGACCAGCAGCGCAAAGCCAAGTATTTTCAAGTAGACTGCGGAAGTCCAGTTTGCATAACTTACTGCGTACCAGATAAACGGGCGTGCACGCAGTGTGAAAAAAGATCATCAAGCAATTACGGAACGGGGTAGTTTTACAATTGGAAGCATATAATTTTCAGCGAGTAGTGATACGTACTGTTTTACAGGCTGCAGCCTCGAAACGAGCCATTTTCCCTTGAAGCCCCCCTTTTTTGCGCGCGCGAGATCAAACAACGAGGAACGCAATTTACTCTGTCAAGAACTTAATTAAAGTTATATAAAATATAGCTTGTACCCTGGGCGCGAGTGGAAAAGTGCGCGAGTAGAAGAAAGGCCGTGCGCCCGCGCTTTTATTTAACGACCTCGAGCTTGGCGCGCGCTATCTTGGTCGGTAAAAAAAACGAGCGAAAGAAGACGACGTTGGAAGAAAGAGAGTGGGAGAGTGAGAGAGAGGGAGTGAGAGAACAAAGACGAAATCGAAAAAAGGAGTATCGTCTCGCTCTCCCGAGCCATTCAATTGCTTTAATAAAATCACATCTCCGTCGCGCGGAAGTAGCCGCGCGCCCGATTATCCCGCAACGACGAGGACGACGAAGACGACGAAGAGAGCGAATCCTTTTCTTATCGCGCTACCGGAGAATCGTTCTTTCCAAGGCGAAGTCTCGAGATCAAGAAACGAATATATACTGTTTTTCTCGCGCGCGAGTTAACGATTACATTTGAAGGCAAATTACGCTGGCTACAGAGAACATTGGAATCGGGTCGAGTAGCATTGGAGATTTAGCCGTTTAATTCGGACGACAAACGAGCATTAATAATCCAGCAAGTGTAATTTAATTGCGAGCTTTTCAATCGGACTTACGTCAATGCAGCGGAGTTAAAGAGAAAGCGAACGACGATGACTTACCTGAAACAGATAGAAAAATAACAATCAATCACATTGCTGATATTTCAATTACAAGCAGCACAAAGTGCAATCGAAGCTTGATAAATGAAGATTTTAATTGCATTCTCATAGACCGCCGCCCCCTCTCTTTCGTTTTCTTATAGCGCACCAAAGCTCTCATAATTAAAGATTTTTTCTTTTTGTAAATACGACCCAGTTACGTGCAGCACATACACACATAACTTGATCTTTTCTAAAGGGTCGGAATATCTAAATGGTATTTACAATTTGCAGATGATAATGCTTTTGTGGGAACTCTGGGGGTACGAGAGAGAGAGAGAGAGAGAGAGAGAGCGAGAGAGAGAGAAAAGAGAGAAGCAGGCCACGAGAGAATACACACGAATGTAGGGCGTGCCGGCGCAGTCGTAGCGAGCACAATGCGAGAGAACGCGCAAAATCAAACGCATCTCTCTCTCCCTCTCCCTCTCCCTCTCCCTCTCCCTCTGACTCGCACTCACTCGGCTCTGCGCTCGGCTGCCCGTAATTGTATTTGGTCAATGCCGCCCAGAGGGAAAATTGCCTCGGCCACGAAATAGCCTCACGCGCACACACCTTGCTTCGTTAATTAGCTTTTTTTCTGCGCTGATAGACGCGCTGATGGCAAATTTGAAGATCCAATAATATGATGTTTGCCGGGAGCACTCGATACTGTATTGTATCGAAGTGCATTTCCAAGCAATGAGCTTTGTATATTTCTCTCTCCCTTTTTTTTTCCACCGTGGGGAAAGCATATGCATCTTACTTGACCCATTTTAATAGTAGCACGCGCTCGCGCGATCGTAAACTTCTCGAGGAAACTTTTTAAAACGCTGGAATTCTACTTTGCAACTGACGTATATTTCGGTGTCACTTTGAAGCTGCCGCTGCCGCTGCCGCCGCCTGCGAGCTGCTGGCTTTTTATGATACAGCCAAATGCAACAACGTTATTTATTGCCAAATGCTTACTTAACATCAGAATTGATGAGCATTTCCGCGTATTCAGCCTGAAAACAGTTGGACTGCGTTTTACTACGAACAAGAGCTCGACGAGAGAATCGTCATTTCTCATTATTCGCAAAAAATGATAAGCCTCGCAAGTAGCAAATATAAATGGAGGTGCATCGACAGAATTTAAAAATTATAAATGCTAAACATGTCAGAGCATTTCTCGTTTCCACGCATCTCTGGAGGATAATAAATTACGAGTTGGATAAGTGAAAATACCGTTTGCAGTAATGGAATATAAGTAGGAATATGGTGGCTTTACATTAAAAACTATGTGTTATTATTTTGCTCGTGAAAAAGCACAACACAGCCCTCGTGATTGTTATTTTGGTCTCTAGACAATTGGGTAGGAATTTAAAAGCGAGCCAAAGTCGAGTACAAGCCTATTAGTCAAGCAGCAGCTGCCTCGCTCGCTCTCTCTGCCGATGTTTTTGTTTTGTGTGGCTGAGTATTGGCAGTAGTGCGCAATTAATGACGCACATCGGTCCGCTGAATGCTGGCTTTTCGACGAGATCCCTTCAATAGCTCTCCGCTCTGACTGTATTCAATAGCAGCAGCGAGTGCTCGCTCGGTGTTTTGACGTATTTGTTTTTTTGCTCAATTATACCGAGCTCAGATCTCTCTCATCCAATGAGCCTTAGCCGCAAGCTTTGCTCGTGATAAATTGGCTGCAGCCGGCGAGAGCTAGCTTGCTAGCTGGCTCCCTCGCTGCTGCTTTGAAATTGATAAAACAGCATTAAGCCTCGCGTTGGAGAGCGAGTGAGAGGGGGAGCGGCACGGGACGAGGCAGCTCGGAGAGGGCAAGAGAGGGCGGAAAAAAAAGTTGCGCGCGAGTCGGCGAGGAGTGTATACGGCTGTGCGCGCACGTCCACAAAAGAGCTTTCCTTAGCCCGGCGTTTCCTGAGTGCAAGCATATTTCTTCGGGGTGTCCGCCCGGCCCTCTCTCTCTCTCTCTTTCTCTCTCTCTCCGGGTAAAAAGGAAACTTATACACCTCTACGTCGTGCCTCGGCCGCGCCCGCGAGCTCTCGTAAAAGCGTTTCAGTATTTTAGACTTAGACCGACGAGCAGCTTTCATCTCACAAGGCTTTCACTTTGCATAAACATCGCGTGGCTCACCGGCCGTCGCTGCCACAGCCGCAGCCCTGCGCGACTATATGCCACAGCAACTCGGACAAAATTGACACACACATACATACTACTACGATACGCTTACACTTCCTAGCCTCCCGTCTATAGCTGCTTCCTTTCTACTTACTCCTTTCTATCCTGTCTTCTCTTTCCGACTTTTTTTCCAAGAGCATTTTTAACGAGCTTTCCAGACGGCATCGTGCTCGCGGCTTTATTCTTATGACAACGCACCTACCCATTCTCCGCGCCCTTTGTCGCATTATTTCTCCTAAAAGATTCTAATCTCAAATGAAATAATTGAATTCAGTAGAAAAGCTTATCATTGACAATCAGCATTGTGTTTCTGCTCATTCCTCCTGCGTTATTTAGTCTTATCGCGCCGCAGCATTGTTTTGTCAACTGAAGTAATACAGCTTCATTACACAAGTTCACTTGTCGGTTAAATCAGCATGTTAATATTTATGAATTGACGAAAATAACCACCAGCTGCCTCCCGATCCCTTTTTCAAGAGTAACAATACCCTTCAAACGGAATTTGGAAAACACAAAGATGTCGTTAGTGTGTGCGAGGAGTAAGGAAAAAGCGCCTTGAGAGCGGCCGAGCGAGCGAGGCTGAATATTTACGAGCTCGCCAAGTGTACAAGAGCTTTCGGAGTATAAATCTGTTGACGACAAGATTCCAAAAGTGTGTGTAGCGCGTCGATCTGGATATCCTATAACTCGGACTCGGATGCTGCTGCTGCTGCTACGCGCTCGAGTTACGATAAAAAATTGACATCTCCATCTCTTTCTCTCTCTCTTTCTCTCTCCAGCAGATAGTCCTTTGTGAAACAAAAGGACCAACAGATGTCGACGAGAGCGCGCAACTTTGCTACAGTCGTCGAGTCGTCTTCGCACGAGTACTTTCCGCGAGAGATCAATGCCCCACTGCCGCCACTGCCGCTTGAAAGTCCGATAAATTCCCGGCGCGCCGTCGCCTCGCGGAATCATTTCGAAATCGATGCATTCACTTCGGGCTTCTTTTTTCTTTCTTCCTTTCGCTCCTCCCGCTCAACTTGTATTTGTGGGCTCGCACTGCGTGATCGAGCTTTCACCGAGGAGAATCGCAATGCGGAACACCACGATCGTTGGACTTTCCGCTCTTTCTATCTCGCGGTCATACGTTACCTCGCGCGCACGAGCTCATTCGCCATTTGGCTATGTAGATGCTGGCGGCAATCTTATTTCCTGGCTCTCGAAGACAAAAAAATGACCCACAACTCTTTGCAACGATTTATCTGTACGAAAATTTTAGATCTAAATTTTGAAGTGCGTAAGCCAGTTCGTTTCAAAAACTACGAAGAATTTTTAACAGAACGGCATTCCTTACATATTCTTTCTCTTTGCCATTGTGAAAGAATAGCCATCCAATAATTTTTGAATGCCAACAACTCGAATCGACGAAAATTTTCCTTAGAACGTTTCACTCTCTAAGTCGGAACGGCGGAAAGGTTATATCGATAGCATTTCTCAATCAAAGCCATTGGTCCGCGATGCGCTTGTAGCAATAACTCAGAAGCCCTGAATAGAACTAAGTTGTGCGGCGCGGCGTCCCCTTGATAAATTCTACTTGAATTAAAACTTGCTCGCATGTTATAATTGAATCGTCGAATGCTCTATTGAATCTAGGGGCGCACTCGCGGGGCTGCCACTGTGACTGTCTTCGGCGAACCCGGGAATCGGGATTTCCAATCGAAAACTTGGCTCGGACGGCTCCCTCTTCTCGATGAGTAAATACACTCCTTTCAATGTCGAGTTTGCTAATCGTGAGAAGCACGCAATTCAGAGGGCCAACGTTTCTAATCGAATTTTGCATCCATTATTATTATTGCAATATATTTTTGGCAATAAGCGTATCGTAAATCAGATAATTATTGCGATGCAGTATTAATGGCTGCATAGATTATAACAAGCATAAATTGATCGTTTACATATCCCAATGAGTTAGCCATCTCTTCGGGCACTATTTATTGGTAAACGCAACGATGATAATTCAGGCCGCGCGCGCCAGTTTGCCGTTGGTATTTTTGACGAGGCTCTAGCTCGCGAAGGCCGTAAACGTATGCATTAATCCGGAAACATTGTGCACAAAATCATCGAGCGAACTGTAGTACAGCTATACCTAGCGGCGATCAATATTTAATCAACAGTCGAAAATGAAATGTATTTTATCCAGCTCTTGGCTCATGAATATTTAGTAGCGGCCAGCTGAGCCAGGATTAACTTTTCTCCAGAACAGAATAACGACGACAGCGAAGGGGGCGGGGGTCTATTGCGCGCACGTTTGCCATTCAGCCTGCGAACGCACGCACGATTCTTTCGTTTTCGTTTTCATTTTTTTTCCTCGTTCGCTCACTCTTCTATAGGCTGCCACTCGATTAATCATCGTCACTCGATAACGCTTGGGGAATCGAGTTACCCCCACGCTTTGCACCGCCAGGTACAAAAGTCCTCTCTCTTTCTCTCTCTCTCGTCTCGTCGAGTCGCGTGACTATCGAACAGGCGATATAGATACTCTCTCTCTCTCTCTCTCTCTCTCTCCTTCCACTCTCGACGAATAATTGAGCGAATCTCTATGCTGCTCGGCCATGTTTATTCTCTACTTGGGCTTTTATAAATAAAGCCTACCGAGAGTGATCGAGGCACTCGGGCACAAGGGACAGCGGGAGAGCAGGCATCGTGTTTACCCTCCCGATTCGCTGTTTTCCATTTTGTTTGCGTACCTCTCGTCTATTTATTGGCTGGGCTACGCGTGATAGGCCATTTTTTTCTCCCGTTCTTCCTGAAAAATAAATTCAACGAGACGCAAAGTTCCCTGTGAATTTGCCCTATGTATAGCGGTTTTTTTTTCTGATCGAATGCACATGGATCACGCGTATGCGTACAAAAATATTTCGTTTCGTTTCCGGATACGTACAGACTGGCAAAAAGACATCGACTCCCCTTTGGCATGCAGCTCCTTCTCGACTATAAGAGAGACCTGCTATACGCGAGTTCGTCGCTGCGCGAATTCCAAGCGCATGCCATTTTTCCTCTCGTCACTCGAAAAATCTCAAAGATCCGATGTATTTTCTCTTGCCTCGAGTCGTCTTATAGTCTCTCTACTTGCTGCTCGCTTTTTCTCACCTAATGAAATAAACGGAAAAGTCGGCGAGCGAGCGCTAGATTCATCGTGAAACGAGGCTTTGCTGCAAGATTCTCATCCAAAGCCGTAAGCCGCTCATCGTCGAAAAAAGAAGCACTCTCGCAACAAGTTTGCTGCTCTCGCGATTCGCAAGGTAAGGAAGAGGCGGAGGGGGGGGGGGGGGGGGATCAACAGCGCGACGACAAGTGACGCATGAAAAGATCCGAGTGATAGAAAGAAGAAAACTGAAAGCCGCGAGAGAAAATTTTTCTTTCCCGCGACGCGCGGAGTAAAGAGGAGTCGTAAAAGGCTGATCGGCGCTGATGCTGCAGCTGAAGGCTTTGCTAAAGGAACTACCTACGTACCCCCCTGCCCTTTAACTGTGCCATTAAACGATTTTATATTCCGGCGCACAAAGATACTTTCTTTCTCTATTTCCCTCGAATCATCTCGATGACGTCGACTTGGTATACTGCTGCCGCTTGCTATCTGGACGATTTTTCAAGGCAGCCTGCTGCTGCTGCTGTTTTTGCGCGAGACTGTATTTTAAAGGGCTCTACTCGCGCGGCTATCGTCCGAGAATATCGCGTGTGCGCGGCTACGTGAGAATTTTCCAGGGTGTCGGTTTTACGGCAGTCGAGCGTTAAGCTTATAATACCAATATAAAAAGAAAGTTAATTTTTCAATCTACCTTAGTTACGCTTTTTTAACAGTTCTTTCGCGCTCCTAACGAATAATTTACTTTTTTTCATTGAGAAATAAAAAATAGGAAAGGTTCTTCAACGCCTACGACAATAATTAAAGGATATCTGACAGAAAAATATTTTTTACAGAATATTATTCACAGAAGAATAACTGAAAAGACAGTATCATTTTATTGTAATTTTCCTTTCATTGTCCTACATACAGACATTAAAACAATCGACAAATTATCATAATAGCTGCCAGGTGCATTATTGATACGCCGATTAAATAATTGAAAATTAAACGTTTATATTGCATTCAATGCTAACAACAAAGTACCAGAATGATGATCGCTTGTTGGAAAGTTTCAATAAAGTATTTATATTATGTAACGATGTTTAACGAACCAAATATAATACTGAAAGAGCCTTTTGATCGCAAAAGTCCATTCAGATGTGCATTGAAAACGAGTACGGAGTCGATGGAAAATTTTTTATTGCAAGTATCAATGTACGCGAGTACATCAGCGCTAACAAACGCGTATCTGTATGTATATATATATATATATATATATATATTTTTTTTTTTTTTTTGGAGTAGAGACTAGCACGTGTCGAGTATACAAATACATTTACGTAAAAGTATTTGAATCTTATATCACACTTATTAATTGCTCTAACTATATACAATATGTTAATTCATTCAGTAAATACGAGTGAAAAATATTTCTCAATGTTTCATGCCATTCCAATCGAAAATTTCTAATACTCGAAAACATGTTATCGCCACTCGAATGCTCATCACTTTAATCGATATAACATACTACTCGTCTATACAAACGCGTCACGTTATGTAGTTTTCATCCAACGACGCGCGAAATATAATAAGGGTGATACCAGATGAAGTGTACACGTGATATATTATAATAGAGAGAAAAAAAGGCAAAAAGACAGACGGTACATATGAAAAAACAAGTATATATACAGAAACAGTATGGGGCGAGAGTAGCGAACAAAGCACGAATCAACGCTGTCGAGATTTATCTTTCGGAAAAAGCACGCCATTGTTTCGCTTGAGGGGGGAAGTTCGCGTGTGGCTCATTTGAATCGAGCCTGTTTGATTAGAGTCATAGAGTGGAGAGAGAGAGAGAGAGAGAGAGAGAGAGAGAGAGAGAGAGAGAGAGCTGGTTGCTATGCGTTTTATTTATGCACGCGGCGTTGTTACTCGAGAGTAATAACTTGGTTAGAGGATGTATACGTGCCGCGGGTGCGCTTTTCGACAGTGTAGGTTATACCATGAATGCGACCAACGAAAATTCGATCTATTATATGTGTACTGTTGTGGGTGTACCTTGCATAAGATTCTTTTTTTTTAGGGAATATTGTGGCAAGCAACTTTTTCTATAAATGGGTTTGCGTTGTTTTTCGACAATTTTATTATGGCAGCTATAATGTTTGGTGAAAAAATATTGTAGAGATTTTCAGTGTGTGTCTTATGAAGAATTAAATATTGAATTTTATTCCATGAAAACATGAACTGATTTTGTATAAATTGATATAATTATATCGAATTCTACGTAAGAATTTGAATAGACAAATGAGAAATTGAATTGAAAGTTTGACAACAACATAAAATTTTCTTAATAATATACTGCTAATTATAGTTTTCAAATAACACAGAAATTTAATTTCCTTTTTTAAAAACTACATTAGAGACCGTATAACATGAAAAGTTTTATTTTTTTCCCAAAACAATTCAAACTTAAAAAAATTCGATTTAACATTGAATTCATGCAACACTGATTTCTCACAAAATACAACCGAACAAAACCAGCTTATATACAGACAAATAGCAGCGTAAGGTCGATCGAATAAACGATAGTAAACGTGGGCAGTGTCCGGGAGGCGTTATATATACATAGATTTACGCTCACGCAGGGTTGCATTGTCGGCGAATACACAATCGTCGCAGGGTATACACTTAGCTAAATTGAACTTAAGAAAATGAAGACCTCTATAAACTCTTACGACGACGACGACGAGCAATCATCATCCGCTTGAGATTACTATCGGCTTCTCTTACATATTGCCTTATACCTTTTATACGAAACGCCCAGTCGATTAAGACGATTATTCTCCTTCACAGTAAGACTATTTAATCAAAAGGCCGCTCGCGCGCCTGTTGTTACGCAAGATATTTCGCGACAAATGCTAATCCCGCGCGGTATAATATAATAAAACCCGCAGGCAATCGCTTTTGCATTCGATTTTACAACTACAGCGTGAAATTGTTCGTTGCTTATGAGACGCCGTTCGAAGGCTTTACGTGTTGAATAATCTATGTATTATTTTATTATTGATTTGATTATTAATTTTAAAACATCGAAGACGAAAATTAACTGTAACTGATAAAATGATCGAATCACGATAAGAACGTTCCATGATCGACATTATAGTTCTCAAATAAATAAATTAGCTTCGAAATTGACCATCCATCATACAAACAAAATTGTCCGAACACGAACAAAAAAAATTCATCAGGTCTCATATCGTCCGCGAAAGTTGTACAGCCGCATATTCTCCCCTTGTACACTATATACACACAACGTGTTATATATATACACACGCGGAGAGCTGCAGCAAAATGTTGTCAGTCTGATCGCTGGAAACTTGTAACGTATGAATATCTAATGCGCCTCCATCCTCCCTTCCCCACCTCTTCTCTCTTCACAATTAAATTCAGACAATATGTTTTTGTTTCGGGGCGCGGCCACCCTCCACTTTGGGGGATGATGATGATATCGTTCCCGGGGGCGACTTTGATATTATTCAATATAACGCCAGAGCACACATATACACACATATACACATATACAGAGGTGCAAGTCCCCGAGAAAAAAAATCTCTCTCTATGTCTGTTAAATCAAATCCGCTGCGGCTTTCGAGCTCACGCACACACGACATATTGTGCGCTCGCGCGCGCCGCACACGAGGATTATGGTTGCTGATGCGTTTTCGAAACGACCTATATATATGTATTCACTTTTAACAGTATCTTCACACATTCTATTGCTTTATACGCGCGTTTTTTTACACCGTTGACGTTTTGTTGCTGTTGTTTTTTTTTAATCGAATTTATTGCATAATGCATAGGATTCTTCTCTTTTTTTTTTGTAGGTGCGATTTAGTTCTTTTTTTTTGCACACTTACCGATGACAAAGGCTGCTTGGCATGCATAATTATAAATGTTTGCTGTGTGCCGCCTAATGAGATTATACATTGATTGTGTGGATACTTTTATTCGAAATTTATCAGCGACTCATTCAACAAATTATCCAACATTCAACGAATACTTCTATACGATACGGAACATCCTTACACACGAAAAAGTTGAAGGAATATATATATATAAGATATACATTGAAAACGTCGTAGCATAAATATGTATTATAATACGCAGTTGAACTTTTCATCGCCGTATCACATGCAATATTATATTCCTGAAAATGTACAGAAAAATTGTATGACTTCTCGAGAAGGGGAAGGACGACGGTATACGTATGAGCAGAGAGAGAGAGAGAGAGAGAGAGAGAGAGAGAGAGAGAGAGAGAGATGTGCATGCATTATATACAGCAAAAGGGCTATTCACGTATTATATAATACGCAAGCTAGACATCGCAATAACAATTTCCGCGACACTTCCTTATGCACTTTTTTTGACAATGCATATATCGTATAAAGTCGAGCGATACGTGTGGTGTGTATATTATAGATTATTAAAACGAATTGAAGTGTCTTATAATTGTGGTTCAGCATTATAATGAGAATAAAAGAACGGGATACAAAGTGATCGGTCAAGTTAAAAAGCAGGATGGTATATCTTTCGTCCTACGTACAAACTCGTTTTCCGAAAGCGTGTCTCTCTTCCACTTAGCACATATATACATTATATTCATATACACGCGGTTTTTTCGTGGTCCCTCGTCGCATAATATATGAATCTCGGTGGCTAGAAAAATGGGTATAATGCGGGGGATACAAACGTACAGTAGTATACTGGCGTCGCGGCAGCGCAGCCATGGAAAGAAAGAAATATAAGGGAAGAGAGGGAAAGAAGAAAAAATGGCGGACATTCTGTTTTGTAGCTCCGCTCTCTCTCTCTCTCTCTCTCTCTCTCTCTCTCTCTCTCTGCAATAGTGGAAGTCACTTTCCTTAAGACTCCGCTGCTGCTGCTGCTGTGGCGCACATTCTTTGGCTTCGCTCTTACGGATTCCGCTCTTTTCTTATAGCATACTGTGCAGCAGCAGCAGCAGCAGCACAGCGCGAGCTGTGCACCTCCTTTCTTCCCTTCCCATTCTTCGAGGTTGCGAAGGCTCTCCTTTCACCTTACTCCCTTTTCTTCCCTCTCTCTCTCTCTCTCTCTCTTTCTCTCCTTTTCTTCGCAAAGACCCTTTTCTTCCGCCAGCCAGGCTTTTCTCATAGCGAGCTTTTTCGCGCGAGTAATGGCTTTGCATTTTTATGTGTGCCGCTGACAGTTTTCCACGATTGTCAAACGAACACAACCTCCTCCCTCCCACACGCAGTAGCAGTCTTCCCCGTGTCGCACTCTCTTGTCATTAGCATAATGCTTAATGCTCGTTATAATTATGCTATCCTCTCGCGCGTGTATTATAAGAGAGAGACGCGACGACGACGACGACGACACCGTTTTCCAAAATATAACGCGGTGAGAATATGAACCGCTGCGATCTTTAGCAGTAATTGTAATGCGTAATTTTTTTTTAGCTTATACACTTCGAATAAAAGAATCTTAGTAACAAATTTAGAATTGATCGTCTTTTTTTTGTTTTTGTTATCGATTGTAGTTTTACGATGATCTAATGTTAGACAAAAGAGATCTCAGACTTTGCATGAATCTATGAGGCAATTAACTACATCTATTATAACTAGTATGATTTATAATTGGACTGTTTTTGATGTCGAACACGTTCCTAATCTGCATGAATCGAGCTCTTATACTTATATAGAATCAGTAAAAGCTATAAACTATATATAAGGAAAAGGCACTTAACGCGATACATTATACAATAAAATTTATTCGTATACAATTTTCCGACAACCACAATACACTGGTGTGGTACTGAAACCCTCGCTCGAGCGAGCTTGCAAGTCGCAGAGTGTCGCTCGTAACACAATATATATAATTACAATTTGCCTGCATATTACATAATCCTTAGCCAGGCGGCAGCAGCAGCCAACAGCGTTTGCGGCTTCATTTTTAGCGCGCTGTTCATATTCATTTACACACCGGGCGCGTGCTCCGCTCTCTCACTCTCTCTCTCTCTCTCTCTCTCTCTCTCTCTCTTTCTCTCTTCTCGCACGCCACAATACAATCTTAACTACAATTAAATTTGCCCTTATTTACCGAGAACCATTCTCCCGCTTGCCGCTGCTGCTGCCAGTTTGGTTTTACCTCATTCGTGTACACACACACACACATACACACACACACACACACGCGCGCATATACCTTCACCTATATAAAGCAACACATACAACCTCTCTCTCCGCTTGTGCGTTCTTACCCCCACTCTCGTCTCCCTCGAAAAACTTCTCTGGCTCGACAAACTCCGACCAATGATCGTACACTCCGCCTCTACTCGGCATCCAATTGGTTTGCGAGCAGTTCGAGAACGACGGTTTTGGTGGGGAGGATCGAATAGGTATAGAGTGAGAGAGAGAGAGAGAGAAAGTACACCTCGCGCGCTGGGACCAGGATCCATCGTCCGACTTCACTCACGGCCGTGACGCGCGCGCAGAGTCGTCGTCGTCATCGTTCTCTCGTTCGCTCGCTCGCTCGCTTTGCACGCGCGTGCTGATTATACACACGCTTGGTTGTTTTTTTTTCTGCAATTCAACAATAAACAATTATATCTCGTGTTGAGTGCGCGTTTTTTTTTTTGATTGATTGATTGTATTGATGACTGGATACGTACGAGGTGATATTTGTATAACGGGTGTTCTGTTGTGAAGATATATATATGTATATATATAGTATATAATAGGTGTGCCTTTACTTTTTCTACATCCTCGATTGCGTGCAATCCGAGAAGAGGGGGACAAGGAAGAGTTGTTTTTTTTATTGTGGAAATTTGTTGGATCATCGCAGGATAATATCGAGGGATATTGGATATATACTGGCGAGACGAAAGTCTCAATCACGGCATCACGATTGAGCTGGATTTGCACCAACGAGCCGCCGGCCACTTTATGAGGTGAGTTTTAATTTACAGTGATTTTTTTTATTTTTTTAAATATACGTTCGTATTGTGCTCGGTGTTTGATATGATTGAGAATCGAAGAAAAACGTTCAGACGTGATATTTAAGCAGTAACGTTAAAATGTAATTAGTTATTTTTTTTTTTTAATTAAACTTTACTTGAAATGTCAATAATTGCTACAGTATTGTGAAATAAACAGAATTATTTGTTCAGTCAGTTATTAACGTTTAATTTACGTAATCGCAAGTGAATATAGTATATCCATCGTTGATCACGTAATTGACAAGGAAACGCAAATTACTTTTGTCTGCAAGCTTGATGAAGCGCTTAATAAAACGATTACGCAATCGCGAGTAACAATGGCGAAGCGTGTAATTCAATCAAATAAATCTAAATTAATCGAATTACGTGTTACTGTACGAATACATCTCGCAATACTCGTACACGCTTATCGCTAATTTAATAAGGCAATAATGACAAAACACAACATCAATCGTATATATTTATCTCGTACAATACAAAAGAGAAACAAAAAAAAAAAGAAAGAAAAGCACGTGCGAGCCGCGCGAGAGTTAAAACGAGCCGCGAACATTTAAATAATAATAATAAAAAAAAAAGAAATGAAAGATGCAATAAACCGGACGATGAATATAAATGAAAATAAATTTCGTCACGGTATGTATATACGAGAGAGAGAGAGAGAGAGAGAGAGAGAGAGAGAGAGGCAGGTGAGCGTTAAAAATGCGGTGTGGCGTGCAAGCGAGCGAGAGAGAGTCGTCTCTCCAATTAGAGTCGAGTTTATGGGCATACTGTGACGTGCGAAAAATCGCGGGAGTAGGCAGGGGATACAAATAAAAAAAGAGCACTCGTTTTTTTTACATTAGCACGCGCGCGCACCGCGTCGGTTAAGATCCTATATATATATA